>JANBXA010000588.1:32312500-32912500 GCA_030556225.1 Cricetiscus sungorus
AAGGTGATTGCTCATCCAACTTCAAACGTCTCCACTGTTGTTTTTCATTAAATTCAGTAGCTGCCCCTTAAGCAACAGTTGTCCTAATCTGCAGTTGCAACTCCACTCCAGTAGCTGTTTGCCTGCATTGCCTGTAGCCTGGCAAGAATTCTTTTCCCACAGACACCAGCTCTACCTGCTAAAGGGAACTTTATCTAGATCTCTATCCCTTTATAGAACTCAGGATTCAAAGGTTGAGGTAAAATTCTGCTCACTCAGAGAGGCTGAATAGCAAGTGGCTAACCTTCTCTCCTAGCTTGAGTCTCCCCCAAAACAGGGTATCCTGCTCAGCCCCCTCTTAAGAACCCTCTATACATGTGGCTCCTCCCTATCACTTCCTGTCAGCTGGCTTGCTGACTCAGCCTCTTGGCCCAGGGTTAATTTTATCTAATCAAATAAATGTATCATGTCTTTGCATCATTAAACAAACATTCCACAGCATAAATGAATGTTACATATCTTAAATTAATATTCTACAACACTCCACTGAAGACTTATGATTTTATTTTTTGTAATTTTGGTTTTGATCATATGATGAATATATTTATAGACTAGTACTTTTCCATTATGTTAAAATGACTCTCATAATCTTCTGAAACTGAGAAGCTTCTGTAAAAAGAACACAGTCAACAAGACAAGACCGCTCCCTATAGAATGAGAAAAGATCTTCACCAACCCCATATCTGACACAGGACTAATCTCCAAAATATACAAAGAACTCAAGAAACTAGAAATCAAACTACCAAATAATCCAATTAAAAAATGGGGTACAGATCATCTAAAAAGAGAATTCTCAATAGAACAATCTCTAATGGCAGAAAGACACTTAAGGAAATGTTTAATATCCTTAGTTATCAAGAAAATGCAAATCAAAACCACTCTGAGATTCCACCTTACACCAATCAGAATGGCTAAAATCAAAAATGCCAATGACAGCTTATGCTGGAGAGAATGTGGAAAAAGCAGAACACTTTTCCATTGCTGGTAGGAGTGCAAACTTGTACAGCCACTGTGGAAATCGGTATGGTGACTTCTTAGAAAATTAGGGATCAGCCTACCTCAAGACCCTGCAACCACTGTTAGGCATATACCCGAATGAGGCACATTCACACCACAAGTACATTTGCTCAACTATGTTCAGAAGCAACATTATTTGTAATAGCCAGATCTTGGAAACAGCCTAGATACCCCTCAACTGAAGAATGGATAAAGAAAATGTTGTATATTTACACAATGGAGTATTAACTCAGTGGTAAGAGACAATAACATCCTAAAATTAGCAGGCAAATGGGAAGAACTAGAAAAAGCCATCCTTAGTGAGGTAACTCAAAGCCAGAAAGACAAATACAGTATGTACTCATTCATAAGTTGATAGCAGGCATAAAGCAAAAGACACCCAGCCTAGAATCCATAACCCCAGATCTTGAACTCTCTTCCAGAAACAGATGAAAGCAGATGCAGAAATCCCCCAAACTAACCAATGGGCCAAGCTCCCAGAGTACAATCAAAGAGAGGTAGGAGCAAAAATATGAGCAAAGGAGACAAGACCATGATGGGGAAACCCACAGAATCAACTGACCAGAGCTAATGAGAGATCCTGACTCAGTTCTGAAAAATGGGGAAAATGGGGAATCTGAATAAGACCAAAGTAGACTACCTTAATATAGATGACAATGGTGTGACTAGGACAATATATGAGGCCACTGGCAGTGGGTCCAAGACCTAGCACTAAGGCACAAACTGACTTAGTGGAGCCCATTATATATGGAGAGATTCCTTGCCCAGCCTAGACACAGGAGTGTGGGGGTGGAAAAATGCCTTGGTCCTGGCTCAACTAGATGATGGGACAGACTTCCTAGGGGAGGCCTTACCCTTTCCATGGAGCAGATGGGAGGGCGGGGAGTGGGGGGAGTGGGAGGAAAGGAGGGAAGGGAAACTGGGATTGGATTATAAAAAATAAATTAATTAAAAATGAAAAATAAAAAAATTAATGTCTCCCACGGCAAATAAAACATTATTGTCTACTATTAGCAGTTGCCCGAATGACTGATGGAATAACTTCTATCCACAAGCTTCCAGTGTGGATTCGCTTAAGAAATTCCCCCAGTATGAATTTCGGTGAATCTTCAGTTCATTTTGAACTCTGGGTTTCAGACAAAGGTGTCAAATTAATTCAAGGATATCAGGTATGATATAGGTTTAACACAGATGGACCCTTCTCATCAACCTCCTCTTCACTGTGACCCCTGAGTTCTCAGGATTGCTGGAACACATTTTACAAATATCTTGGAGCCATGTGTTACTAAGAGGAACATCTCTGGGAAGTGCACGGAGGAGTAGGACCTAAACAAATGCTTTCTTCATTCCCCACCAATCTCGAGGTGATGAAGTCAAGTAGGGAAATAACATCGCAGTCATACCTCCAGCAAAGATAAATCAAGCTTCATGATTGGCTTCCAAGTACTTCAAAATGTAAGTTAGCATTT
The DNA here is from genome assembly GCA_030556225.1 of Cricetiscus sungorus. Taxonomy (NCBI): domain Eukaryota; kingdom Metazoa; phylum Chordata; class Mammalia; order Rodentia; family Cricetidae; genus Cricetiscus; species Cricetiscus sungorus. The sequence goes on from JANBXA010000588.1 coordinate 32,315,026, forward strand.
ATTCATGTAGCCTATACTTCATATAAGACTTTCCCAGATTCATCTACATGCCTGCAATTTCATTTCTTTCTCTACAGTTGAATAAAATTCCTTTGTATCCATAGAAAACATTCTTATACTCATTCACCTGTTGTTAGGCATCTAGGCTAGTATACTTCCTTGCTGTTGTAAATAGTGCTGCAATAAACATGGATTTGCAAGAGCCTCTGTGGGAGGTACAAAGTCCTTAGACTCTATGTCCTGGTACTGCTGAGTCACGTGGAAGTTCTATTTTTAACTTTTCGAGAAACTTCCATATGGATTTTCATAACGTTGTACTAGTTGGCACTCCCCACCACTAAGGGTTCTTGTTCTCCATATCCTCACCAACATTGCTGTTAGTTTTTTTTTTTTTTTTTTTTAACTCTATTTTACTATGCTGAGGATTGAACTCGCGCTTCCTATATGTCAGATATGTGCTAGCTACACTCCCAAACCCCAACCCCTTCATAAGTAACTTCAATGACCTTTATTTGAGTGTGCCAGCAGGTTCCTGTAGGGGCCCTGGTGGTTACATATCCTCCTTCCAAATAAAGAGAAAGCAAGCAGAGCAGACAGGGAAAAGGATGGGCCTGTCTTCCTAGGGCTATGGCTTGAAACATTGCTGCTTAAGAAAGATAGCTGACTTATGGAGATAGGGGCTGTCTTTTAATAGCTTTACTGTTTTGGCAAGAATGATGCTGCATGCTTTAAAAAAATGAAAAATCACTGGAATTTTCCACTTTCCATTTGATATGTACTTTTCTATATATCTATTCTCATAGATACACTCAATTTTATTCCTGTTGTTATTTTATTTGTTTATTTTGAGATGGGGTATTATAATTGGTTTTGTGTTTGTTTGGTTTTTGTTTGTTTTTTTAACTTTTGGGGGGGCCTGCCACCCAGCTCCCAAATAAATCACTCATGGAGGCTATTCTTACTAATGAATGCCTGACATAGCTTGTTTCTTGCCATCTACCTTTTGCCTCGAGGCTTATACCTTTCTCTATCACTGTGTGTCTTTCTTTACTTCTTACTCTGGCTGGTGTGTGGCTGGGTAGCTGGCCCTTGGAGTCCTCCTTCTTCTCTTCTTGTTCTCCTTCTTGTCCTTCTATTTATTTTCTCTGCCTTCCAGCCCCACATAGTCTTTCTCCTGCCTTGCTATCGACCATATAGCTCTTTATTAGACCAAGCAGGTGCTTTAAACAGCTTCACAGAGTTAAACAAATGCAACATAAAAGTATGCAACACATCTTTGTATCATTAAAAAATGTAACACATCTTAAAATAATCTACAACAGGGTATCATATAGTTCAGGCTCTCAAATCTACCATTATAGCCATGGCTAGCCTTGAACTTCTTTTTTATTTATTTACTTAATGTGTATGTTTTGTGTGTGTGAGAGAGAGAGACAGTGTGTGTGTGTGTGAGAGAGAGAGAGAGAGAGAGAGAGAGAGAGAGAGAGAGAGAGAGAGAGAGAGAGAGAGAGAGAGAGAGCCAATAAAGAGAATTTTTAAATAAAGGAAAATTCAAGGATCACAAAAGTTATACAGGACCTAGAAACGAGAATCAGATACACAGAGAAGAAATAGCTGAGGAAGGAGACAAATTATTAGAATTCCTCAAGTATGGGGAATTCACAGCAAGTTACAATGGCTCTTGCCTGTATTCCCAGCACTTGTGAGGCTGAGGCAGGAGGACCACAAATTCAAGAAGACAGCCTGGTCCACACCCTGAGACCCTTGCATAGTGTATGTGAAGGCCTAGGCTGGACTTCCCAGTACCACAAACAAACAAAAGAAGCACTGAAATAGAATACAAGGTCAACAACAAGTAAGTGAGGATTTTGATTTATCAAAGTACAGGTAACACATACCCAGAGAACAGTGATTTTAGTCAAGGTGGAAGGAAGCAGAAACTGAGGCAGTCATCTGCACATCCCACTGACGCTCCCACCCTCCCAGACCAGGGCTTCTCAGGTCCTAATATGCATGCGAATGGATTATAATGCAGATGTGGTTGCCTGTGTGCAAACAGGGGCACAGCTTTGTGTTTCTATCAAGCCTCCCAGCGGGGCTTCCTTGGACCAGCACAGAGTAGTTAGGACTGACAGATTCAGTCTTGAAAAGCTAAAGGCCTTGAACTTTTAAAAAAAAACTTTACCGAAGATGCACCTGTGTAAAGATGAAAATGGCTTCTTAGATTAGTATTCATATCAGAAAACAACAATAAAAGGAAAAATTAAAGGACATTTCTGTCCCTGTGCCCAGCTCTTCTCCCAGCACATATCTTCCTCATGAAAATCTCCATTTGAGGCCGGGTGTTGGTGTCCCATGCCTTTAGTCCCAGCACTCGAGAGGCAGAGGCAGGCTGATCTTTATGAGTTCAAGACCAGCCTGGTCTTCAGAGCGAGTTCCAGGACAGGCTCCAAAGCAGGACAGAGAAACTCTGTCTCGAAAAACAAAAACAAAACAAAAAATTTGACTTTGAATTTACGATCCTCCTGACTCCTTCTTTACATGTGTGCTACCATGTCTAGCTTTTTTTTTTTTAATTTACATTGTTAATACTGTTTTGCAGTGCTAGAGGTTAAACCTAAGTCCTCGTGCATATAAGTCAAATGAATTTGTTGCTATTTCCATTTTAGCTATATTAGATCAGAGAATATGTTCTCTAAGATTACAGCCCATCAATACTTGTTTTATGGCTCAGAGAACAGTTCCTATAAATGGCCCATGAGCCCTTCAAAATAACGTCCAATTGCTGGATGCTGGTTTTTTTTTTGTCTATGAGGTCAGATTTACTAGACAAATTGACAAGATTAATTTGATACTCTGTCAATTACTAGGCAAAAGCTGGACTAGATGGCTGGCACACATCCATAATCCCAGGCCTTGGCTGAGACAGGATAGTTATTAGGAAGTAGAGAATTTATAATGAGTTCTAGACCAGCCTAGGTTACATGGTAAGACCCTGTGTTCAGTCCCCCCACCCACCCCCACACACACACTTACTAGGAGACCTGTGTTAGCACTTACCGTTTCCCCTTCTGAAGAGCTTCTTCTCCACCTGTCCAAATCTTCCACATGTGGAAATTTGCGGTGAGCAAAATTTGGCTTAGTCTTTGTAGATCCAGCCCTTGTCCTACGGAACTGAGAGCCTAAGATGGCCCATATGATTCCTCCCCAACCCTACCTGGAACCTGTTAACCTTGTCCAAATTCATATTGCCAGCATGCTGCTGTACAATCTACTTGCCATATCTGCCTTCTCTACAGTGTTTTTTACAATTCACTCCCTTGTTGGGTTTTAGCCATGTGAGCAAAGACTATTTCCAGAACAGCTTTGTTAAAGTACAATTATTCACATATCAGAAAGCCCACTCTTTCAAAAGATATAATTAATTCAGTGAACGCCTGTCATTATTTATCTTGGCATCCTCTAGGTTTCACACAGAATCACCTGAAGAGCATTAAAAACTGTCATTGGTCCTCATCCCCAAAGGATGACTTAAATGAGCTGGAGCATGGGCCAAGCGTGACATACTTTTTTTAAGTCCCCAAATAAACTTAACTTGAAGCTAACGGTGTCTGAAAATGCTCAACACACTGCAAGTGGAAATCGAAGGGTTGTTTGCTGTGTTCATCCGTAACTTCTGGTATCCAGCTAATTCCTAGTGTCTTTGTCTCCCTTTAGAGCCCTCTGTCTGTCTCCTGTCAGGTTAAGTGTCTACTTATGACTGTGTTCTCAACAGTAGGCTTGGCTACATAGCCATTTCAGGCCAGCCTGGGCTAGATGTCACAAAGATTTTGTTATACCATCAAATTTCTGTACTCAATCGTCAATGGTTAAAACTATTTTCACACAGGAATCAGTTAACTCATAGCCCAAGCCAAAGACTCTCATTCATTTTGGAGATCAGCTGTATAAATTAAACAGTTTGGTTAATTTCTCTGGTGACTGAAGGCGCCTTTATTATTAGTTTTCTTTCATCAAGGACCTAATGCACACTGAAAATGGTGGCAGGGTTGTCCGGTTTTTGCTTCCACAAGCTGTGAGGTCTTTGAGGGGCCCATGACATGCCTGTGCTGCCACATATTAAGATAATACTGGTGGGATGTAGTCACACTTCATACCTCGGTGTATAAATATGACTTTGACTGGTTAGAGAGCCACACAACTTCCCCTGTTTTGATTCTCTTTGCAGGTTTTAAATCAAGGTTCTCTGAACTGGGGCACTCCTTAATCTTCACCGGCTTTGACCAAAAGTTGAATTTTACTTTCACCTATTTGAATGAGGCTTTGTAAACATCAAGCCGAGTAACGACGGTCCTCTCGGACAAATGAAAGCAAGATTCTTAAGACTAATGGTACCCCAGCGAGGTAGGTCCTTTAGCTTGTGCTCTTAACTCGCCAAAACCAGATCCCGAGGGTCCGCGTGGGCATTCCGACCGCGCCCCCTGGTCAGCAGCAGCTCGACTCCTTCCCGTGAGGGTTACGCCCCAGGGCTCAAACGGAGCGACTCAAGCGTTAAACAAGACAATGTAAAAGCAGTCTAGCCAAGAAGAGACAGTGTTATTTTGGCAACTAGCTTCTCCCCCAGAGCCTCCACCCAATCCCTTGGGCCAGGCGCCCAGAGCTCAGACAGTGGCCGGCTCCAGAAGCCCAGCTCCCTCCACGTGTCCTGTCTTCCCAGCAGCCTCTCTGCCGCCTGGGGAGGAAAATCTCCTGACAACTCGCGGTCTGTGGACTACATCTCCCGTGAGGCACCGCGCCGCTTCTCGCAGCCACCACCCGGCGCGCAGGCGCCCTGAGCTCTGTCAACAAGCAGGGCTGGTGAAAATTGTTTGCGCTTCCTGATGGGATTTGTAGTTTCTCCGGAGTTCTCAGCCCTGCCCACCAGACGCTCGAGGACTACAAGTCTCGGCTACCCCGGCGCGGAGAGTCGGGTCACGTGTTAGGGGGCCGACCGGGCGTGCGTGCCGCCGTTGATCCGGTGCTGCAGTGAGGTGGTTGTCGCCCGTGTTGTGTGTGTGTGAGTGTGTGTGTGAGTGAGTGAGTGAGGGAGCGAGCGAGTGAGTGAGTGAGTGTGTGCGTGGGGGCACTCGGCTTGTTGTTGTCGGTGACTTCCCCCTTCCCTCCACCCCTCCCCTCCCCGGCCGCCGCTGCAGTGGCCGCTCCCTGGGCCGTAGGAAATGAGCGATAACGATGACATCGAGGTGGAGAGCGACGTGAGTCCCGGGTCTTCTTCCTTTCCGTTTGGGTTGTCAGGCGGGGACAGCGGCCGGGGCTCTCAGCGGGGCGACGGCGGGAGGGGGCCGGGTCGCCGCCGCCTCTGTCCCCTTCCCCCGGGGCCGGGACCGCCTGCGTCGCGCTCCGGGCTCGCTCCCCTCCAGTCCTGTCCGGAGAGACCTCCTGGGACTGAAGGTGGGAGCACACACGCGGCCTCTGGGACCCCCACCTCCTCCGGTGGAGGAGGGTGCCGAGGCCTCCCTCTCCACTCTGTCCGGCTGGGGATCCCATTATCCGTCCGGATCCTGGGCAAGGAGATCAGCGCTCAGGACCTGCTTCTTGGGTCCACGATCCCCCTCCACCCGTGACCCGTTGATTCTGGGGGTGAAGGGACTGGGAGTGCTCTGACTCCCGAGGGGGTTCCGGAGAGAGCAGACAGTGTGCTCCGGACCCCTCTTGTCCGGTTCGGATGCCAGAAGGAGGGGCGACGCCTGGGACCCCCACCAGGCTGCGGGATCCCGCTGGAGAGAGTGGAGGGGAAAGAGGGAGGGAAGGGTGTCGGGCTGACTCCCCACCCGCTGCTTCCTCCGCCGCCGGCATTTTCTTTCTTATTATTGAATGCGAAGTGTAAAAATAACTTCTATATTTTCTATTTTTTTTTCTCTCTTATTCCAGGAAGAGCAACCGAGGTTTCAATCTGCGGTACGTCTCCTACTCTCCATTTCATTTTCATTTCCGTTCACTTTTGGTCCTTTTTTGGAGTCAGAGAGAAAAAGAGATCGTTCTTTATTTTTTAATATTCTTGTAAACTCTCCTCTTAACCGCTAAGGTGAGGTGGAGTCAGCTGGGGTTGGAGGTGGGGTGGGGGGATGGACGCTGCAAATCCTATGATTCTGGATTCTCAGGTGGTAGATACTAGTGAGTAAGTAGGTGAGTGAGAGCGAGCCCTGTGCTAAAACTGAGTTGTTCTGAGTTGTTCTGGAGTGTTCAGTGAAGGATGCGGCCCAGGCATGTGAGAAATGAAGTGAAGGGTAGTGTTATTTCAGAGCAGACTTACAGGTCAGGTTTACTTAGAAGCAAGTAAGCTTTAAGTAGTATCTGCACAGTTATGTGAAGCTGCAAGCACAGTAATAATTGCCTTCAGCCCAAGTCACATGACTGCCAATGCAGACCCTTAAAATCTAGGAAAGCATGCTGTTCTCAACAACAACAAAATGGAAACAGGGAGGAGCCCAAGAGTTGACTCTTGAAAGTGTCATAGCTTCTTTTGGTCTGACTTTCCATTTGAGAAGAAAAGTAAGAGACAGCTTTGCTGAAAGGTGATGGATGAGCCCATATAGTGTTATCAGTAACTTCTTAGGGTTTTGATATTAATGCTTTTTGTAGGTGTCTCTGGATTTGGGTTGACACCATGACCTCTTTCTTGTCTTTGGAGTCTGAGACTTAGCAGTAAATGAGTATAGATTAAGGAGAGAGGGAAAAAAATGAGACTAAGTCCAAATCAGGGAACAGACCATGAGTGTTATATTTGATAGTTGGGAATGGTAAGGATGTACAGGGAGGGCCATAGTGTGTTTGCCTGTGGGGATTAGGTAATGATAGTCAAGGATAGAGGGAAGAGGTAAGGACTGGGATACTGAGGAATGCATGTTGTAAAAAGTCAGTCACCTAGTTCAGCTGCTTGCTATATGAGAGTGAGTTCAGTGCTGCCAGGTCTTCTTGTTAGTCAAGGCTGGAGTTAGACCCTTTACCTCTGAGCTATTCTCCTTGGGTCTTCCTACTTTGAGAGAAATGTTAAAATGCTAGAAACAGATTATTACTTTTCTGGTGTATTTGCATGTAGTTTTTGGCTGTTCTGGGACTTGAACCCAGGACCCTCGGCATGCCAGGCATCTGTGTGGAGCTATAACCTGAGCCCACTCGATTGATTTTTAAAATTACATTCACTTATTTAATGTGTGTAGATTTGGCCTCAACACCTTTACCCACTAAGCTGTTTGATTTTTAAATGATAGGCAGAACAGCTGTTTGGGAGCATGTAGAGAATTAGCTGGATGCAACTAGGCTTGGTTGACCCGGCCTGTGAATTCCTTTACTCAGGATGCTGACATAGGAAGATTAAAAGTTTAAAAGTTCAGGCCTGTTTCAGCAATTTATTGAGACCCTGCCTCAACATACCAAAACAAAAAACAAAAGAGTCCAGGGTTGTATCCATTTCTGTAGGCCCAGTGCTTAGGAGGCTTTGGCAGAGGGTTGTCCTGGTTTTTAGGCCTGCCTGGGCTACAGAATGAGATTCTGTCTCAAACAAGAGCTTTGTCTCTCTCTCTCTTGTGGGGGATTTAGCTCAGTAGGACACTTAGCTTTCAGGAGGCCCTCAGTTCATCCCTAGCACTAAAAAGCCAAGTTTGATAGCTCTGCTGCAGGACTTTAGTAATCTTCAGTTGTGTCTGCTCTCCATTAGAGCCTCAGAGATTGCACAGATTGCCTGAGCATTAAGGAAAAACTTTATTAAGAACCAGTTGGTTCTGAGTGCAGTTATCACAGAGGTCTTAAGGATTGTTCTGAGAGATCCTCACTGAAGATAATGTTTTATTTTTTTATGAAGTGTTCCACACACTTCTATTAAAAGTCAAATTCCTTTTTTGTTTTGTTTTTCAGCTACTATTATCTCTCTTTTTTTGAGAGTCTGTTTCAGTGTGTAGTTCAGGATGGCCTCAAACTCATAGAGATCCACCTATCTTAGCTTCCCAAGTGCTGGGATTAAATGTGTGCACCACTGTTCCTGGGTACTGTTACTCTTAATAGTATGAACTTCATGGTTTTTATTTGAGCCTATTTTACCAAAACAGAAACAAAAGCAATTTCTTTTCCTCCTCCAAGTCTCCAGGTCTAAGGTCTTCTCCAGGGCTTGATGGATTTAAAGGGCAAGGATTGGTAAGGCTCATCCTTGAGTTGGATTTAGATTTGCTTTTCAATGAGAGATAAGTTTTCTTGTTTTATGATAAGGAGTTACTTTGGGCCTTCCTCTTTTTAAAGTATCCACCTGGGTGGTGATGTACCTTAATTTACTAAATGCTTCAGTTCCTGTAAGGCTGATGTTGCTTTATCTAGATGTTTTTACTTTTTTCTTTTCTTTCTTTTTTGTTAAAGTGCTTAGGATTTTTTCCTTTCATTTTGGGATATAGCGAAATTGTTGTTGTTGCGGAGGATTGAACCAAGGGCTATGAGACCTTTTGTTTTAATTCCATATACTTGTTGAGGTTTATCTGGTACAGGTTTATCATGATGGCATAAACAGAAAAAGCAGGTATATTATAGACACAGAGTATTGAATAGCTGTCATGAATGGGGTGGAAACATGGATCCCTCCCTGTCCATGTGAGTACATTTATTTGCTTATTAAATTTAATGTAAATGATACATTTTTTAATGGGGAACTCTATTAAGTTTTATCCTTGGAAAAATATTTTTTAAAAAAAGATGTGGACTCTAAACAACTGTTTAGGATTGCAGAAAAAAAATTTTAAAAAACCTTTTGGAACTAAAGTTCACACTTGTGATCCCAGCACTCAAGATGTTGAGACAGGATTGCCATGAGTTTGAGCTGAGTTACAGAGTGAGACCCAGAACACACACACACACACACACACACACACACACACACACACACACACAAAACCAAGTTATTTGGAAATTGTCCTGTGGGTCCTAGCATGAACGGATGATCATATTTTATAGTATCATTACTATATCTTAATATCTTAAGTGTCATTAAAAGTGCAGGCCATTCAGCTCAGTATTAGGAAGAAGGCTAACAGAAAGTGAAACTGATTTGATGGGTGCCCTACACACACGGAAGCAGCCTCCCTCCCGAACAGTGAGCTCTTAGAAGAAGTAACCCTAAACACTAACTACTGAATTAGATAATTGCAGAATCTCACTAATTGGTGGTTTTTTGTTTGTTTGTTTGTTTGTTTGTTTGTTTTTTGGGGTTTTTTTGTGGGGAGGAATAAGTTGTACTTTAAAGATAAGTTTCTGAAGTGGTTATTTTATGCAAGGGGTTCCTTTTGCTTTATTTCTGTTTGGGGAATTTCTCTGGGAAAGAGTGAAAGTGTACGTGAAATGTAGGATCACTGAGTTGGTCAAGAAACCTGTATAGTCTTCACATCTGATGAACAGTTATAATACATTCTAGCTGGCTAGTATTGTAGCCAGTTTAAAATAGGTTTGTGCTATTCTGCGCCTAGACCTCTCTGGTTTAAAGTATTTTTAACTTGTCAGCTCTTTGCATTTTTGGAGATGGAAGTACTTGGGAGGAAGGAAGCTGCCCACTGTGGAGGCTGGAGTTGAGGGAACTTGCATGTCTTACCTGGGATCAGCTGCATGGCAGGGGTGCTGAAAGGTGCTTGTTTGTTTCTACTTAGAGTGTTGGCTCTGATGACAGAGGCAGTGGGCTTCCTTCCTGTGTGTGCCTGGGGAAGGAAAAGGTTCTGTTGAGTTTTCAAGAGTGGTGCTTTTTTATCAAGAGACTGGTAGAAGAACTGATCAAAGAATCCTATTTGATATTCATTTGCTGCCATGGAGGCTTATGATGGAGTTTGCTGTGTAGGTTGGCCTCCAACCTGCAGTGATTCTCCTGCTTCCACCTCTCAAGTGTGAGGACTAGAGGTGTGCTCTTAAGCCCAACTTCAGTTTGATCTTCAATTAAAATGTCCTAAAAAAGAAACCCTTCCTCTTAAATGTCTAGTGTAATGGCGCGTGTGCATTATATTCCCAAGTTCTTTTATGCACCAAAAGATGGGAGAAAACTCAAAAACAAGTATATTTATTGTAGATGACAGAAATGTATACCGGAATGGGCTTCAAACAGAAGAGTTTGGAAAGAAACTGCAGTAACTGTGTGCCTGCTGGAGACTTAGTGAGTTTATCTCATCTCACTTGCCAGTTTTGTGTTGCAATTTTTGTGTTGGTTAAAATGAGCACTTTTAAGTTGTTTAGAAATTGTTTTATTTTATCTGATTCTTATCAACCAGAAGTAATAAATATACTTTATGAGAATTTGGGGCCTTTGTCAGTATTCTTAGTGTTTCAGTAAGACTAGCTTGGTAATTATGGGTGACGCCTTCTAAAGTACATTTACATTTCTTAAACTAAATACATCTAATATCCACTAAGGATGACACAGATTTTCTCTGCGTGGAGGGTTTTCTACATTGGCATTGAGGAGATTCCCTCTGTGTGTAAGTTCAGTAGGTGTCAGGCAGCTTGGAAGAAATGCCATTCTGGGGAACCTTGTACATCCTTGTACAGTAAGATGCTTCTTTCTCCATGGTAGGCCTTACAGGAGAGTAGGTTGTTGACTAGTGAGATGCCGTAAATGAAGATGCATTCTCTTGCAATAAGTTGAAAGGAAATATTCTTGAGAGAGTTCCTCAATTCTGGACAGGTCTCCTTAGCTTCTGTGTCCTCCTGCCAGTTTAGTGACTAAAACAATGATTGCTTTTGACATTGACCAGCACTCAGATACATATGCTTGTTAGTGTGAGAGGCGGACAAATTATAGGTAAAGATTTGTTTCTGTCTGCCAGTGTGGAATAGGTTGGTGGAACTAAAACCATAGCATAGACCTCAAAGCTAGAAGCAATTTGGGTTGTAGGTCCTGGTGAGCATCTGTGGACCTGTCTCTGGTATCATAAAGACCCTAGTACTTTCATTAGCCTAGGGCTTGCTGATAAAAGGTTTTCTGATGGAAACTGCAACTCCTATGTTGAAGAGCAAGTGGTGTCCAGCTACTGCTCCTAGAGTGTGTATAGGGGAGTTATTTAGGGACCTGTGGCATAGCCCAAGAAGACCTCTGTGAGCTATTCCACAAGGGAACTGCCATTTTCAGTGTTTTGCGTGACCTGACACTTCTCAGTACAGGGGAAAGAAAGTACAGTCATCTGAGTCTTTGTTCTGCTACTGTAATTGCTGTGCTGCTGTAAAAAGAGTTCATGGTGGATCTCTAGCACCTGACACTGAGAGTCTTCACCTGGTTTTTCTTTCTGGATTCTGAAATCTTGGCCTTTTGGGAATAAGCTGTCAACAAGAGAATTTGGCTAACAAGGAAGGCAGTGTTTTAGCTCGTCCACTGGCCCGGCATGCGGGGTTGGGGGTATTCTCGTGTGCCGTTTAGGAGTACTTTTCAGAGAGAACTCTCAGCCTTTTGTGAAGGTGTGTCAAGTTTTCCTATGCTCTATAAGCACTAGAAATGCCACTTAATTCAGAGTTGCCTGGAAATAGGCATGTGAGTTCCGCCTGTTTTTCACGTGTGCTTGCAAATGAGGCTTGGGGAAAAGGAAAAACAAATAGATCCTTGTGGCTTTCTCTCTTCAGGCATAACAGCTGAGGGGTAGACATGGCAGGAGGGATTGCTCTAAGATTCCACCGTTCTGCTAGTTAAATTGGGTCTGGAACCACCACAGAAATTCCATCCACTGCTTAGAGAACAACAGTCCCCAGCCCAGGCTTTCTACCAGGCAGTGGCCTGCCGCCTTTCCTAGCAGAGCCAACTTCTAACTTGGCTGACTCCCCAGATGAGAAGCTGAGATTTCTGCCCGTGGTCTACAGCCAAGTTCACTACAGTCCTCCAACCAAAAGACTGTTGTCCTTCTGAGTCTGTTCAGTGCTCAGCAGATGGGAGGGGTGGTACATCTTGGGGGTGATGGCGGTGTTAGGTTCAGCTTAGCTCCTTGCTTGCAGTATAGGCCCACAGGAAACCAAGTCCAACTTAGTTCTAACTGCCTGCAATTTTCAGGGTTCTCCCAGAAAGAAAACAGGCAATTAGAATTTTATTTGTATCAGCAAGAGGCATTGTGGGTAACTGGTGTCACTGCTTCTGTGCACAGCTCTTAAGCTGGGAGGAGGGCCAGGAGTCAGGGTGATTTAGTAGACAGGAGTATCTTGAGCAGCTGCTGAAGACCAAAGCTGAGCAATTGGTTTGCATGTAAATAGACCATCTTGAAAATTACAGAGCAGACAACAGAGAGCTAGTGCATGCCAAATGATGGTCCTAGATCTCTTCGTTCCTCGGGTATTGTGGCAGGCCGGTTTACCTGGGCATTGATGTGTAGTTCCCTCAAGCTAACTTAACTTATACTGCTCTTACAGGGCAGCTATGGTTATCTTGCCCTAGTGTTGTATAATACAGAGATAACACCTCTACCCTGAAGTTACCTGGCTTTCCAAGCTTTATTATCCTTTCGGATTCCTCATTCTATCTCCTATATAACTAGTTAAGAAAATCCTTTGCTTTACAGTGAACTGAGGTTTAAGACAGGATAATTTCAGAAATCCAGCTTGTGCTCCATCTTCAGAATGGTGGCTGTGATGGGACCGTGTATCTGTTTAACAGAACTGTAGGTGAGGCCCCTGAGAAATCAGAAGGAAAACAGTCCTCAGGGACTCCAGGCTTTTCCTCTGGAGGGAGTCAGAGACCTTTAGAATTTGATAGTAGAAGAATTTCAGATCCTTTTCTTCTCACAGTCCTTGTCTGATTACTGTCTGTCCATCTTTTCTAGTACAAGGATTCACTGGAACTGGCATTGTTAAACCAAGTTTATGCTTGTTGCATTTTCAAAATTCCTGGCACTCTGTCTGGGCTTACTAGCCAGGTCACTTTCTAATGTACAGACAGGCTCTTTAGGCTAGCTCAGCACAGGCTGCTCTAGTCGGAGAAATGCTCGAGTATTTCTGTAATCCCTGAAGTAGAGGTGTGGTGAAGTTCTTGCTCAAGTAGGTCCTTATGTTCTGTGTAGAGGGAGATGAAGCTGCTTGGCAGTGCTCCCCAGCACGGTGCTCTGCTGCCTTCCCCTTCCTGATTGGTTGGCAGTCCTGAGCCTCGACAGCTGACTGTTTATAATTCCAAGCAGGAAAGGTTAAAGGCTGGTTAGGGTGTTTAGAAAAGTGCCAAATGGGCCTGACCTACTGCATGTGCGTGAGGAAATTTACCAAGAGTGTGTAGGTGTCTGAAGGGCTGCTACCAAGAAGTGCCTCTCTGGCTCAGCCTGTGTGAGAGGAAACCCAAGTGCAGTTGGCACATCTGTCAGCTATGTCATAATAACCTCAAATGCAACTGGGCTTTCCAGAGGTTTGGAGCTCTCTTGTATGACTTGATGAGAGGGTATGATGGACCTATAACAGAGAGGTGTCAGAGCAGAGCCTCGGATGGTAGGTTTCATATGGACAGAAGCTCCTCCCTACATCCTCCCCCCCCCCCCCAAGTCTCATGGTAGAGTACCATATCTTAGGAAGATGCCCCACTGGGGCTTTCTTTAGTTACATTGCAACCACAGACTGGCAACTGTTCCATCACATAGGTTGGGGGACACTTGCAGGAGAGTCACACTTTGTCCTTTTGAATAACTTTGGTTTTACTTGTGCATGAGCTGGATCCACCAAGCTACTTTGGATGTTCCTGTTGCAAGCCTTGCTCACTACTTTCTCCCTCTTTAACAGAGCCTAATTCTGGAGACTCCTAACTGTCCACCTCACTCTGCAAATTTTCCCAGTCCACTTGCCAGGGACAGCGCTGACTGCATACACTTCCAGGCTTTACCACATCCACCTGGAGAAGGAGTGGCATTCCTAACATGCTCTTTCTTCATTCTAGGCTGACAAACGGGCTCATCATAATGCACTGGAACGAAAACGTAGGGACCACATCAAAGACAGCTTTCACAGTTTGCGGGACTCGGTCCCATCACTCCAAGGAGAGAAGGTGAGTTTATTGACAAAGCCAATTGGCCCACCAATAACTTGGAACCGGATATCCCTCCCTTCTGTGAAGAAATGCAGTCAGGTGGCACGGTCTCTTCTTTTTTTTTTTTTCTTTTTTTATTCTTTGGAAGATTCCCACACCTCAGTTGTTGTTGATTATCCTTAACAAAAAAACAACATCAGTTGAAATACAATTGTTTGTGAGCCATCCCTAAAAGTGGCCTTTCTCAATTGGAGTTACGTGTCATTAATTCCTTGTTTCTTTGGTGGTGCTGGGGATTGGAACCCTGGACCTTGTCATGCCAGGCAGATAAATTAGTCATTCATGACATTATTATAACTATATACCTATGTACTGTAGTGTATAACTTGGCCCATAATTAGTTTGTGATCACTAGAGATTCCCAGCCAGTGATCCCCTAAACCTCTGTGGGAATCTGTCTTGTGCAGTTCAGCATTAGTACTCAGAGTAAATGAACACTTGCAGGGAGGGCTGTGAAACAGCCCTGACAGCTACTCTTCCCAAGATGTGTAAAGAGCATTTCAACCTATGGAACAAGAGTTAAGAGACTTGTTCAAATGAAAGAGAAGTTTAAAAAAAAAAAAAGCCATTCCCATCCTCCCTAGAGATCCTTTAGAAACTGCTCTTTTCCCTGGAGAGGCAGGAGCCAGCTGTTTCTGTCTTCAAAAAACAAAAACTTTGAGCAAAGGCATATAGCTTAGGTCACTCCTTGGAATATGGAGAAAAAAATTTGTTTGCACAGTTAGTTCCACCCTTGACATTATGTAGCAGGCTGCTTTCTGCAGCCCTTCCATAGACTAAGTGGTAAATTGGGAAGAATACTTGTATTTTTTAAGGGTTATTGATGTTAAGTCGGGGAAGAGCTCAGCAGTGGAATGGCCTACTTACTGTGTGTAGGTCCTGTGGGTGATTCCCCAACACTGTTTTGAGACAAGGTCTCACGTAGCCTAGGCTAGCCTGGAACTGGCTGTGTAGCTAAGGATGTCCTTGAACTTTTATGATGCTCCTTGCCAAGTGCTAGGTTTATAAGTGTCCACAAATATACTTGGTTGGCTTGTTTGTTTGAAAGAGTCTCACTATACAGCCAGACTGTCCTGAACTAAGAATTTATCCTCTTGTGCCTGTTTGAATTATAGGTATGTGCTACTACACCTGGCTTAAGAGACTGTTTTAATAAGAGCAGTCTTTACTATTAGATGTACTTTAAGTGGCTTTACTGCTGTAGTTCTGTGGTAGGGGTCCTGAATTTGTTTGGTTATCCAAGATTAAGTTTTTCCTGTTTAAAAAACGTTTGAAAAGCTGTGGTTTATATTTTGTCTATGATGTGGCCTTCTGTGTGGTTGAAATATGAAGTTTAAGCTTAAGGGAAAACACAAATAGGCCATGTGAATGAATACAGTATTACAAAATCAGAATTTGCTGTGGGTTAAGCCCACTTAGTATGTACTTGATTTAATGGCCTTGAACCAAGGTACTTACCGGAATAACAACATTCCTGAGTCTAACACTGAGCAAGCACCACAGGAAATCTCTGACTGTGGCGACGCACCCTTTGTGCAAAAGATTATCTCTCATTCATGTCTGACCTGTTGGTGCTCATTCTGTATACCACAGTGTCCATTAGTAGCATTTCCGTGGGCTACATGGACAAGAGCTGCCTTGATCTAAGCTTCACTTGTAATAAGACACTGAGGATGTTCTTCTCAAGGGGTGAACCATGAACCACCTACATGCAAACACCAGATGAACTTCCTGGAGGTGAGCCTGCGAAAATGCACTCATACAAAGCAGTCAGATGATTCTGAGGCACACTGAAAGAGTAGGTCACACACCACAGCTATCTCTTCTTTATTCAGCCTGTCTCACCTTGCTAGTACATTCTTCCTTAAGTCCTTACAATTTTATCATACTAAATCCTGTCACCTCCCTTCTCCAAGGAAGTTGAAGGTTTGAATTTGGTAGCTTACAAATGGAATAGTTTGTCATTTGTGGCCCTTTGACTTACTCCATTCAGCAAACATTTGTTGAGGGTCTGTGCACACCAGCCACTGTTCTTAGCAACAATACAAATCTTTATTCTAGTAAGGAAATGATAGAAATTAAGGGATCACTAAAAACATGAGTACTGGTGAGGCATGACTATGGCAAATGCCTTTAATCACAGCAATTGGAAAGTCAGAGGCAGGTGGATCTTTTTGAATCCAGCCTGGACTACATATCAAGTTCCTGATAGCTAGGGCTTTGTGTGTGCATGCGTGCACGTGTGTGTAGGTGCTATGAAGAAAATTAAGGTAGAAGGAATGGTGGAACTTGAGTTGGGACAGACAGATCTCACTGGCAAGATGGATGGCCTTTGAGCAGATTGCATGGAAGTGATGAATTGTATGTCTGTCTGACAGGCAGAAGGTGAGTGTAATAGTGTCCTAAGGATCATTCAGGGCCAGTCGAGGAGACTTGAATGGGTGAGAGGATGGTACCAGGTCCCGTAACTCACTTGTGTTTGCTAGCTTGTTTGTTGAGGTGGGGTTTCTTGTATCACAGGCTGGCCTGGGTGACTTTGAATTCCTCATCTCCTGCTTCCACCTCTTAAAGTGCTACAGCTTAGGCCTTTTTTTTTTTTTTTTTTTTTTTAAATAAAGGGGGAAGAGAAGCAGATTGTCTGTCAGTTTACTAGCTGCTGTTCTTATTTTAGAGTCCTTTCTGTCCTGCTTGCTCTTAACTTTGGCTGAACCCAGTCTCTTGCCATGTGAAGGACATGACTTTTCATTATTCTGTCTGCCAGCAGTTTCACAGGTGCAGGGAGCCTTAACTTCC
The DNA here is from genome assembly GCA_030556225.1 of Cricetiscus sungorus. Lineage (NCBI taxonomy): Eukaryota > Metazoa > Chordata > Mammalia > Rodentia > Cricetidae > Cricetiscus > Cricetiscus sungorus. Next base: position 32,331,872 of record JANBXA010000588.1, read on the forward strand.
TGAACCCGTTGGTCTCTGAGACTGACTCCTCACTACATATTGCAATTTTCTTCTTAAAATGTGGTATTGGAACCAAAGGAAATTGACTCGCTCTTGATTTGAATTGCAGTGGTTAAAGTTGTGACATTATGTAAGTAGTCCTGAAATGACTGTCCCATGTGAGTTTTAGAGAGCTCAGCACAGATTGCTGCTATGTCCCAGGTGACTCCACAGCTAACATTGGGATTATGTGATGGGTTTCCAAGCCTTTTTTTAAAATTTTTATTTATTTGGTTTGGTTTTGTGAGATAAGTTTCATTCTGTGGCTCAAACTGGTTTGAATTCATAGTAATCTTCCCGCTTCAGGCTCCCAGATGTACAGGGTCTGTCTGTCTGTCTGTTCTATCTATCTATCTATCTATCTATCTATCTATTCATTCATTTAGATTCTGTTTTCATGTATTTATGATTTTTTTTTTGGTTTTGTGAGAACAGTGTCTTGTTATGTAGTCCTAGCTGTCAAAAAAACTCACTATATAAACTAGGCTGGCTTCAAACTCAAGAGAAGTCTGCCTGCCTCTGCCTCCCAAGTGCTGGAACTAAAGGCTTGCTTCACCAAGCCTGGCCTTGTATATGTCTTTAAGTATGCAAAGTAATGAGTTTGATCATAGGCATTATATACATACATACATACATAATTTTACTTTGTTGTTATTTATTTTTGTTTATTTAATATTGAGACAGGGTAACACTATGTAGCCCTGGCTACCCTAGAATTCACTATATGCATCAGGCTGGCCTTGAACTCACTGAGTTCTACCTCTGCTGCTTTTTTTTTAAGAAAAATTGACATTGATTAAATTGTATCCTAACCAAGATACTTGGGGATGAAGGATGAAAAAAATTATCTTTTTCAAATTTGGTGTGGAATTTTGCTGTGTAGCTTGGTCAGAACTCAGAATTCTGTTTCAGCCTCTCAACGCTAAGACTACAAGCATGTGCCACTCTGTCTAGCATGGGGCAAACACTGTTTGTTTATTGAGGTGGGGTATTATATTGTAACTGGAACTTGTAACCCCCTAGGTAATCTTGGTTGATAGAATTTATAGTCATCCTGCCTCGGCTTCCTAGGCATCATCATGTCTGGCAAGAGAAAAAACTTAAAATATATAAGACACAAACTCTATTCCTTTTCTCTTTTCTTGACAAAAGTGAACATCATAAAAAATGTCTCTCTTTCCTAACTTCTGTAATCCTAAAATTTGGGAGTTTGAAGCAGGAGGATAACTATGAATTCAGGGTCTACCTGGGCTACAGAGAGAGATTTTGTTACTAGTTCCTCCTACCCTCTATAAAAGAAAAAGAGAGATGCCCCAGTAGTTAAGAGTACATCTGCTCCTTTGGGGACCTAGGTTCAATTCCCAGTACCCACATTATGGCTCACAACTTCCTATAACTCCAATTCCAGGGAATGAATCTCAATATCTCTCTCCTCTCTCTCTCTCTCTCTCTCTCTCTCTCTCTCTCTCTCTCTCTCTCTCTCTCTCTCTCTCTCTCTCTCTCTCTCTCACACACACACACACACACACACACACACACAAAGTTTTTTTAAAAAAAAGAAAGAAAAGGCCAGTAAGCTGTAATCTCAATACTTAAGAGATGGAAGGAAAGGACCAGAAATTCAGGGTCTTTGTCAGCAACATAGTTAGGCCATCCTGGGCTGTGTGAGACCCTGTCTCAAACACAGCCTTTCTACCAGGCATTGTCACCATTGGACAATCACTGTTGTTGCTGCTCCTGCTGTTATCAAAGATGAGGAGCTTGCTTAAGGTAATGACCCCAGTCTGTACCAAAACAAGGAATAGAATGGGACTGCTGAATTCCATCTTACTGCTGGGAGATAAGCATCTGAGGGTATTTTAAAGAAATCAAGCCTGGTAGAGTTGTACACATAAAATCCCATCACTCAAAGGCTGGGGCAGAAAGAATGCCACAGGTCTAAAACCTGTTAGGCTAACAGTGACTTATCTCGTGCAAACAAATATCTCCCCCTACTCATGCTAGCAAACATTAATTAAATGAAGTAGGACATGTGCACAAAAGTAACAGGAGAACATTTTGGGAAGGAGAAGGATTCTGTGGAGAGGGTAATGGGGAAAATATGCTCCAAGTGCATTATATGTATATGTGAAATTGTAAAGACAAGGAAATCATACTTACTTACTTAAAGCTTGTTGTTTCTTAGGAGCTTTCTTGAGATAGAGCCATTGATCTTATCGGTGTGTCACACAGGAGTTCCTCTGAAATATTTGCTCAAAGTGGTTTATTCAGGTTACACCAAAATGCAGAGTTGAGGGTCATTTAGAGTCTACAGATTCTTTCTGATTTAACCTTTCTCTGCTTAGCCCCAAAAAGTAGATCATTCCACTCAGTGGACTGTTTAGATTTGCCTTCAGTCCTGGCTTTGGGGAGTAGACCTTCATACTCTTCTGTTTTAAGGTGTTTCTTGTTTTTCTCTTGTGGTTTTGCACTTGGAGGTGGAGCTCATTAGGAAAGAGGGAATGAAATTAGGGCCAGTCAGTCAGAGTAACAAGGAGAGGAATGTCAGCTATCATTTCCCTTTTAATAGGAAAATGTTATTTTCCTTGAATAGAGGCTATTTTTATTCATAATCTTTGGGTGGGTTCTAAGGAGTGTTACTCAATGGTTCACAGGCCCTCCCTGCTCACTGTTGACTTGGTAGTTGGAGGCAAGACCTTGTAGGCAGCCCATCACTCTTTTCTTTATGTGAGAGTAAAAGTCTGTCCTCTAGTCCATAAATGAACCCAATATCAGTTCAGAGTGTTTATGTAGCCACAGCTCTCTGCTTATCATGGTCAACAATAACGATAGAAGGTTGCTTCCACTACTGCCATTTTTCACATTTTAAAGTTGCTTTTTAAAGACCTGTTTATTGTCTGTAATGTTCTCTCAGGCAGTCATGCTGTGGATTTCTTCCTAGTAGAGATGCATGGAAAGAGTATAGCCTCACAAACAGCACTTAAACCCAGGATTTTGCTAGACATGGCACTACATGCCTGTACTCACAGTGATTGGGAGGGGAAGGCAAGAGGATCAAGAGAGCAAGGTCATCCTTGGCTATATACCAAGTTGAGGTCACTCTGGGCTACATGAGAGCCTGTCTCAAGGGGAAAGAGCCTTGATTTCCCTAGTCAGCACTCAGCTCAGAATGTCTTGACTTGGGTGTGAGAGCGCAGGGAGCTGTGACCATCGCAGACCCAGCACCTGACAATTCTCCCTCTGTGGTTGTGGCGAGAGTCAGGAGAAATGGCAGCACCCACCTCTTCCATGTGTACTCCTGTGAGTGCTATAGAAGTATAGAGACGAAACAGGTAGTGTCTACTTAAGGGTCTGGCTCTCCTGCAGAGAAAGAGGTTAACATCTAACAACATTTAAAAGAGAGCAAATGTTTACCTGATTTTTTGCTGACTGTTGGCCCTGCTGTGCCGTCATTAGGACCACCAAGGCAGGGAGCATGTCTCTCAGGCCTAGTGGAGGAATTCTGTCTGTCCTGGTTGTCGTCTGTCAGAGGGGCATGTTTCCTGTGGATGCCCTGAAAGCAGGCAACTCATTCTAGCCACACTGAATACATCACTTCTGGGCTGTTGGTAGATTGCCTTTGAAATGGAATATAAACCATAGCCCTGCCCATTTCATCTCATTCATTACTTATTAGCCAAACTCCCAATCTGGGCAAGTGTCAGCTTCTGTTTGGTTCTTATAAACTGTTTCTGTGTCTGACCTTTTACTTTTTAACCAAACAGACTAGTCTTCAGCCATTGCTTTTCAGCCCAGGCCTGGGCCTATGTGGAGCTGGCTCACCATGGCCTTGACTCTACTTTAAGGAAACCACCTTCACTAGGGTTTTTGTGGGGTTTTTTGTTTTATTTTTATTTTTTGTTTTTTGTTTTTCAAGACAGGGTTTCACTGTGTAGCCCTGGCTATCCCAGAACTCTGTAGACCAGGCTGGCCTGGAACTCAAAGAGATCCATCTGTCTCTGCCTCCCCAGTGCTGGGATTAAAGGTGTGTTCCACTACTGCCTGGCAAAATTATTGAAAATTTAGTACAAATTTTAGGTTACACTGCCCTTTCTCTTTTTTAGAGAGAAAGGTATTGGTTTTTTGTTTTGAGACAAGGTCTCAGATAGTCAAGCTGGCCTCACTCAGACTGTGCTATGTAGTTGAGAATAAACTTAAACTCCTGATCCTCCTGCCTCCAACCTCCAGAGTGCTGGGATTACAGGTGTGTCCCATCATGCCCAGGTCCTATTTATTTATTTTACTAAGAATTGTGTGTGTGTGTGGTGTGTGTGTGTGTGTGTGTGTGTGTGTGTGTGTGTGTGTGTGTGTGTGTGTGTGTGTGTGTGTGTGTGTGTGTGTGTGTGTTCTACACTTGTGTTCACTGCAGCTCAGGCCAATCACCTCCAAGTGTTCTATTATCCAATAGCCTTGTGGCTTATGTGGGGTCACACTGCATACTCCCTGTGTCACCCTCCAGTTTGATGTGACAGAAAATGGTCACCACCTGTTATTTTAATTTTCAGCCCAGAGGCTGTAGTTGTAGCTCCATTGGTGGAGAGCTTGCCTAACATACTTGAAGGCCTGGGTTTCGTCTCTGGCATTGTATGACCAGTACTTCCCACACTTCGGAGGTGAAGTTCAAGGTCAGCCTCAACTACTTAATGGGTTTGAGGCTATCTTGGGCTATGTGAGAGACCCCCCCCCATACATAAAATAGATAAAGTCTAAGAAGCAGGAACTGTCGGTCTGTGTGCCGTGCTCAGGCTCCTCGTAGGCACACTTGCCTTCAGCTCCCTAGCTGCAACTGTTGGATCCCTTTTAGAGTGAGCTATTTTAAAGGAGACGACATTTGTTATGCAGATTTGTGAATTTTCATTTCCAGAAAGTGGCCTATTCAACAGAAATGTGCACCACATTTGCCTGACCTCTCCCCACTTGAGGTTCTTCTGGGCAGGGTCTTATTTGTAAATCAGGCTGGCCTTGAGCTCACTATTCTTCTTCCCTAGGCTTCCAGATGCTGGGGTTACAGCTGGTGTAGTGGCCTTGGAGGACAGGGGATAGTAGAGCTCCTGGCTTCAGGCCCCCAGGGAAGGGCAGAGGTACTTCCGTTGCTGATGATCCCAGGCTACTGTGCTGTCTCGCCTCCCACGCCCTATTGTCTAAACCAGTTTGGCTTTTTATACCAGAGCAAGTCAGTCTGGTAAGACTGAGAGCTAGAATGTGTGGGGCTCTTGCTTTATTCGGGGGACGGGGTGTCAGAGGAAGACAGCTTTGGGGACGGTTCTGCTCCTCCACTGTGTGAGTCCCACACAGTCACTCATGGCCCTGTCTGGAGCCACTGCTTTAACTAGACTTCATAACTTGGACATGGCTGATTTGATGAACCTCGGGAATCAAATGAAGAAGCTTCAAGATTCTAAGTAGAATCAGCTGCTTTTGAACGCTTTGAGTCCTTTTATGAAATGTAGATTTTTGCTAAGAAACGTGGGTAGGTTGCCTGTTTGCTGTTTTCTGAGAAAGGGCTGTCCTCTGGAGATGGATTGACCTTCCCTTCAGGCCACCTGCTGCCAAACCTGGAGTCTTCTCCATTGTACCTTGTGGGTTTCCCCCCTCTTCTGGAATGCCAAGAGGCGGTAAGGCCAGCAGCACTGGGGAGCTAAGCTGACCCTTCCACCCCTGCCTGCCCTGTTCCGAGTATCCTTTCCTTCTAGCTTGTTCCAACCCAGAATTTCTTCTCTGCTAGAAGCCTGATTAGGCCCCACCTGTGGAAAACATCTCTTTGATGCTACTACTATTACAAACCGGTTGTTGTTACTGTTTGGTTTGTTTCTTACTTCTTACCTTTTAACCAAAAAGACTAGTCTTCAGCCAATGCTTTTCAGCACAGGAAACCTCCTTCACTAGGGTTTTTGTTTTTCAAGACAGGATTCCACTGTGCAGCCCTGGCTGTCCTGGAGCTCACAGAGGGCCGCCTGTCTCTGCCTCCTGAGTGCTGGGATTAAAGGCGTGCACCACCACTGCTTGGCCTTCACTAGGGTTTCCATGGCTGTCCTTGCAGGCAGGGGTTCTCCTGAAGTTCTGCCCTCACCTTCACTTTCCCTCTCCATGATAACTCTGTCTACATGCTACAGCTGCCTATGTTCCTAAAATATAAGTGTATCTGAGACTTGGGTTCAAATTCTGACTGGCTTCAAGTTAACTACTCCTGTTTCCTCTCAGAGGAGGCTGTCTGGGTGGCTGGTACTGGTAGCTGGTACTCCGAGTGGAAACTTAGGATTAGTTAACTCCGTGTGAGTTGCTGCTTCTGTTCTATCTGTGGTTCTCCCTTCTGTGTTAAGATGGATTTGCAACAAGAACTGACAAGGCTGCCCAGCATCTATCTATTCTGTGGCTCTCTATGCTGCTATTTATATATAGCATGACTACCTACCTCTTTAGTCCCTTCAGCCACAATCTATCCTGTCCAACCTCTCTGTCCAAACTATTTAGAGGAGCCATTTCTACTTGGAAAGGCAGAGTTAGTGCTATTTTAACATTAAAAGCTAAACAGAAAAAAAAAAATCTTTTGGGTGCTTACTAAGGCAGTGGTTGGTTGGCCTGTGGGCACGTTGACTTTAGCATGCTGTGTGACAGAGCTCATGTGGACATTGTCAGTTGACTCAGCTGCCTGAGAGCCTCTTCAGAAAACAGAAACTGAAAGCCTAAAGCCATTCCACAGTTCGCACCACAAATCCCAAGCCCTTCATCTTGATTGTACTCAGAGTACTATGAACTCATAAAGGCTGGGAGGGGCCCTCCCCATACCATACACTTGTGGCTGCTCATATAATCTTGTATGGTTTGAAAAGATGAGATATATAGATTGCAGATGAATCTAGCATTTTCTGACTCTAACCTTCTGTTTTTCTCCCCTGGAGTGGATATAAATTTCACATTTTGTGGCATTCTATAGCTGTTTTTTTAAATTTTCTTAAGCTTTTTGAGTATTCTGGAAAGGACAAAATAAAGTGAAACAGACCCATTTTTCTGGAATTGTTGTTTGGCCAGGGCACCCTGCTCATGTGACCAAGGGAACTTCTGCTTTTAGTTTTAGTTAGCTGGGGCTAGAGGAAGGCTTGTGTTGGGTTTAGCATTAAGTTTGCCTTGAATGCTGGGTTTAAATTTAAAGCAGGGATTGGCAGTGGTGGTACAGGCTTTAATCCCAGCACTTGGGAGGCAGAGGCAGATAGATCTCAATCTGCCTCTTGAACCCAGGCTGGGTTCAAGGCCAGCCTGGTCTACGAATGAATTCCAGGACCCTGTCTCAAAAACTTATTAAAATAAAAAATAGGCCTTTCTTCTTTAGGGACCTCCTGTTTGAGGCCTTTATAATTGAGTCTTCACTGAAAACTACCCTGTAGTAAGAACCGCTATCACCTAGAGGGCCGTGCTCCCTTTTCTGGCTTGCCATGCTCACCACACACTTTTCTCTTGATGCTGCTTTCATGGTACAGGTCACAAGTGTCTGAGAGAGAAACTGGGAGTGCTTGGGTCTGCGCAGGTTGCTCTCAGGCAGCCCTGGAACCTGCAATTGTTCTCATCTCTAGGCTCTGCCTTCTCCTCTTGCCCCAGATGCACAGGAGTTTAAGAGCTAATGCTTGCACGGGAGTTTTAAGAGCTAATGTTGCCTTCTGTTAGAAGAGAACAGCTTTAAAGTAGGCAAATCGAAAAGAGATTGGCATACTTATAATCCCAGCACTTGGGAGCCTGAGTCAGGAAGATCACAGTTTCCAGGCAGACCCAGGCTCAGTGAATGAGACTGAGGTATAATTATGTATAAGGATTTATCAGTAGAAAGAGTAGAGAATTTCTAGTCGGTTGGGAGCAACCATAGACAGGAATGTTTGCAGGTGCAAATAGGTAGGTAATATAACTCCTTCTCCTGTATTCCTACCCTGCAACCTGCCATTGTCTGCTAAACAGCTTCAGTTACATTTCTGTCAAAGAGGCAAGGTATTTTAATTAGCTTACTAATTATGTGCACCCTCCCCATTTGACCAACTGTGTCCTCTGAGGAAATAAGAACCACTGAAGTATCCGTTGCTGGGTCACCTCCTTCCTCCTATACAGGCTGACCACTCAGCTAAAGGGACACACCCAGCTTACCTCACCTCATGTCCTTGTGCTGCTCTGACCTCTTCTTACAGGGTCTACCGTGGTTTAAATACAGAGCTCACTATTTCAGAGGGGGAGGGTGTCGGGTCCTATGCAGTGCTAAGGCTGTGTCTAGCACATGGTGGGTGTCACCCTAGCCAGACGCTACCTTTTCAATGACATTTGTAATCTGTTAGTCAGGTTACATTTGTCACTACTGCCTGTGGCTTGTCTGCATAGAGATAATACTTATCTTCTCCACTGGACAGTAAATAAGCTTATGACTAACACATTTTGTTTCCCCACGGCGTGGGCCTTGCACATAACTCTTACGTAAAAATAATTGATTAAATAGGGATGGTTTCCTCTTGAGCAGATCACCTTGAAGGTGCTAGAAGAAGAGAGCCTGGAGATTTCAGTGTTTTTGAGGACCGGTAAAAGTTGAGGCCTTGTTCAGCTCACCTCGCACACTCTGAAGTCTTGTCATTGGGATTTAGTATGAGTAAATTTAGGTTTACCAGCTTGAGTACTGGTGTGTTGTTTGCCTTCCCCTCACTGTTGTTTTCTGGTTGTTTCGGAGCCCTGGGGTATAATGCAGAACTGCCAAGAGTGCAAGGTTTTCCTAATGCTCAACCTCTGGAACGAATGCTAGACTCAGGGCCCCTGTGCTACCCAGCCTTCAGCTTGTCTTTGTTCCATCTTACATGCTGGGCTGGTGGCTTGGCTTTAACTCTGGCCATATATGTAGTTTGGTGGGAATCTTCCAAACAGTGTGATTCTAAGGGCCCTGTAAACAGTAACCTGTTATCCATTTTATTGACTTATATACTACTTGTTCCCCTGATGAGCCAGGTCCAGATTGCCTGCTAGAATCGTAGAGGTGTGGCTGTTTCCTGAAATGGCCCAATCACATGTCCTTCCTGTGTTGGCTTCAAGCATGTACAGCTTTCAAGTTAGTCTCTTTAGACAGACAAAAATAGTTATGCAGAAGGAGCATTGTTCAGTTGAGCCTGCTTTACCAGTAATCTGAGGGTTAGTGAAGTCTAAGACCTTGTTGAAAAAATATGTATCCACCTTTATTCCAAGCCAGTCCATGATCTGAACCTGCTGCCTGTAGCCCCGCCCTAGCAGAGTGTGTGTGGCCTTAGATTTTGTTGTGTTTTGACATCTTCTGATGTAGTCAAGATGGGTGTAGCATGTACAAAGGCCTGAGTTTAATCCCTAATACCACATAAAACTGGGAGTAATTATCCCAACACTTAGAAGGTAAAGGCAGGAGTTAACAGACTCAGCTATATAATGAGTTCAAGGCTGGCCTGTCTCAGGCAAGGCAAGCTGAAGACTTTAAAGAGCCCCAGAGAGTTGAGCGTCTGGATCATGGCTAGAATCCCACCAGTTAGGAGGCCTACCTGGCCTTAAAACCCTGTATCGAACAAACAAAAACTGTCAGAAAAAGATCCAGAGGAGATGAGAGAAGTACAAGTCTCTCTTAGAGTCAGACAGACTATAAGCCTACGCCATCCACAGGCCACCTGGTGCTTTTAAATAAGCCACTGTGGCTCTCTGAGTCTGGGGTTTGTGGTAGAACTGAGATTTGTGAATCAGGTGGCACTTTGGGATAAAGGCCATAGCCAGCCCTTACTCTTTCCTCAGCCTTCCCATCATGCCCTTTGTTTTTCTCATGCTGTTGCCAGGGAAAGACATGGTTCTCCTGCTATGCAGACTTGATCTTTATTCTGTCCTGTGGTTTGTTGTTTTTTATTTTTTTCTTTCTCATATTGCAACAGGCATCCCGGGCCCAAATCCTAGACAAAGCAACAGAGTATATCCAGTATATGCGAAGGAAAAACCACACGCACCAGCAAGACATTGATGACCTCAAGCGGCAGAATGCTCTTCTGGAGCAACAAGGTGAGCAGCCAAGCTCATGGGGCAACTGGCCCTGCGCTGCCCAGCCAGGCTGGGGCTTTCACACCTGGGCCTTCGGCCAGAGCCAGAGGACCATGCCTCAGAAGCATCCTCAGCCCTGCTCCACTGGCCTTCGAAGTTGAGTGTTAGCGCCATCCTGAGGAAGGACCAGACCCTCCAGTGAGGAGATGGAGGAGCTAGGGAATTGAACATCCAAAGGCTTGTATCTTTTCTGGCCTGATCTCTCCCTTCCTTGGGGCTCAGGTGCTCTTGCCTGCAGTAAGGGTCACATCTGGTGTCAGGTATCTGAGCAGAGCTTTAAGGTCCTTGGAGTAGAATGTGCCATGTAAGTACAAGAGTCTCCAGGAGTTCAGGGACAGTGAGCCCTCCCCATTGTCAAAAGTAGTCCAATCAGGGCAGCCTATGGGCCAGGCCCCTGCTGTTCTCCAATGCTCACACCCGCCTTTTCCTACAACCACAGGGGAAAGCGAGAGCTGATCAAGTTCTTTGTTCCTGGGGAATTCACTTCTCTTCCTCCCTCATGGAAGATGCAAGTAAAAGGAAATGCAAGTAACCACCTGGGTTAGAACATCTCACATAAAATAAATAACATGAAGGGTTGATCCTCCAGGCTCAAGCTGAGCTGAACCAAGGGATGGGCAGCGGGTGGTGGCAGCGGGTTGGATGATGGGCCAAGCAGCCTGCATGTAGGGGTGTCTGTTGAAAAGCCCAGGTATTTTGTGTGTATTGGTGACTTGCTTCCAAGTGTCCAGCTTGTCATTCCAAGTGGATTTTGTTCATGAGAGCCCAACCAAGCCAAAAGTTTTCTTTGACCCAATATATTTTGTCATCCCTTCCTGCTATCATTGGGCCTTCACACGTTCATGGAGCCTGGCATTGCTAGGCTAACTTCTCTTCTGTCATTGCATTGCTCCATCCAACAGGGAACTCTTGCTCTGGTCTCTGCTGGGTCCATGGCAGGACGGTGTCTCATCACAAGCCTTCTCTTCAGGGTGGTATAGCAGAGTGGCTGGCCATGTGTGCTGGGCCCCTAAGCCCAGCTGGGAAGGAAAAGGGGGAACAGCCACCAGAAGGGAATGATTTCTGAGCCACCCTGTGCCTTGGGGGCCAGCAAACAAACCCTTAGGAAGAACAGGCTGGACCCTGAGTCTGAAACTTGTTTTCTCCGGAACTCCAGAAGGTGGTAACATGCTCCCTTGGTTGCCTTTTAGTCCGTGCACTGGAGAAGGCAAGGTCAAGTGCCCAACTGCAGACCAACTACCCCTCCTCAGACAACAGCCTCTACACCAACGCCAAGGGCGGCACCATCTCTGCCTTCGATGGGGGTTCAGACTCCAGCTCAGAGTCCGAGCCTGAAGAGCCCCAGAGCAGGAAGAAACTCCGGATGGAGGCCAGCTAAGCCATGTGGGGCAGGCCAGCAATAAAAACTGTCGTCTCCATCGTTTCATCCTCCTCAGTTCCTCGTTAGAACCCTCAAAACCATTGAAAGACTCTTATTTTCCTTTTCTCTTTATTAATTGTTATTTTTGCATAGAAGCTCTTGGACAACAGCTCTCATCTTGTCCCTGTGTCCACTATTTTTAAATGTATTCCCTTCAGGGGTTCCTGTCCCCACCAGAAATTTTAAACCAAAACACCCTAACTTGGCAGCTCTTTCTGTGGAGGACAGACAGCCGGCCAGACCTCTGAGTACATGGTGTCCTGCCCCCCCCCCCCAGCTCCTCCAGCCCTCAGAGCCTGTGCCTGGAGGGTGCCTGCTCCACTGGGCCCCTCCCAGTCCCCTCACCTCTGTTTGATGGACTTTGTGACTCTCTGAACTGCTCTACTTTGACAAGATGACCAGATTGGAGTAATCAGAGTTAACCCCCTCTTCTGTAAGGATTGCTTTTTGGAGACGCTACCGCTCCTGTTGAAAGACCAGATTCTTGAAGAAGTTTGTGGTATAAAAGGAAAGCAGGGACAGAATTGGCAGAATCCTTGGCATGTTTCACTCTTCAGTTGTTTAAGCCTGCAGAGCCAGCCTTACAGAAGGCCACGTGACACTGGTATGTATAGGAGATGGCAGCAGTGAAACAGCCTCCCAGGAGTGGTGGGGTGGCTTTTTGTGGGTGGGACAGGGAGGGAGTCTTAGGTGGGGTAGAGGTTTTGTATTAAGGGCCAGTGATAATGTTTTGATATTTATTTCCTGCTACTGAAATTCGAATCTGAATGAAATGCCCCTATTTCTGATGATGTCGATATTGTAAAGCGACAGATTCATAAAGCAATGATCAAATCTTCATTTCTTTCTGTGTGTATTTCTAAGAAATAGAGCCAACTTTTGTATGTAAATACCAAGAGCGACTTACCTGGTACTAAACCCACAGCCCATTACAGCCTCCCTGCCCTCCTTGCCTCTGGTCCTGGGACTTGTCACCACTATGTGATCTAGCCCTGGCTCTGGCTGTGGTCAACAGATCCCAGTGAAGGGTTTCATGTCTTTAGGCTTCATTTCTTTGTCTTTTTCCTACTCTGTTGCCGGCATTTGCTGATTTCTAGTGTATACTCTGTAGTCTCAGTCGATATTTGATTCCATTCCATGGAAATAAAAAGTATGTTGTACATACTGCCCAAGAATTGTCTTGCAAGTTAAGGCTTCCCCCTTTACTATAAGAATATAAATAAAGACTTATTTTATCCTTTTTGGTAGTGGTGTCTTCTTGCCCCTGCAATGGCCAAGGTAGTTGAGGGAAGAGCCTTCTGGAAGCTACAGTGGAAATTTGAAAGAGAAGCAGAAAGCTCTCACTGGAGTCTGCAGAGCCAGGAACAACTGTAGCCAGACCTATTTCTCCCTTGTCTGTTGGCCTGAGAGTGGTTAAGTGGAGTGGATGATAGGAGGTGACTTTCAGGCTTGCAGTGGGTAATTGGTGGCAGCAGGTCCTGATAAACAGTGCTCTTTGGAGGGATTGACGGCTCAGAGCTGTGGCTCTTACTCTCCTGGTAATGAGTGTCCAGTGTAAGAGGTGACTGGCACTGCCAGAATTTTTCAGTTTCTAGAGAGTTCCAGTGATAAAGGAGGAAACAGCAGAGCTGCCAAAGGCTGGAAGTCAAAAAGACCACAACAGCATCAACTTAACTACTGTGGACCCAGCTCCAGCCTGAACTGCTCTGACCTTTGAAAGAAGAATTTCCAGCCAAAAGCATCTCCATTTGGTTTTCCAGTCTGGCTGACAGGAAGTACTGCTTTCATAGACCAAGGGAAGAAGTGAGGTGAGGTAAGTTCTTTGATTTCGGATGCAGAGAATGCTGGGGTTCCACTCCCTCGGATGTCAGTCTGCAGTGTCTGTCTGGTTAATGGAAGTTGGTGGATAGATCATGTGTGTACAGGAAGCAACGTCAACCCTCAGAAGTGGTGCACGAAGGAAAACAAAGCAGCTGGGAACACTGACAGCCTTCCTCTCCTGCACAGGGGAGAGGAGATGAGGCGTGGGCATAAGCGGCCTGGTGGTTTCACACCACATGCCACCTCCCTCATGGCTGTCAGGGCACCGCATACTTGGTTTGATCAGGACGAATGCTAGGGATGATTTGCCAGTACAGCCAGATTGGTGAGGTGCTAAGTGTAGAAAGTTAGGCAGCCAGGCTGCTTGGCTGGTGGAATATGTCTCGGGGACTAAGCCCTGGCTCCAAGATGGCAGTGGGTGGTATTAAGTTTAGGCTTCCCCAGAGTTCATAAACCAGTTGGATATAAAGGAGTGCAGTGGCTGGCTGGGCTCTCTGGGAAAAGCTAGACTACTTGATAGGCTGAGTGGGTCCTGGCAGGTGTTTGGGGAAGGATGGTGCCACAGGCAGCACCGACTGAACAGGAAGCAAGGCAAGAGGGAAAGAGGCCTGAGGCTGGAGAGTGCTCTGCTGAAGGAAGGGGCCAGACAAAGTGAAGGCTTAGTCTCTTCTGGCATGTGTGTCTAGGAACTATAAGTATGCCCCATGGGTGCTTAAATCCAACCGTGACCTACTCAGACTGATGGCAACCTATGCCTTTGTTTTTGTCACTACTTAGGTCTTCACAGAACCCAGGTTACCTGCTAGTTTTGTATTTGCTTGGTCACTGCCGTGAGGAACTTCCCTGTAGACCTGTTGGAAGTTACAGCTTCCTCCTTGCAGCAGTGAGCTTGGTATGGCTGCTTTTGCAATTGGCCCAAGCACAGGGTGTTTAAAAATGGCCTGGTTCCTCGTATGCCAGTGTCTTCTTGACGTGCCGGTCTTCTTGTAGAATGTGAAGCATCAGTCAGGCTCACATCTCTCACCTTTTGTTTTCTTGATAACATACTCTTACTGCGTAGGCCAGGCTAGCCTCCATTTATTTGGGTAGCCCAGATTGAATTTAAGATTCCAGCTGCCTCACACGTGCATGCCACCACACCCAACAGCTGTCAGCTGAGACTGGTTTCGGAAACACAGCTGAGTGGGCGGGAGGAGTGATGTAAACTAGGACTAAAGCAAGCAGAATTCTGTTTGCAAAAATGGCAGTATTTTTAATGCCTAGGCTCTGGAGTCAGACTGCCTAAGTGTAGTATCGTGTCTTTCGTGAAGTAGCGACTTCTCTCAGCTTCAGCATCCTTTCCTCTAGAATGAGGCTCATAATGGCAATAGCTTTGAGAGGGGGCTGTGTGCACTCAGTGAGGTACTGTGATCAGTGACAGTGCACCCAGCACAAGCATCGGAAGTGAAGGTTGACTTCTGTGTCTCCCAAATGCCTCTCACACCTGCTGTGTCCTGACAGGCCTCAGTGACCAAAGAGCAACAGTTTCTCTAGGCCAAGAGGACATCCAGGACAAGATTTGCCAGCCTCTGTGTGGCAAGGTGATAATACAACCCGTACTCTCCCTAGGGAGAACATACACAAACATACTTCCTAGTTAAGTCCCTTGGGAGAAAGCACCAGGTTCCTGGGCATGGTAGTACATGCCTTTAATCCCAACACTTGGGAGACAGAGCTAAAAAATGTGGAGTTCAAGGCCAGCCTCTGTTGTACAGTTAGGCCCTGTCTGAAGGTAGTTTTTTGACTACCATGTTCTGAGCAGTTTCAGTAAATCGGCTCCACTGCACTGTATGGACATGGTGGACCCCTCCCTTCTCACCATCACCTTTGGCTAAGTGTTATGACTACTGGTGCTTCACTAGGACTGACCTAGGGAAACTGACCTGAAGAGCTGCAGAGCCAATGCTGGTGTAGCTAAGCCTGATGATGCAAACTTTGCCCATCTCAAAGGGCAAAGTTTATTCTGGAGCCAAATATAAATGGCCCAAGGCAGCGGACACTGATTTAGATCACCCCAAATTCCATGTTCCACTGTGGAAGTTTTATGAAAATCTTTGTAGGACCAGAACATAGGCCATAAATTAAGACACTTGAAAATCTACTGTGGCTCCATCGGGCAGACAGGTGATGATAGCACAATGAGGAAGATGGCTGTGGTACCTGGATAAGATCTGATTGGTGGGAACTGGGGGTCTGCTCATTCATTCCAAAGGAAGTCTATCAGTTAAGTGGTTGCATGTTCTAATCAGCTAGCCGACCTTTGCAGGCAACACAATTATTATTATTATTATTATTATTATTATTATTATTATTATTATTATTATTATTAATCTTTATGTACATGGGTATTTTGCCTGCATGTATGTCTATGTGAGGGTATCAGAAGCCCTAGAACTGGAGTTAAGGTTGTGAGCTACCATGTGGGTGCTGGGAATTGATCCCAGCTCCCCTGGAAGGGCAGTCAGTGATCTTAACTGCCGAGCCATCTCTCCAGCCCTGCAGATACCACTTCTTTCTGGTTACTCTAGTTCACATGCCAGAGGCTTCCCTGCTGCAGGTTTTCTTTGCTTTTCTTCTCTGGAGACAGCGTTTCTCTGTGTAGTCTCGCTGTCCTGGAATTCGCTCAGTAGACCAGAGCCACCTGCCTCTGCCTCCCAAGTGCTAAGATTAAAGGTGTGCGCTGCCACCGCCGCCAGCTGCTTGTTTCAGTCTTTACCTCCAGCTTCTGCCCCAGTGCCTAAAGCCATAACAAAAGGACAGTAGCCAAGTAGCACTGTGAGGCTTTCAGTGTACATGTATAATGTCCTTGAAGTGTACCTAGCACTTAGATAATAAATCACTGACAGGTGTTAGTTCAGCCACCACGTGGCTCTAGGACTGTCTGTTGCCTGGGTATTGAAATTCAGAGTGAATGAGCTCCACCCTGTACTGATGCTATGAAAGCTGGGTGTATAGATACAGCAGAAAAGGGGACGGTGATATAGATGAGCACCAAAGGGCAGATGTGCTTTGCCTGCTTTCTGAAGGAACTCAGGAAGACCTTAGAGACAGACTTCAGAAACAGTGTATCCCTGCTGGCTGAGTCACAACCCCTAACCATCCTACCTAGTGCCTTCACCTGCCCCTCCCTCTGGCTGCACCTGTGTTTCTTCAGAGAGCCTTGTGTGCCACCTGGTGCTTCTACACGGGGCTTGTTAGGGGATGGGCAAGCCATTGAGTTCAGCCTCCTCACCTGTCTCTGTTTCATGGGCATACCCAAACAAATTGCTTTCTCTCTCACCCAGTAAGCCGGTTTTCAAAGCTGTGAGTTTTACAGAAGCCAGGGAGTTTAACCTACTGCAGAGCCCCTGGGTGTCTTTACCTTCCCAGAGATATAGCTTAGAAGTATTTGAGAGATGGAAAAACATGTCTGAGATGTGGGAAAGGTTGAGGTGAAGAAAGATGAAGTTATTGGTGGTCTGTGCATGTGCAAACTTCTTGTCCCTTCATAAGATGTGCAGAAAGTGATGTATTAGTATGACCTGGGGTGAGTTATGTGCCCGCCCCCCTCATCCCTTTCCCCCCCCCACTGCCTGTTTACACTTTTCATGGTAGGTAGATTGTTGACTTCAGCCTGACTTCCTGCAAAACTCTAAGAAGCTTCTTAAAACAGCCATGGTAATCCCATGGTGCATTGCAGGGAGGGGGATTTCTCTACAGGAACACCACAGGGTCCAGGCTTCCTCTGCATGAGCCTAAAAGGGAACAGGGTATGTTCTTTGATCTTCAAATTCTAACTAGGGAGACTGGCTCAGGCCTCTTAGAGGAGAAAAATGGTCATTTCATAATGGGGATCCTCAAGTTGGTGTGAGGGGAGGCAGACAAACCTGTAGGCAGGACCCATGGACACTCATGTGGCTGCAGAGACCCAGAATGATTGGTGTGTTTAAAGGGAGCGGGACAGGTGTCACTGGAGTCTCAGCAGCTTGGGTCCCTCCCCCTGCCTGTGCTGTCCTGCTGTCCAGGCTTGCTGTGTCAGTCAGGGTGGTTTGCCCCTGATGTTCATTGCAGGGTGGGATCATGTATACCTATAGCCTTCTCTGGGCAGAATTACCCAGCAGTCTCTGCAAACTAAGACTGGAAGAAAACAAAAAAGGAATCAGGGATCCCATAATAAGAAAGCTGTACCAGAATTTTCCATTCCAGTGCCGAGAGTGACCAAGGATTAAGCTTTCTGCCAAAGAAAACAAACCCAATGGTGCTGGCCAGTGGAGAGAGGTACACTTCTCCCCACCAGCTGGTTCCTGCAGGACCTAGAAACAGAGCATGAGCCTTGCAGAATATAGCTCAAGAAGGAACCAAATGCTCACAGGGCTGCCACCAGCCATCTGGTCACTCATCCCAGCACAGGGAGTCCAGCTGGCAGTGTGGCTCTACACACAGCACTTAACAGTCATTGTTCCCCTATCCTAGTGTCCTCATAGTTCTGAGATGGTAGGGGCAGATCTAAGGCCTACCAGAAGGCCACAGCCTAAGAAAGGAATGTCATGTCCACAGCAAATAACTACCACAGGGTCTCTGAGAGTCCAGGGAAGGACTTCAGGTCCAGCAACTTGACCTCATTTCCTGGACAGGAAATGAGTTCAGGCCACCCCTTCCCTGTATGCAGAGAGCAGATGTGAGAAGACCTTTCAGCCTAGAAGCTCCCAGGAGGTCTCAGGCCCATCAGTTGTTGCTGCTTTATCTTAACCAAATGGCCTTCTACAATGTCATCGAAAATGTACAGGGGCTCAAGCCTGGATGTGCAGTCATCTCTTGTTTGTGATGGGGACAGCCCAACATGATTTCAACTCACAGGGCATTTAAGTAGCATGGAGTCTGGGAGCTGTCATGTACCACCCACTGGGGAGATTTAGGCAGGTTAAAAAGCCTTGGAGAAGTCTATATGGGTAGAGATAAGACTTGTATATGTGCCACAAGCATGCACACCCTGTTTCTAAATGCCAGAGATGTTGAAGTGAGGCCCTGGGGACAGGTAGTGGGAAGGGATGGTATGGGTCAGGGAAGTAGTCCATTCTGTCTACATGGGCCATTTGTAGCTGCCTTTAGGACTGCCTGCATTGGTTAAGCCTCTCACCCTTTGTAAGATGGATCACCACTCCCACAATGATGGCCCCATTGGGATCCAGGCTCATGGGCAGGAAGAGGACTTGAGGGGTGTTGTCCAGTGAAGAGCATATATGCCATCCCAGTGCTCTCACAAGGATATGGCTTACAGAGCCCTCACCATTTGTTCATGATGGGCATTGGTCATCTTGGTCATTGTGCTCTGAGAGCATGCCCTGCAGCCTTCTTGCAAAGAGCCATGACTCTGAACCCTGCTTCAACTGATAGCTCAGGCTCCAGCACACCCTTTGTCCCATCAGACCAGGGCATCATGGGTCCAGAGGTAGCAAGGAAGAGTCACACCCAAGATAACCAACAATACAGAGTGCCTATTATGGATAGAAGTTAGTGTGAGCAAAGGTTGAGAGAATGGTATACTGAGAATAGTACACTGAACCCAAACATAACCATCACCCAGTGTCAACTATTGCAGGCATGGTTTTTTAAGAGAAAAAGATGATATAATATGTAGCTAGACTTTCTCTGGACCCACCAGCTCCAAAATAATGACATAGAAACTTATTAAGCTAGGCCTTAGCTTCGGCTTGTTCCCAACTAGATCTTAAATTTTAAGTTAATCCATTTATATTCATTTACATTCTGCCGTGTGGCTTGTTACCTCTCCTCTGTACTGTATATCCAACTCCCCCCTGAGACTCATTGGTGAATTTCACCTCCCTTCTTTCCAGAATTCCTCTCTCTTCCTGGAAGTCCCACCTATCCTCTCCTGCCTAGCTACTGGCCATTCAGCTCTTTATTAAACCAATCAGAAGGTGCCTTGACAATGACACATCTTCACAGTGTTGCTATTGAATGTAAAAAAAGATATTGATATATGAATGAAACTGTCAGAGAGTTCCAGTGGCCAAAGTAGGGACAATTTGAGCAGCAAAATAGACTGTAGTATTAGAACACAACCCAAAGTGAAGTTGAGTCTGTTCTGTAGTATAGCCAGTTCTGGAGTCAGTGCTGGTAGAAACAGTCCTCCCTCAGGACTGAAGATTGGCTCCCAAGCCCTCATAGGTCCTCAAAGCTGTGTACTCAATGCTCAGGTCTCTTCGGTAGATGGCCGAGTAATTGCACATAACCTTCATAAGTCCTCCCATGTGCGTTTATATCTTGAGGCTGAGGATGAAGCTTGGTCATAGAGTGCCTGTCTAACATAGGAGGCCCTGAGTTTGATCCCCAGTACTGTCCCTCTAAACCTCTAGATCAGTGATTCTCAACCTGTGGTTACTACCCCTTTGGGATCACATATCAGATATCCTACATATGAGATATCTACACTACAATTTATAACAGTAGCAAAATCACAGAAGTAGCAATGAAATAGTTTTATGGTTGGGGGTCACCACAACATGAACTGTATTGAAGGGTCTCAGCATTAGGAAGGCTGAGAACCGCTGCTGTAGATTATTTACGATACCTAATAGCATGTAAATGCCATGTCGACAGCTGCTAAGCTATATTGTTTCAAGAGTAAATGTTTTAAGAGTAAAAGTGTTCAGTATGGACATCAGTTTCTAGTATTTCTGATTCTCTGTTGAATTTGTGGCCTGGGAACCACTGATACACAGGGCTGAATAAAGGAGTGAATAAGTAGCAAACAGATCTCCCACTGGGAATTTCAACTAATTTATTTACTCTGCCCTCAAATTATGGAGCCTGATGTCCCCACTCCTTAAATGTAGGCTAACCATAGTGACTCCTTTCTAGGCACATGGGAAAGAACAGAGGGAGGAGGAGAGAGAGGGAGAGAGTAAAGGAGGGAAAGAGGAGGGAGGGAGGGAAAGAGGGGGAAAGGGAGGGAGGGAGGGAGGGAGGAAGGAAGGGGGAAAGGGAGTAATAGTTCTGGAGATAGCTGACCACACTAGTTTGGCTAGTGGTCAAGGTTAATTTAACATTGTCATACTTACCTCTGCTTTTCCTCCCCTGCAAGCTAACTCAGTCCCTGAATAATGAAAACACCACACCAATCCCAGTTGAAGACAGTCTATCATATCTGAACCCCTAAAACAACTAAAGTCACCACAGATAAGAAAGTCTGAGGAGCTGTCACAGCCAGGAGCAGCCAGGGAGATGTCCCAGCTGAGTCCCTGGTGTCCTACCTGGTTATCTACAGTGGCCAGCAAGACAGCTCAGCGGGCAGACATTTGTTTCCAATTCCGATGACCTGAGCTTCATCCCCAGAAGCCTCATGGTGGAAGGGGAGAACCCACATTTGCCTCTGATTTTCACACTAGTGGTATGTCCTGTCGCCCACATACATCACACACACAGTCCAATAAATGTCGTTTTTAAATGGATTTAGACAAAAACTACAGGAAATTGAATGAAATGTGACCTTTAGCTAAAGTATCCATCCTGGGTTATTCCTAGTAACAAATAGCTCATATTAATGTGTTTTCTTTTTAAGAGTTTTTTTGAGATTTGACTTATCTTTTCGTGTGTGTGTGTTTTACCCACATGTAGGTATGCACACCATGCCTATGCAGTGCCTATGGAGTCCAAAAAGGGCATCGGACTCCCTGGAACTGGAATTATAGACAGTTGTGAGCCACCATGTGGTGCTGGGAACTGAACCCCGGTCCTCTGAGCTCTTAACCGCTGAGCCCCTTACTGTAAAACTTCAACAACTGGGGGAAAATGGCAGGTGGATATATAGGATCTTGGTGCTTTGTGATTTTTCTGTCTATCTAAAACTAAGCAGAAATTGTGTGTGTGTGTGTGTGTGTGTGTTTATACACATATATTACACATACACACTATACATACAGTGTTTATGTGTATTCATGCAGGAGCGCGAGGAGGTGAGAAGAGGCATCAGACCCACAGGGACTGGAGTTACTGGTTGTGAGTAGCCTTGTGGGTGCTAGGAATCCAACTCTGAAAGAGAAGCCAGTTCTCTTAACCTCAATTTTGTTTGTTACCGAGACAGTCTCATGTAGCAGCCTCAAGCTAGTTATGTAGCTGCGGCTGGCCTTAAAGCCCAGATCCTCCTGCCTCAGCAGCCTTGACCACCACATCCAGTTGGTCTTTGTTTCTTCTCTGATCTGGGGCTCGAACTCAGACAAAGCCTCATATATGCCAGACACACTTTGTACCACTGATCCACACTCCAAGTCAAAGCATATTTTAAAAATGCTTTATTATGTTACTGTTTTCGGTTTTCTGTTTGGAGGAAGAGTCTCACTGGCCTGGAATTCAAGCTAACATTGAATCCTGATCCTTCTGAGTCCTGGCTTAGCAGGATTACCCTGGGTGGTTTTTTAAAAGCTGTGTTTCCTTAGGGATTGCTGAGGGCAGTGAAAACTGGACTCTATTCCTGCCTGATCTTGTTCTTGGATATGCCAGAGTGGCGAGAGGAAGGAATGTTGGGCCACCTGGTCCCAGCTCCTGTACCAGCTGGCAAAGAGCTCAGGCAGAGCTGTCCTTGTGGAAACGAGGAAGTTGTCCAGGAACCAGTTAGACATGCCTCGACTGGTTGCAGAAGGCTGGCTGCCACCAGGACTTCGGTCAGCTCCCAGAGACTTCTATCACAGCCTTGCTGTGAGCAACACAGTGTCACAGCAGGGTGGCACACACTTAATTCAGAGACTCATTCTGTACCATGGATTATACACAGCATGAGGACCATTAGAAGGGACTGGGGTCATAGCTCAATTGCTAGAGTGTTTCCTGGCATTCGTGAAGCTTTGGGTTTAATTCCCAACACTGCATAAACTGGGTGTGGTGGAGCCCCTGTGTAGATAGAGAGAGAAGAGGCATGAGGATCAGGAGTTCAAGGCCATCCTCAGCTACAGAGTGAGTTCAAGGCCTGGACTATAGGAGACACCATCTCAAAAGAAGGATGGGATAGGCCTGTCCCCCTCTTTACTGTCACCTTCTCATTCTGGTGAAAGGCTGGGCCAGGAATTGAGGGTCTCACTCATGCAGCCCTGGAAGACATTAAGCACTTTTTGCCCCTGCCCTTAGGTTCCCTTATACCTCTTAATCGGGAAGCCTGGGGTGGCAAGGGAACATGGTGTTTGGGCAGTTTGGGGGCAGCAGATCTGGGCTCAGGTGGACTCTACCACCCGACAGTGGTGAGACCTCGGTGAGTCACTCAGCAATCTGGCCTGTTTCTCCTGTTATAAAACACAGGTGACACACCTGCCTCGCCCGTTTGGTGAGGCTGAACCAGGGATCAGAGGCCAGCAGTGAGTTCAGGCAGATGGTCACGGGTTACCCCTGGGCTGGGGACAGGGGAGATAGGGTGCTATTTCTCAGGCTTCAGCAGTGATCTGGGTCAGTTTCCCACCCATCAGGATGTTCTCACTTGCAAGTACAGATATACCTGGATTTTTGATGAGCTTATCATAAGCTGCAAATATAAAGTCAAAATTGCACGTAAGAGCTGGGTGTGCTGGTTCACACCTGCCATCTACCCTCCACTTAAGAAGGCTGAAGCAGAAGGATCTGGAGTTCTAGGCCAGTCAGGGTTACATAGTGAGACTGTTAAAAAAGAGTAAAAAGTGCACTGACCACGCCTAGCCTGCCAAGCATAGTATGGAACCTCGTCAACACATGTTGCTTTCATAATTCCATGAGGTCAAAACATTGTAAACTGAAGACTGTTTATAATGGTAAATGCAACTCAGGTTGGCTAATATAACTGGGGGGGGGGCAAAAATAAAGCTCACTTCTCAGCCTACCTACCTTCTATAGAAATGGCCACATATACCACTGTCCCAGAGGTGACAATCAAGTGTCCAGAATTTCTTTAGACTGTTTCAGGTCATGTTCTTGGCTCTGGATCAATTGCCACGGCCAAAGTAGGCTGCCTGGCTTATCTGTGGTTACTGTCAACCCTGGACAAGTAGTTGAAGCAAAGACGGGTCAAGATGGCCCGCTTGGGCTGGAGTGGGTGGCAGCTGTCCTGCAGGTTTCTGAAGCGTCCTGTCCCACTGTGGTGGCCTGCAATGGCCTAAGCACCCATTTTCCCTACAAGCCTAATCTCTATCTGGAACTTGGGGTGGTTTGAATGAGAAAGTCCCCCACAGGCCCTGGTACTTGAAGATTTGGTCCTGTATTTGTGGTGTTGCTTGGGAGATTTAGGAGGGGTGGCCTGGGTGGACGAAATGTGTCACCAGGAGCAGATGCTGAGAGGTCATTCTCCTGTCTACTTCCGGTTTGCTCTCTCTCTGCCTTGTGTTTGAGGTTAAACATGAACCTCCTGTTCCTACCATCATGCCTGCCTCTTGCTTCCATGATCATGGACTCCTATCCCTCTAGAAGTTACCCTTGGTCATGTTTTATCACTACAACAGAAAAGTAACTTAAACAGAGCTTCATTCCTTCCCAGATAGCTGTGTTTGTAAGAAACAGGGCTTCCAATAGTTTTTTTAAGGGTTTGTTGTTTGTTTTTGCCCAGTGTGACCTCTAACTCACTGTGTAACTGGGGATAATCATGGATGTTTCTTACCCCTCCCCCATTGTTATTTATATGTATCCCTGGGTGGCCTAGAACTCACATGTAGACCAGGCTGGCCTTGAACTCACAGAGGTCTGCCTGCCTCTGTCCCAAATGCTAGGATTAAATGCATGTGCCAGCACACCAACTGGCCATGGGTTTCTGATCCTACTACCTCTACCTCTTTCCAGGCTGGCAACACTACATCTGGTTTTTCATTCCGATTCTCCCCCACCCCACCCCCTGCCCTTTGGTGAGGGGGTTGGTTTTTCAAGACAGAGTTTCTCTAAAGCTTTGGAGCCTGTTCTAGAACTGGCTCTGTAGACCAGGCTGGCCCCGAACTCACAGAGATCCACCTGTCTCTACCTCCCAAGTGCTTGCTGGAATTAAAGGAGCACACCACCACCGCTTGGCTTTCACTGTCATTCTTAGGATGTGTGCATCTGATGGGGTCTCATTGTCCACTGGAGAGAAAAGCATGTGACGAAAGCTAGTGAAAACTGTAGTCCCCGCTGGGAGGAAAGGCTAGGCTTGCACTAGGTACTCATCTGCTGACCTTGACACCAAGAGGGTATAAGGCATGAAGCTACCTCTTCAGCTCCAACATTCTCTTTTTTAGGTTATCATTTATTTATATGTGCACACACACATGTATGTGCCCATGCATGCCACAGAGCACATATTGAGATGGAAGGACAACATAATAGAAGTACATTCCCTCCTTTTGCAAGGTGAGGTCCAGGGATCGAACTCAGGTGGTCAGGTCACTGTGTAGCCCAGGCTAGCCTTAAACTTGGGCTCCTTTTTCAGGATGCTCCTGAATCCTGCAATACAGGTGCCACACCAGAAGGAGCTGTCAGTTTCACCATCATCTTCAGCTGTGTTCTCCACCCTTGTCCAAGGCAGTGAACACCACAGAGCAGTGTACGTGAGTGACTGCAATGCTCTTTACCAGCCAAATGCATTTGTTTGCTTCTCACAATACACAGTAAGCATCCTAGTGATGAAGATATGGCAGAACACTAAATGAATACAAATGAGTTGGCATCACACCGGCAAACTGCAGGCCCTGTGCCAAATCTGGGCCACCACCTGTCCCCATAAACACAGCTTGGCTCCGGGCATAGCCACACTCCTGTGGTTCTGCGGTGGTGGGGAGTTGAATAGTCACAAGAGAACACATTTTGAAGATGTGGAAGTTCCCCATGAAGCACCTGTCTTCCCCTAGATGCAGGCAACACTGTCCTAGCCCTCAAATCAGCTTCAGAAAACAAATGTTCCTGAGTCAAACCCACCCCAGAAGGTGGTCATTGAGAAGTGCCGGGTCTGTGCCTTCACTGAGATGTGCTCCCTGCAGGCAGGACTTGTCTTTTTAGGCCACAATGAGAGTCTAGACAGCACACAGGTATAAACACACCCATTTCCCACTTGGGGCTTTGATCTGTTCCTCTGGACACAGAGTGCTATGGTGAGCTCCTACTGTTTCCCAGAACACACTTCCGTAAGAGGTGGTTCAAGTGAAACTGAACTCTTTAATCTGAGCGATGGGATGTCAGCATTGTTGACCAGATACCCTTCACTTGAAGCCAGTGGGTCCTGCCCCTAGCTCCAGACACACTGTACTCAGGACTGTCAACACCTGCCACTCACTGTCACCTTTTCCTTTTTAGTTTGTGATGCAGGGTACTAAACCCAAGCGTTCTACCTCTAAGCTATTGTTCTGGCCCCAGACACCTCCATCTCTAATCCCTGGCTACTAAGCTCCTGCCAGAAGTACAGTATAGACAGTTATTATTAGTGAAATAGTATGATGGGCATGCAGCCAACCACCACTCAAGGACTCAAGGTTCCCTTTTTAAAAGATTTGTGCATGTTTTCTTTCAAGTGTGTATGCGCCACATGTATGCCTAGTGTGCACAGAAACCAGAAGTAAGTGTTAGATCCCCTGGAATTGGTGTTAACATTGTAAGCTACCACGTGGGTGCTGAGAACTGAACTCAGGTTCTCTGGAAGGGCAACAAATACTCTTAACTATTAAGCTATCTCTTCAGCACCAAAGTTCTTTTAAATTATTGTTATTTGTGTATGTGTGTGTGTATGCAAATGTGCATGCAGATATGCATACACACTTATGCACATGCATGACACAGTGTACATGATGAAATCAAAGAACAAATTTTAGGAGACACTTCTCTCCTTTTGCCACATTTGGTCCCAGGGATCGAACTCAGGTAGTTGGGCTTGGTGGCATCTTGTACCTTACAAGCCATCATGCATTCCCCTCCCCATGGTGTTTATCTCTGATGAGATAAAATACCAGGAAGCAACATAGCTAGATGTGAGTGAGGCCAAACCTTGGCAGAGGCTTCCCCTGGCACTGTTGGTGTTTTGAGATAGAGTTTCTCTGTAGCTTTGGAACTCACTCTGTAGACCAGACTGGCCTTGAACTCACAGAGATCTGCCTGTCAGTGTCATCACCACCTAGCCCTGGCACTGGCATTTAACCATCTTTTGAATGATCTTCCTGACAAGTGGCTTCTTATAGGATACCACTACGTTGTCTGCAGAGCAGCTTAGGCAAGGAGGGAGTTCAGGTCTTTAGCGTCCCTAAGGCCTGTTATGGAATTTGTCACCAGGAAGTGACTCTCAGCACCTGGCATGTTGCCTTCATCCACTAGAACTCTACAGTAAGCCGCTCTAGCCTTTTGTTTTATCTTGACTCCTGGAAGCTCCAGTTAAGTAAACTCAGCTCCGAAAGCCACCTCATCTTCCTTCCTCCTCCAGACCCCTGGCCTGTGTGGCCCCTTTTCCAGGTGTTTAATCCATAAGCCCCATGGCATGGTGGATCGGACTTTATGCTGTTGTACTGACACAGGAAGGTACACTGCTGTCTTGGGCTTCAAAGGAATGCACAAGAACGGGATCTACAGTTCTGCATTCACAGACCCAGGAGGCCGAGGACAGCTAGGACCAAAGGCAAGATGCAAAATGAAGACCACTGAAGGCTCTGGACACATCTGCTCTCCTTCCCAAAGGCAGCTTTGGGAACTCTGCCACCAGGTGGGAGCTGGGGCTCATGTCAACTCTGCAGTCCCCAGGCTACACAAAGAGGAGGCATTTCAGTCCCGAACAGAGACAACAGAAGCCAATCCTGACTTGTCTTCCTGGGATTCTTGGGAATCTGGGATGAACAAGATTCATCTTAGTAGAGGAGCCGATGTGGCGATGGGGGAGGCCATGCCCAGGCCTGACACTCTGGATGAAGGCCCGTCAAATGGAGTCTCACTACAGAGCAGTGGTAAAGGATGGAACGAGGAGGGGGCTGGCATTTCCTCTCTCACCACAGAGCTATGGCTGGATCCTCACCTGATGTTACAAGGAGAAGAGTTTCAGAGCGTGCTCAGCAGAATTGCCAGCTTGGGGGTAGGGGGTGGCAGCTCACCCTGGCTGATCTAGGAATCCTATCTCCTGTTGCCAGGAAGGGCTGGCAGGACCCCAGGGTGAGTTGATGGGACTCACATGGACACATCTGTGGAAGTCTGGTATTTGTTGATAGGGACACATTTCCTGGGGTCAAAATGCTATATTAGTACTGTCTTGTACTCAGGCACACAGGATAAAATATGGATCAAATAAAATCCAAGCTTTCTCTCCAGGCCTACCCAAAGGCTGAATTGGGGAGCTCTCCAGAAAAGGAACCAGAAAGAGATGTTAGTACAAATCTGGGGTACAGCAGGGTCAAGACGCAGCCTTCTCTCCCTCATCCAACGCCACTTACCCATCTCAGTCTGAAGCTGTTTCTGGACCCCGATGGTGACTGCAGTTATCTTCAGTACCTCAGCTCCTGGTGCTGAGCCTTCCCCCACCATCAGTGGTGGACAGGTACACTTGGACGTGATAAACTGCAGCCCAAAGACTTTATTAGCAGAATTAACATTGTCAGAGTTCAGGAGCTGCATACAGAATGTATCTCTGGGTTATTTGCATGGATGGAGTTTCCTGTGAGGTCTCCTTCTCTTCCAAGCCAAGCATGTTGCCTTCTTGGCTTTTCTTATGAGAAGCCCTTCTCATAACCACAGGATTCCAGCAATGCCCATACCAGCCCCTACCTATGGCCAGGATGTCCACCCCCAGCCCTATGCAGTGCCAGAGTGTAATCCCTTCCATGGGCAGGTTAGAGACAGACACAGAGGTTACGATTCAATGTGTGAAGCAGCTACGCAAGGGTGAGTGAAGTTCTGCTTCACTCACACAGGAGACAGGAAATCTCCAGAGCAAATGGGCATCTGGAAGGAATTTTCTTGGTAGAGATAGAAGAGATAGCATGGAGGCCTAGAGTACTTGCTGTTCTTCCAGAGGATCTGAATTTGGTTCCCAACACCCACACTGAACCCACTAAAAACCACGTGTAACTCCAGGGGATTTGACTCCCTCTTCCGGTCTCCACAGATACTCACATTCAGACATACATAGATACATACATATCCAAAAAAATTATTTCTCTTAAGGAAAAAAAAGCATAGAAAATGTTACTCTTTTATTATTTCAAGGAGGTAATACATAGCCCAGTACACCAAAGCAATAGGGAATTAGAGGCAGAGAATGGCCAGTGGTTTGGGGAGGAGCCTCATGCTGGTCTCCAACCTCCCGGCTGCCTGCTCACAAGAAGGCTGGGACAGTGACAGGAGCTGTGACTGTAGCAGTGGATGGATGACCAAACTCAGCACCCTGCCGACTGTAAGGGCTGGCACAGAGGCAGCTCCAGGATTTGGTACGCTGGCAGTGCTTGCCCTACTCCCCAGGCCACTGTCCCCACAGCAGCCAGATTGCCTGGCACTTGATTCTGTCTCAGTGAGCCTGGAGAGGGCAGGGACAAATCCTGAGTCATCAGTTAAGATGAACGCCTTAGTAGTGTTAATACTCTGGATGAGAAAAGAAAGACAACACTGTGGGGGGTGGGGGTGAGGAGAAGAAGGGGCAGAAGGAACCTGGGCTGCAACACTGCCCGGAGGAGGAGGAGGACCTCTCCTGGTACATGATGGGGAGAGGCAGGACCTGGGCTCTGGGGGAAGCCGCTTCCTCTGGCACAGAGTTGACCTAGAGGCTGATTTTCTAATCATAATTGGTTACCTGGGTCTAGTCATCATATTTAGGACAAAACAAGTCTTGCTTACACCAAACACGGCCTTGGAGAGCAATTCTCCCAGTTGGGGGTGGGATTCGACCCAAGACCCTTCTCCTCCATTCCCAGCCGCTGTCCTTTGCAGATGACTGGGGTGAAGGAGGCAAGCAGAAGCACATGCTGCTGTGGCCCAGTGGTCTTTTCCAGGGAGCTCACACAGGCGGGACCCGCAGCCCCACCCTGTCCCTGCATGGAGCTGACATCTCTACCCCAGAGGATGCCCATCTGGCGATTGAACAGTGGGAGCCACAGCAGTGGCTGGGATGCTGTGATACTCACAGATGCCTTCCATTTCAGCACGGTGGGCCAGGCTGCCGGCTGCTTCCCAGCATGCACTGCTCTCCAACCCCACTACACAGGCTCACAGAGTTTTGGTTTGACAGGTATGAAAATAATTTTAAAAAATCACACCACTGTATATTCCAAACCCACAGCTGATGGCTTTGTTTTGTTTGACAGGAAAGGACAAAGAAACCACAGCTCCACAGTGGCCAAGGCTCCCATAAGCACAGAGCGTGCTTTGTACCCAAATGGAGAAACGTTGTCTGCTGGGGGAGCTGGGGGAGCCATGGGGTCTTCTAGTCGGTGGCTGGATCTGAGGTCACCTCATCTTCACATTCCTCAAAGCCTGGGACCGGCTTCTGCAGAAAGTGTGTGGTGGCCTGGATCACCTTGTCGGGTCCAATGTTGTAGACGGGGTGAGTGGGCTGCTGTAAAGAGAAGAGACGCAAGTTCGTCACCAGCAGAACTTAGACGAAGGGAGCGTGAGTGGTACCCACAGGCTTCTTCCAGGCCACACTACAAAAACAGTATCTGCTGAAAGCATGTCATAGTACACAACCACAAGGGAACATTATACAGCCACTTAAATATGTACTTTGAATATTTTAATGACAGGAAATGCATGTTTACCTGACACACAGTCTGGAGTATTCACATAGACTTTACCTGTCAAGTGTCCTTATCTAAAGCAATGAAGTTCAAAAGTGTGTGTGGCAAACCCAGCACCTCACAAGTTAGGTATGTGTCTACTTCTAAGCTACATCCCTTGCTCCAAAACCTTTTCTTAAACTTTCTTTTTATTACTAAATTTCTTTTTAATTATCAGACAAAGTACCGAGTTTGTTACAGAGTTCATTTTCTTTGTTTCAGTCTGTTTTTAACAGGCTAGCCCAGGCTGGCCTCAGATTTGCCCGGTATGTTGGGCTTGAACTCTTGATCCTCCTGCTGCCACCACCCACACACTGGGATTCCAGGTGTGCCCTGCTGTGTCCGCTTCCACTGTGACATTTCATGCATCTGTCATTATGCTGTGTTATAATTTGCACCTTAGCCCCCACTCCTGCTGGTCCCCCAACTCTCCCCTGTAATCCCAGCACTCGGGAGGTGGAG
Organism: Cricetiscus sungorus; assembly: GCA_030556225.1. Lineage (NCBI taxonomy): Eukaryota > Metazoa > Chordata > Mammalia > Rodentia > Cricetidae > Cricetiscus > Cricetiscus sungorus. Next base: position 32,362,466 of record JANBXA010000588.1, read on the forward strand.
GCAGGAGATCAGAAATTCACTCTTTCTTGGCTGCACTCTTCTTAAATGGAGGCCAGCCTAGGCTACATGAGACCTTGTCTGAATAAATAAATGAGGGGCTGGCAAGATGGCTCAGCAGGTAAGGGTGCTTGCTGCCAAGCCCCATAACCTGAGATCACTCTGGAACCTAAGCAATAGGAGAAAACCAACCATGTTGTCCTGACCCTCCCCCGGCGTGAGATGGGGAGGGGGTAAAGAAACTGAAAGTCCCCTGCAGCTACAACCCCCCCCTCTTCACTCTCCCAGAGGCTCAGCTAGTCAAACACCTGCTTTCAAAACACAAGAGCCAGAGTTCGATCCCAGCGCCCCTGTCAAGCAGAAGGCCAGGTGTGGCTGGTGCACCAGGGAGGCGGGGACAGGAAGATCCCTGGGGCTTAGGCAGGACCCCGGCCCCAGTGACATGCTCAGGTCAAAGAACTGGGTGCACATCTCCCCAGGAGTGACACTGAGACTGCCCTCCGCTCTCCATGTGTACTGCACACCTGCTCCACCAGAGGTTGAACCCGGAGTAGTGGATGTAGCCTTTAATCCCAACCACCCCAGGAGGCAGGGCCAAGAAAACCGATACAAGTTCAAGGCCAGCCTGGTCTATGATGTGAATTCCAGGCCAGCCTACTGAGTGACACAGTGGGACCCTGACAAAAAAAAAAAAAAAAAAAAAACCAAAGATCTTTCATCTATCTGTCAGCTATTTGCACTTCTGCTTGAAACATGTCCCAATGCAAACAAAGGACAGAAATAAAAGCCAGATGAAAAGACAAGGCTCAAACATTTAGATCTGTTGGAGGTAGAACCTCAGAATATGAGTGGCCATGACAAGTGGCTTTGTTACTCGGCCACTGGACCGTCTCAGCTGCATCCGTTTCTTGGGCTCATGTCTAGCTAGGTGCAGAGGGTCACCTTGTTCCAGATGCTGTAGCACAGGCCATGGTGGGCAACATCCTGCTCTATTCTTGTGCTGGGGGCTAAGCTCAAGCTCTTCAGTCTCATCTTAGCATGAACCCTAGCTATGAGCAACACCCCTAGCCTAGGAGTGCCACCTTATGGGGGAAGCACACAGGAAACAAATACAAGGCAAACTGACGTGCTACTGTGGCTCGGAAATGTGGGCAGTCTATGTTCTCAGGGGAAGGCATCTAAGCTGAGACAAGAAGCCAGCGATCCGGTGAGTGCAGTACCCTGCCCATGCTAGAGGTCCCGAGCTCTGGGTAACGACTGTGTCAGCAGAGAGCTGGAATAGAGAAGTCACCTTATTAGAGGAGCAGCTACCTCTGCCCCAGGTCAGACCATTGAAACCCTGCCTCTGCCTGGCCCGAGGTTCCTCCATGCACACCTTCACTCATAGGATGCAAAATGGCAGGAGGGTGGGGCCTGAGAGTTTCCTAGCTTGCTCACACAGAAAACAGCCAGCTCTGCAGGGTACAAGTGAGATCCCCAGACCTGGAAGACCTTGTAGAAATGGATGTTGAATTGTTGCGACTAAAAAAGCTCCATTTTATGTTAGGCATCCATTTTTGGTACCAACCTGGCATCTGTCACTGACTCAAGTCCCTGGAAGATAAGTTTACATGAACCCTGACTCAGTAACCCCGCCCACCCAAAATTGTACAGTGAGACTATATGTTATGATAGCTGTTTTTGCTCTTTAACTTGCTTATGAAGATACCCAAAGATTGTTTTGAGTTCCCCCATTAATTGAAAAAAAAAAAAAAAAAAAGGATTTAAATAAAAAATAGGATGGCTAAAAGTGACTATCTACTTGTTATGATATAATTAACTGCTATTATTTATTTATTGCTGCTGTGAGTTGCATACACAGATGCTCAAAGATTGTCTTGAGTTGGCTTAACCACTTAACTTAGCAGAAACAGAACAGGTTTTACTTGCAAAGCTATGGAAAGTCTTCATATGGTTTTCCCCTTTAGAAGTTCTTCCCTATACCCTCCTTCATGACCATCTCAAATTTGGCTCAGAGATTTATTTGCCCTGCTATTAGTTAATCAATAAATCATTTAATTACAAATTCATTGAGTTCATGCTCTGTTCCCAGGGGTCACAAACTCAGTAACAGAACCCCAACCTGCCTTACCAGAGCATTTTCAGGCACGCCCATGACCGCATCATGCAGCATGGCCCCGCTTCCGAAATGCTGGGCGATGGATAAGCCACTCAGGCAGTAGCAAGTGTGGTAGAAGTCACGTGACCTGCAAAGAGACAGCTCTGAGAAGCCCTGTCCCCTCCCTCCTAACCTCTCCAGATACTGCCACCCAGAATCCAGGGGACTGTGACACAACCATGCTTGGGCCCTTTTCTCTACAGGAGGGAGGAAGCATGGCTGCTTACAGCAGCGGGTTACAGGGCCCATTTTCCAGCCCTGCTCATCAATGGGACTCCAGTATTTTTCTTTCGGTTTTGATTGTTTCTTGGAGGGATGAAGATGGAACTCAGGGCTTCTCACATGCTAGGCCAGTACACAGTCCCTGCTGAGCCACACCCTCGGCCATGGGAGCTGTCATTCTGTCTCCCAGCTGCTCTGGAAAGGGCTCTCCAGTGGTGGTACTAAGTTAACGTACTTCTCTAGAAAAGTTACAAAATGTCCAGAAATCGGTCACACTCCTCCTGATGAACTGCTGGGCCAGGCCTTTCTCCAAGCAACAGTAGTGTTTGTGAGTGTGTATGTCTGGAGCTTAACAAAACATCTCATATTTTAGGTGACCTTTTTCATTTACCATATACAATACCCACATCTGCCTTTAGTCATTCAATCTACCCTAGAACAGTTGCTGGATTACCATCTGTTTACAGCACTCACTGGATTGATGGCTATTCTGTCTGGCTGTTTTACATTGCTCAGGATAACCCCGGACTGACATGCATGTTAGGCAAATGCTCCACCACTGATCGATACCTCCATCCATTTCCTATTCTAGTTAAGTGGGCTTAACAGAACAATAAAGGAAACTGGGCATGGTGCCTTTAATCCCAGCACTCGGAGACAGAGGCAGGTGAATCTCTTGAGTTCAAGGCCAGCCTGATCTACAAAATGAGTTCCAGTATAGCCTGAGCAACACAGAGAAACCTCATCTCAAAAAAAAAAAAAAAAATCAGTAAAGGAAAGCTACCAAGCCGCACTCCATTTGCCTCTCTGGGGAAGTAGAAAGCTGCCTATGAGCTGGGGAACGAGATGAGTAACCAGAAGTCAAGGCCCTGGCCCTGGAGGGGTTGTTGGCACTGTAACACTTTCTTTCCCTGAACAAGGTTAGTGGTAAGCAGCTGAAGGCCAGGGATGCCCGAGGTTCTCAGTGGGCCTGGCTGGCATCCCCTCTCCCCTCATCCCACCTTCCCAAGAAGACACTCACTTGCCAGGTTTGTCCAGCAAACCCCCGGCTGGGCACTGGCAGCACATCAGGATGTATTCCTGCAGGGCCTGCTGATGGAACATCCAGCGGCTCATGCTGAGGGCAGGGTCACCTGGTGAAGGACAAGGCAGACATCATGGTTAGTCCCATTCCACTCCCCTGCTAGCTTCACCACCTGTCTCCTCCTGAACACGGATGTGTGTCAATGAGCAGGAGACTTTCCCAGGACACAGACATGTCTCTGAAGACACCATTGCCGACTGCTCCACCACACACAGCAAAGCAAAAACAAACAACCCGAGTGATGGAAGCCATGCGAAAGTTAAGTTGTCTCGGGTGTTGTTTTTCTTTTCATTTCTTTCAATGCTGGGGAATGAATTCAGCACCTTGTGCATACTGGCCAAGCACTCAGCCCTTGGCTACATCCCCAGGTCATGGGCTCCTTCATTCTCAAGTTCAGCCAACACAGTGAGAGAATATCTGTGGGCAGATACCTAGCAGGGAGAGGAGAGTACACCACCCTTGTTTTTATGCATTTCCCTATATAGTTACAATTATCATTTTGTAACCATGTTTTTCATAACCATCATTCCAAATAGCAGTGAAGCATCTCATTTAAACAGATGTACAAGGTAACTGAGAAAAGGGATGGCACCAAAAACCTCATAGATGTGGGTGCATAAATCTCTAGGGTGGACAGAAAAACCTGGGTAAAACTTACAAAACGCTAAAGTGAATACAGTGGGTGAAGAGAATATAAGCATAAGAAGTGGGGCTGGCAGGATGGCTCATGTGGCACAGTGAACCTGAGTTCAGACCCCAGCACCCAGGGGCAGAGTCTGGTGCAGCGATGCACACCTATAATCCCAGTGCTGGGGAGGGCTGGAGACAAGGGGATAGACACATGGAGCTCACTGGCCAGCCTAGCTCAGTTGGTGAGCTCCAGGTTCAATGAGAGACCCTGTCTCAAAAAACAGGGTGAAAAGTGGCTGGGAAGGACACCAGATGTCAACCTCTGGCCTCCATCCATCCCCACATGTATACACACACACGCCACATGACCAAAAAAAAAAAAAAAACAAAACAAAAAAAAACACATTTAATTATAAAATCATCAGGCAGAAATTATTTTCTTTTTTGAGACATGATCTCATGTTGCCGAGCCCACTTTTGAACTTACTATGTAGCTACCCTAAACTCCTGATCTACCTGCCTCCATCCACATCCTAGAATTACAACAGATGTCTATCACACATTGGCAATAATTTGTTTTTTGTTATTGTTTTGTTTTACTTTACATATATAGATGTCTTGTTTGCATGTATGTCTGTTCACCATGTGTGTGCCTGGTATCCATGGAGGCCAGAAACAGCATTGGATCTGGAAGGAGGGAGGGTAGAGAAAGCTGTGAGGCACCATATGGTGCTGAGAAATGAACCTGAGCCCTCTGGAAGAGCAGTCAATGTTCATAGCCACTGAGCCACCCCACCCGCAGCACCCATCTTCCTTTCTTTGAAAAGAGACATACACTTGTAGTCTCAGTTACTTGGGAGGCTGAGTCAAGAGGATTAACTGAGCTAGAGAGGGAGAGAAAGGGAGGAGAAGGGGAAAAATGACAGAAGGGAGGGACGGAAAGAGGAAAGGGAAGGGAAGAAGGATGGAAAGAAAGAAGACACAGAATAAATAACACATTTTTAAAAGACATTCCCAGAACCCTGTACTTTGCTTGGGCAGCACAATAGAGCCAACCACATGGGCAGAGGTGTGAGTAAGCCAGTACAGATGTTGTGAGCATGTGAGAGCTGTCCCCATTACTCATCTGTCATGTGGCATCGGCATGGGAGGGGGAGAGATGTCCCCCCAATCAGCGCCAGAGGTGGGTGGGAGACCTGGTCCTGTCCCTCCAGCTGCAGCACCAGGAGAGTGCCCTCTTTTATCACACCTGGATGACACAGTAGAGCTGCCCCTGAAGGTGTAGGTGTGGGAGAACCGACTCTGAGGATGTGAAGGCAGGAGAGCTGGCCCCGTCCCTCATCAGATGCAGCACTCAGGTAAGTGGTCCTTACACCCTGCCTGGGTAACACAATAGAGTTGGCCTTGAAGGTGTAGGTATGGAAGAAATGATGCTGAGGATGTGAAGGCAGGGGAGCTGGCCCCGTCCCTCATCAGATGCAGCACTCAGGTAAGTGGTCCTTACACCCTGCCTGGGTAACACAATAGAGTTGGCCTTGAAGGTGTAGGTGTGGAAGAAATGATGCTGAGGATGTGAAAGCTGGAGAGCTGGCCCGGCCCCCTGCTCATCCCTGCAAGGGGTGAACTAGCCAGGGCAATGCAGGAGAGCTCACCCTGGGGGTGAGGACAGGGAGAGCTGGCAGGCTGACCCATCCTGCACCTACCCAGGCCCAGAACCAGGGTTATGAGTTGGTCCACATCATCCACCCATCTGTGATCTGCTGGAGCAAATGAAGGGACGGTCCTGCAGACCCAAAGTTGCAGGATCTCCATGATACAGGGCAACAACAGGAGCATTTTTCAGGCACGCCCATGACCACATCATGTCCCAGTGAGGGCCCAGCATCAATAGTGTAGCAGAAACCAGAGGCCTTGAACCAGACCAATGTTACTCCTTGCAATGAACATTTACAAGTAAAGATATATGGGTTAAGGGTTTACTGCATGACTTGCTGTGTCACACTACAGCTTCCATGACCTTTTTATTTGCTTTCTTCTCTTAAATTTTTTTGTTATTTTATTTTGTGGGGGAGGTTGCAAGGGCAGAGGGTGAATATAAAGGGAAGGCATAGAAATGGAATGGGGATGCATGTTGTGAAAGACACAAAGAATAAATAAAAAGAAAGTTAAAACAAAAAAGGTGCTCCCAGTAACTAAAATGGTAAAAAGCATTTGTATCTTTCACCACATGAGGACCCAACTTTCCTCCCCTTTAGAGGATGTAGTGACAGGCCTGCCGTAAAAGCAGAGAGCAAACCCTCCAGACACCAGAGTCTCCTGGCACACCAACCTTGGACATCTCAGCCTCCAGACCTTACTGGGGATCAAATTCAAGATCATACACATGCTGGTTATCTATAGCTCTAGTTACCCACTGAGAGAAGTGTGACAGCAAGGAAGGAAAAGAACCTCAAATGAGTCAGATGATAGGAACACTGTCTATCTTATCACACTATACATGCATACATGTATGTGTGATACAAGCCTTGTAATGCTAGCAAGTGGACTACTATTGGTCAGGTCATCAGCCTTGGGGCAGGCACCTTTAGCCACTGAGCCACTGCAGGCCCTATCCACTAATTTTTAAAAATTACTCTGAGTTATTACAAAAATCAAAATAGATACTAAGAAGTAAAGGTGAAAAAAATCACAATATACTAATAGTCTGATGTAAACTATGTATTAAAGGGGAAGCAAAACATCCCCAGAATGCAGAATAGTTCAACATTAAGAAAATAATCAGGCCAGGCCTGGTGGCCCATGCCTTTCATCCCAGCACTTCTTAAGTCAGGTATGAAAACAGGCCTGCAATCCCAATGCTTAGAATGATCAGAGGTTCAGCAAGCCTCTGGCCTCGTGGTTATGGCACATCTGGCCTCGTGGTTATGGTACATACATAAGTTTCTCAAATGAAAGAATGATCACAGGTTCAAGGTCATCCCTGGCTACATGAAGAGTTTGAAAGTAATAATAGAGTCAGTAAAATGGCTCAGCTGGTATGGGTTCTCACTACTTACCCTGATGGAAAGAACCAGGTCTGAGGAACACACATTTGCCCTGGCACAATCCTATGCCCGCCCCCACACTGGTGAATACAAACATGACTAAATAAATGTAATAACTGCTTTAATCACAAGAAGGTGGCAAGACAGATCAGCCAGTAAAGTGCTGGCTGCACAACCTTGGGGAACTGAGTTCTATCTTTAGCACCCAGATAAAAAAATCCAGGCGTGGCAGTTCACACTTGTAATACCAGAGCTGAGGGGTGGAGGCAAGAGGCTCCCAGGGCTGCTCAGCCAGCCAGTCTAGTTAAATTAGTGACAGTGACTGAGGGAGACACTTGGTTGTCGGCCTCCACATCACACATGCACACACACATAAACAAAAACAAGTGAATAGAGATTGCTAAGATGTGAATGCTTGCGGGGTCCGGTGGCACATACTGTATTTCAGCACTCAGAAAGCAAGTAGGAAGACAGGCAGTTCAAGGCCAGACTGGGCTATATAGGTTGGGATACATGACGCTGTATTTAAAGAACAAAATCCACATATTCTCTGCAATCCTTAAAAGATTTTAACAGAATTCATACTGAATTGCAGAAGACCCAAAACAGCCAAGGTTACCATGAAAAAGAAGAAAGCCAAATATTTCCTTATTTAAACACCTACAGCAGCGCTGTAATAACGATGGTGCCTAAGGATAGTCTACCCAACGTAGTAGAAATGAGAAGCAGGAGATGAGCCCACACACCCACTGCCACAGGGTGCTGCATCCATTAAGTGAAGGAAAGCACAGTCCATCCTGAGACAACATGTGTCCTTGCACTTGGGAGGCTGACGCCTGTGCCACACAGAAAGACCTTGTCTCACAAAATAAAACAAAAAAACACTTAAAAACAGATCAACCTAAATATGAGAGCTAAAAATCAGAACTCTAGAAAGAAAACACATTCCCACAATGCTGGAGTTAGCAATGGATTCTCACAAGATACCAATACCATAAGCAACAAGAGAAAAAACAAACAAAAATTAGGTTCTGGGCAGTGGTGGTACTGCCTTTAATCCAGTATTCAGGAGGCAGAGATAGGCAGATATCTATGCGTTCCAGGCCAGTGTGGTCTACAGAGTGAGTTCCAGAACAGGCTCCAAAGCTACACAGAGAAACCCTGTCTCAAAAAAAAAAAAAAAAAAAAAAAAAAAAAAATTAGGCTTCATCCTCTGAAAAAACAAAACAAAACAAACAACAACAACAACAACAAAAACCCTGTGTGGGGTCCTGGTTTGATCCCTAGCATAAATAAATACATAATTTCTTAAAGGTAAAGAAAAAAGCCAGGTATGTGGCAGAGGCCTGTGACCCCAGCGTTTGGGAGGTTGATGCAGGAGGGCTGACATGAGTTCTAGGCCAGCCCGGGCTGCCGTGTCTCAAAACAACAAAGAAACAGTATCTGCTCACTTATCCTGATCTGCACGCCCTGCACTATCAATTGATTTGCTGGTCTATCCTTGTTTCCTAAAGCCCAACAACTTTATGGCTCTCCTCTCACACTGTATTTACCCACTTTCTACGACACAGGTGTACCTGCCTCTTGCCTCCTTTTTGCTCATTTGTTTTGTTACATGAGTTCAAAATTAACAAACAACTTATATTGAGTTCTAATCACATTGTTGTTGTTTGATGGATGTCATGCACGAGGGGAACCTTGCATGGGTGACCTTGGGGGATTCCATGGCAAGCAAGGATGACCGAGGCAGAGGAACAAACATGCCAGGCAGAGTTTAAGTGAGAAGTTTCATTAGAAAGGGAAGGGGGTAAGGAAAGAGAAAAGTGGTAAAGAGACACAGAGAGAGGACAGAAGAGAAAAAGGGAGACAGGAAAAGATCTGTCCGCTCCAGGGGAACCTTGGGGAACACAGCAGGAAGCGGAAGCGGGCAGGGTCTTTCTTTTAAAGGGGTCCTTTGAACCTGCTTGCAGACTGGTAGTCATGGAACCCTGGGCTGACCAGGGTACCGCCTGAGTGCATTCTACCAGGTGACAATGGGTGTATATTTTGGATAGAAACTGTAGAAAATGTTCTAAGCTGATTATGATAAAGGCTGAACACTAAATTATAGACTTTAAATGGATCAAGCATACAGCGTGAGAAAGAGCTCTATTGTGTTTAAAGAAGTATCTGTTACACTTTAGGGCACCTTATAGTAAAGTTTCTATTCATACCGTGCCCTCATGTCATACCCTATAACAAACGGATGATTATCATCCCCAGGCAAATGATAACCTATGGCCAAAATCACAATGTTTCTGTCACTTCCTATCCCACTAGCCTTTAAAAGCTCAGAGTTCACAAACCCTCCAAAGGACTTCCTGGGGATCTTGGGCACTAGCACACATAATCATGGCAAGATAAGGGGTGAGTTGATTCCAGGATGGTAACAGCATGGAAATCAGGTTTAAAATCCTGTGCACCTCTGCAGCAGTTATAGACTCCCACTATAATGTCACTTTTGAAAATCCCCATCATAATGTCATTTTGTATTTCAAAGGATCCTTTTAGCTACAAAATGAAGAGTCTTTCCAATTACAGCAGAGAGCTGCAGGTACATGTCACTCAACCCAGCAGGGGGACAAAGCCTAGGGTATGTTCCAAAGAATACGCCAAGAAACACATTCTCTGACACTCCTGAGTGCTGGGATCAAAGGCGTGTGCCACCACCGCCCGATAGCCTTTTTTAAAATTAGAAATGAGATCACTGTGCCCTCCACCACACCAGTGCTGGTGCTAAAACTCAGGGGCTCACATTCTCTAGGCAATTTCTCTACCGCTGAAATACACTCTCAGCTACAAATACATGTATTCCGTTTATTTATTTTTATTTCATGTCTGAGTGTTCCACCTACATGCATGTACGTTTACTATGTGCATGCCTGGCGCCTGGTGCCCTCAGAGATGGAAGGCATCAGATCCCCTGGAACTGGAGTTACAGATGGTTGTGAGTCACCATGTGGGTGTTGGGAACCGAATGAATTCAGGTCCTCTGGAAGATCAGCCAGTGCTCTTAACCACAAATACACTTTTAAAAGGTAATGTTGGAAGGCCGGTGACTCAGTTCAGTGGTCTCTACCTACTATATAGGAGAGGACTAGTAGACTGGTACTACTATAGAGTAATACTTTCTAGACTACTATGCATGAGGCCCCAGGTTCAACCCCCAGTACCACAAATAAATAAATAATTCATAAGCTTGTTTTAAGTTTATGGCTATGGATATAACACAGTAGTGGTGGATATGCTCAATGCTGTAGAGGATCTGGGCTCAATATCCAGGATCAAACATTAAAAAAACAATGTCTTTGCTTATGAAAAAATACAAGTATCAAGGAATGGGAGGGATGCCTCGCTCAGTAGTGAAGAACAAACAAGTACTGCTCTTGCACAGGGTGTGAGTTTGGTGCCCAGCATCCACTAGCAGGTGACTGACAACCTCGGGTAACTCTAGCTCCAGGAATCTGACCCCTTTGGGCGCACGCACGCACGCACGCACGCACACGCACACACACACACACACACACACACACAGGTCTTAATTAAAATAGATATATATAAAATTTTTTGGAAGAAAAAGGGCATAGTAGAGGATTACAATTTACAAGGTAACCTCTGACCCCCTCTATGCTGCTCTCAATATCATCCATTGTTAAGTGTTTGGACACGATGCTAAGGAAAGCCATTGGACACCAGCTGGCTGCCCTGGGTCTGGCCTTTTACACTGTATGTTGTATCCCGGGGAGCTTTCTGTACAGAACCATTGTGTGCAACTACCGTTTAGAAAGAGCATCATTTATTTACCCACTCAGGTTTGCTCGTTGAGGAAGTGTCTCACCGTGTAGACCTGACTGTAGGTCAGGCTCCCCTTGAACATACAGGGATCTGCTTCTTGAGTGATGGGATGAAAGGTGTGCAGTGGCCAGGCTGGGCAACACTTCACCTTTCAATGGACAGTTCCCTTTTGCTTTTCAAACTCTACTTCAATATACACCCTTCTACTATTATCTCTGTGGGTGAACTCCTGACAGTGCACTGGCCAGGTTGAAATTTTAAATGTGTTTATAAGTTAATCAGACACCTGCACATTACCCTACAAAACCAAATGCCTATTTGCAGTTTATTAATAGGATAAAATGCCTATTTCCTCTATCTCCCAATGGCTGGGACTGACAGCATGCTCTACCATGCCCAGCCTCAGACTAATGGTTTTTGTTTTTTAAATGGATATTCTTCCAGTGTTCTGTAAACTCAATAATGTAGCACAATGTTATTTTCTAGCATTTCCTGTAAGAAGTGAAACGTTTTCATAACCAGATCTGTAACACTATTTAAATGACTGGATAATAATTTGTTGTAAGATGTGCCATAATTTACAGAAGAGCTCCTCCTCCCCCACATGTGAACTTGTAAGTTGGCCTGACATTCTGCTCTTGAAAAAGGAATGTAGCAAACATTGTTAAGAGGTGCTCCTTGGATACACTATTGCTTATTGTGTAAGGTCAGTTTCTAGAAATGAGCCTGCCTGGCTGAGCCACAGATGATGCACAGGCTGGGGAGACGCAGTAGAGAAGGTACTTGCTGTGTGAGCATGAAGACTACAGTTCAGATCCTCAGCGCCATGTGAACTCAGGGCAGTCATGGCAGCTGCCTGTAATCCCAGCACTTGTCTGAAAGAAACCTGACATTGGACAAGCTTCCTAGCCAGCCAGACTGGCCAGAATTGGTGAGCTCCGGGCTCAACCAGAAACCACCTCAATAAGTAAAGTAGAGGTCCATCAAAGAAGATGCCTAAAGTCAACTTCAGGCTCCATATGAGCCTGCACACATGCATGTTCACCCAGGAATGTGCATGTACACCTGCCATGCACATTCACATATGCACATGTGTGTGCACACCATACAATACATACATACATACATACATATATATATACATATATATATATATATATATGCATGTTTTCTGAGTAAAAAACACTATAATAGATAGTATAACTCTAAATAATAGTTGTCATAATGAATGGGTATTTTCTTTTACTTTTTAGCTCTTGATGGTCTGGAACTCGCTATGTAGAACAGGCTGGTTCCCAACACAGAGCTCTGCCTGCCTGAAGGCCAGAAGGAGTTGGATCCCCTGCAGCTGGAGTTATAAGCCACCCAATGTGGGTGCTGAGAACTGAGCTGAGGTCTTCTGTTAGACCAGCACCTGCTCTTAACCCGTGGGCCATCTCTCCCTGCCCCTAACAAGCATTTCTTTAGCTACAAACAAGCTGGATAACTTTTCTGAAGGGGGGAGGGCAGGGGGGTTGGTATTCCCCCACAGTGATGCAAGGAGGGCTGCAGTCCCCTATCGACCACTACTGGTGCAGGCTGCAGGCAGTTTATGAAGCAAGCCTTAACCACATGTACTTCGTGTCCTCATCTGCAAAATGAGAATTTGAGGGTCAAATTTAAAGAACCTAAGTGAAACACCCTGGCATGGTGAATGCTTGGAAAAATCTCTGCTGCTGCTAACAGCGCCATCATCATTGGAAGAGTGACATCTGTGGCTTTCTATAAGCCAGCTCCAAATAAAGAGATCACCAAAACCTCAGGTTATTTCTTTCAGAAAAGTCAGCCTCTAGGGCAGTGGTTCTCAACCCTCTGAATGCTGTAACGGTTCCTCGTGATGTGGTGACCCCAACCATAAAATATTTTTGTCGTTACTTCATAACTGTAATTGTGCTACTGTTGTGAATGGCAATGTAAACACGGGGTATGCAGGAAATCTGATATGTAACCCTGTGACAGGACTGTTTCTGAGCCCCAAAGGGGCCGTGGCCCGCAGGTTGAGAACTGCCGTTCTCGGGAGTTTCTGACAGCCCTACCAGTGATCATGCCAGAGCCTGTGCAGGTTCCAGAGTGCTAGCATTGATGTGTCTCAGAATTCTGAGGCTGAAACCTGGTGGCCCCAGGCTGGGAAGTGGGGACAGTGACTCTGTACTTGTAACCAGTATCAAAAGCATCTACAGCTCATCAGGTCCAGGGAACTTAAGGAATCGAAGAACAGGGCTCTGAGAGCCTGGAAAGGAGCTTCAGTGTGGGAGGTAAAGAGCCCCAGCTTTTACATTTGAGCAACTTGCCACCCAGCTGAGTCCACAGGAAAGTCTCCCCCTGGGCCAAGGGATTTCCGGGCGGGAACAGACTGGCGGCTGGCAGGGCGGCCATGAGTCCCCCTCCCACCTGTGTGCCAGTTCTCACAGGCAAGAATGAGCATGAAATCAAAAGCATTGGGAAAAGGGACTGCAGAACCTTCCCTTGCTGGCGACTCCTTAGAAAGGAACGTGGATTTCCCTACCTCAGGGAAGTACACTCATATGGGTGAGCTCACTGACTTCAAAATGAAACATTTCTAGGGGTGGGTTGCAGCTCGGTGGCAGGGGGTCCCTAGTTTCAATCCCCAGTTCTGCCAAACAAAACAGTAGCATTCATAAAACAGACAGCATTCTATTTATTTCCTTTGTGGGGAAGGGATCACATGTGGAGATCAGACAGCCTGTGGAAGTCAGCGCTGTTTCCACCATGTGGGTCCCAGGGATTGAACTCAGGTCATCAGACTTGCCTGCAAGAGTCTTTACCCACTGGGCTGTCTCGCTGGCTGAAAATAAAACATTTCTAATGGTGACACGTTCTCAGCCAGACGTGATAAATCTTTGCTCGTGGGTTCTGGTTCTCCCTGCCCCTTTTATAACTGCCTTTGCGATTACCATTTTAACTACACAGAGGGTCTTTCATTCTGGCATGACCAAACACAGTTCTGCAATGGATGTGTGGCTTCGTGCCCAGCTGAGATGGCAGCCCCAGTCATTGTGGGGCCTGAGACAGGGTGGGGATGCTCCCTTCAGATAACAGGGAGTGGCACAGGGAACGTTCATCCTGACACAGCAGGTTCATCCGAGGCAGCAGTGGGTGGGTGATCTGAAACCACCGGGACTGAATCCTATTCTGCGTACACAGCCCCTAGGTCAGGAGGCCCTAGGTCAGGAGGCTCTGTGCCAGCTCCCCAAACCCCAGGCAGACAGCTTCTTCCAACTCCTCTAACCAGCACTTGGTTAGGAACTGGCCAGGAAGTCAGCTCTTCTATCTCTACAGCGGGGCTCACCTTGAGCATACAGGGCTCACCTTGAGCGTGCAGGGCACGATGCAGCAGGGGCAGGAGTCCTGCCTGCCAGAAGGAGTAGCAGCCATCCACCAGCTTGTTGCAGCGGCCCTGAAATCCTCCTTCAAACCGCATCTGCCGGCTTGTCACCCATTGCTGAGAGAGACCACAGGAGAGGTGGTGTGAACCACAGATACACCAACAAGGACCTGTAGGTGGGATAGCCCTGGCTTCCCTCCCCTGGCCCCCCATGGCCGCTGCCATTTAAACTGGCCATTTTGAAGCATCCAGCCCAGAGCTGAAAAAACAACCACCATTTTTAGTCAGCACAAAACGTTACATTTTTGTACATGTATATATATATATATATGAATATGTATGTATGTATGCATCATATCGTATTTTGTTCTTTGTCTCCCTCGCTGCCATTTCCTGTCACCCCTCCCCAGGCTGGTTCTCATCCCCTCCCCCAAATAGTCACCCTTCTGCATTCATGTCACATATGTCCCATTTCCCTCTCTTGTTCCCACAACCCTGACAGCCACCTTTGCTTAGGTCCAAATGGAGGCAGGTGCTGAGCGAAGAGGCCACGCTTGTATGGGAGGCCTGCAAAAGTCTCTTAAACACAGCTTGGGGCAGAACTCTGGCAGTCTCTTCCCATCACTGCTCAGGGGAGTTTGTTCAAAGCAGAGAAGGGAAGCGTTGACCTGATCGTCAGGTGACATCAAGCTAGTCCTGCCTTCACCTGGTACCTGAGGGCATTCACTCCAGAACAGGATTGAAGGTAGAAGCCATTGATCCTAGTTATCAAGTGATAACTCCCTGGTCTAGTCTGGGGAACCTGGCTGGGTGATGTAAGGAAAATCTTATTCTGAAGCTATACACTGGCACTTATCTCCCAGAGGCTACACATGAACACCACCACTCCTGGCTTATCACCACATTTCCTGAACACACTCCATCAAGATAGCCTCGGAGGGATGAGCAGATACAGCGCTCTCTCCCCTCCCAGCCTGAGGTCTCAGGGCTACACCACCCGGCTGAAAGGAACAGTGCTATGCCCAGCACCTGGAGCCCTCTTAGATCCAGTTCCTGAGACCCAAGGGGGTCTCTAGAGGGAAGCCTGGACTGCCCTTAACTATAACGGAGTTTAGATTCCATCCCTGGTCACGGCCACACAAAAGTCAGTCTCAGATTCTCAAGGGGACAAAAACTTGGGGGTTTAGGCAGTAACACCTCTATAATCAGTCTTAAATGAACTCACGTTTCAGGGACTGCCATTTAGTGGCGGTGGGCTAAACATTCAAAAGAAAAGCAGGGTGGGGGGCACCCTGCCTTTTCCTAACCCACAATGTGAGTAGATTCAATCCAGGCTAAATGCTTTTGGTCCAGTGCCTAAAGCCATGGGTTGGCTCAACTTCCCTTGCCTATAGGATGTAAAAGGCCCTCAGATAGAGGTGTTGGTGCCCCACCCTCTTGTTCTTTGAGACAGGGTTTCTCTGTGTAGTCCTGGGTGTCCTGGAACTCACTCTGTAGACCAGGCTGGCTCGAACTCCGAGATCCTCCTGCCTCTGTCTCCCTGGTGCTGGCACTAAAAGGGTGAGCTACCACATCGGCTCAGGTATTGGTTATCTATAGCAAACAGAGGGAGGGGGGACCCTGGGAAAGAGAGGGCTGGCATTTATGGAACACCTCTTGCCTAGCAGACTATTTATGTTCTCTCCTTTAACCCTCAAAGAATATGGATTATTATTCCTACCTTCCAGAAGGAAAAGAAACAGTGCAACTACAGCAGATTAGACAACTGGCCCAGGGTTTCTTGGCTGAAAAGATGAGGAGGGGTTCAAACCTACAGTATTGTCATTATAAATTAGGCATGCACTATTATATTCTTTATTTTTGCCTACAACATGGGATTTTGTATTTCAACTCTGGGTGGTGATCAGATTTTAAAATGTACCTACAAAGTGGTTCATTCGACATCAATTTTCCAGAACCTTCATAGGGTATGCCATGTGAGAGGCTTTCTCTGTCTCACAATGAGAGCAAAATGCTGCTTGTCACACCACAAAATATAAAAGCAACTCTCTAGAGGCTCACAATGGCTCAACATGAGGGGTTGGCATCTGCTTTCACAGAGAGCTGAATGTCAGTTGTAGCTGGTTTGCTTTGATGGCCAGGGGAGCACATGCTCCCCAAAAGACAAAAGGAATACACTCTCCCTGTGTTCTAGGCTTCCCTTACACTGACTGATTTCTGAACACTGGCCAAGAGCTTAGCGTCTAGAAGACATGCCCACACCTTCTGATAGCAATTCTCCTGCTCTGCCTGAAGAACTTGCTGGAATGTAGATATGGAATTTTCACAATCAACAGAGTTTTCACAGGTAATAAATCTTTGGCCCTAAAATGCTTGAAAGCTCTTCTCAGAGCTTCTTCTCTTAGAAGATTCTAAGACACACAGTAACACTGAATCCTAAGGGACCGTGGCTATTTTTTCTTGGATTTGGGGGCTCAATCCAGGTGGCCAGAGGACTCAAGACCACTCAGTCTGTGCAGAAACTTCAAAGCAGCTAGATGGAGAGGTAGGAGAGGAGAGCCGACTGAGGGCAGTCGTTTGCCCCTTCAGCTGACTTACAGTGGTGCTGAGCACCTATGACTGCACCAGAAGCTGCGTCCTGGGACTCGGAGTCCTCGCTAAGGCTAGAGCTCCGCAGCCCTTCCCATCACACACCTCCCACGGTCCCACATCACAGTCCCATCACCAGACCCCGGCTTGGAGAGAGGACGGTACAACAGCTACTCACTAACAAGCTCTTCAGGTTCAAAGAGCGTTCCTTTTTGAGGATTACCAGCGCAGCCAAGCCACAGAAGGTGTAGCCGCCATGGGCTTCCATCCCTGGCACCCCGCCGATGCCACCTTCCCAGTTCTGGCACCTAGGAGAGTGGGAAAAGCAAGATTGTGGCAAGTGCATGGGCAAGTGTCCTCCCCACATCCTGGTGCAGAGAATAAGTTTGCTCTGATTAAAGCATAAGTGGTTACTCTCATGGATAAAAATATGCTGATTTATTAACCTGTGTGCATATATACAAGTATGTGTACGCATGCATACGAGGCCAGAAGTCAGTTTTGGGGGTGTTGTTTCTCAAGATAACTATCTCCTTTGCTTTTTCACACAGTCTCTCACTGGATCCAGGGCTCATACTTTTGGATGTCTTGGCCAATCAATTCTGGTGATTCCCCCAACTCTGCCTCCCCAGTGCTGGAATTAGAAGCATCTGCCACAATGCTGGGCTTTTCACATGGCTACTGGGGGTTAGATTCAGGGCCTCATGGTGTACAGGATGCACTTTATGGGCTGAACTATCTCTCTAGCCCCTGACATACTCGTGTTTGAAGATTCCTTTTCCTAGAAAATAAAACCAGAAGCCTTAGAAATTTAGGAACTGTCCACTTATGTAAGAAATGTAGTAGTACTGGTTAATACTCATTGGGGGGAAGGTTGCAAAGTCCTGTATGTAGCAGAATCATCAAGTTAAAATAAAGTCGAAAAATAATTGCTGGTTTTGGATATCTTTGAGTACCAGGTCTATGAGTGAATGTGGGTTTTTTGTTTTGTTTTGTTTTTTGTTTTGTTTTTTGTTTTTGTCTAGTTTTTTCTTTTTAACTCTAGCTCTGGAGATCAAATCCAGGACTTCATGGATGCTAGGCAAGTGTTCTACTACTGAGCCACATCCTACCTCTCCTACTTCCGGTTCCTTTCTTTCCTGTTCCTGTTTGTTTGAGATGGGACTTCATGTAGCCCAGGCTGTCCATGAGCTTCCGGATGCCCCTATCTTGCGCTGCCTCCACCCTCCGTGCTGGGATACAGACAGGAGACACCACGCCTCAGACTTCTGGTTTGTTGGGGGGGGTTGTTTGTTTGTTTGTTTTGTTTTTGTTTTGTTTTTTATTTGTTTTGGCTGTACTGGAGATCAAACCCAGGACATTGCACACGCCAGACAAGCATGTGCTATTATTACTGAGCTAGAACTCAGCCTACTTTTTGCTTTGTGAAGTGGGTCTCCCTAAATTGCCCAGGCTTGCCTTACACTCACTCTGTAACCCTGGCAAGAACTGAATTTGGGGTCTTCTTGTTTTAGGCTCTGGAGTAGCTGGAATACAGGCACACACTACCAGGCTTCCTAGCTTAAAATTTCCGTAATGAACACACACACACACACACACACACACACACACACACACACACACACACCATAATGGAATGAATACCAGAGCCCAACCAAATAGAAGAGGATGGAAAAGGTACAAATGGCTAGAGTAAAGAAAGCAGATAAGGCAGGGTGTGGCATACTCCTTTAGTACTGCACTCAGGAAGCAGAGGCAGCCGGGTCTACAGAGCAAGTTCCAGGACAGCCAGAGCTACACAGAGAAACCCAGTCTCAAAAGAGAGAGAGAGAGAGAGAGACAGAGAAACAGACTGAGAGAGAGAGAGAGACAGAGAGAGAGAGACAGAGAGACAGACTGAGAGAGAGAAAGAGAGAGGGGTGGGGAAGAAAGAAAAGAAATCAGGAGAGAACATGAACACAGGCTAGCAACAACAAAATCCTAAAAGCCGGATGACAGGAGCTAAGGTACCAAAGACAGCTGGTTAGAGAGGTCTTCCTCAGGTCTGGGGCGGTGGTAGAAAAGTAGCCACAGCTAAGAGCAAGACCATGTATGATTACTATGGTGGTTTGAATAAGAACAGCACCCATAGGCTCATATATTTGGTCACCAGGGGTGGACTATTTGAGAGGGATTAGGAGGTGTGGCCTTGCTAAAGGAAGTATGTCACTAGAGGTGGGCTTTAAGGTTTCAAAAGCCCATGCCAGACCCAGGCTCTGTCTCTTGGCTATTTCTACCTGTCTAAAACCCATAGTTACACCAGTGAGTGAGGGGGTGGTGAAACATAGCAGAAAACAGGAGGGGTCTATGGGGAGCCACCACACAACACAAACACCTTACCTTCCCTGACTAGGAATTCAAGTTCACTGAAAGTTTCACATCTTAAACAGGGATTTGAAAGCCCAAGAATAAAGCCCTACAGATACTGATATATGGGAATTCCCTGGGGAAAAATGTGGTCTTAGCTCACTTCCATTTTTAAAGATTTTATTTATTATGTATACAGTGTTCTGCCTGCATGCACGTTTGTACACCAGAAGAGGACACCAGATCTTATTACAGATGGTGTAAGCCACTGTGTGGTTGCTGAGAATTGAACTCAGGACCTCTGGGAAAGCAGCCAGTGCTCTTAACCTCTGAGCCATCTCTCCAGCCCCTTGGCTCACTTTCATGTAGATGACTTCTCATCAGCCTTTTAGTATGTGTTTAGTTATATATAAACACAGTAGCTAAGCACAAATCTCCGTACGAACAAGAGACCCACCCTCAAAAGCAAAGTGGAGGAGACCATGCGGGACACACTCGCTCTGTAGACCAGGCTGGCCTTGGAAGAAAACTGCTTAATGTTTCACCTTACTGTTTTTAATTTTTAAAGACTTACTTTTTTTAGTGTATGGGTGTTTTGCCTGCATGTATGTTTGTACACCATGTGCAGTGTCCATGGAGGCCAGAAAAGGGCATCAGATCCACTGGAACTGTAATTATAGGAGGTTGTGAGCTGCCACATTGGTGCTGGGAGTTGAACCCAGGTCCTCTGAAAGAGCAGTCAGGGCTCTTAACTGCTGAGCCATCTCTGTAGCCCCTTAAAAGTAAAAGATACTACTCTGTAGTATCTTAGATAATATCATGTGAAGAAAGTTATGAGGATAACAGAGCAGAAATTCCAAGAATATAAAAAGTTAAGTATTCGGGGGAAAAACTGAACTCTGGAGAATTAAAAATAAGATCAGGGAATGAAACCGCAAAAGAAGGATGAGAAGACAAATAGCAAGGGAAGCTCTTGGAAAATACAAGAAAAAGTTAAGAGATAGAAAGAGACCCTCAACGGGCTTAATAAAAACCAAATAGGTCAATCTGCCACACGAGGCCCCAATGTCATTTTCAACACTAAGCAGAGAAGCAAGCCTGTTTCCTCTATTAATGGTGCTGAATGTAAACAGGCACTGACCAAGGTGCTGAGAATAAGTGCTATTGCACGCTCATCCTTTGACAGGACTGACCGTGATACCACTCCCTCTAAAGCTCAGAGGACATCTGACGGGGGTCTGAAAGAATATATGGGCTGTGAAATGCTGTTAGGCAGAACACAGCCATTGCAGTCACCCTGTCACAGCACCTGTGGCTGCCTGCAGTGGACCTGCACAAGGTCTGTCGATGGTTAGCTAGGGATAGGGAAGGGTTCACGGGGTCCCACCCCTCCCACAGGAGGGGCAGTCATCTTGAGTTGTGCATGCATTGAGGAGCCCACCAAGCTCCAATGGATAGCCCCAAAGCCATGGTCTCACAGACAACCCTGGGTAAACTCCCTGAATCACAGAACAAAACAGAAAGGCATGAATGTGGGAAAGGGACTTGGAGAGAGGGTGGGAAATTGTGGGAGGGAGATAAGAAGGGTTGGGGTGACAGTAGCCAGGATGTACTATACATATATATAAACTTGTCTAAGAACAATTTTGATTAAAAAAAAAAAAGGCTTTAAAAATTAGGCTAATACCACTAATTAGATGCTGTAAAATGAGGAAGCTGAGTATGTTGGCATATGTCTATAACCCTAGCGCTCAGGAGACTGAGGCAAGAGGACCAGGGTGCTAAAAGTCAGCTTTGGGTTCACAGTGAGACGTTATTTCAAAACAAAGGAGAAGTTGCCAAAGGAATACTGCAATGCAAATTCTTGGTCTGAAATATGTGTGTTTCCAAATGAGTGCCTAATACACATGAAAATGACCCATACCAAGACTCATCACCATGAGGTTTCTGAACAGCACCAATAAAGATTCTCCAGGTCTCAAGGTAGGCACATGGTGTGGTGATGGAGAAAAAAAACAGAAGTGAAACAGAACTGCCCAGGAGATGGGGCATCTTGATGGCCCTCGAATGGTGACAGGCTACCATCACAGGCATACCCACTTGAATCCTGTGTATTCCAGATTTATATACAATTTAACATCCCATCGACTGACACAAACGAGTGAAATACGTCCAAGGCCCAAAGCTAGTAATATATAGTATAACTGATTATACTATAGTATAATATAGTATAGATGCTCGTGTTCAGTGGGTGTGGGCTAGTGAGTCCTGCAGACTGGGCTGAGCACTCCTGCACAGTGCAAATCATCTCCCAGGCCCAGCTGACTAAGGACAGTCACAGGGAGTTCAGTGGAGCGCTAAAACTTAGAGCCAACAACTACAGAGAACCGGTCTCCTTCTATACCGCCCTATCTTTCTTTTCCTTTTTCTTTTTCTTCCTTCTGATTTATTTGCTCAGGGGATGGCCATGATACCCAAGTGGTAACAGTGGCAGCCTGGGACTTGGGGCAGGGCGGAGCAGCTAAAACATTAACCAAAAGCCACCATCTTTAGCAGGAAGAAACAGGCTACTAGACAGTGAGGACAAGCCAGTAGAGTCAGCGATGGAAAAAGCCAACGTCGGCTCAGGTTTCTACCTTGAAAGCACACGCACAGCGAACACGCGCAGCAGCTTGGAACCCAAGCTGCTCTGAGACCTGAGCTGCCCGCCCACTGCAGGGCAGAGCACTGTTTGAAGTTTACAGTATGTCTGGCTAAGTGGCTTGTCTGCTAAAAACAAAAACATCCTTTGAAGCAATCTAACTGAATTCATTCTCCACAACACACCAACCACAACAATATCCACGACAGTCCAAAGCTATTCAATCCATGAACACGGGGAAAATGACACATCAACTTTCAAGTTACCTACATGCTGAAATGACCTAGCCATGGGCTTTTAAATTTTTATTTAACTGTGATTTTATTTTATGTACGCATGTATATTTTATGTATGTACAAGTATTTTGCCTACATGCTTGCCTGTGCACCACATGCATGCCTCATGTCTATGGAGGCCATTACAGGGTATTGGATTCTCTGGAACTCAAGTTACAGACAGTTATGAGGGGACATGAGGGCACTGGTAAATGAACATGGATCCTCTGGAAATGTGTTCTTAACACACACACACACCACCTTTTTGAGACAGAGTCTCACTGTGTTGCCCAGACTGGTTGGTACCAAACTCCTGTCTTTACCTAAGCAGTGCTATGCTACTGCACCTAGTTCCCCCAAGGGTTTTTTGTTTGTTTGTTTGTTTGTTTGTTTTATTCTTGTTTTGTTTTTTGAGACAGAGTTTCTCTGTGTAGCTTTGAATGTCCTGCAACTCACTCTATAGACCAGGCTGGCCCTGAACTCACAGAGATCTGCCTGCCTCTGGCTCGAGAGTGCTGGGACTAACTGCGTGCACCGCCACCACCTGGCTTCCCCAAGGGTTTTTGGGGAAGTGAAGAAAAACACACTGGAAAGGAATAAAGAGATTGAGAAACAGAGCACTAAAAAGAAGCAAATCCAGGGACCGCCTAGTCTCAGCCTCTAACCCACTACATCAGTCTAGGAAACACTATGTCCTCAAGGACTGGTAGTCACTGTGAAAATCAGATTCATTGACTATGACATGGGGAGTCAGAAGACGATGGAGCAATGCTTACAAATTTCAGACAAATACAGTCTACATCACTGCCAACCTATTCATCTCTAACTAGATAGACTACCAAGCAGGCTTGCAAATAAAGATACATATAGGATCTTAAAAATGCATTTTTCAGGTGCCCTTTTCTGAGAACTTTTGGAGTATTGCGTTTTATTAAAATAATAGTCTTTTTTTTTTTTTTTTTTAAGGACAGGGGCTCCAACAAACCAGAAAAATGAGGTGAATTTCATGCTGTAAGGAAGCTTCTTGATTGCCTGCTGTGCAGCAAGCTGAGAGCAATCTGTCTAGGTCTGAAGCAGGAGGCCAAGGGCTCCAAGAGGGAATGACCCAGACACACACACACACACACACACACACACACACACACACACACACACACACACTCCCAAATAAACATGCATTTATGTGCACAAATGCATAAACAAAAGAAAACATTATTTCAAATGTTTGACTGTATGAAAAATAACTTTGTAGTACTGGTGGATAGTTTGGAGATAAAGTCCTGATAAATACATTCATGATATGCATACTAACTCTAGGAAAATTACAGTTATACAAAAAATATGATCATAGTATCATCTGGTGTCACTGCATTGTATTTACATGGTAATGAGTACAACTTTGATAAAAATAACGAATAAATAAATATATGTATTTTTTTATTTTTAAGAGGGTCTTTTGTAGCCCAGGCTAGCCTGAAAGTCAAGATTGGACTGAAGATGACATTGAACTACTACATCAGCCTCCTGAATGCTGTGATTACAGGTCGAGTGTGGCTACCCTGGGCCACCAGACCCAGTTCTGTCCCAGGCGTTTTGATCTTAGAAACAAGTCTTTGTCTCTGCCATGCATGTGGGTGAGAGTTTCTGTAGGAGTAGAGTTACTGGGTTTCATAAGCCGGGTGTTTTGAGATACTGCCAAACTGCTTCAGGCAATTTAGACTCCCACAATACTTCTCACCAAAGCTTTTGGCCTATGTCATTCTATACTATAACACCTCATTGATGAAAGTCTGAAAATAATGTCAAGTGTTTGGGGTTTGTTTGTTTTCATTTTTGTTTTTTCAAGACAGGGTTTCTCTGTGTAACCCTGACTGTCCTGCAACTCACTCTGTAGACCAGGCTGTCCTCAAACTCAAAGATCTACCTGCCTCTGCCTACTGAGTGCTGGGATTAAAGGCACAAGTCATCACTGCCCAGCTAATTTCAAGTATTTGTAAAGGGCACAAGATATAACCTCTAAGACATCTCATAATTTTATATTCCCTTCCAGACTTTTTCTTTGTTTTCTGTTTCTTGCGACAGGGTTTCTCTGGCTGTCCTGGAACTCATTCTGTAGACCAGGATGGCCTCGAACTCAGTGAGATCTGCCTGCCTCTGCCTCCCAAGTGCTGGAATTAAAACTGTGCACCACCACCACCCAGCTCCCTTCCATATGTTTAAGTTTTAACTTTTTTGACCATTTGCTAAGGACTGGGGACCATGTCACTTCTCCCACCTTGCTATCCATTCAGCGGTGCCTTCAAAGAGGTCTGGAGTGATGATGTTGGTTAGAGAGGCCACTGAGGCAGCACAGTATGCGCTTCTGGAAAGATAGAAACAGAGGGAAACATGTTAGGCTCCAAGAACAGGCAGGACAAGGCTCAGCTAACTGCTTGGGTAGACTGTTCGCTTTGCTTAGTAAGATGCAGTCACATTCCATCTTGCTCTTGGCACACTGTCCTTCTCCCTGGGTCTCAGAGAGGTGTGACATTCTGTCTGGATAGAGTTGCTCACAACATGGCTTCAATGAAGGAACATGACATTCTAGTCTCCCTGCCTTCACACAGGCAGGCCTCCACATGAGGAATTAGTGGCCATATCAATTCATCTCAAAAATAGATTGAGTCTTTTTGCAAGGACTTCCAACAGTTGCCACCGTCCCGTCGAGGTGTTGCTGAGACTCTCCTCACTCATTCAGACATCTGCAGATCTGGGACCTCTGTCTGGATGAAGGATGTGTCTGGCAGACACACTCCAAAGCAGGCCACCACACTCTCATGGCTGCTTGGGCCACACACATGAGACAGGAATAGACCTCTAGAGAAAAGAGCTCTGATTTCAAGCCCTTCATCACATATACATACATAGAAACACACATTTCAGTGAAAAGGTGGGAGCAGGGCTTAGGATGTGCCTCAGTTGGTAAAATGTTTGCCAAGCATGAACAAACACCTAGGTTTGACCAAACTGAGTATGGTAGTGCATGCCCATAACATCAGCACTCCAGAGGTAGAGGCAGGAGGATCACAAGTTCAAGGTCATCCTCAGGAACATAGCAAGTTTGAGGCCAGCTTGGGATACAGGAGGCACTGTTTCAACTGGGGGGGGGGGTAGGAAGAAATGTAGAAACATAATCTTTTGGGTAATTCCGGGGATCTAACCCAAGCTTTGTACATAACATGCCTACTTTTCCACCAAGCTATATTTCTAGCTCCTATCTGAAAATGAGCAAATAAAATGTATTCATTTGATTTAACTCTTGTCATTCTATTCTTTCAGCCATAGTTCTTCTCAAGACACTCTTTCATCTTCTCCCTCTGTCACGGAACACATAGACTGCTTTTTCAAACACCCAGCATGGAAAGACAAAAATTATTTGTTTTAATTCTACTCACAAATTCCTTTTTTAAGAGCTCAGAAGGAACATGAAAGAGAAGGAAAAGAACGTTTGGCTTCCATCTTATTCACTGTATAGACTTAACACGAAGTCAAACCTACTGAGGCATTCCACAGGATTCTCTGTAGAAGCCAAGGGCATGACTGTCCTGACAGCACTGTGACCAGCCAGGCTCCCACTGGCCGAAGGCACACAGAGGCATCCATCCAGAGCAGGCAAAGGGGCAAGCGTGCCAGCACCAGATGTTGTCATTTACCATATGTTAACTTGAAGGTATGCCCTAATTTCCTCCAGGCCTTGAGCCTCACACAAAGGTTCCACACTGTTTTCAGAGGCTCTTGAATCCTCATGAGGCGGGGAGGAGGGCCTGTGATGTAGTCTGCCTCTCATCAGTGGAGAAAGTGATAGGGGAGGCAGTTGTGGAATCCTGTCCTCTGGGCATGACATGGCTGGCTGCTACAGTCTTGAAATCAGAGCAGTTGTGATTACTTGAATGAGATCCTCACAAGACTGTGTCTATTAATATTCCTGTGCAGGAGGGGGAAGGGAGGGGCATCAGACCCTTAATGGAGACTGTGGCCACACCTATTCTGAACCCTGCCCCCCCCCACTAGCTGCATATAATCCTAGCCCGCTGAATTTGGTCTTAGGTGCTAGAGAGTATGTAGCAGGTAGAAGGTTGACTTGGGGTGAGGAGTCTAGTGACACAGCTATCATGACTAGATTGTTTCTTTGGTCTGTTATTGCTCTCAGTACTTAGGGTAAATAGGAACACAACCCCCCACCCCAGACCAAGGCACACAACAATAATGGCTGAACGGGATAAACAGAACCAAAGATGTGTTGGGGGAGTGCAGTTCCATGGTCTCTGCTAAGGGAGATAGGACTTAGTTGTTTGGAGGGCAGACATTCATTCCAGTGGAACCGCCCTCCTCCATGTGGCACAGGGTGACATGCTCTGAGATGACTGTATTGGAGACACCCTCAGATGGTTGATGGACTCAAGGATACATTATAATCCCTGATGGATTCCATGCACAGATGGAACAGAGCTGCAAGAAAACCAAGGCCACGATGACGAGACACACAGCTGAAGCTGTCTGCCCAGCGGGAGGAATGTGCCACGTGAGAGAGGAGTTACAGTGGAAACAGCAAGCGGGGGCTGTACTCCATGTTCATCTTTGATCAGCGTAGGTGACCTGGATAGAGGTGTAAGACGGGGGACTGGAGACATGGCTCAGCAGTCCCAGAAGACCCGGGTTCAATTCCCAGCACCCACATGGCAGCTCACAACTGTCTGTAACTCCAGTTCCAGGGGATCTGACACCCTCACACAGGCATGCATGGAGGCAAAACACCAATGCACATAAAATAAAAGTAAGTTATTAAAAAATAAAGACATGAGATGGAGGCGCTGGATTGCCATTTCTTATGGCTGGGGTAAACAGAAGGAAAGTACAAATTGGATCTGTGAATAACCCCTTCTGCAATCCAAGAATCTGGACCGTGTGAGAAGAGTCAAGTGGGGAGAAAACAAGATAGAAATGCTACTGAGGGAAGCAGGCATGGGAGAGGCAGTGTGTGAAACTTCTCTGTGTTTACTGGGAGTTAAGAAGGGAGATAATGTAGCAGGAGCCTTGGCACTGGCGTGGGGCTTAAGGGGCTTATGGGGCTTCTGTGGCTTTGCTAGTCCCCGAGGTGGATAGGACAGGTGCTGCTGTGTCTCAATGACTTACACTGACCTGTCAATCCAGTTTGTAAAATGCTGAAGCCATCAAGAGAAGAATCCGAAAAAGGAAAAACCAGATAAAAGAGCCTATCCAGGTTGTTTGAAAGCAAAGGAGGCAAAATTTGTGTTCACGTGGCGTTCCAAAAGAAAAGCTGACAGAAAGCCAAATGCATTGCTTGTGAGCTTCTAGAACAGTAGTTCTCAACCTGTGGGTCAGGACCCCTTTGGAGGTCATACAACCCTTTCATCGGGGTTGCCTAACAACCCCTAAAACCATCAGAAAACAGATATTTACTTTACAATTCATAATAACAGCAACAAAAACAATTTTATGTTGGGGCCACCGCAACATGAAGAACTGTATTAAAGGGTCATAACATGAGGGAGGTTGAGAACCACTGCTCCAGACAACGGTCACCAACGGGGTGGAAGACAGACAGGTGATCCCCAATGTGCCCACTGCTGTGGGGGAGGGTGAGACCTGCCATAGCCACTTCCCTAATGTGGTGGCCACTTACACATAAGCGCTTTGCAGGGCAACTAAGTGCCCCACATAGAACTGAGGATTTACTCGCTCTCTTCTAATGTGCAAAGATGCTAGAGCCAAGAGTGTCTTAGTTCCTGGCAGTCTTTTGGGGTCACCAAGGACAATGAACATCAGTGGACGGACACAGAGACAGAGTGGTGCAAGTGAGAATCTTGCCAGGGGCTAACAATTTCCCCACCTCGTGTGCTATGTACATTTTCCCCTTAAAAATATGCCGGGAGTAAGAGATTCTTCATCCAATCCAGGACACTTGGAGTAGCCAGCTGTGGCTGATGACAAGGTGGTACATTGAGTACTAGTCTGGAGCTTGTGAACTTAGGAACCCTGCTCAAGCAACAGGTGTGGTAAGGAAGCGTGTAGCCTTGCTTCCCATTAGCCCTAGGCTGGACAGTACAGCATGAGCCTGTTTTACGAAGCCCATTGGATGGGGGCAGATGTGCCGGTGACCTATGGCAGTGCCCCAAGATTAGAATGTAAGATGGCTCAAAGGGAATGACTGGATACTGTGAGCTAAATAAATAACAACATTGCTCTTTTGAGGAAATTACTCAAATGGGGTCAAAGCCAGACATAGTGGAACACACCTTTAATCCCAGCAGCACTCAGGAAGCAGAGGTAGGCTGGATCTCTGAGTTCAAGACCAGCCTGGTCTACAGAGTGAATTCCAGGAAAGCCATGGCTACACAGAGGCAAATAAATAAATAACAAATAAATAAAAGCAATAGAACCTTTTGAACCTCACTAACAGTTTTAAAAATTATCCCCCTAGACACTAAATCCTAAGACCTATTCTCTGATGCTTGGAATAGCCAGCAGTGGACATCTGGAGATCCTGCCACCCCTTCCCCTTTTTGAAATGGGGTATCTCCCCACATGCTATTTGCAGGGGAGGCCCTTAAAGTCCCACTATACAGGCTATAAACTACCATCGGTTGCACACCAGAACTAAATGGTAAAACCCTATTGCCAGGAACACCATATGCTCTGGTTATAGAATGTGGAGAAATCAGGCTGGAACTGAGCTGGAAATTCACTCTGTCACAGGAGCAACCAACTACTTTCTTCATGGAGGGAAACTATGTTCGGCATTGTAAGCCAGGGCGA
Organism: Cricetiscus sungorus; assembly: GCA_030556225.1. NCBI lineage: Eukaryota > Metazoa > Chordata > Mammalia > Rodentia > Cricetidae > Cricetiscus > Cricetiscus sungorus. Next base: position 32,391,487 of record JANBXA010000588.1, read on the forward strand.
AAACCTGTGCCAGCAGAAAGGCGACTGCCATAGTTTTGACAAATAATTGTGATTTGTCTGTCAGTTTACCTTCGAAACATTCGTTGCTACATGCATAGGATACCGCTACTGTAGAAGCTAAATAGAAAAAAACTTTTTATAGTGGGCAGAAGTTACTAGAGAGATTCATGATTGCTTAAATTGATGAAGTGCCCTGCTGTGTTCTATATTGTCCTATACGATTGCTGAGCAAATAACCATACATCTATACGACTCCTCCAAGGATCCGGGAGCACTGCAGAATATAAGGATATAAAATCCAAGGGCGGGGGTGGAGTACTGTAGAATCCTGTCCTCCTGGGCATGGCATGACTGTTGCCATCTTAAAATCAGAGCACCTGCGATTACCCAGATGACATTCAGAAGATTAAACCTATTAAAGTCCCCTTGCTAGAGAAAGGCAGGGGAACATCTTTAGACTCCAGCCACTCACTTCTTCCTGACCTCCACCAGGTACATGCAATCCTGACCCACTGACATGTGGTTTTAGGTGGTATGAGAGTACACAGGAAGCAGAAGACTGATGGGGGACGGGAAATCCAATGAATGAGAACCATCATCATTCATGGTTTTTTGTGAACCACCAGTCAAGGTTTTTGGAAATGCAGCTGCCCAACTCACCCACGCCCTACGAACGATCCCAATAAGTTCAGTGGCTCAACAAGCCAGGCTTAGATGAAATTTTCTTTGATCTGTTGTTGCCCTCTTTACCTGAGATGAACAGAAATAGACTCCCAGGAAAAGCCACACAACAGATACCAAAACCACCAGACCTAGACCACAGAGAGGTGGGGAAGGAACAAGGTACAACTTTTCATGTAGTTTCTTCCTGTCTCCCCATATCCAGCATCACAGCTCTCAAATCTGTCTGCTTTTCTCCTCCCTCAGCATTGACACCCAAACCCAAGTCATTATCATCCACCTGGGTCAACCATTTACCTCCCTCCTTCCAACCCAGAAACCAGAGGACATTTACTAAAACACCATAATCCATTCACGGCAACCAGAGAACTAACACAGCTCAAATGAGATCACAGTACTGCCTACTGAATACGCTGAGTAAAGAGCCTGAGCCTCCAGCTCTTTGTTCCCACTGTCTCCCCCAGGCCTCCCACAATTCAGCAGCATTCAACCAACTTCTCATCTCTTGAACACATCCTGCTGTCTCTCCTCTATCCCCAACAAACACTACACTTTTTATACTTCATTCAGAAAATGAACAAATAAAAACATTTTGTTTTTGTTTTTTGAGACGGGATTTCTCTGTGTAGCACTGGCTGCCCTGGAACTCACTCTGTAGACCAGGCTGGCCTCAAACTCACAGAGATCCACCTGCCTCTGCCTCCTGAGTGCTGGGATTAAATGTGTGTGCCACCACCACCAGGCTGCTTGTTTGTTTTTCCAGTACTAGGGACTGAACCCAAGGTCTCATACTGTGCTGGTTTGAATAGGAATGTCCCCCATAGACCCATGTGTTTGAATACGTGGTTCATAGTATTAGGAGGTGTGGCCTTGTTGGAGTAGATGTGGCTTTGTTAGAGAAAGTGCATCACAAGGAGGCGGGCTCTAAGGTCTCCTCACAGCAATGGAAATCCTAAGTCACACACATATATTAGGTAAATACTCTAAACGAAGGCTGCATGCCAATCTCTAATTTTACTTTTTATTTTGAGATAGGGTCTCAAAGTTGCCAGGCTAGCCTTTAATTTGCAGTTCTGCTCAGCTTCCTGAGAAGGAGTCTGGGATTACAGGCCAGGCCCAGCTCATATCGGCTCCTTCCTCATCTGTTAATCGGAGGTTTCTGAGGTACCCAGAAGCTAGCAACACCTGAATAAGGCATTCTTAGAAACCACCAGGAGTTGTTCTAGGCCCCAAAGACCAAGAGATCTCTGTCTAACCGGGGACTGGAGTAAACTGCTAGACAGGTGACAAACTGTCCTCACTTTCCAATTTTCTCTCCTGAGCACTGGCTGGTGCTTCTAGGCAAAGGAAAAGCAAAAAGAAGATGGAGTGAAAAACTATGGTATTAATATTCTAGAAGTCAGGCAAGACAAGGAGAGGGGAGGATGCCTACAGGTCTCATCTGTCATTCAAATATTTCATCCACTGTACAAACGACAACTGTGGGCCCAAGGGCAGATCAGTCTCAGGACCACACAGGAGGGGAGGACTATGGCCAAGTGCTCCTTAATGGAACACATCAAATTGGCAGGAGAAGTTTCCCTGCATTTGTCTAGTATATGTGAATAAGAACACGGAACAAGATCTGCCTGCCTCTGCCTCTGCCTCTGCCTCTGCCTCTGCCTCTGCCTCTGCCTCTGCCTCTGCCTGCCCTGCCTCTGAAGTGCTGGGACTAAAGGCATGTGCCATCACACCAGCTGTTCTGAGACAGGGGTTCTCTGTGTAAGCCAAGCAGACCTTGAACTCATTATCCTCCTGCCTCAGCCCCTTGAATGCTCGATATTCTATGAGTTCTACCATGCCCAATTTCAATTTAAATATTTTTATTTTATTTTTGGTTTATTGAGACAGGGTTTCTCTGTGTAGCCCTGGCTGTCCTGGAACTCACTCTGTAGACCAGACTGGCCTCTGCCTCCTGAGAGCCACCACATCCAGCTCAATTAATTATTAAAAACTAGATTGCCTTGCAAACTGCCACTGCTCTCTAACAGCAGTGGCCCCACGTCAAATTAGGTAAGGAAGTCTCCATACCTGGTTCAGACAAAGCAGATTGACAGCTGATCAGGTTCCCCAGGAAACAACTGACAGAAAAAGTGTGCCCTCTCCTGGAGGGGTGAGGAAGCCTCGTCACCACAGCCTAAGTCACTTGATGACATCATCTGAAACCCGCTGAACTTATCCTTAAGCACTCCTCTCAGGTCCCGGTGCACAAACTGTGCAGGGCTTCAGAACAGACCTGTTTCCAGAGCTCAGCTGCCGGTGCTTTGCAGGATGCAAAGAAGGCCTGTCTGGTTGGCCTGCTTTCTTTAAAATGGTTTAAAACTTACCATCATGTGGACGCCATGGCTTTTGGTTAAAGTGCCTAATGAAAATTGTCATCGCATGTTTGTCATCGCATGTAATAGGTATGCGCCTACTACAGCACATGTGTGGAGGTCAGAGGGCAACTCTGTGTGGTGTGTTCATCCCTTCTACCAGAATAGAACTTAGGTCCTCAAGTTTGTGAGGTAAATACCTTTACCTATGAGCCATCTCATCGGTTCCTGGTTGGCTTTTCTGAAGACAGCATGCTAACCATGCCAAAAATCCAACACTTAAGCCAAAAGCACACCACTGTGAAGAACGTGCTCAAGAACCAGACAGAGCTCTATGAGTTCAAGGCTAGCCTGGTCTACATAACAAGTTCCAGGCCAGCCAGGGCTACACAGTAAGACCCTGGAACAAAACAACACACACAGAGAGACAAAAGAAAGAGATCTTTCTATCGTTCTGATATAGAAGCTTCACCTCCTCCTAAAAATGTATTTCTCCCAGACTAAATGTTAGACAATCTCAATGACACACAGCATTCCTTGGGGCTAGAGAGATGGCTCAGTGGTTAAGAGTACTGACTGCTCTTCCAGAGGACCTGAGTTCAAGTGCCAGCACTCACATAGCAGCTAGCAACTCTCTGTAACTCCAAGATCTGACACCGTCACACACATACATACAGGCAAAACACCAATGCAAAATAATAATAATAATAAATAAAGCTACTTGTTAGTGTAATGTGTATATATACACATACATACATACATACATACATACATACATAAATAAATACATACATACATACATACATCTTTTCTCCTTTTTAATTCAGACAGGGTCATGCAGCCTAAGCTAGCCTTGAACTACTGATGTAGCCAAGGATGACCTTGAACTCCTGATCCTCCTGCCTCCACCTCCCAAGAGTTGAGATCATGATCCTAGACCACCACACCTGTCTAGATAGACTTCTTGAGTAAAATACTTGGTTTAAGTCAATGGGTACCAATCAGTTAGCTCAAGTCTACTACACTGCAGTCTACTGGCCCACAACATACTCTGCATCCCACAGAGAAACTCTCATGTGCCTTGGGTGTTCAGCACCCTCAGGATTTCATCAAGTACAACCAGAAAGTGTTTACAGAGTCAGCTCTAGGCTTGCTTCTCTGAGAGAGGTGATAGGTAATTACTTACATTCTATTATATATTTTATATATATATAGATCTATATACAATGTAACTACTTACATTAAACTATTTTACACCAAATCTAAAGCACTTGATTTTGTTTTTATCCAACTCATATTTTGACATTTACATAAAAGAAGCTACGAGATGATGACACTGGAGGACCTTAGTACCTTATTAGCAATGACCATGACATTGGCCAGGGGCATGACGTTTACACATCAGTCTATGGGGCAAAGCAGCCGCTTGCCATGTTTCTTAGGCTGAGCTGCTCTGAGTAGGTACATTCTAGAAGCCATGGATGCACCTGTCCCACTCACCTGACATCCACCTCACCTCCAACGTGCATGAGAAAAGAGCCGTCGGGTTGCTTCAGGGAGTATAAGTATTGAAGAAGCTTCTGTCTGAGGACAGTGGGGAGAGGGCAGAAAAAGGGCAACCAATGGTCAGTGCAGTGCAGTGGGCGGAACCCTCCTGAGTCTCCACCACTGCTGCCCGCAGCTTTACCTGTTGATGACGTTGTAGGCTTCCTCTGTACCGATGATGCACAGAGCATTGACAGCTGCATACGTGGGTGCAAGGTGTGGGTACTGCCCAGGGCCCCCTCCAAAGCCACCGTCTGGACTTTGACACAGCTCCAGGAACTGACACACGCTAGGTGCATGGCCAAGAGGAAAGACACAAAGTTAGACAGTGTTAATTTCCAAACATCAAATTGCTTTGAGAGTCCAACCTTTTCTAATCAGCCCCCTACCTTCAAAGGGGCAAAAAGATTTAATTCTTTACCCAGTTATTGTGGTTTTCTGCACACTCCCCAGTCTTTTATTTAAGCATCTGTCTTGTTCCAGACCTCGGGAAGAGTCTCATTTTTTTCAAAGATTTATTTACTATGTATACTGTTCTGTGTACATGTATGCCTGCAGGCTAGAAGAGGGCACCAGATCTCATTACAGATGGTTGTGAGTCACCACGTGGTTGCTGGGAATTGAACTCAGGACCTCTGGAAGAGCAGCCAGTGCTCTTAACTTCTGAGCCATCTCTCCAGCCCCGCTCCTGTGTGTGTTTGTCTTGTGTCTTCATGACCCATGATGCCAACTGAGGTTGTCAATACAATGAAACCAAACTGATGAGATTGTTCTGCCATTTTTCTAGGTCTTTGAGCTGTACATCAAATCTGGGCTGATCACCACCCCACACTGCAACCTCCTTGTGAGAGAGATTACAATGATTTTCCCAGCTCTGTGATCAGTGGTGATTTCAAAGTTGCCATGCTTCATCATCGCACTTAGGAGCCAGGCAATGGCTGTGGAGGACAGCCTGAGAAGGAGCTGGCATCTGCTCCTCTTCAGCATTGCTGATGCTTTCAAGAGCATCAGCTGGGACATTCGTGAGCACCATTATAGCAGCGTGGAAAGACAGTAGAAAGAGCTGGAGTGGCTTTTGTCCGGGCATGTTATCACTGTGGTGAAAAGGTAACTAAGACAGGCAGCACTGACTCACGTCAAAGGAAGGTGTCTCGGCCTGTGAATTTTTCATGCTAAACAACAGAGGCTCCAGTTTCCTCGCGAAGGACACCAGTTCCTGGAGGGTTTGCTGCTGGGCACGGGTGGCGTCAGTTACATTTTTGTTTTAGGTGAAATCAAGAGAGCCGTTACTTGCACAGGGTCCTCTACAGGAAGAGACCAATTAGGATGGCCCCAGTGTAACATCTCCCACTACAACTCTCAGACCACATAGCCTTCCTACTGGAAAAACCTCGACCCAAGAGGCCTACTGGCAAGTATGGCCTTCTAGTGGCCAAGGTCTTCTTTCTGGACTGTTTTATACTGTTTATTATTTATTTCCTCCCTTCTTTTCCATTTTAAAATGAGAAATAGTTTATTCTTAGCCAAATATGAGTGATCAGGAACCAGGAACATGGGTTTCTGTTTGCTCCAAAGGATATGTTCCAACGTAGAGGTGGCTACATGACACTTTTAAAATCTCTTGCAAATTGACTTCTTTAAAATTAGCCCACAACATGATGAGTGTGGTTATGGCATTTGTAGCGTGTGCATCGTTAGACTTCGTTCTAACCCCTCCTCCCCGTCATCCTCCCTGCTGCCTGGTCTCCTCCCTTTGCCTGGTTAGCACCCTTCTGCTTTCCCTTAAGCCCTTTTCCTTCCATCTCAGGCTTTTCTAGTTTTATGAGTACACACACGTATATAAATGTGCGCATAGAGATGAAAAGACACATGTCCATTACTCCATCCCCACAGTCATGATCTTTCTTTTTTGAGACTGAGCCCCAAGCCTATACCAGGCTGGCCTGGATCCAGTTACGCAGCTGAGACTGACCTTGAGCTTTGTGATATCCTTGCTTCACCTCCTCAGCTTTCAGATCACAGATGTGGTTTATAAGGTGCTGGGGTCAAAGCCTGTGCCCTCATGGATACTAGACAACATCCAACAACTAAACTGCATGACCAGACCCGCTCTTTTCATTGATTGATTGATTGATTGATTGATTGATTGATTGATTGTTTATAAGGCCGGATCTCCCTATAGCTCAGTGTGGCAATGATCTCAGCAATCTGTCTGCTATGGTCTCCCACGTGTAATGATTACAGGTGTGAGCCATCATACACAGCTATTTTTGATTTCAGGTTTTCCATTATGTAGACAAGTTCAGCACAGAAAATGATACTGACTGGCCCTTTTTTTGTCTTCACAGGTTAAAACAACACTATTCACTTCTGCTTATAGCTAAATTTTTATTGTGGGGCAACACGAGGATTGAAACTAGTGGTTATTGTCAGAGAAGGAAGAAAATCTAGGGCACATTTTTAAGAAACATATTTTCATAAGTTGAGTTTGCTCTTTATAGATTTTTCAACCCATGGTCAATTTTTATGGAATATCCAGAAATAAACAGGTAACAACAATTCCTAACAAAGGCAAGCTGCCAACTGGAAGCTCTCTGCACACAAAACAAAAGGATTTAACTCATATAAAACTCAGCAGGTGGGCAGGAGAGATGGCTCCGTGATTAAAGGCACTTGTTGCTCTTACACAGATCCTGGTTCAATCCCCAGCACCCATACGGCAGCTCACAACTGTCTCCAGTTCCAAGGGACCTGATGGTCTCTTCTGGCCTCCATGGGTACCAAGCAGACACATGGTGCACAGACATACATGTAAGCAAAACACTCATACATGTTAAATAAAAATTAATCTAAAAACAAAAAACTCAACTGCCTGCAGCTAGAAATACATGCTGTGAGGTCCTGAGTTCAAGCCTAGCATCACACAATACTTTTTCCTTTGTTTTTTGTTTGTTTGTTTGTTTGTTTGTTTGTTTTGGGTTCTGGTTTTTTGTTTTGTTTTGTTTTGTTTTTCCCCAAGGCAAGATTTCTCTGTAGCTTTGGAGCCTGTCCTGGAATTCACACTGTAGACCAGGCTGGCCTTGAACTCACAGAGATCCATCTGTCTGCCTCTGCATCCCAGGTGCAGAGGATTAAAGGTGAGCTCCACCAACACCAGGCTCACTTTTTTCTTTCTTTTGGTCTTTTGAGAAAGGGTATCACTAAGCCAGCCTGGTCTAACTTTGATCTCAGAATCCTGTCTCAGTCTTCCAACTACTTGAATTACACATTTGCCTGTAATATGGTGCCTGTATACTGAGCCACCATAAGTCTGAACTATGTAGAAAGTTCAGAGTAGCTACTGAGTAAGACCTTCAAAAACAAAACAAAAAAAGTATATATACTAAAGAGCCACCTAGTATCCATTTCTTCCCTGGCTCCAAAGATAGAATACTGTAATGGAATGTAGCATTCCTGACACAGTAGCCTGTACTTAGGAATGAGTGGGGATCTGAATGTTCCAGACACCTTGCTGTCATGGCTGCACTCCAACCTCCCTCAGCTGACTGCCGTGAGGTTGAGTGAGGAAACTGGAAGTGGGTGGGGCTCCCTTGTGCCCTACCCTTCCATACCCCAGAACATTCTGACCCTGAGGCCTTCCACCTTGCACCTTCAGGAACAGACACTGACTGAAGTGACAAGCTGTCATTAGCAGACTTCCTAGCAACTTTAAAAACCAAATGTTAATGGTACTGTGACCTCTTGGAAAGGGGAGAAACAAAGATGAAAAATCCATCAGCTAATAAAAACTGGCAACTAGGAAGCTCTGTGCAAACACCCAGAGGGACAATGACAAGTACTCAACAAAAGCATCCCTTCAATTATGCCACAGATCCAGGTCTGAGCAGGGCTGTTTGGGAGGAGCTCTGCATCCCAGTTTGCACATCAATGACCAGCAGAGGGGAAACCCTCTTGTACACAAAGGATTTTCAAACCCAACTGTGTGCACCAGAATCAACAGAATAATCAAGACCTGGGTTGACTGAAGCCAAGGAGGCTAGGCTGTTTCAAAGCCAGGTGACTGGGATACCCACAGACGCTGAGCACCATTCATCTGAGCACCATTCATCTTTGTGGCACAATTGGAATTATTTTGGGGGATGTGTTTTTAAAACCCAATAATTGAGCCATACCTGATACCAACTAAATCAGAATCGTTGAGGGCAGATGAAGGTGGCAGGTTTTTGACTCTCCATGTGACTCAAGTCTCGACGTGTAACTCCAAATAGCCTAGATCTCACTATGTAGACTAGGTAGGCCTTGAACTCACAGAGATCACCCTGCCTCTGCTTTCTGAGTGCTAGTGGTGTGCACTGCCATGTCCAGCTTAGTTTTGTTTTGTTCAAAGGGTCTCCTTCTATGGCCCAGGCTGGACTACACCTCACTACACAGACCAACTTAGCCTTGAACTTGCAGCAATTCTCCTGCTTTGGTCCCCTAAGTGCTAGGATTACCAGGAATGAACCACCACATTCAGCTGATTCTGCACTTCTAACACATGCTCAGGTCATGACAATGCTGCTGGCCTGAGAACCAACCAACCACATTGTAAAGATCAATTAAAACCCCTGTCCCATCTAACAGGCAGCCCTAATCACAGAGGGCAATTTAAATTTCAGTACAAATTAACTAAAGTAAAAAATTCAGCCCCTCGGTCTCACAACCCACTTTCAAATGCTCAGTAACTATGCTTTGCTAATGGTGACCATGCTGGATCACACATTTGGCACAGATCCTTCCCATTATTGTGGGACATTCTATGGAACATTGTGTCTCAGGCATTCAACCGTTACAGAGAGTGTAAGACTTGTGAGGGAATCAAGTTCAAGGGAAGGGTATTTTGGCCTTAGGTTTTTTTTTGTTTTTTGTTTTTTTTGTTTTCATTTATTATAATGTAAGTATGTGTGTGCATGATGGGACACCAGACATGTGGAAGGCAGAGAATAACTGTGTACTTGATTCCCTCCTTCCAACTTTACAGGGATCCCAGGGATCAAACTTGGTCATCAAGTTTTTGTGTTAAACAACCTGCTGAAACATCTCACAGGCCTCTTTGATTTGTCATGATGGTCTGACTAATAAAAGTCAGAATGAGGGGCTGGAAAGATGGCAGAGCACTGGCTGTTCTTCCAGAGGTCCTGAGTTCAATTCCCAGCAAACAAATGGTGGCTCACAACCATCTGTAATGAGATCTGGTGCCCTTTTCTGGCATGTAGGAATACATGAAGGCAGACTATTGTATACATAATAAAAGAATGAATCTTAAAAAAAAAAGTGGGGCCCAATGTTAGAATGGAAAAATTTAGCCTAACTCTCCACTGACCCCAGGAAGCTGGGAGTCTTAAATCCCAGGCTGAAGGTCACCTTCTTGAATGTTTAAGACAGCACCTGTGAGTGAGTGAACACAGGAAATGAACCTTGTCACCCCACCCAGAAGCCTGTGCGAAAGCAGACTTCCTGGGCTAAGCGCAGGCTTGGATAGTTTAAGTTAATTGGTCCGCACTGGATGCTACGAGGTGATTGGTTCATGATGCACGGGCTTTGTTGTAACCCTATAAAAGCTGTCTCAAGCCTGTAACCAAGGTCCTCAACCCTCTACCCCTACGACCCCAGTGCACTTGGAATATAAAAGGACCTCATGCTTTTGCATCAAGACCGCTTCTCATGAGTGATTTGGGGGGGGGCCACCTTTCCTGAGTGGGAGCATAAATGTTCTCACTCTCGAGGGTCTTACACCAAGGATTCAAAAATATGTAAATAAGCAAACAATGTAAAGCAACAGGAAAACAAATCAGAGACCACTAAGAATAAGACAAATGAAGCGGGTTTGACTAGCAAATAACATACTGGGGGGTCAGTATGATGGGGGAAAAGAAGTATATAAACACCCGATCAGAAACAACTAGGAACAGAGTGGAGAAAGGACCAGCCATTAGGGCCTGTGAGATGTGCATAAATCAACAACGAAGTATTCTTGTCAAAGGCGTCAACACAGCACTGCTAAGAACTGCATCTGGCTCTAGCCACCGTTTTCCAACTAAGAGGAGATCAAATTATACTTGTAAAAATAGCTAAATATTAAAAAAAAAAAAAAAAAGTGCTAAGGCTGAAAAGGGACCAAACTACCAAAAGGATTAATATTATGGGGGCTGCCCAGGTACATACTTCATGCACTCAAGGAGCACCAAACAAACTCTAGGAAATTACAAGAAGTGAGGCTTGTCTGCAGTAAGAACAACTTAGCTTAGACTTTAAAAACACTTCTGGTCTGGGGGTAGATTGCTTACCCAGTAAGCACAAAGGTACAATCTCCAGCACCCAAAAACAAATAAGTAAAAATAGTAATAAAAGTCAACAAAGCAGAACAAATTTCAGCACCAAAACAGGTTACAGCAGAGACCACAGGCCCAGAGTAAGTTATAAGGACAACTGCAGCAGGGAATAGGAATAGCTGCCCATCAACAGGATGGCTCAGGAGGAGCAGCTAATGCTTCTGGGTGCCAACACCTGGCTTCTTCAGAATGCCTCTTTCAGAGTTCACTCTATAAATTGGCTGTATCTCAACGTAACAGACAGGCATTGCCACGCTATGGAGTCCAACAGTGAACATCATGCCTTGTTGATTCCAGAAGGCTAGAGGTACCCAGGGTCTTTGTTAAGCATACCCATCTGGAAGGCTGTTTGGGAAGCATGATCAAGTTATTTAGAGCAGGGTTTCTCTACACTGGCAGGACTGACCTGCAGAGTTTTCTGTTTCAAGATTTATCCCAACAAAAGGTATTTAGTGGCCTCCCTAGCCTGGACATCACCAGAACCTGGCCCAGGAAAGCACCCAGAAGACAGATGACCAGGTATGATGTGACTAGGTATGATGTCATTGTGCCACTTTATTTTAACTTTAAATTTTAAAGGAGGAGCTGGGGTTGTAGCTCACTTGGCAGAGTGCTTGCTTAGCATTAGTAAAGTTCTGGGTTCCAATCCTAGCAGCATGTAAAATGTGACATGGTGTACAGCACCACATCCAGTTTACTGCAATACTGGGGACTGAGCCTAGGACTTCCTGCACGCTAGGCAAATGCCCTACCAGTAGAGCTACATCCTGGACCTAAAAGCCTAACTTTAACGTACAATGGACTCCCCGTGATTTTCAGTTTGCTCTGTGTTTCATTAAAGTAGCTGTTAATAACTAAGAATGGGGATCATGTTTAAGTACTTCCTTCAATGCTAAAATCATTAAGCCAAGCAAGTGTTTCATTCCAAAATACTTACTCATTTATTTTATGTAAGCACGTAAATAAATGTATGTATAACCTCCTAGGAGACTTAACCCAAACCCCCACCTCTGAATTTATTATTCTTGAAATAGCTGATACCTGCAATAATAAAGGCCTGGCCTCGCTAGCCCTGGTCAGCCAGCACAGAAATGATTCTGTCCACCAGAGGGAGCCCAGCTTATACTACTTCCTACACAAATGAGCTGGGGAGAGAACAAACCAGGGGGAGGAAACGAGAAACCTTTCACATGTGTAAGCTGTGTGTACGGAGCCCTGGAGATGAGGGCAGAAAATTATTAAATTAAATTATTAAATTATTAAATTAAAAACCCCCGAACTGGCTCTTTGCTTGCAAAGTCACCTTAACATTTGTAGGTGGGAGAAACAGACCACATGTCAAAGCATTTCCTTTCCTTGTGAAAAATAAATGAGAAGAGGATACAAATCTGAGGAGCAAGGTAGGAGTGAGCAGGAGAAGACACAAGGGTGGGAGAAGAAAAATAATGTGATTATATTTTACTTAATTATTTCAAACAATAAAAATTTTAAGCCAGACGGTGGTAGCATGGCACACACCTTTATTCCCAGCACTTGGGAGCAGAGGCAAGAGTATCTTAGCCAGTTCCTGGTCCACAAAGCAGTTCCAGGACAGCTAGACTATTGCACAGAGAAACCTTGTCTCAAAAACAAACAAACAAACAAACAAACAAAAAAACCTAATTTGAAATAAAACCCCACAAGATTTTTCTATATCTTCAACTGCAAGCTCCTACAACATATAAAATGTGATTGCCATTTCTCTTGAGGTTTTCGTTATGAGCCTCGACCTTTAAAGGCTAAGATATCTCTCTTGCCCTGATTTTAAAAGATTTATTGCAGTGTCATGGCTTGGTTAAAGCACCTGTCTAGTTAAAAAGATTTATTTATTTATTATGTATACAATGTTCTGCCTGCATGTATGCCTACAGGCCAGAAGAGTGCACCAGATCTCATTACAGATGGTTGTGAGCCATCATGTGGCTGCTGGGAATTGAACTCAGGATCTCTGGAAGAGCAACCAGTGTTCTTCACTATTTAGCTATCTTTCCAATCCTGATCTATTTTTCTAAAATTAATTTTTTTAAAGTACATCTTTCAAGCACCTGTCTTTAAGCCCAGCACTCAGGGACAGAGGGGGTAGATCTTTATGAGTTGCAGGCCACCCAGGTCTATATAATGAGTTCTGGGACAGCCAGAACTACATAGAGTCTTTCAAAATGTAGGGAATCAATATCTGAGTACATTAATGAAGAAAAGGATAAACCAAAAAAAAAAAAATAGATAAATTAAAAGGCATTATTCTAGCTTAGGCTGTCTGAAAAAAAAAAAAAAAAAAAAAGCAATACACACATTTTTACAAAAGCCAGTAAGATTTCTCTGGATTTAACAAAAATCATAATTTCTTCCCAATAAGCAACTAGATTCTGACCATACTAAGTATTATCTGGACCATCAATTAAGTGTTCTAAGCACAAGACAAAAATGAAGCATTGTTATGAAAAAGGTTTAAGTCATTTAAACATTCCTTAAATTGGGGGCCATCGAGAAAGTTCAGTGTGTAAAAGCACTTGCCACACAAGACTGACAATGAAAAGCTGGATGTGGGGATTCAAACACATAATCCAGCTCTCCTACATGGAGAAGGGGACGCAGAATCACCTGGAAGCTCCTGAGCCACCAGTCTGGAGAGTGCTGAGCCTCAGAAACAACGGAAAAACAGGCAAGCAAGCAAACAAACAAGCAAACAACCCTGCTGAACACGGTGGAGAACCAACTACCAAAAGTTGTCTTTTGACCCACACACACACACACACACACACACACACCCCACGGTGCAGGCAACACTCTCACATGCACACCACACAACACTCACAACAAAAACAACAACAAAATAAAAATACATGGTCTGGAGAGATAGATGGCTCAGAGGGTAAGAGACAGCAGTGCAAGCAAGAGACCTGTGCTTGGATATGTGCACACATGTGCATATCACACACACACACACACACACACACACACACACACTTAATCAAGCCTAACAATGGGACACTAACCAGCACGAACAAGGTCCTAGATTCACTCCCTAGCACTGGAAATGAAAAACTGGACTTTAAAGTTCATTAAAACAAGTCCCAGCACTCAGAGACTGAAGCAGGACGCTGCCATGAGTTCAAGGCCAGCCTGGGCTGCAGAGTGAGTTTCTGTCTGCAAAGTAAGTTCTGGCTCTAAAACCAGAAATTAATTAAAAAACAAAAATAAGGTTTATTAAGTCAATGCTCAAAAGTGCCATGAATAAATGCTTTTAAGGCAGTTGTGAAACAAACTCTTGGCCATTAATTATTAAAGTGATTCTCAAAATTGGGACAAATTGGCTCTTTATTTTCACAATATCCACTTTGGCAGGGAGGGGATGACAGGGTCTCACTATGTAGCCCTAACTAGCCTGGAACTCCCTAGTTAGTCTAAGCTGGCTTCAAGATTCACAATGATCTGCCTGCCTCTGCCTCCCTGAGTGCTGGTATTAAGAACACACCTAGCTAAAACATTCTTTTAATAATAAAATAATAAAGATATACTGTAGGAAACCCAAATAAGCCTAGAGTTGAAAAATTTGTAATCACTTTTTTTGTATGTTTTTTCAGGCAAGGTCTTACTATGTAACTCTGATTGTCCCAGACCTCACTGTGTAGACCAGGCTGGCCTGGAGCTCAGAGATACCCACCTGCCTCTGGAGTGCTGGGATTGAAGGGGTGCGTGCATCACTATGCCCAGCCATCCAGGCTGAACTGTAGCACATGTCAATGTAACCTGTGTTTTTGTTTTGTTTTTCTATGCATAATCATCATTATTTTTGGTTTGGTTTTGGTTTTTTTCCTTTTGGTGTGGGGATGGGTGGCACTGTAAGGGATCAAACCCAGGGCCTCTGCCATGCTAGGCAAGCTCTGCCTTTTTCTGTCTGTGTTTATAAGAGGTCTTTCTGGCCTGACTCTAGGCAATCCTCCTGTCTCATCCTTCTGAGCGTGTGCCACTACACCTGGCTTCCCATCTATCTATGCTCTTGGTCTATAATGGTTGAATGTTTTTATCCATCTGTTTTCATATCATATCCCTTTACATATACATTCTTATATGCAAATATACACAAATATAAAAAACTTTAAGTGGCTGAATATTTCATTGTATGTACTACCATGCAATTAATCCACTTAAACTTCAAGTAAATTTTAAAGCATCTCTCACTACTGATGCTGATCACTATGAAAAGCTCTTTAAGGGGGCCCCTCTTCCCATCTGGTTCCCTCCTTCCACCATGGGTGTCCCAGGTCAGACTCGGGTCTTCACATATCAAGGCAGGTGCCTGCTGAGCCATCTCACACGCACCTCTCTTCCTATCTGGTGGTACTGCCACAAAAGCTGTGACACTGACTTCCTCACATAAGACACACTGAAAAAAAAAACCATCTATATAACCTTAAAAAAAAAAAAAGCAGATGGTTTGAGCTGTTCACTGCAGGAGCCCAGCCTTGTCTCTGCACTTCCCAGGCTCTGTGGCCTCTTCTCTCAGACCTCCATGAATCTCTTCCCGAACCCTCCCTCCCCCTCCCTTCTCTCATACACATCTTTCTCTCCTATTCTAGTGTACATCCTGATAGTGTGGGTGTTGGGTTGGGGGGGGGGGCTTCCCAAACGACTCTCAACCCCCAACTGGTATTTCAAAAACACACGGGCCTTTATTTTGACAGTTAAATTCTTGCTACTGCAGAAACTATGTCCAACTCCACTTCCAGGGCTGGAAGCAAGAAGGCTTGTTGCAATGTTTGGATTATAAAAACAATGCATATTTTCCCTCTGCCTCAGAAATATGAATTCTAAGAGTTAATGGCTTGATTCTTTATTATCTTCTCCATCCACATTCATCACAAGACACTCTTCCCAGGAAGGCAAGAATGAGAGATTATTGTTAAAGAGCATGAATGAGACAATGTAGGTTCTGTTCTTCTGACCTGACAATGTGACCAAGGCAGGGGCTCTGGGACTAGAGAGGGCTCTAGCAAGCCTCCACCAACCTTGGCACAGCTGCCATCTTCTGATGTGGAAAAACAAACCTGCTTTGGCAGTCCCAAACTCCTCACCCTTGGGAGTACAAGGGAGCAGAGGCACACAAGCCAAAAGGACAGGCTCCCAGTAAGCCCCTTAGGTTCAATCTTGACCATCCTTTCCTATCTCAGGTATATCCAAGGCTGGAGGCATGATCAGTTTTTTGGGGTTTTTTTTTTTCCCCCTTAAGATACAATTGTGATGAGCATGAAGTGTCACCTCACAAGAGCCATCTGCACCAGCAGCTTGGGACACATCTAAGTTGTTTACATGTCTAGTCCTCAATCAGAGGTCTATGAAAAATGGGAGTCATGGCATTGGTACACTACGGCAGTAACCCTCTAGTCCTATGGAGAGTTGGTCTGTCCCCAGGCACTATACTGCCATGGAGGTGTTCATGGAAGGCAAGAATATTCTGATTCACACAGTGGTAAATACTTTCCATAGCAGCTCTGAAACATGCACAGTTCATCACAACTGTCAGAGATGATGGTGAAGACTCTTAAAGACTGGAGCAAGAATACATGGGAGGCAGAGGCAGGTGGATCACTGTGAGTTCAACGGCAGCTTGGTCTAGATAGCAAGTTCAACAAAGGCTACAAAGAAACACTACCTTAAAAGAACAGAAAATAAAAGAAAAAGGAAAGAGAAAGAGAGAGAAGAGGCCACAGAAAAAAACAGAACTCCTCTAGAAGTTCAAAGAGTTGTTCCACCCACCAGCTCACAACAGGCTTTGGAGTGGAGGAGTTCCCGGAAGTTGCTGGAGGTCAAGGGAAGGGCAAGTGTTTCTTTGTGACACCCTTTCCTCCCCATTTACAACAAATAAAACAGGAACAAAAAGAATTTCAAATCCAAGATGTGACTCGAGAGGACACCCCAGGTTCCCCAAAACCAGACTTACTCTGAAGCCACTAACTGGGGGATGGGTTCATCTAGGAGTTCCAAGCTGTGCAGGATCCAGTAGCAGAGCCAGGGGCGGCTGGCATCTAGACACTGAGGACAAGGAGAAAACACACCCTTCATTCAGTCGCTCCAAGATCCTGTGAACAACGCTACATCTGTCTTAGTCCCTAAAGCCTAGCAAGAGGAGGAGGGACCCTTGCTTGGACAGCAATCAGTAAATGAAAGATGCTTTGCTTTGTGGCCTTAGCCAGGAGATGAAATGTCTGTCTGTGACAAAACAACAATAGGAAACAAGCCTTAAACCCAGCCGGTCCCTTCCCTGCAGATGTCCAAGCAAGTCTGAGCAGAAAACTTACACACAGGGAAGTTAAACACTGCTGTTTTCCTAGTGCAGACCCAAGGAAACACATAATCTTGGATTCATTCATTTACAGATTCATCAAATATTTGGTATCTTCTTGTGCCAAGCTTTACAGACATTGCAGGCATGGTAATAACGGGAACTGATTCTGAGTCTCGGGATGCTCAGCATGTAGAATATCAGTGTGACTGTGCTAGAGACGGAAGCAGTAGACACATAGGCGTAAGCTGCCCCATGTCTTTCCGGAACAAGGGGAACATGTGTACACACACTTGTTAAGTGCTGCTGTGAGCGGAAATAGCATTGAGGACCTGGAGGAGGCTGAGTGTGGGTGGAGACCGGGCAAGAGCTTCTGAAGGTGATGTGGTGGACAGACCTCAATCCTAATTCAAGTCAGACATGGCTGCTGAGTACCCACCCCACGCTGGACAGGGCAGATGGTACCAGTTACCAGTTCTACTTAAGTAAAGGAGGTCTAGGGAGGCCAGTTTTTCTCCAGGTTATAAAAGGAAACATCGGAGTTGGGGTGTACACTGTGTTACTCAGATTGCCCATGAGCCTTGGAAAACCCCCCACAGAAAAATCAAATATAGGGGCTGGAGAGGTGGCTCAGTGCTTAAGAGCACTGGCTGTTCTACTAGAGGTCCTCAGTTCAATACTCAGTTCCCACACGGTGGCTCACAACCATCTATAACTGTAGTCCCATGGGAACTGATGCCCTCTTCTAGTGTGCAGGTGATGTACATGCAGGCAAAACCCCACATACATAGATACATAATTCTTTTTAAAAAAATCAAATATAGAACTCTGAAATAAAAGCCAATTAAAGGTAGAGCTACCCTTTGTGAAGGGAGGCAGGGAGACAGGACTGCTGGCCATAGCCTTCTCTGCCCCCACCACAGTTCTCATGGCTCTGAGAATCAGGCTTTAAGATTCACTCTGTGTTTAGTGTCTTCTGGGATCCAAGTACTGGTCCGATAGCCAAAACACACTGGTCCGATAGTCAAGGTGTGGGGACGACAAGGCACCTGCCTTAATTTAGATGTCGAGGAAGTCACCATAAAGCATGCTGTGATCAAATGGTAGGGAGCCCCAGCCCATCCAGGTGTCCCACCAGCTCTAGGGGCCAACAAGGAGCGGGGAGACCTTATTTAGCCCCTCTCAAGTGAAGTCCCAGCTCTGAAACAGCAGCCTGTTTGCTGCCAGAGTTACATGGTACAAGAGATGCGTCTGCAACAGGTGAAAACCAACAGCTATTTTTGTGTTCAAATAGGAGTATGCCCAGCTCTTAACAGAAGGTTCCCTGGCAACATGTTTACCTCATAGGCATCTGTCAGTTGTCGAAGGCCTCTTTTCAGATAATGGAAATGCTTCTCCCTCTGCAAAATGAGCCTGGAAAGACAAAGAGCCTGTAAGTTCATGCTCCCACCACACGCACGCACACGCACGCACAGAGTCACTAAGTGGGATACCTGGTAACTTCAGTATGTGGTTACCAGGGACAAGAGGCACACATCTGAGTTCCCTGCAGTGCCTACACACTGTCCTAGAAGATGTTCACCTTGTGAAGGAGGTGACTGCCCTGCACTGGGCACACACTGCGAGGTAGTGACAGTCTATCCAGAAAGCTCCCTCAGGACCCAGGAGCAGATTATCCTGGGACTGCCCAGGACGGGGATTGCTGTGAGCAACCTAACTCAGAACCTCGCTGCTTCCCTGACTTGGTCAACTGCAGTCATTTCCGTCATTTCTTCTAGGACCACTTGTCTGAGAGCTGTACTTTGTTCCCTGCCCACCCCTCGGTCCATCTGTCCCAAAATTCCACCTCCCACATGCTGACCCACAGCCCTGGCCAGAGGCTACTTTCTGTATTCCAGGGCCATTCACACCCCTGGCATGGGATCAGCAATACTGGCTTTACGATGGAATGTGCTGCCCATGGCCACCTGCGAGGGCAAAGAGAGAGGCGGGACTTCTTGCTTAGTGCTGGAAAATGGCCTGTGTCGAGACGCTCACCAAGCCTGCTGACTATGGAAATACCGGGAAAGAGAACCATTCTCTTCTAGGTAGTCAATTCAACAATTGTTTCCTGAACTCCCACTGTTCTTTGCTCAGAATATGATCACTAATGTGGTCTCTACCTCAGAAAAATCTTCCAATGCAGGAATAGAAATGCTGTCTTAAAAAAAGAAAAAGAAAAGAAAATAGTGGTGGCATCCACCTACCCTAGCACTCAGAGGGAAGGAGGACCACAAGCTCAAAGGCAGCCTACATTAACAAGACCATTCTCAGAAAAAAACTTCATAATGGCGTCAGGAGATGGTGGGGTCTTTGAGCATTAAGATGGGCTATTCATAACTCACTGAGGGATTGTTAGCGCTTTTCTCAACTGAATAGTTTATTTTCAAGCATCAGTTGTTATTATATGAAGCTAAGCCTCACTCTACCTCTTCCCCAGACACCCACTTGCCTTTTGCTTTTTGTCCTGGGCTGAAACAGAGAAAGGCCCTCACAGAAGTCAATCAGATGCTGCCATGTCACTCAGCTCCCAGCCTCCAGAATCATTAACCCTGGGTATGGTGGCGCACACTTTTGACCCCACCTCAGGAGGCAGAGACAGGCAGATCTCTGTGAGTTCCAGATCAGCCAGATCTACACAGCAAGTTACAGGCCAGCCAGGGCTACAAAGCAAGGCCCTGTTTCAAAACAAAACAAACAAACAAAAAAACAAACAAAAAAAAACAAAATAATAAAAAAAATAATACATACATATATATATATATATATATATATATATATATATATATATCTCCATATCCTGGAAACAAAGCTGGGCATAGGAGCCCATGCCCATAAACCCATTATTCAGAAAGCAGAGGCAAGAGAGCTGCTATTAGTTCAAAGCCAACCCAGTCTACATAGTGAGTCCCAGGTCATCCTGAGAACTTGTCTCTAAAACAAAACAAGCAAAACCTAAGAGCAAATGGAGGCCACTGAAATACAGTAAGGATGGCCTTGAAAACATGCTAAGCAAATGAAGTCACTTACAAAATACTGCATGTTATA
Organism: Cricetiscus sungorus; assembly: GCA_030556225.1. Classification (NCBI taxonomy): domain Eukaryota; kingdom Metazoa; phylum Chordata; class Mammalia; order Rodentia; family Cricetidae; genus Cricetiscus; species Cricetiscus sungorus. Next base: position 32,411,847 of record JANBXA010000588.1, read on the forward strand.
TGATCCTGTTTATATGAAACGCCCACAAAGGGAAAGTCCTTAGAGACAGAAAACAGATTAATTGGTTGCCTAGGGTTCAGGACGATGAAGAAGCTGAGGATAGAGGCTAAGGGCAATACAATGTTCAAAAATTAGCCCTGGTGAAGCTTATATAACTGTGAATACACTAAAACCAATGAATTATACATTTCAACTCAATGACTTATGTAACTGTATTTCACTAAACACTATTTTTTTTCTAAAAAGAAACAAAGCTGGACATGGTGATGTGTACCTATAATCCCAGCATTCAGGAGGCTAGTACAAGAAGATGGCAAGTCCAAGGCCAGAGAGTTCCAGACTTCCAAGGCTATTAAAGCACTTTGATGATTTCCCATGGGAAGGCCTCCCATGGGGAGTGGATGGGGGTGAGATGAGGGTTGGTGGAGGAGCATGGGAGGACAGGAGGGAGAAGGAACCGGGATCAGTATGTGAAATAAGATTGTTTTTAATTTAAATTTTTTAAAAGGGGGGGGCACTTCCTATCCTACCCTAAGGACATGAGTTTGATCCCTGAATCCTATGTAAGGGCAGGAGGGAACCAGTTCCACAGTAGTCCTCTGACCACCACATGGCCCTACCCATATAACACACAGACACACACAGACACACACACACACACACACACACACACACACACACACACACACACACACACAGACACACACAGACACACAAACACACACACACACACAATAATAATAATAATAAGCGAGTAAAATAATTTAAAGGTAGTTACTAAAGTAGTTTAGGCAGCAGTAGATGTGACCCTCCAATAAGGAGGAATTCTACATCCTCAGAGACAGAAATGATGCGATAAGTGGATATACGAATCCAGCCAAATCTAGGACTCTGAAGTGGAGACGAGCAGACAGAGGAAACTATGTGGGGTGCCAGCCCCTGATTTCTTGAGAACGAAGAATGCATATCCTAGGAGCTGAAGCCTGGCTGCTGTGGTGAGGGAATTAGGGAATCTACACGAGATGAAAGGAATTGGAAGCCAAAAAATATAAACATTTTAGTGAAGCCAGTCAGCTGACATTTCTAGATGGAGTCTTGATAATTTTTTTTTTTTTTTTTTTAAAGACAGAGACTCACTGTGTAACCAGGTTGGTCTCAAACTCAAAACCCTTCTGCCTCAGCCTCAGGGCTTATGTTGTGCCTGTGTGCTATCACCTGGCTTCCTTGCTGGGACTGTTTAGGAGGCAGCAGACTAAGCAGGAGGGAGGGAAAATGCTAAGCTATTTCTGAAATAGCTCGTATGTCCTGGCACAGCCGGAATAGGATAGAAACTTGGGCTAGCATGGGCTATGACAAGAGCGAATAAGATCATTAATGGAGACAAGAAATCAAGTCAGGTAGAATTTCAAGTACGCTATTTGGACTACTAACTGAACAAGTCTAACCTAAGTAGTCCAGGTTGGCTTTGAACTGAAGGTCTTCATGCCTCACCCTCACAAGTGCTTGTGTTACATGCATGTACCACAAGCCAGGCTTTGGCTGGGGTTTTTTGAATTTGTTTTTTTGGTTGGTTGGTTGGTTGGTTGGTTGGTTGGTTGGTTGGTTGGTTGGTTGGTTGGTTGGTTGGTTGGATGGTTGGATGGTTGGTTGGTTGGTTGGATGGTTGGATGGTTGGTTGGCTGCTTGCTTGCTTGCTTGCTTGCTGCTTGCTTGGTTAGTTTTGGCTTTTTGAGACAGGGTTTCTCTGTGTAGCCCTGGCTGTCCTGGAAATATCTCTGTAGACCAGGCTAACCTAGACTCAGAGATCTAACTGCCTCTATCTCCTGAGTGCTGGGATTAAAGGCATGTGCCACCACGCATGGCATTTTTACTGAGTTAAACAATTAAACGAATCCTTCAAACATGCAGAAATGATCCAGCTCAGCAAGTAAGAGCACTTGCTACCATGGCCTGATGACCTGAGTTCAATCCCTGAACTATCTCCTGCAAACTGTCCTCTGACCTCCAAACACCCATACTATGCATGTGCCCCTTGCAGCGCACACACACACACACACACACACACACACACACACACACACACACACACACACTCATGCAAGCACCATAAAGAAATGAAAAAGAAATGTCTTTCAAGTACTGAAACTCCTTGTCTTTTGAACAATCTTTTTATGTGACAAGGGGCTTTGGGGTCATTAAAAAAATCAAAGAGTTCTGAGACTGCAGATTTTGTTCACCAAAGGGCAACAGGTTGGCTTGTTGGAAGTGGTTGGTGAACTGTCTGAACCCCTACTTTGAGGGAACAGCTAGCTAATGGAGGGAAACCTCTATCAACTCCTCATCTACTTCGGATTGGTGCCTAGAGAAAGAACGCGAGATAGCTCAAAGATAAGCCCCTCCTAAGAAGCTCCTGAGCCTCCCCATAGACAGCCAGGCCCCAGGAGTCCTGCTGAGAAGGGGGTTGTTAAGGTTTTCCAGCTGGTTCTGTCTGAAGGGGTGGCATGGGAGGGTTAGGGGGCTGCAGGGAGGGAGTATTTCCAATTACCATTTCCCCAAGGCAACTTCTTTCATTCTCATCATTATAAGCATATAAACATATTGCTAAGTTGGAGTGTCCAGTTTATTTTGGTCAGTCAGAAACTACACTGAAAAGCTACGGTTAGGAGCTAAATTGTGGCCTACACACACACACACACACACACACACACACAATTAATGTTGAAATCTTAACCCATGGTGTGACTGTGTTTAAAGTGAGACTTTTAAGGAAGAATTGAAGGTTGAATGAGATCCTAAGGGTGGAGTCCCATCCAATATCACAGGTGCTTTAGTAAGAGGAGAACGCTAGGGGTGTAGCCCAGTGTGGAGTGCTTGCCCAGCATGCACAAGGGCCCTGGGCAGACAAACAAAAGGCCATGTGAGGACACAGCCAGGCAGCCAACTGCAAATCCTGGAGACAGGCCTTAGGAGAAACCAGGCCTGCTAGCGTCTTGACCTTGGTCCAACCTCTTGAACTGTGAGAAAATAAGTCCCTGGGTTTCAGAACACTCAGTCTTCACTTGGTTACCACAGCCCAAGCTGACTCACACCCTCAGCGTTCCCCTTTCATTCTCTGGGTAGGAAGTTAAGAGCCAAAGCTCCTCCCACCCCCAAGAGTTCAGCCTCAAAGCCAAGCAGGTGGAAAAGAAATCAGAGGCTGGGGTGGGAGGACAGGGATGGCACAAGGGTTCAGAACACCAATGGACAAGGCACTCACATAACAAGCAGAGGGAGATGGGGGGGGGCCCTCCAGCAGACACCAGGGGACCAGCTACAGATACAGGCTGTACTTCTGGAGTAAGCCCCCTTGGCTTCCTCTCCCTCCAACCTCACCCCACAACAACACTGAGCTCTGCTTCCTGTAGCCTCAGGACTTTGAACATGTTGTCCCTTCTGTCTAGAACATTCTAGACACTTCATCCCATGGGTCATCTTAGGTCTCGGCGTAACTGTTACTTTCTCTGAAAGGCGACCCCCATCTGAGTTATATGTGCCCTGGACTCTCGGGCATCCCACTGATAACTGGTGGTTATGTTCATACCCTGAAGAGACAGCCAGCTCAGCTGATGTAGGACATGGCCCATCTTGTTCAGGGCCACTTTCCAAGCCCTACAGAGCACCTGGTGAAAAGTTTCTGCACTCTGATAAGCCTCTCCACCAATGCAGCGATCCAAATTAGACCAAATCAAACCGAAATATTTAAAACAAACAAACAAAACCACAAAAACCCAGGCTTAATGGGCAAAATGCTCCGGGATGATTTTCCAGCCCCCCAGAGAAGAGATGGAAAAAAAGAGACTGGGAAACCACATCTCTGTTTACCTTGTGGGAGTGGTCCTGAGCATCTTTGGGGGAGGGTGTCATTTGCTAACAAAAGTATTAGAAGTACAAGTGGCCAGTGAGATGGCTCGTCCCTGAGCATGACCCAATTTTAAGGGCAGTACAGGGTACACGTAGGGCGCCTAGTAGGCAGGGAAGGTACTAAATTCAACCCCCAGCACCATAAAAAAATAATAGGAGAAAAAAAAGGCTTCTTGGTACTAACCACCTCACTCCAGGACAAGTGCACACTTTAGTCATAAAGAGCAATAAATCTTTTTTTTTTTTTAAAGACAAGGTCTCCTGTAATCCAGGCCAGTCTTAGTCTTGAACTGCAAAAAACTGTGAAGTCCTGATCCCCACCCCCATCCCCTCTAAACTGCCTGGATGACAGGCATATACCACCACTCCTGACAGTAAAGTCATTTCTGGGAAGAGGATTAATTGGAGAGTTCAGCAGCATTCAGCGTCAGCATGGAACTTCGGCCACATGTTTCCTGGCTTTGGCTCTAGCAGGATGAATAGCAAATGCCAGCCTCAGCATCATCACAGGCATTCCAGGACCTGTGCACAGACAGTGGTCCTGACAGTGTGTCACATCCGCTCAACATCACGACCTTAGAAATATAAGCAGGCTATGTCACCTGAGTGCACTGCCAACATCTGGGTATGCACAGTGGCGAGCCATGAGGTCTGTCCCTGAATCCTGGTGTCAGACTCTTAAACATGGTTTTGTTTCTTTGGTTTGTTGTTAATAGGGGGGGGGGGGTGTTTCCATTTTGTTTTGTGGTGCAGCTCTGGGCCTCATACATGCTAGACAAATATTCTACGTTTCATTATACCTCCTAGCCAAAACTAGGCTACTAAAAGGTTTAAATTGTAATGATAATTTAAAATTTTGATAGATTTTCAGATTTATTCTTTGGTGTGTGTGTGGGGGGGGGGGGGTGTTCCTGGGTATTGAATACACCCAGAATTCCTGTTGCATTCTGGCAAGTACTTTGCACACTGTACCACACCCTAATTGATCCTTATACCCCAGAAGCTCATTCTATAGAATTTAGCTTCAGCTTTACATTGATACGCTGTTTTATATACTCAGCTATTCAGCCAAAATATGTTATATCGCTACATCAATTAACATGCTAATTATCTTTAAGACACTCATTTTGGCTAGCAATGGTGGTGCATGCCTTTAATCCCAGCACTTGGGAGGCAGAGGCAGGCGGATCTCTGTGAGTTTGAGGCCAGCCTGGTCTACAGAGTGAGTTCAAGGACAGCAAGGGCTACACAGAGAAACCCTGTCACAGAAATCCAAAACCAAACCAAAGATTTAAAGAAATAGACTTGTTTTGTGGGCTGAAGAGAAGGCTCAGTGGTTGCTGTTGCAGAGGACCTGAGTAATCTTTCCAGCATCTATATGGATATGGTGGCCTACATCCATCATAACTCCAGTGCCGGGGGTCTGACATCCTCTTCTGGCTTCTGCAGGTCCCAGACACACACATAGTGCATATACTTACATTCAGGCAAAACACTCACATAAAATACCAGTACGTAAAATATTTTTAAAAGACACTCATTTTCAGCTGGGTGGTAGTGTCATATGATTTTAGCCCCAGCACTGGCCAGGCAGAGGCAGGTGGATCTCTAAGTTCAAGGCCAGTCTGGTCTGTAGACAGAGTTTCAGGACAGCCAGAGCTTAACAGAGAAACCCTGTCTTGAAAAAAAAAAAAAAAAAAAAGCCAAAAAGAAAGAGAGAAACACTCATTTTCATAGACAAAAATGACAACAATTGAAACAAAGAAATACAAAACAAAAATTTGGAAAGAGGGGGAGAGAGAGAGAGAGAGAGAGAGAGAGAGAAAAAAAGATAAAACTGGAAGCTATGATTCCTGAATCAAACACAGGAACCTGATATATTCTATTTCTAGACTGTTCCAAGCCCAAGAAGAACACTTCCTCAATTCTGTGAACTGGGAGTGGGGTCTCTTTTACTGTCCTTCACCACTCCCCAGACAACCCTTCCAGACCCCACAGCTGTCCTCATCTCATTAGAATGACAGAGTCCAAAGGATGGGGAGTGAGGAGTGTCAGATGTCACAGGTCCCTTGAGTGGGAACACGGAGCCCCAGGCAGGAGACAGTGACTCAGAGCTCCATTGGGTGAGTCATCTGTGCGCACAATGGCTAACGGCAAAGCCCTCCCAAACACAGCCTTCACCATCACTTGAGTCCAACCACCTCTGGGGAAGCGAAGCTGGACCAGGTTTGTGTGGAGGCAGTGAGGGCGGCATAGATTTTCTTAGCTGCTGAATGGCTGGCATAAATGTCATTTGCTGAGCTCCTGCAAATGGACTAGTTCCTCCAACTGAGGACTCAGCTGTGGGTAATGCAGAGATGTAGCCTGGCAGGCTAAGAAGAAACTCTTCTAGCTGAGAGTCTGACCAAGTCCCCATCAGGTCCTGCAACAGGTGCCTCTCTCCTGAGAGGACAGACCAGCCTTTGTAGAGGTCAACTCTGTTTCCTGATGAACGAGGCTTTTTTGTCCTTGGCCCAAGGACTAAGCAGAATTCCAAAGAATGCCCACCCTGAACACTGAAGGGCTGTTTCTAGGCTGAGAGTGTGTGATGTCAGGTGAGACCCTGAGTCCAAACCCCAGCATTCCAAGGCAAATGACAGAATGAATGCCTCCCTCTGTGGCCTCCTTAACTGTCTGACCAAGTCAGGAGACATGTTAAACGAGGTGGGGCAGAACTTCAAGCCACACGGCATCTCCACTGCCATGGATAACCTGGTTAAGAGCACCCGCTCTTCTCTTCCAGAGGACCAGAGTTTGGTTTCCAGCACCCATACCAGGTGGCTCACAACGGCCTAATCTTCAGTTCCACTAATGCAGAAATTTAGTCCAGCTGGTTGGAGAAACGCTCTGTGGTTGGTTAAGTGAAGACAAAGAGGAAGGATAAAAGGAAGGATAAAAGGTTCCCTGCCCACCACCACCACCACCACCACCACCACCACCACCACCACCACCACCACCACCACCCCCCGGCCCCCACTCACAGCTTACCTTGGTACTAGGTGGTTAAACTTGTAAGAACTGAAGACCTCCTGGATCCTCTCTTCTACTTTGGCCTGACAGAGCAGCAGGACATGGAAGAGAGAAAACACAGGTGAGATGCTATGACTTTCTCTTCCTACTGCCACAAGTGTCTAATGTGTAGGTCTTTCAGCACAGCCGTATGCTGCATTGAGACTGAGAGGCTCTGTAGTATGACAGGCTTACTGACAAACAGGAGGTAGAAACTGGAGAGTCAGTGTAGGGTCAGAGACCCCCAAAACAAGAATTTCAGGAATGTCCTTCATCATCCAGCCAGGAATGCCAGGATGGGGGCTCTGGTTTCCTTATCTCATAAATGTGTGCCTTGCCTGGAGGGAGACTTGTCTCAGTTCCAGTTTCTACTGCTGTGATAAAAGCACCAAGACCAAAAGCAGCCTGGGGTCACCCTCCATCACTGAGAAGGTCAGGGCAGAAACGTGGAGGCAGGGACCGCTTACTGCCTTGATTCCCATGACTTGCTCAGCCTTTATTACACAGCTCAGGGCCACCTGCCCAGGAATGGCACCACTCCACCCTCCACACCCTACTCCAAAGTGGGGTGGCTGGGCCAGCCCACATCAATCATTACTCAAGGGAATGATTAATTCCAGAACTTGGGAGACAGAGGCAGGTGAATCTCTGAGTTCCAGGACAGCCAGGAAAGCCAGAGCTACCCAGACAGAGCTGTCTCAAAAAACCAAAAACACACAAAGAGAAAAAAATAAAAGAAAGAAAAAGAAATGCCCCATAGACTTGCCTACGGGCAATCTGAATGGAGGCATTTATTTTCTCACCTGGGGTTCCTTTTCCCAGATAACTAGCTTATAACAGTTGACAAACAATTTAGCAACAAAGCCCCAGTCCAGATAATAATCCTTCCTGGTGAACATAATTGGCTCTCTAGTCTTTCATGGTGGAAATGGGTTACTTACTCCCCAATTTCAGCCCATTCCTAAATGATTGTAAGGTTACCTACTCAGAGGTGAGAATGTCAAATAGTCTTGATATGTGGAAGGCCATTAGAAGAGAGCTATTTTCTCCTGGTCAAAAGAATAGAATCCACCTCTGGCCTCGGGTTAATAAGACATAACATTCCAAACTAACCCAAGACATAAGTTACCCAGCTGGACCTGTCAATCACTTGGTGGGGACCATCCCTTCGGGAAGGCTGATTCACCTTAAATCATGCTAAAAAATGTGGATGGAATAAGGATCTCTTTAAGGAGATAATGTACTTTCCCTTCCCAAAATCCTTACTCTCAATATAGTTAGTTTCTTATGGAACTATACCAGAGGGTTCTGCTTAGGTACAAATTACTCCAAAATGGACCTCCCTCCCTCTCTTCCTCTCTCTTTTGTTTTCAAGAAGGGGTTCTTTGTGTAGCCCTACAGAACTCACTCTGTAGACCTGGCTGGCCTCAAACTCAGAGATCCTCCTGCCTCTGCCGCCCAGGTGCTGGGATTAAAGGTGTGTGCCGCCACCACCTCGACACCACCACATGGTCAACACATCTCCTTGTTTAACTTTTTCTTCTTTTGGATGCTTGTAAAGCTTAGACATGTTCCTAAAGGATTTGGGCTTTCACTCTTCTGATGAAGACCACCACCCTGCCTTCTGCCATGAGTCAGAACTCCAGTGTTTTACCTGAATGCCTAACTCAAAAAGCATGACTTCTCTCTTTCTCCCTCCATGTTCCTCCTCTGGACAGCTGTTAAGATTTACAGCTTTGCCTGCCCTGGAATACTTCTTTTAAACTTTAATAAAACCATCCTCAGGTTTTTTTCCTGAGGCTATTCTTTTTTTTTTTTTTTTAACTTTTTATTGATTCTTTGTGAATTTCATATCATGCACCCCAATACCACTCATCTCCCTGTCCCTCCATATCTGCCCTCAGCTCTTGTAACCTCCCCAACAAAAGAGAAAAAAAAATGAATATGCAAAAAAGTAATTAAAACGAAGCAAAAAAAAACAAAAAACAAAAAAAAAAACCCAAAAACATCTTGATGTAGAAGCTGCTGTGTGTCACTCTGTGTCATAGTCTGCCCTTTTGCCCAAACAGCTTTTCTTGCAAATGTCCAGTGCAATGAGTCACTGGTCTGGTCCGAGGCCTCTGGCTTCTGCTACACTAACAATACTGGATGCTCAGCAGGGCTCGGCTCCTCTCAGCTCTCCTGCTGTTGGCCTGTGTCATGGAGATCCTGCAGTTTAGTTCTGCAGGGCAGCACCGTCATGTGCAGTTCTTAGATACAGGAGATGCTGGGCTGCTCCAGCAGTTCTTAGATACATGCTGGGCTGCTCCAGCAGTTCTTAGATACAGGAGATGCTGGGCTGCTCCAGCAGTTCTTAGATACAGGAGATGCTGGGGTGCTCTAGCAGTTCTTAGATACAGGAAATGCTGGGGTGGGCCAGCCAACTCAAAGCCCTGGATCTGGGCCCGGGGAAGTAGCTGAGTTGGTCAGCCAACCTGCTCTCCTATGCCCACTGGTGCCACAGGGGCCAGTTCTTCTGCTTTGCCCAGGTGAGGGGCGGGACTGGCTCTCCGCCCTCAAACCCGGGGCCAGCTCTCCTGCACTGCCTGGCCAGGGGTAGGACCAGCTCTCCCACTCGTACACCCTCGGGTGGCTCTTCATTGGCCAGCCACCAGGGCCAGCTCCACCACATCACCCAGGCAAGGTACAGGGCCTGCTCTCAAGGAAAGCAGCCAGGGGCAGGGCCAGCTTTCCCATGCTGCCTAAGCTGGGGTTGGGGGAGAGTGGGACATCAGCTCTCCCATCTGCTGAGGCCATTCTTAAATTCTTTTATTAATATAGAGAAAAAACTTTAAGAAGGGTTTTCAGTTTCTAGCAACAGGAAGCACCCTTGATTGGGATCCCCAAAATTCCAGTAAAATTAAGATGAAGAGAAAGGTGGGGGACAGATTACCCTGTTTATAAAAACACACTGGTGTCATACAAGCTTCTCCGGGAACTCAATCCATGATCTCTAAACATTAACAGCAGCTGCCCCTTCTTTCCCTAAATTCTATAGACACCACAAGTAAATGACTGAGTTGGTAACTTCTAATATTTCTTTGGATTTATAGTGTAATTAGAGACCTTTGGGTAACAGCAAATGTATACCGCCCCTCATTGTTAAAAGTCTGTGTATCAACTACACAACGCATGCAGACTGCTGTGAAGTTCAAGGTGCAGAAAAGTAGTATGTTCATCTAAAGAATTATAGGAACTAGCTGGCAGTGGTGGCTCACAACTTTAATCCCAGCACTTGGGAGGCAGAGGCAGGCAGATCTTTGTGAGCTCAAGGCCAGCCTGGGCTACAGAGCAAGGTTCCAAAGCTACACCAAGAAACCTTGTCTCAAAAAAAAAGAATTATAGGAACTAGATCCTTTTTTGGTTCATCAACATGATGATTGGGAGTTAATGACGCTGTATGATGGGTGCAGCCCATTAAATCTTGTTACAATGTTGGCACATTACCCATCTGACATTTAAAAAAAAAGACTTATAGGAACTAGCCTTAGGAGGTTGGAGGTAGTTTGTAATATACTAGCCAGGAAAAAAGAATAGAGACTCATGCTGTGGGAGAGGAAGATGAGGAAGGCCCAACCCAGCACTTAACATTCTTTCCCTCTAAGAGCCCATTTACAGTGCAGAGTTCTCTAAGATGATCTTTTTGAAAGGACAGATGTTCCTCCTCTGCTCCTCAGGGTGCGCGAATGAATCTATTTCCTTACTGTAAACTCTTGACTAAATATTGGCCTTTGAGTGGTGAGAAACCATCTTGGATCTAGTAACAAAAGTAATAGGAGTTTGGTGCTTACCTCCCCAGTACCAGTCACTCAGAGAACAATGGAGGTAGATACTGAGGGACTGGAGGTGGACGGACTCCCAAGTAGGCAGGCAGATAGGTAGCCATCCTTCCAAGATGGCTTGCTTCTTCATCCTCTAGACCTGAGACAAAAAGCCTGGCAGTGTAAAACAAAGGGCTTGTGGGCTTTTTCTCCTGCTAGTAGGTCCCTTACTAATGACTGACACAACAAATCCAAGGCCAGATAAAGACAAGTTTACACAATAGTTGTAGGCTCATGGGTGGGTCATCCTGTCCTTGTTCAAACTGATCAGCCCTGAAGTATCAGAGGATGACCTTTCAAAAACCAAAAAACCCTCAGACCTCAAGGAGAAGCTGTTTGCTGTGCCGGTCTTTCCCTCTGCATGCCTGCTGGATGTGTGTGTTTCTTCACCCCAATAAAAGCCTTTCTCCTACTTCAGATTCTCTGTTATTTGCTCTATACCAGATTTCTCTATTGATACCCATTGATGGCCGAGATCTTCCCTGCCTTTTAATTCTTTTAACTGGCAGAAAAAAAATGAACTGGATCATGATGCCTATGCCGTAACAGTGCCTTTTGCTTGAGTAGAATACTCCGACCTCCCTCTATACACATAAGGATTGTTTTGAGCAGATTTAAGAGAAGCTCTGAAAATAAGAAGAGGATAGATATCCTTCTGTAAGAGAAATCTATATCTACACAAAATATCCATTTGTAAGAAGAATGTTACCCTCAGTACCAGAAAGAAAAAAAGGACTAAATCAAGAGAGAGAGAGAGAGAGAGAGAGAGAGAGAGAGAGAGAGAGAGAGAGAGAGAGAGAGTGCCAATATATAGAAAAGGCACCTATGTAAATCTACACAAACATTCCTTTTGTTTACTTCCCTCCTGGTCACCTTTACACACACACACACACACACACACACACACACACTGTCGTCCTTTGTGTCCTTTGTTGTTAGTGAAAGATATTATATAAACTTTCATTCTCAACCATTTCTCCCCAAGCATCGATCTTCATGTATATATGTTAACAAATTTATTTTCTTTTGTTATGCGGATCTGGTGGAGGAAGAAAAAAATTAAAGACTAGAGGAAAAATTATTTTCCCTTTCCTACCTTTTTTTTTAAGGGGAAGGATGTTTTGCCTGCATGTATGTCTACACAGTACATGCACACCTTCTGCCATTGAAAGCCAGAAGAGGGCATCAGATCTCCTCGACCCAGAGTTTAAACAGTTATGAGGCATCATATGGATGCTAGAAATTGATCCTGGGTCCTCTGGAAGAGCAAGCAGTGCTCTTAGCCACTGAGCCAACTCTCCACTCCCTTTGTTTTGTTTTTCCCTCCCCTTCTCTTGGAATATATATTTTCTGTTATTTCTGTGCTGGGGATCAAACCTAGGGCCTGCACATGGCAGGGAGCACTCACCATCTAGCTACATTCCCAGCCCTGAAAGATTTATTCTCTCTGTTCTATAAAATTGTCAATCAAATACACAATTGGTTCCCACTAAAGATTGTATGTTATTGTCAGGTTGAAGTTTCAATAAAATAAAACTATGAGAATCGCCCAGGAATTTATGTAAATCAACAGCTAAAATGCCAAGGGGAAAAAAATCTGGATCTCTGTCACACACAGATCTCCATAGTCTCACAAAATGGAGACTCTCAGAAAATCAGATCACCAAAGAAACAACAGGTAGATCTCTGCCTTTCTTCCTCCCTCTTTCTTCCTCTCTTTCTTTTTCTTTCTTTCTTTTTCACTCGTTTATTGAGTTGTATGCTTTAGATTTTGTTTTACTGTATTGTAGTGTGTGTATGTGTGTGTGCTTGTGTGCACACTGCTACATGTGTGTGCAATGCCTATGGAGGCCAAAAGAGGAAAGAGAATGTTGGATTCCCTGAGCTGGAGTTACAGGCAGTTGTGAACTGAATGGCATCAGTGTTGGGAACTGAACTTAGGTCCTAAGAGCAGTATCAGCTCTTACCCACTGAACCTTCTCCACACCTCCCACTGTTTTGTTTTTGAGGCAGGGTCTCATGTAGCCCAGGCTGGTCTGGAACTCACTACTACTATAGCCTGGGATGGCCTTCAACTCCTGGTCCTGCCTCCACCTCCCAAGTACTGAGTATACCCAGTTTCCTCTCCATTCCTGCGGAGGTTTTTTTTTGTTTGTTTTGGTTTTTGTCTTTTTTTTTTTTTTTTTTTTTTTTTTTTTTTGGTTTTTTTGAGTCAGGGTTTCTCTGTATTGCTTTGGAGCCTGTCCTGGAACTCGCTCTGTAGAACAAGCTAGCCTCTAACTCACAAAGATCCACCTGCCTCTGTCACCCTAGTGCTTGGATTAAAGGCGTGTGCTATCAACACCAGGCCATTCTCATTCTTTATAGTGAGTTCTTCTTGAGACTGTAAGCTATATAACGATCTTTTTCCTAGGAAATGTTTCCCCTTTTTACAATACAGGGGATGGACACAGAGCCTTGAGAATGCTAGGTACATGTTCTATCATTGAGCTGTCTATCCCATGAGCTCTCCCTGGGAAATTTAACAAACAAAAACATTACTTCTGAAACATCTATTGAGAGCTTCTAGTTCCTTTGACAAATGTGCAAAATTGACTTGTATTAATGAGGAGAGTGGTGATGTGAACTATCTAAAATTTATTTACATTTGGTTTTAGGACATGTTTTGGTATTTGTATTCAAAGATGAGTTTGAGGGATGACGTGGTTAAGAATTTTTAATACTACAAGTTACAGACTGAAGTCAGCATCAAATATGACTTAGGAAAAACAGAACATTGTCCCAGGTTCTTTACAATTCTTTCTCCATTCCAAATACTCTCCTTGGAATAACGAAAAACACCAGAGTAAACAGAACACAAACAGTATTCTGTTGTGTTGTCCTTGGCTGTACACCAATGAGCTTGGGAAACACACATGTTGCACATGGTGGCAAAAATATTAAAGATTTGCCGGTGGCATACTGTTGTACACCTGAGATGACAAATCTTCAAAGAAACAAACCCAACAGTGAGAAAAACTCACTAACATACAAAGTCTATTCAATCCATATAATGTCCAAATGCTACCAAAGGCATCCATCCATCCTCTCCCTAGGACTCTGCCATTCAGCCACCTGGAGAGAAAACCATCCAATCAAAAATGGCTCTAGCTCTCACATGAACAACATAAGCAATCAAAAACCACACAGGAAAATCGAAGTTTATTTCTACACTAAAATAACTGACAGAACATGGAAATACATCATAATGCTCATGGGAAAATAATAAAAATATTCCCAACATACTGTCATTTATCTGTGAATTTCCTAGTCACATTCTTACTTTCAGTGCAGCCTGTAGCAGACTTATAATGGTCACTGAAGCTGCGAATTCCAATGAACTCTTATGACAGGTCAGCTATCATAAAAAAATGAACAGATAATTCTCTGCCTCTTAAGTAATTACATATTTTTTTTTTTTAACCAGGAATAGTGGTACATGACCATAATCTCAGCACCAGGGAGGCTAAGGTAGGAAGCAGGAGACTATTGAGCTCAATGCCAGCCTGGGCAACATAGCAAGGTCCTGTCTCAAAACAAAAAAGACTTGGTTAATCAAAATACATGATTTTTAAATATATTCAACAAGGGAATTCATAAGAAAATCAAAATATATATATTTTTACATTTGATATATAGAGGTGGCCAAGCTTGCTGTGGTATAAAATCTTTAATACAGGGGTCTGGAGAGATGGCTCAATGGTGAAGAGTGCTTACTGCTTCTGCAGAAGACCCAGGTTCAGTTCCAGGCACCCACACAGTGCTTCACAACCATCTGTAACTCCTGTTCCAGAGGATCTGATGCCTCTTCTGACCTCTGCAGACTCCTGCACATAAGTAGTACCAGACACACACTGAGGTGCGCATGTAAGAGGCAATAAAGGAAGATTAATGGTGACTCTATATGGTGACATTTTTGACATTTTTCCATGGTTACTGGTTTTGCTCCCATTTGAAATCTACATAAACTTTATCATCTGAGATGGGCTACTCTTGCTATTGAGATGGTAAAGCTGCTATTCAACACTCATTCACTGCTAATAGATAATATATATTTTGTCAATACATAATGTTAAGAGGTTAAATATTTTAACATCTAATCTATAAATAATAAAAATTACTAAGATGAAAACAAATATTATTTACAAAAAGTCAACATTAGATTTGGAGTCTATATTTAAACTAATATATATGAATATATATATACATACATACATATACAAGCATACATACATATGTGTAAGTCTTGTTCAGTTATTTTATTAGTAAGAGAGTTTTGCCAGCATGTGTACCTGTGCATCCTTCCCATGCAGTGCCCTCTGGGTCTTCTGGAAGGACAACCTGTGCTCCAAACCACTGGGCCATCTCTCTACCTCCCTCAATTTTATATTTGTATTATGTATATAAGAGAAAATGTTCTTAGGATATATGAAATGTAATATAACATATCCATCTGCTATATATATTTCATTTATATATCTGACAGATGCAACATGATAAAATTACCATTAAAATTTTGTTCTTTTTGATTTTCAGATACAAGTGTATACAGCATATTGTGTTTCTAATTATATTATAGTCATCATTTCTTGGTACCAACAATTAGATATGGCCAAGCATTTTGCATCCCAAGCTCTAATAACAGCTTAAAAAATTAAACACTGACCACACAAGACCTGATGAGTTACAGAACTGAAAATAATTAAACTCTTTCATAAATTGCTATTTTCTTTGATTTTGTTTTGTAGTCTCTGTGACATTTTAAAGCTGTTGTCTCTGCTGATACTGCTACAAAAATCCTTTTTTATTAGAACTCAGTGGGTTTTTTGTTTGTTTTTTCCTTTGGTTTTTCCTAGACAGGGTTTCTCTGTGGCTTTGGAGGATGTCCTAGAACTAGCTCTTGTAGACCAGGCTGGTCGAACTCACAGAGACCAGCCTGCCTCTGTCTCCCAAGTGCTGGGACTAAAGGAATGTACCACCACTGCTGGCAGAATTCAGTGTACTTAACAGGCATTAGGAGGCCACACATACAGCTGACCCTTCAAAGGGCTGAGAGACAGCTCTGCAGTTACAAGCACCTGCTGTTCCTCTAGAGGACCCAAGAGGAGTTCCCAGCACCCACATTTGGTGGCTCATGACTGCCAGGAACTCTAGTTCCAGGGTATCCCATGTACCTTTCTGTCCTCTTTCGGCCCCTGTGCACATGTGGCATACACACACACACACACACACACACACACACACACACACACACACACACACTGGTGCAATCTTTAATACCAGCACTTGGGAGGCAGAGGTAGGCAGAGCTCTACAAGTTGGAGGCCAGCTTGGTCTACAGAATGAGTTTCAGGGCTATATATAGTAAGACCTGTCTCATTCAACCCCAAATATAATCAATAACCCTTTAGCACATATAATCTTTATATATATATATGAAAGGTAAGGAAAATGCACAATGAAGTGGGACTCAGCATTCATAAAATTTCAAAAGACACCAGCTAAACTTAGCCTGAGTCCTTCCTTCTAAACAGTTACTTATGTTTGGCCTAGAAAAGGGGCCTTTGGCACAGTCTTCCTGCCTGCTTGCTATACTTTTTTCTCCTCACCCCCAACATAGATCAGATCAAAGGACAAACAACGCCTCATCACACCAAGGGGGAGGATTAAAAGCAAACCACAAGACGGTTAGCATCAATGTCTTCAGAGAAAAACAGTTCTGAGGCAAGGGGCACACTGCCAGCCAAAATGGAGTCCCTGGTGCCAGCCCTTCTGAAAGTCACTAAGGCCAGAGGTTATAGAGAAGGGGTTCTTATGCATGGTGACCTGACACTGAGGGAATCTCTTCTAAGCCTGGCTTCGGTATTCTCCTTAGGTTTCTTTCAGATACATGCAAATGCAAACTTGAGGAATTTTTCACGCCAAGCCACCAACAGATTGTAACAGAGGATCCCAAGTCCTCAAGATTGAAGAATAAGATGGGACTTCAGTGAAGCAGGAACCCTGACACAAAATACCCTAAAGAACTAGAGTTTCTGAGGGAATCCCTTGCTTGGGGAGAACAGGATGAAGGCTGAGGCCAGAAGGGGACTGCGTGGCCCAAGGAGAGACTGCATGGTTCTGCCACCTCATCTCACAGCTCAGTCACACACAAATGCTCCTTTCGTCTTTTCTATAAAGCTGTAACACTGCGACATCAAAGGCAGACAGAACCTAACTTTTCTCTCCCCAGCTGTGGCCAAACTGTAAGTAAACCTATTATTCTTTACTAATTTGTTTCCTTGTTTCTCTGAAATGTAGGGAAACTGAGGCAACACATTTCCAGGACTAAGTATCCACAGTGCTATCTTCCCACACTTCCTCCTGCTTGCCCGAACCACCTGTCCTTTGTTTACCTCAGGGCCTAACCACCCCATTGGGTTACTCTTCACACATGTACGTGTTCAGATGCTAAAACAAAAAACAAAAAACAAAACCTTCTATTTGTGGCTGGGAATAGTGACACTAAGGAGGC
This sequence comes from Cricetiscus sungorus, assembly GCA_030556225.1. Taxonomy (NCBI): domain Eukaryota; kingdom Metazoa; phylum Chordata; class Mammalia; order Rodentia; family Cricetidae; genus Cricetiscus; species Cricetiscus sungorus. Next base: position 32,429,208 of record JANBXA010000588.1, read on the forward strand.
TAGGCATTTGACACTGGCTTCAGCTACATGCCAAGTTCAAGACCAGCCTGGGCTACATAGTTAAACTATTTAAAAACAACCAAACCAAATAAACTTCCGTCTCACTCTTGTTAGTCTGTCCTCTGGTAGTCTACTGGGTCCTAGGTCAGACAGCCTCAGACAAGAAAAATGACTGCTTTCTTCTATTTGACCACACTGAAAAGCTGTGTCCATTTTCCTCCAGATTTGGCCCAAGAGCTTTGTGTCTGTAACCATGTTCCTTTGTATCACTGTTTCAATAAACTTAACAAAGGCTGAGTTCCCAAAGTCCCAATACTGAATCCCCAAGACAAGGCCTTAGGGACTTCCAATCCCACCCCTCCCCCCAGGGCAATGAGAAATACCTGGTGGGGCAGAATTAGGGAAGAAAATGCAGCAGTCAAATTCCTCTTAAATTTTTATTAAAATCCAGTTGGGCACTGTGGCATGCACCAGTGATTCCAATGCTCAAGAGACAGAGAAAGGATGATCAATGCAAGTTCAAGTCTAGCCTGGTCTGCACAGCAAGCTCCGGGCAAACCAGAGCTGCATGGTAAAACTCCGTCTCAAAAATAACAGATTATTAAAATCTTCAGTTTAGGGGCTAGAGAGGTGGTCCAGCAGATATGAGCACTTGTTCTTGCAGAGGACCCAGGTTTGGGTCCCAGGACCTATATGGTGGCTCACAACTGCCCATAACTCTAGTTCTAGAGAATCCAATGACCTTTGGTGACCTCCAAGGGAACCAGACAGGCATCTAGTGCACAGGCATACATATGAACAAAACATCATATACATAAAAATAAAATGTCTACATTTTAAAAAATAATTTAATTTCTTTGTGAGTTCGAAGCCAAGTTGGTGTACAGAGAAAGCTCTAGGACAGTTAAGGCTATACAGAGAAACCCTGTCTTGGAAAAAACAAGCAAACAAAAAAGTAACATAACTTAATATTCAATTAGGAGCTGGAGAGATGACTCAGTGTGTAAAGTCACTTGCTGTGCAGCCTTGAAGACCTGAGTTCTGACCCCAGCACTTACACACCAAGCTGGACATGGTCCACCCACACCTGTAACCCCAGGCTATAGGAGACAAGTGACAGGAGGGTCACTAGGGATTGTTGGCTGCCCCAAGAGCTCCAGGTTTATGGAGAGTTCTCAAAGGAATATATATAGAGTAATGGAACACTCCAGCCTCTACCTGAGTGTGCACAGGCACACGCACCAGCAGGCTCACAATATATATACACAACCTCTGTCCTCCTCCCCTCCCTGCCTCTCCCTCCTCCCCCCTCCCCTCCTCCCCCCTCCTCTCTCTCTCCTTACACAGGTGGACTAGGCTTGGGATGGTAAAGGTATATGCCTAGCATGCAGAAGGCTGTGGGCTCAACTTCACAAAAGTAAATAAATAAAATGAGATACTGAGGGGCTGAAGGTGATTGTGTAGCTGCTGTTGTTACTGTTTTGCTGTCTAAAATCATGAAGAAGTGTGAAAACTCTATGACTCTGAAACCGGGATTCTGAAAACAATTTCAACAACAACCCTTCAATTCAGGGGTTTTCACACGCAAAAAGAAGAAACACCAGTGCATGTGCACCTCTGCTGACCTCTCACTTTTCCTTTAATTCCCCTGCTTCCTTTCAATCCCACTATTCTATTTAATCCCACAGGCGGTTACCAGCCTATAGGCAGTACAACAGCCCAATAGCAACAGATCCTTTTCTTTCACATAAACAGCAAAGGGCCTAGGCTCGGCTCCAGAGCACGGGGCACCGCGCAAAGCCATGTGAATGAACATGAGCCTCTTCTCAGGAAATGGATGGAGCCCAGAGCACCTGATCTACTTCACAATTCTGCTACATGACAAGGTTACAAGGCCAGGATCAGGCATGGAAGATTAATTCCCAAGAGACTAGCTCTTTAATATTTCAAAATAGCCCCAAGTAAGTGAGCTTTTATTGGATCCTATTTAAACACATAACCAAAAGCTGGGTTTTTTTTTTAAAGATGAGTATGATGGTTTGATAAAGGTACTTGCAATGAAGCCTGACCACCTGAGCTCAATCCCAAGACCTACATGATTGCAGGAACTGACCCCTGCAATTTGTCCTCTGACCTGCCACAAATATACACTGTGCTCAAGTTCTTGCCCACATGTACACACAAATACATAAAATGTATTTGTCTTTTATATCTTGGGACTATAGAGGAAATTTAAACATAAACAGGATGTCAGACAGCATTATAGAATTATTTTCCTTTTTCTTAGATGATGTTACTTCCTTTACATAGAAGGAAGTCATTCTTAGACAATGTCTTCATCTTACTTTCAAAAGATTCATGACAAAAATCATACACTATATATAACTATAAAATCATATAAAAATCATACACTATATGTATATATAAAACTATATAAAATCTATTAATGCACACATACATGTAAAAACACATGCCAAAGAAACCCTGTATCTTGGCTAGCCCATCCACACCTCTGCTACTTTACAGCTCTGCAGAGAGTGAGTGACCTTAACTGGCAAACTGACAGGGCTGTAAATAGTTCCCACCCACAGACAGGCACACTGAATGGAAACGCCTTCATCATTATGCTGTGGACACGTGTTCTGCAGCAGCCCCTTCTCCTTTGGGGAGCTTCATCCTCGACAGAAGCTACCTTCCCTCCCAATGCCTTTGGCAAGGATGACGTCCCCTCTCTTCCACCTGGCCACCTCAGTCCTAAAGAGAAGGTATACCTAAATGATTAAGATATTAAATATCCTTCACATTTAAGAGCCCAGAAGACCCCAACATGCAATCTCTCCCCTTGACCTTCAGTTCTGAGAACCAGTTAACAAAAAGTATATAAATTGTGGGAAGTTTTAACTTTCAGAAAATACAGGCACTAGCCCCAGGAGACTGAAGTCCATTGAGATGGTCTATCTCTGAGGGAACAAGGATGCCTGGATAATGAAGGCAGCATACAGGACACAGCCTTCCTGAGTCCCTTCCAGCTACACAGCCTTTCCCTCTATGAAAGCCTTTTATGCCCCTGAATTACCTGAGATGGAGCACTGATGCTCCTCTCTAGATGCTGGCCCTTGAATAAACCCTGATATTTTCCCACTAACTCCGGTCCCCAGATTATTGGCTTTGAAGTATGGGCAGCCCAGACTTGGGTCCGGTAACTGTTGGGAATAAAGTGGTGCGGGTTGAGACCGAAGGTGGTCCTCAGCAAAGAGGGTGATGGACGGCTGCGGATGGGGAAACAGAGACTGTAGGCGTGACTCATATTGGAAGTTGTATTGAGGGGGAGGTAAGAAAATAAGAGAAGGAAAGAGAAAAGAGGCAAAGAGACACAGACAGGAACAGAGAGGGACAGAGGGGAGAAGAGAAGGGGGGAGGGAGTAGCAGGAAAAGTCCCTTTAGAGGAACAGCAGGAAAGAGAGACCGGAAGTGGGTGAGGCGGGGCCGGGCTTGCCCAGATTACAACAGTAACGATTTTCATTAATTTGTAAATTTATTGTGTGCCTTATCTGATTCTAATTGGATGAGACTTTCAGTTCTCCAACTAGTCTGAACACCTTACTGATTCCTTAACTAATAAGTAAAAGAAAATCTTTGACATGGTTCGTTTTCTACCTGTATGAGTCATAACTTTAGCCTCTTTAAAGGTCCTCTTAGCCAGGCATAGTGCCGCTCGCATTTAATCCCAGCACTGGAGAGGAAGAGGCAGGTGGAGGCCAGCCTGGTCTACACAAGAGGTTCCAGAACAGCCTGCACTACATAGTGAGGCCCTGCCTCAAAAAAAAAAAAAAAACAAAAACAAAAACAAAAAACAAAAAAAAAAAAACAAAAGAAAAACAAACAAAAACGAAAAACAAAACAAAACAAAAAAACCAAAATGTACTCTTGGCTTTGTGTGGTGGCATATTTGGGAAGATGTGGAAGAAGGCTCATAAATTCAAGTCCATCCTGGCAACTTAATAGCAAGAGCTTCTCAGTGGGTAAAAGTGTTTGCACACAAGCCTGACAACCTCAATTCAATTCTCAGGACTCACATAAAAAGCTGGGTGCAGTGGCATGCATCTGTAATTGACAAGGGGCAGATAGGGGAATTACCTGGGTGCTCACTGGCAGGGGAGGGGGGAGATGAGTAAATAAGAATTTTTAAAAAAATATTTAATGGCAGCTAGGAGGTAGTGATGCATGCCTTTAATCCCAGCACTCAGGAGGCAGAAGCAGTCGAATCTCTGTGAGTTCGAGGCCAGCCTAGTAACAGAGTGAGTTCCAGGACAGGCTCCAAAGCTACACTGAGAAACCCTGTCTGGAAATAAATATATAAATACATAAACAAACAAACAAACAAACAAATAAATAAATGTGATGGCTGGGTGTGGTGATACACACCTTAAACATAAGCACTCAAGAGACAGAGGTAGATGGATCTCTGTGAGTGCCAGGCTAGCCTGGTCTACAATGCAAATTCTAATCCATCTGGGACTGCATAGTAAAACCTGTCTAGGAGAAGATAAAATTCTAGAAGAGGCTAAATGAATTTATTTTTTTCTTGTACATCAGGTATCATTTACCTTTGGGTTGGCATCAGGAGTGGACACTGACTAGGAAGGAGCATTATGGAATGCTTTGGTGTGATGGTGACGTCTTAAGTCAAACAAACACTTGCACAGGAATGAGCGCCTGCCAAAGCTAAGCACATGTGTGTTATTCTAATCATATGCAAATTTCATCCTGTATAAATTATATCTTACAAGAACTATGCATCAATATTAAACTCTACTTAATGAGTATTTAAGAACTGTCTTGACATCTGCAACTTACTTTGAAACCCATTAAGAGATGGGTAGAAGCCAGGCATGGTGGTGGTGCATGCCTGTAACTCTAGCACTTGGGAAGCCTAGATAGGAAGATCACCAGATCAAGGCAGCCTGAGATGCACAGAGAGACCCTGTATCAAACAAACAAATGGGAAATAGAAGACAACAGGCTGGGGTTCAGCTCTGTGTTGAGTATGGACCTGAGTTCAACCCCAATGCCACAAAGAGACAGGAAAGGGAAGAGTCTAGAAATGGTGGTACTGCAAGCCTGTAGTTCTAGAGACAGACACAGAGAGCCTGAGAATTCACAGCCAGCCTAGGCACATGAGACCCTGTTTCAGCTCCTTCACCCCAATCTGCCCCCCAAAAAGTATATAAAGTGTTAACAAAAGAATGTAGATGGTGCCAGTTTTCTCATTTTTAAGTTAATTACATGCCTGTATATATTTTGAAATTAATTTGAATCTGAGTGTTTGGCACATGGCTTAATAAAATTTTAACTTTCAATAATCTGAAAAAAAAGAATTTAGATGGTGAATATATTGATTTTCATCATAAAATTCTTCCAGTTTAGCTGGGCGATGGTGGCACATGCCTTTCATCCCAGCATTCAGGAGGCAGAGGCAGACGATCTTTGTGGGTTCAATCCCAGCCTGATTTACACAGTGAGTTCCAGGACAGCCAGAGTCACATAGAGAAACCCTGTCTTGAAAAACACACACAAAAAGGAAGATTAAGAGGTGTGGTGTTGGTGAAAGAAGTGTATCACTGGGGTTTGGCTTTGAAGTGTCAAAAGCCCGTAACAAGCCCAGAGTCAGTGTGTGTGTGTGTGTGCGTGTGTGTCTCTCTCTCTCTCTCTCTCTCTCTCTCTCTCTCTCTCTCTCTCTCTCTCTCTCTCTCTCTCTCTGAGGATCATGACATAGCTCTCACATAGCTCTCAGCTACTGCTCCATGATGATAATGGACTAAACCTCTAAAGCTGTAAGCAAGCCCCCAATTAAACATTTTCTTCATGACAATTGCCGTGGTCATGGTGTCTCTTCATAGCCATAGAACAGTGACTAAGACATGGTGGAAAATGACAAAAGGCGGCATCTGGCCAACCTCTGGCCTCTATATATGCATATATACAGTGAGCGCACCTACACACACACAAAAGAAATGTTTAAATAATACTCTGATCTTCCCTCTATGTTGTAGGTGTCTAGAACACATTCCTGGATAAAAGACAAGAATTTCCAGCCCAGAGCTTGTCTTTTGCTCACCCACACTCTTTAAACATGAGCATGAAAAAGAAAAGCAGAAAGAGGCCTCCCAATCTGAACAGTGGCAGAAAACAAACATCCCAGCAACTCGGAACCAATACAGATCTATATACTCAAGAGCCTATGAGTAGAGTCCATCTACTAGCTTTTAACCAACCATCGGGGACTCTGATGCATGTTTCTAATTGGTAATTTGAAAGGTGTGGAGGAGTAGGGGTGTGTGTGTGTGTGTGTGTGTGTGTGTGTGTGTGTGTGTGTGTGTGTGTGTGTGTGTGTGTTCTTGTAAATGCTGTGAAGGCCAGGGGTCAATGCTGGGTGACTTCCTCACTCACTCTCCATCTTATTTTTGAGGCAGGGTCTCTCACTGAACCTGCTGCTCACCAGGCTGGCCAGTAAACCCTAGGGACCTTCCTGCCTCAGTACCACCAGCGTAGAGGCTTTTACATGGATGTTGGGGATCTGGTCTCAGGTATTGATGCTTGTATGAACATCTCCCCAGCCAGAAAAGGTTTTAATAAGTGATAAAGTACTTTCTTCATTCATAACTTAAATGTTAAACTATTTTTCTAACCCACTAACCATACTATCCATCTTCTCAACTAAAAGAATAATAAAAATTCTCTAATGTTTAATAAGAAAATCATTTTCTGAACAAATTATTTGAGGAATATAGGTGATTATATATGTCACCCCAAACTAAGACTGTAGGAGACCAGAATCCATCACTCAGAATAAGACAGAGAGACAAAAGGCATCACTCACAATAAGCCTCTTTTGTATGAGGATTATTTTGAGCTGATTATTTTGAGCAACAGGAGACACAGCTTTGAAGACACAGCAGGAATTACTCCTTTGTAAGTGGAAGCTTGTATCTCTAAAGGAACTCCTCTACCTCCTCAGGCATACTCCTGTCAATCACCCACGGCCATCTCAATGTGAAAGTTAACACCAGACTCTTCCACAAAGCACAATGTGAACCTGCACAACAAACTATTGGTTTCTGGTTTCTTCCTAGCCACCTTGCCTTTACAGGCTCCCAATACCGCAGGTGAAATCGGTATTTAAGCTGGAACCCTATGTCACCTCTTAGAGATTGACTGACTTCTCTGGGTATCAGCCATGAGATACATGAGATGTTAGTAAACTTCTATGTGGTTCTCTTTTGACACAGAGGATTCAAGCTAAAAACTCAGGAAAAGGAGACATAATTATCACTGTGGGTATGATGTATGTGAGGGTGTGCATGAGCCACAGTGCATATGGGAACAGCAGAGGACAGCTTTGTGGAGCTGGTGCTCACTACCTCCTTTATATAGGTGCTGGAGATCAAACACGTGTCCTCAGGCTTATAAAGGCAAGCACTTCTACCCACTGAGCCATCTCATTGTCCCTCTGAGACAGGGTCTCACCAAATTGCTCAAGCTACCCTTGAACTTGCTATCCTTCTGCCTCAGTCCCCCATGCAGATGGGATTACAGACCTGTTCTACTAGGCCTGGGTTGCTCCTTAAAGCTGGGATAAGATATTCAATGATAATTATCTTACTCATATATCTAGAAAAGTATATACATATATACATATGTATATATTGGTGATAATAAAAAAGACACATGAAGAATTTTAAGAGAATCATCTCATGAATAAGAGAAGAGTTGGTCTTTCTAAATTGGTGTTATATAAAGTATGAATTATAATAGTTATGTATTATATTTGTGTGTGTAGTGTTAGGGGTCAAATTTAGAGCCTCACATACAAGAGGAAGTACTCTACCACTGAGCTATATCCCAAGCCCACAGTGACCTAAATTTAAATGTAAATTTTCTCAACAGGCATTTGATTTGTTTACCACACACCTGAAAGTCTAAAAGGACATACATTTCATCTCAACCAGAAAAGTCTGTAGACCTCTTTTTCTTTGGTAGACCTGGGGGTTGGACCCAGAGCCTTACACTGCCGGCACACTAACACTGAGCTATCTATATCCAGCCCAGGTTTTTTTTCTGTGTTTATTCATTCGTTTGTTTATAGACAGGGTCTTACTATGTAGCCTAGACTGGCTCACTAACTGTGGTCTGTCTCATCCTCTAAGTGCTGATATTACAGGTACTCACCACTATACCCAACCTCACCACCCACTTTGGATTTACATAAATCTGACATTTAACTAATACTATTTCATGTTTCCCTAAGAACTGCCTGAATAACAAGTGGAAGATGCTTTGGTCTCTGTTCAAGAGGAACAACAAAAAAAACAAACAACAACAACAAAAAAAAAAAACAGCAATTTATATTGTAAACAAGTGTTGGCAAGGTTGCCACTGAGACAATAAGACTATCAGTTTGCAATAGGGTGATTCCAGATGATTCGACGCTGACGAGGTTTCACACTAACAGCACAACCTCACCTTGCTGTCTGTTCACAAAAGGCCTTTTGATCACATCCACTGGAAAACACTTATCAAGGAACAGACTTTCACAGTCAAGCAGGACAGCCACTCTGTAAGCCGCTGTCACCTCTCACCTAAAACAGTGCAATAGCCTCCCAAGCATTGCCTCCTGCCTCCACCCTCATTTCCCATTATTTAAAAAAAAGAAAAAAGAAAAAGAGTCCCAGGCCAACCTGGTCTATAGAGCAAGTTCCAGGACAGAGAAACCCTGTCTCAAAAAAAACAAAACGGAGAAAAAACCCCACTTATTTCTAATTATATGTGTGGTACCCCCGGAGTGGGAGTTTCAGAAGGCTGTAGTCACCCTGTGTGTGTGCTGGGAACCAGTCTAGTCCTCTGGAAAGGCAGCAAGCGCTCAAACAGCTGAGCCACCTCTCCAGTGAGCACTCTTAACTGAGCCACCGCCCCAAGCTCCCCCACATAATCCTCTTGACTATAACCTGAGGAACTAGGTAAATCATCATTCAGATTGTGTGACTGCTCTGAGTTCTGATAGCTAACAAGTCTGATGGGGGGAAGGGAAGGAGAGCGAGTCAGGGTCTCTGTGGAGAAAGGCCTGGAAGATAGGATCTTAAGTCTGGGGAGAAACCAGCTCACAGCAAGGAAGGAGGGAGGATGCTGATGGCATCCTTCACTCTCTTGTCCCTGAGCATTATTGTCTCGCTCACACCCAGCATTCTAAGCTGGGGAGACTGTTGGTACACATCTACTTCCTGAAGCAAATCTAAAGACCAAGGTAGAAAGGACTCTGCTGGTAGAAAGGAGGCCGGCTGGTGAATGCAAGCTCTCACCTGAGGCCTTCGTCTCAATGACTCCTTTCAGACACAACAGCCACAGGCCACATGCTATTATTCCATCTCATCTCCCAGCCCCTCCTCACCTGGCACACTCCGTCCACCTCAGGGCCTTGGTACATGCTTTCTCAGCCCAGAACACTCTTCTATCTGGCCCACTCATAACCGACTCCCTCATATACTTCAACTCTCTGATCAAACACGCTGTCCTTGGCACACCCTTGCTTTTTTTTCTTAAAATTCTAAGCAACTTCTTTTTACACTCCCTTCTTTGTGGTCCTGGTGATAGTTCCTGCCTTGTACACTCTAAGCACATGCTCTACCACTGGACTATACCCCCATTCCTTCTCTCTCTCTCTCTCTCTCTCTCTCTCTCTCTCTCTCTCTCTCTCTCTCTCTCTCTCTCTCTCTCTCTCTCTCTCTCTCTCTCTCTCTCTCTTTGGTTTTTTGAGACAATGAGACAAGGTTTCTCTGTGTAGTCCAGGCTGTCATGTAGACCATGTTGGCCTCAAACTCATAAATCTGCCTGCCTTTGCCTCCCAAGTGCTAGGATTATGCTTCTTTTTTTTTTTTTTTTTTTTTTCTTAATTGACTGAATCCCTGACCTGGAGCAAAAGTGTCCTTAAAAACATCAAATTCAAGGCTAAAGAGATGGCTCTGAGGTTAAAAGCACTAGATGTTCTTCCAGAGGACCCAGGTTCAAATCCCATCACCCACATGGCAGCTCACAACTGTCTATAACTCCATTCCCGTGGATCTGACACCCTCACACCAAAATACATAATATAGTTAAATAAATTATAAAAAACAAAAACCACCAAATCCAGCCAGGCAGTAGTGGCACACACCTTTAATCCCAGCACTTGGGAGGCAGAGGCAGGCAGATCTCAGAGTTAGAGGCCAGCCTGGGCTACAGAGCAAGTTCCAGGACAGCCAGGACAGAGAAACTGTCTTAAAGAAAAAAAAAAAAAAAAAGAAAGAAATCCATTTCCTTTGTTCAATGACTCATGCAAAGTGAACAGTTACTAGCACCCTAGCACCTAACAGATTTTCTTTTTTAAATGTTGATTATTTTGTGCAGCACATACACACAGAGCCCCTGAAAGCCACAACAGGGTATTGGAGGCCCTGGGCCTGGAGTGTCAGACATTGTAAGCCATCTTGTGGGTCCCGGGGATTGAACTTAGGCCCTCTGAAAGAGAAGCCAGTGCTTTTACCCAGAGTCATCTCTCTAGCCCTCAAGAATTTCCTAAAAGAAAATGAGGACTAGAACAGGTTTCACAAGAAAGAGCACTTTCCACTGTTTACAGGTCTAACTCCTGTTACTAAGGTATTGTCTAACAAGTGAAGTTTCCCAAAAATGAGATAGGAAAGGAGTGGCAAGCATTCATCTTTATTGCCACGACACAAAATTGAGCTGGCAGTAAATCCCTGTGGAAGTGCCTTTCAGTCGAAACCAAAAGAATCAAACAACAGCGTCTGAAGAATTCCTCCCAGCAACCTTCTTTCTGATGACTGCACCTGACAGCTCCCTAAGCCTCTGCCTTCTCATCAGAATGTGTAAGGACTGAGTCACACAATGCCCAGAGAACATGGAGCACTCAGCTGGAACCAAATGGTCACCGTGGTGACTACTAAAGTGCAGCGGAAGCCTTCAGAATGAAGTATCACATTATCTTCCTATTAAGTGCAACTCTTCATCCTAGACTTTTAAAATGTGAGCTGGGATAATGACAAAGCAAATAAAGTTCTATCATACCATTGGGGCTGTAGTTGACTCCCTACACTAACCTATCAGGACCTAGCATCCACAGCCCTGGTCTTAGCCAGCCTCTTTTCAGAGCATCTTGTGTCCATTTTCGTATTGCTCATTATGCCTACTCAGAACTTAAGTTGTTTTCCCTGTAGGAGCCAAGCAGGAAGGAACTTCAGCAATCTACTGAAGAAGATGGCAGCACACAAAAAGGAAAAGAAAGAGATCAGGAAAATTCCTGATAATGTCCCTAAACACAGATGTTTTTGTAAAGTGACAGGCTAACTCTGATCCTTCCTTAGCATCCTGCATACCCTTATCTGCTAAGTCCATTCCTTTAAAGGTTAAGAGATGGGAGGAGGCATGTCCAACTCCATAATTTGCCATAATTAGTCAACAACAGAAACATCACTCTAAACACTGCACAGATTCTGCAGCTTTTGCCACTGAAGAAAAATTTCTTTGCAATGTTTTATAAGAGGCTTCTGTGGGACACAAGTTAACTAGGTCAGAGAGCTTTATGTGAAGAGCAAGCTTCCTTTATTACCCTAAAGCCCATGAGGCAATAACTCAAAGATTAAAAGATTTGTTCTGGTACTATTCGAATAACCATGTGTTCAATCAATTATTTTGTTATGAATTTTATTTAGGGCAAGCAAGAAGGCTCAGTGGATAAAGGTGCTTGTTATGCAAGCCTGATGGCTTCAGTCAGATGTTTAGAACCCACATATTGTATGCCTTGGCACCAGCACCCACAAACAAGCCATACACATTCACACACAAAAATCAAATGTGTATGTAACCACAACTATAAAATTTATATAGTCATTATTGCCATTAACTTTGCCTAAATAGAGGCTCCAGCTTTAAGTATGAAAGTGAAGCATGTTCCTCCATAGTTAAGCTTGGGTACTGATCTAGTAAGATCTTATTTTAGTAAGCGGCTGGATGCCTATTCCTTAGCGCTAACAAGACTCATTCTGACCACTTATAGTAACAGATGGGTAAACAGCTCTACAACAGCCAAGTTGGAAACAACTCCAAACGGGGGAGGGAGGTGGGGTGTTGATTAAAATGAAAACTATTATTCACTACCCATACCTTAAACACTTTTTAAAATGGCATGTCTGGTACACCCTAGGCCTTAGTGAATCACAAGCAGTTCAAACTCCGTACTTTTTTGTTCTTTCCAAAACTATACAGTTTTCCAGACTGTCTTTCCTAAACAGGTTCCTGCCCAGGGGCTGTTTTCTCTTTTTTGAATTTCAGCGTTCAACACCAGGTGCTCAAATAATTACCCACCACGAGGTAGGCCTCAGCCTGACCTAGCAGGTCAGACATTAAACCGATTTAGGGATGGCATGACCATAGTCCGGCCGTTCGGTCTCCTAAATGTCCGGGAACTGCGAGCATGTGGGGGAAAGTGAGCAGTCGGCCCCAGAATCTCCAAGCGACTATGCAGAACGGAGCAGGCTACCTGGTCCGCCCAGCTGCTGTGGGCTCCATACACATAACAGATTCTTTACATCTTCCGAAGCGGAGAGGACAGAGGTATTGTCCTGTCCCCCAAGCCCAGCCATGACAACGACCCTTTCCCACCCAAGTGAGCCCCACAAACGCTCCACTCGGAAGCCCCAGTCTGGGCACCTAGAGCTCGGGGGCGGGGCGCAGTGCGTTGTGGGAATTGTAGTTCCAAAGAGAGTTTCGCACCCAGTCGTCTCTATAAACGGGACTCCTGATCCCACAAGGCCCCGCGCGGGCGCCTCGCCCAGCCTTGCCACCTCACCTGTTCTATGGACGTGACTGTTTCCACTGAGTCGTCTTGCAACCGCTCGCGCGCGTGCTCAGGTCTCAGACTATACAGCGGTTCTGACCAGACAGGGGAGGAAGGTGGAGGACAATAGTAGGTGAAGGAACTCGAAGAAGCCATGATCGGGAGAGCAGCGAGCGCTGTATAGGACTCAGCTTCGTCCAGCAACAACGCGCATTGAAACTCGAGCGGGCTAAGGCGCTACGGAAAGTGGGTAGAGCCAAAAAGCTTTTGAATGCGAATCTCTCCTCCCACCTACATATCTTCAAGGAGTGAGTTAGTGGGATGTTGCCGCCCCCCATTGGGCAGATGAGCTGCTGCAAGAGCTCAGCTTCCTGGAGCGAGCGGGATGCATCAGTTTGTTATGCTCAAGCAATATATATATATTTCAGCATTCTGCTCTCACCTAATTGTAATGCAGCAGTTTGCGATTTCATCTGCTCAAGAACCCTACAAATGTAACTTGAAAAGCATTTCTTGATTGCTTCAGTCACGCTCTTACTAATAGAATTACCATTGGGTACTTGACAGCCTCTTAGAAGCCTGAGCTCAATAAATGAGCAGAATTTCTGGTCTCAGCACTCAGAGATAGAGAAGGGGAGCATTGTAATTTTCTCCTACTCCGTTGGGGGTGACAGTGCAATGGCAGAAACTAAAATACCATAGAAGAAATGAGTGTAAATGCAACAAAGAAATAGGGGGCTGGAGAGATGGCACACTGACTGTTCTTCCAAAGGTCCTGAGTTCAATTCCCAGCAACCAGCAACCACATGATGTCTCACAACCATCTGTAATGAGATCTGGTGCCCTCTTTAAGCCTGTAGACAGAACACTGTATACATAATAAACAAATAAATCTTGAAAGAAAGAAAGAAAGAAAGAAGAAAGAAAGAAAGAAAGAAAGAGAGAGAAAGAGAGAAAGAAAGAAAGAAAGAGAGAAAAGAAAAAAGAAATAGTCAAATATTTATGGATCACCTGCTATTGTACTGTGCTGGAGTCCAGGAATACAAAAGTGAACAAAATTACATGATTCCTTCCCTTGCAAGTCATCTGAATTTCATTTTATATAAAGAGCTGGGTGATGGTGGTACAGGCCTTTGATCCTAGCACTTGGGAAACAGAGGCCAGCAGATCTTTGTGAGTTCGAGGCCAGCCTGGTCTATAGAGTGAGTTCCAGGACAGGCTCCAAAGCTACACAGAAACCCTGTCTTGAAAAAACCAATAAACAAAATTGAACACAAATATCTGAAGACATAAAATTATAGTATGACAGAAAATAGGCCAGGAGGGATGACTCAGCAGTTAAGAGCACTGGCTGGTCTTCCAAAGGACCTGGGTTCAATTCCCAGCACCCTCCTGACAACTCAAAACCATCTGTAATTAACTCCAGTTGCAGGGAATTCAACACCCTTTTCTGGCTTCCACAGACAAGTGATGCAAAAATGTATGTGTAGGTAACACACCCATACACATTGTTTTTTAGTGTTGATTTTTAAATATATTTTTGTTAAAAATAACTTTTCATGTCATGTATTTTAATCACAGGTCTCTCACTCAACACCTCCCAAGTCCTCCCCATCCACCCAACTGCACCTCTTCTTTCTCTCTCTTTTGAAAACAAAAAGGCAAACAAAAGGAAGAAACAAACCAAAATTTTAAAAAAGTAAGACAATGAGAAAGCACAAGAAATACACACACACATACACACACAAAATTATTTTTTAATTATAAAGGAAAGAAACTATAAGTGTTTATGAGACTGATGGAATGAAGAAGGTTCATATAATAATTAGATTCTGGGGCAAACCCAAGCCTTTCTGGGTACATGACATTTAAGCTGAGACCCTACAGATGACAAGCAGCCATCTATAACAGTATGATGAGGGACCTCAATAAGAAAGAACTGCATGTTTGAAGGGGCATGCCTCAAATATACTCATGCATGCTTGGCTTAATTCTAATAAGCACTGAGGAGGTGTTATAATATATCCCTTGTGGTGATTTGAAAGAAAGTGGCCCCCAAAAGGAGTGGCACTATTAGGAAGTATGGCTTTGTTGGAGTAGGTGTGGCCTTGTTGGAGAAAGTGTGTCACTATGGGGGTGGGCTTTGAGGTCTCCTATGCTCAAGCTACTCCCAGTGAGCAGACCACTTCCTATTGCTTACAAGTTAAGATATAGGACTCTCAGCTCTATCTCCACAGCACCATGTCTGCTTGCATGCACCATGATAATGGACTGAATCTCTGAAAATGCAAACCACCCCAATTAAATGTTTCTCCTTCCTAAGAGTTGCTGCAGTCATGGTGTCTCTTCACAGCAATAGAAACCCTAACTAAGACATCCCTCACAAATACAAAATAAAGTAGGGATTTTAAGGAAAATCCTGTGGAACTGGAGAAATGGCTTTGTG
This sequence comes from Cricetiscus sungorus, assembly GCA_030556225.1. NCBI lineage: Eukaryota > Metazoa > Chordata > Mammalia > Rodentia > Cricetidae > Cricetiscus > Cricetiscus sungorus. Next base: position 32,444,540 of record JANBXA010000588.1, read on the forward strand.
GTGAACCAACAAGAGCCACGAGTTGCTCTTGCAGAGGACTATTTTAGTTCCCAACAACCTCATTGGCCACTCAGAATATCCTGTAACTCCAGCTCCAGGGCCCTCTTTTGGCCTCTTAAGTACACCTGCACTCATATATGCACATACCCACACACTGATAGATAGACATCATTTAAATCGTTTTGTTTTGTTGTTTGTTTGAGACAGGTTTTTTGTTTGTTTGTTGGTTGGTTGCTTTTTCAAGGCAGGGTTTCTTTGTGTGGCCTTGGCCTGGCTGTCCTGAATATTGCTCTGTAGACCAGGCTGGCCTTGAATTCACAGAAATCCACTTGCCTCTGTCTCCCTGGTGCTGGGATTAAAGATGTGAAACACTGCCTCCCAGAGGCATAATTTAAATCTTTATGGGGCTGGAGAAATTACTCAGTGGTGAAGATCACTTGATGCTCTTGCAGGGGACCGGCGGGTTGGGTCCCAACACCCACATGGCATCTCATAACTGCCTGTAACTCCAACTCCAGGCATCTCAACACCCTCCCACAGGCTCTGCAGGCTTCTACACATGAGTAGTGCACATATATACACTCAGGCACAAATATATATACATAGACTATATTTTCAAAAATAAATCTGTAGGAAAGCCCTACCACATGTAGACAACAATAAATACAATCTTTTCCAGGATTTACATAAAGAGCAGGAGGATGGCTCAATAGAGTGTGCTGGGCAAACAAAAGGCACAGATTCCAAGAAACCACATAAATGGTGGATGGATGTGTTTGTGTACCTGAAATTTTGGCCTCAGAAGGCCAAAACAGAATGCCCAGAACAAGCTTACTAGCTATATGAGCGAACACTGGGTTTATAGGAGAGCCCCTGCCCATGAGTAAGGTGGAAGAAGGATTAAGGTTGATTCCCAACATCATCCTCAGACCTTCACATACACAAACAAATACGTACTCACACACATGCAAAGCCAGCATACCTATTCACACCACACACACACACACACACACACACACACACACACACACACACACACAGTAAAAAATAACTACGTCAAAATTACAGTATCAAGAGGTTAAATTATTTAGGATGAGGGGTTGTGGGGGAAGATAACAGATGCCCTGAGGTTGGTAGCTCAGTGGTAGTGCATAGGCCTAGTATGTACAAGGTTGAGTTTGAGCTCTAGTAACACACACACAGCACATACACTCTACTCCCTGCTCCTACTCAACCCCAAGGCACACATCTAAGGTCCAGGGCCTATGCAGTATGTCACAATTGGGCACCTCTCTGTTCTCAGGTAAATAGAAGTACTTAGATTCCAAGTGTGGGTCTGAGGCTGGGTAGCACAGAGGCCCCATGTGGGTATATACTATCACGTGCCCATCTTGGAGTCAGGCGAAAACCTGTGGCACCAGAAGATTACCAAATCTGGGAGTAAGTGGAACCATGATTGGGACCATGAATATGAATATGAAGTGTAAAAGAATCTTACCATGCATACCACATTTTCTCTTTCCCTTAGTTCTGCTGGGGTGGAGTGTCTGATAAGATTTGTGTTGTAGTCAGACTTCCTTTGTCTGACACAGTGACTTCTCATTAATTCTGAAAGCTTGGCCTTAGCTTAGGCATGTTCCCAACTATCTCTTATAGCTTAAATTAAGTAGTTTATATTAATCTATGTTCTGCTGTGTGGCTCGTTACCTCAGCTCAGTACAGTGAGTCCCATTTCCTCCATGTCTGACTGGCAAATCCTGCCTCTCTTCTTCCCAGAGTTACTATCCCTGCCTGGAAGTCTTGCCTGGATATTGACTTTTCAGCTCTTCATTAAACCAATCAGAAGGTGCCTTGGCAGAGACACATCTTGTACAAAAAGATTATCCCACAACACTGGGTCATATCTGAGGACCCAGCATTTTATGTAAAATCTTCGTTGCTTAGGAACCAGAAATCTAACATTTCAATCTTAAAGGTGGAGCCATTGACAGAATAGATGAAAGGATTTTGTAGCAGATTGTTGAATCTGTGATGGAGCACAGAGAGTAACTGCAAATTTTATTCTAGAAATAGAAGTGTGTGTGTGTGTGTGTGTGTGTGTGTGTGTGTGTTGCTTGGGACTAGATCTAGGGTCTTGCATGTGTTAATCAAGCACTGTACTGCTGAGCTACATCCCAGGCCCAGAAACCCTTTTCTGAAATGCAGTCTTCTATGCAGTCATATCCAGAAGATGGTAATAGGATCCTGGCAAAATCCCCTGCAGGAGAGGTTGGTTCATTCAATAAAGATTTATTGAATATCTGCCATGTGCTAGGCACGGCATTATGTGCTTAGGAGACAGTCCTGACCAAGCCAGTTGATCTTTATCCTGTGGGTCTCATGACTTATTGGAAGAAACAGACACACACACCAAAAAAAAAAAAAAAAAAAAAAAAAAAAAAGTAAAACTGTTTCATTACAGTTCAGGAAAATGAGTATGGCAGAAAGAAGCACAGAGTAGCCAGGCATTGGTAGCACACGCCTTTAATCCCAGCATTCAGGAGGCAGGTGGATCTCTGTGAGTTCAAGGCCAGCCTGGTCTACAGAGTTAGTTCCAGGATAGGCTTCAAAACAATACAGAGAAACCCTGTCTCAGGGTTAAAAAAAAAAAAAAAAAAAAAGCAGCACAGAGTGCTGCAAGATTGCATACGAAGTCAGACCTGAGGCAGGGTGGAGGAACCACAGACTCCCATGAGGAAATGAGCTAGCTAAACGAGTATAGGCTAGGCGGGAAAATCGTGACACCCAAAAGTCAAGAGAAACCAGCAATGAAAACAGGAAGAGTTTGTAAGTGTATAAGCATCACCGCTGGCTCCTGAAGCAGAATGAGGGTCAATATTAGCATCCTTGAAGGAAAGGATGTATTTCTAAGCAGTCTACATGATGATAATTAATGGCAACTCCAATTTGGACTACATGTAGATGATTTGGGTTCAGTTTACTGGAATTCCTGCTGTTTATTTTTTTTTCCTTTCCTTTGTTGAATGTTGGACTGTATTTCTGTATTTCTTAAAAGATAATTTTAAAACGTTGATAGTGCTAATTTGCATTTGGAAAACAAGAAAAAATTAATGATCTAAATGAACCACTAGAGGGCACCTCTTTCCCTCCCTCCCTCTTTGTCTCTGTCTGTCTGTCTGTCTGTCTGTCTGTCTGTCTGTCTGTCTCTCTCTCTCTCTCTCTCTCTCTCTCTCTCTCTCTCTCTCTCACACACACACACACACACACACACACACACACACACACACACACACCAGGTATGAAATAAACTTTGAATGGATTCTAGGTGCATTACTCATCCATGCCCTTTGTCAAGATGAAATTTCTTTTAATAACTTGTGAAACTATGTAATATATATAGCAGAACATCTGGGAAGTGGAAACGCTCATCTGGTAACCAGCTAGGTAATTAGTTTCCTGCCACATAGTTATTCCCTGTCAGCTGTGCCCTCCTGCTCTGCAGCCCAGACCCAGGATTGGCTGATTGATTGAGGTGGCTCAACCCTATACCAAGGACACCCCTCCCCATTTTTCTCTGCTGCATTCCAAGTCTTGGAGTCTCCCTTGCCTCTCCTAAAACATCAGCTTTCCCCTTTATCTGATAAAGCCTGACATGACCAAACATTATTTTGGGATTCTCTTTGAACTCTCCTCCCTCTGCTTTTTTGTGGCTCATTTGCTTGGGCTGCAGATGGTTTGAGCTTTTCCTCAAATACCTGATACTGTTTTTTTCCTAAATCAAAATGAGCAATAGTCCTTGAAGAATTCAAGCATCTGTTAAACTTCAAGGGCAGTTTTCAAGTCTTCTTGCTTGATGTCCTGGCAATGTGTGCACAGTTGATCTTTACCTCGGAGAACCACTTTTTAAAAATCTTTATTTGGTGATGATGATGCTGGTGGTGGTAATGGTGATGATGATAGTGGTGATAATAGGCATGTGCATGGGAAGGGACATATGTGCCCTGGTATGTAGTTGGTTATTTTTACTCTTTGCTCTTTGGGGGTCTGCCACCCAGCTCCCAAATAAATGCATGGAATCTTATTCTTTCTTACAAATGGCTGGCCTTAGCTTGATTTGTTTGTAACCAGCTTTTCTTAAATGTATCATCTATCTTTTGCCTCTGGGCTTTTATCTTTCTCTATTCTATATAACTTTCTTTACTTCTTACTCTGTGGCTGGTTGTGTAGCTGGGTGGCTGACCTCTAGAGTCCTTCTCTCCAACTCCTTTATCTCTCCTCAATCTCTTCTTCCCAGATTTCTCCTCCTATTTATTCTCTCTGACTGCCAGCGGGCCGCCCCTATCCTTTCTCCTACCTAGTATTTGGCCATTCAGCTTTTTATTAGGCCAGTCAGGTGTTTTAGACAGGCAAAGTAACACAGTTTCACAGAGTTAAACAAATGCAACATTAAAGAATGCAACACTCCAGGTGGTGGCGGCAGTGGTCTGCACCTTTAATCCCAGCACTCAGGAGGAAGAGCCAGGTGGATCCCTAAATTCAAGGCAAACCTGGGTTATAGAGCTAGTTCTAGGACAGCTAGGGCTACACAGAAAAACCCCGTCTCAAGAAAAACCAAAGTAGGGAGAAACAAAAAGAATGCAACACATCTTTGCATCATTAAAAGAATATTCCACAACATAAACAAATGTAACACATTTTCAAATAATATTCTACAACACTGATGTGTGGAGGGGGTTGCTTCTTTCTTTCTACCTTTGTGTGAGCTCCAGGAATCAAACTCCGGTCTTCAGGCTTGCACTGCAAGTGCCTTTACCTGCTGAGTCACCTAGCTGGCCCAAGGTTTCCTTTCCTTTTTAGTAGAACTTTTTTGTTTGGTGTGTGTGTGGGGGGGGGGGGTCTCATTTCTTTAGTACACTCCAGTGCACACACTATAATTTGTGTGTGCACACATACACACATGCATGTATATGTAGGTAACTATAAATTCTAGCCATGGTTTGGTATCATCGATGGTGCATTTAATAATAGATTCTTGGCTGGGTGGTGGCAGCACACACCTTTAATCCCAGCACTCAGAAGGCAGACACAGGTGGATCTCTGAGTTCGTGACCAGTCTGGTCTACAGAGTGAGTTCCAGGACAGCCAGGGATACACAGAGAAACCCTGCCATGAGAAACCACAATTAATAATAATAATAGTATAATAATAATAATAATAATAATAATAATAATAATAATAATAACAATACAGATCTTCACCCTCTCTAAGGCTTGAAGTATATTTCAGAAAAGGGAAAAAAAGAGAGGCAAGAAGGTTGTGGCACGCTGACATCCTGGTGTGGCCGGGCTGTTGCTCAGACTCACAGCAGCTGGGATTACCTGCAGAAGACCTATACAAAATGGAGTCCACCAGCACCTTGTCATGAAAGGAGCAGGGGCTTCTCCCTGAGGACTTACACATGTGCTGGGTGGTCAACTTGACACAAGCTAGAGCCATCAGAGGAAGGAGGCTCAGCTGAAGAAATGCCTCCTTGTCCAACTGTAAGGCATTTTCTCAATTAGTGATCAATGGGGGAGGGCCCAAAGATGGGTGGTGCCATCCCTAGGCCGCTTGGCTCTGAGTTCTATAATCATGTAGGTTCAGCAAGCCATGGGAAGCAAGTCAGTAAGCAGCTCCATGGCTGTACGAGCCTGCCCTTGCAGGCTCCGGGTAGATCTTCTTCATGCAGGATCCTTTAAACATGTTGCTTCTGGCCTGCAGGGAGGGGTGGGGAGGGAGGGAGGGAGGGAGGGAGGGAGAGAGAGGGAGAGGGAGAGGGGGAGAGGGGGAGGGGGGAGAGAGGGGGAGGGAGGAGAGGGGGAGGAGGAGGAGGGGGAGGGAGGGGGAGGGGGGGAGGGGAGGGGGAGGGGAGTGGGGGAGGTGTAAGGCAGAAGCCAGCGCCACTTTAAGGCGTGGCACTTCGCGGCTCTCTACACATGGCCTCTGTATCAGCTCCTGATTCCTGAATCCTGCCCTGTTTGAGTTCCTATCCTGATGTCTTCAGTGATGAACAGCAATGCTGAAGTGTAAACCTAATAAACCCTTTCCTCCCCAACTTGCTCTTTGGTCATGGTGTTTCATTAGATAATGTGGAGTCCATGCTACTGCAGTTTTAAAGTCCTGTAAATAATGCTGCTGTACGATTAATGTTGACAGAAATGCTTATTGTTCCTCAGAGCCCCACTCCCCTTCTAGGCAAAAGAGGGGCTTCTGGGAAGTGACTGCCCTACAGTCCATTGCACTTAGGTCAACAGAACACAGAGGCCCCATCCATTACATCCAGGCCTGGTCCTTAAAAAATTTCTACTCAGTTCTCTTCCCGCTGAATGCTGATGCTTCTAGAGCAGCTCTCCACTCAAAGGAACTTCAAGCCCCATGTTCTACAAATTAAAACTCTCAATTAACAAATACATTTTTTAGTGTTCTACTCCTGTGAATAAAAGAGATCCCCTTTACAGATTACAAATTATTTTATGTTCAAATATTCTGATCTTTTTTTTTAAAGATTTTTTTTTTAATTTATTATATAGTGTTCTGCCTGCATGCCAGAAGAGAGCACCAAATGTCATTAAAGATGGTTGTGAGCCACCATGTGGTTGCTGGGACTTGAACTCAGGACTCTAGGAGAATAGTTAGTGCTCTTAACCTCTGAACCATCTGTCCAGCCCTGCCCCTGCCTCTTTTTTAGAGTGTTTTATCTTCATGATGTCTCTTTGGAGCATGCTGACCACAGTGGTACCTCACTCTCCTCCTGGTAACAGGGTCCTCTTCCTCCCTATTAATCTTAGTTGGATCCACAAATCCTCAGTGGAAAACATAGTCTGCCATCTGGACATGTTAAAGGAAGGCTCTCCTTGATTTTCGCTGCAAGGTGGGTCTTAATAAAGAAAAGCATCTTGCTTTTAAATTGAGTACCTGCTGGAAGTCCTTTAAGGTAGTGCATCTTTGCCAACTTGGTGCTTAAATGACCTTGTGGGGCAGAGAGCCCTCCCCCAACTTGCTCTTCATTGGGCTTTTGTGAGAGGAAAATATACCTTCAAGGTAGGAACCCTTGGAATTTATGTGTTATGTAGCCCAGGATGGCCTTGATCTTGCCTCAGCCTCTCTTAGAAAAGCACACCACTATGCCTGGCTCCCCAAAAAGATTTTTAGCTGCAAATTGTATCTCATTCCCTCAAACCTCATTTTTTTTTTTTTTTTCCAAGACAGGGTTTCACAATGTAGCCCTAGCTGGCCTAGAACTTGACATGTAGACTAGGTTGGCTTTGAAACTCAGCAATCTGCCTGCCTCTGACTCCAGAGCTGCTGGGATCAAAGGTGTGGGCCACCACACTTGGCTCAAACCTAATTTATTATTATTTTTTAAAGCTCAAGGACACTTTTGTTTGTTTATGTGGGGTTTTTGATTGTTTGTTTGTTTTTGAGGCAAGGTTTCTCTGTGTAGCCTTGGCTGTCCTGGAACTCCCTCTATAAACCAGGCTGGCCTCAAACTCAGAGGTCTACCTGCCTCTGGGGTGCTGGGATTAAAGGCATGAGCACCCACCACTGGGCACGATCAAGGACAATTTTATTAGAATTTAAAAGAAAAGAACCCAGGATGGCCAAGCTGTAAATTTTAACAGCTGCCCAGTGGAGGGGAATGGAGAAGAAAAAGACCATGCCAGTTGAGTTCTGCCAGCATGGAGGTCTGCCACATGGCCAGGGAGGGAGGCTTTAGAAAAAGAGCAAGGAATCTGGCCTGCATATAAAAGAAAGGAAGAGGCAGAAAAAACAAACAGGAAAAGTTGCATCTTCCAAACTCAGAAAGGTGCTGGACTAGCCCAACCTCCAACTGCATGGCTAAAAGGGACTGTCCTGGGGTGGGGGTGGGGGGGAATCTGGGAAGGGAAATTCAGCCTGGAACTGAATTCTGACAGTAAGTATTTAAGATGTCGTGTATCTCATGGTTGCTGGTTGCAAGTCATGTCTCATAAAGGGAAAGATGTTATTTCTGAGACATGCCCATTACACAATCCTCCACACGACACCGCTAGGAAGCTGTGAGAAGCGCCTCAGCTCTCATTTCCTGCTGTGAGAGATGAAGTGATTCCTAAAGCTCCTAAAGCAAATTATATGTGATGAGGGCTTCTCTGGTTTGGTGCCTATTATGGGCTGAGTGGTAGGTAGATTCCCCCAGGCCTGTGTGGCCATCTGAACCTAGGACTCCTAGTCCAAACTCTATTCGAAATTAACAAAGAGGCCTTCCTTGACAGAAATTCAAGTAAAAATGACTACAGGATGGTTTAAAGAACAAAACAACCACAACAACAAATAGCAGAAATCTTTGGAAATGTCCTTACAGGGGGAAGAATTCCTTACTCTATCACGTGAGGAAATAAATCTTCTAGAAGGACTGATTTTTCTGGAATCTAACAATACCTTGAAAGGTTTGAAAACACCAGCTGGACCAGTTTGAATGCCACCTGACCTGGGCTTTCTAATGTACTTACAAATTTTATGCCAACTCTAGTTTATCTTGGGGTTCAACTGTCGGACTTGATAAGAAGAGTCTCAGGTCTACCTTCCCTCTAGGAGGCACTGGTTCTGCCTAGCTAAACTTGGATTTCCAGACTTGCAAATATAACCTGCACCTAAATAAAGCCCTCTGGGGCTGGGGTCTAGCTCAGTGGTTTCCTAGTACTTACTTGGCTTCGATCCCCAACACTGCAAAACAAGATGAAGAAGAAACATTGTCGGTGTTTTGTTTTAACCTTGTTTGTGGTTTCTTTGTTTATAATTTCTGGAGATACAGATTTTTAAAAGTGTAGCTAATGCTAGGGCACAGTGGTGCACATCTTTAATCCCAGCTCTAAGAGGCAGAGGAAGGCAGATTTCTGAGTTTGAGGCCAGCCTAGTCTATACAATGAGCTCTAAGCCAGCCAAGGCTATATAGACTATATAGACCCCATGGGGGGGGGGGTTAATTAGTGTAATTCAATATGGCTAGTATATTTTCATTAATAGTGTAATTCAATATGGCTGGTATATTTTCATATATATATATATATATAGTGTGTGTGTGTGTGTGTGTGTGTGTGTGTGTGTACATGTGCCTATTCATACATGTGGAAGTCAGAGAAAACCTATGTGGAGCTGGGTCTCTCCTGCCACTTTTCTATGGATTCTGGGAATTAACTTGGGTTATCAGACTTGCATGGCAAATATCTCCACCCTCTAAGCCCTCCCACCAGCCCCCTGGTTCATGTCTTCCTATAAAGGAGAGATCAGGAATTAGATACATACAGAAGAAAGGCTATCTGCACAGGAAGATACCATCTACAAGGCAAAGACAGAGGCCTCAGAAGGAATAACCTTGTCAACACCTCAGTCTAACTTCTCACCTCCAGAATTGTGGGAAAATAAAGGTCCATTCTTTAAGCCACTCAGTCTGTGGCACTTTGCTGCAGCAGCCCTAAGAGTGATGGCCAGGAAATGGAGGACAACTGGAAACATCTTTTTTTTTTTTTTTTGTCAGCACAAATCACCACCACAATTATTTCCTTTGCTTCCCGGCCTAAAATACCAGCATCTCTAAGAACTTGACATCTTTCATTTCAGAGTCACCTTTTCCCAATGCAGGATGAGCCCTGAAATTCCAACACAGGGAGTTTGAGGCAGGAAGATTGCTATGAGCCAGCCTAGGTTACTATGTAAGTTCTAGTCCAGACTGAACCACAATGAGACACTCTGCCTCCCCCCCCCCCTTCTCCTTTACATCTCAAGAAAACAGAAGTAGAGGGAGGGTGGTACTGACATGAGAGCTGTGTGTGCGTGGTAGAGGTGCAGTGGGGGTGTCTGTCATATTTTTTTCTATTTCTGAGCTAGAATCCTCCTGAAAGGCCGGCACTTCACTCAGTGTCACAAAGCTTGGCCACATGAGGATGAATCTGAAAGAGACGTTGCAAACGAAGCTAATGGAGAGCCTGTGGACCAGCTGTGTTGTCTCAGTGGTGGGTGGGCTACCCACCGAGTATCGCTCCAGCTATTCAGCTGTTGCTATGGCAGATCCCACAGTGGTGCCCTTGGGAGCATGCTCAGTGTAGCTGGTGTGGGGTGGGGGTGAGCTCGGAGACTTGTCTTCTTGGTAAATGAGTCAGTATAATTGAGTGACTGATTCTAGAAGGCTTGTGGGGTCGGCAATCATTTCAGCAATCACCCTTTTGATGTCTTTCAGCTACATTGGAACTTCCTCAGTCCAAGCTGAATACAAGTGGGGAGGATGTCAAAATGTCCCACAGTGTGCCTGGGCTACCCGATGATTAAAGTCAACTTTGTTAAATTCAACTTTGTTGCCTCCAATGATCTTAACACTTTGTAATTATTTTGCTAGATTGTCTCAACATCTCATCACCTCCATCCCACCATACTCACAGCTCTGGTACAGGGGTGAGAATCTGGGGTTATCGGGACAAACATACCCATATAAACTCACCCCTGTGAGACCCTCTGTACAGCTATTGCTGGTCAGTCTAGGCCAGCTCACTCATCTCTCAAGCTTTGTCTGTTTTGAGAAAGGGTCTCACCATGCATCCCAAGCTGACCTTGAACTCAAAGCATGTTGTCTTATCCTTTCCAGTAGCTGGGGTTTTACCACCATGCCCCTGAACTTTCATCTTCTTCTTCTTCTTCTCCTTCTCCTTCTCCTTCTCCTTCTCCTTCTCCTTCTTCTTCTTCTTCTTCTTCTTCTTCTTCTTCTTCTTCTTCTTCTTCTTCTTTTTCTTTTTCTTCGTGAATGTGTGTGTGTGTGTGTGTGTGAGTGTGTGTGTGTGTGTGTGTGTGTGTGTGTGTGTGTGTGTGTGTGTGTGTGTGTGTAGATAAAAGAACAACTTAGTAGAGTCATTTCTGTCCTTCGTATCCAGGGATTGAACTCAGGCTATCAAGCTTGGTGGCAAATGTCATTCCCTCTTCTCCCATTCCCCCCTCCCTCTTCTTCTACTGAGCCATCTCTCTGGCTCTTTTAAAATATTGCTTATTTATTTATTTAGTCAGGATTTCACTATGTTGTTCTGGCTAGAACTTGTCATGTAGAGTAGGCTGGCCTTGAAGTCACAGTGATCTTCCAGACTCTTCCTCCCCAGTGCTGAGGTTATAAACATGTGCTACCTTGCCGAATAAACATAGCCCGGAGTGACCTCAATCTTGAAATCCTCCTGCCTCATTCTTTTTCATCAGTTGTTCACACATGTGCACCACTACAGCTGGCTCCTTTCACTTTTAAAGATTTATTAATCGATATGTATGTGTGTGTGCTCATGGATGTGCGCACGCATGCAAATGTGAGCAAACACACATGTGCCTGTGGAGAACAGAAGAGAGCTTCAGATCCTCTGGAGCTGCAGTTATAGGCAGTTGGGAGCCATCCAGTGTGGGTCCTGGGAATCAAATTCCAGTTCTCTGTCAGAGCAGGCAGCAAGTACTCTTAATTGTGGCGCCCAAAAGGGTGGGCTGCTGGCAAGTTATGCTCTGTGCTCTTTGCACTGGTGAGGAAAAAAACCCCAGCAAATTAGGCCTCCGTTCAGCAAAGGTATCCCTATCCATCACTGAAGAGTATTTTTATAGCCCAGGGAAGCAGGAAGAAAACACCAAGGGTGTTTTCTCTACCTCAGGATTTATTAAGTCAAGGACCATGCTAAACAAAGTCTTTTCTACACGACACCTTAGTTTTTAAGATTGTTACCTTGAATGCCCTTATTTTGAGATGAGGAAAGTGAGAATCAAGGTTTCAAAGCTGCTGAGTAGGGCACCTGGGAGAACTCATGTGTTTCACCCCAGAGCCCCCAGATGGCCCTTGGAGCCCAGTGAAAACTCAGAGAAATGCACCTACAAATCTTTTTTTTTTTTTTTTGATTAGCATGTCTATTTATCTTTGCGTTTTATTTTATGTGTGTGGGTGCTTTGCCTGAACGCCTGTCTGTGCATCACTTGCTTGCCTGGTACCTGCAGAGACTGGAAGAGGGTGTGGGACCCCCTGGGACTTGAGTTAAGAAGCCTATAAGCAGCCACGTGGGTACTGTGTGCTGTGTGGAGAACTCAATCTTTATAAGAGCAGCCACTGTGCCCTGGCTCCAGCCCCACAGCTGTGATAGCCACTCTAAGTAAGATCTGTTCCTTACCATCAAAGTAGCGATCGGGTCTAGGGTTTCCTTCTCTTAAATACACATTTAGATACTTTACTTGAAATATAGTTCAGCCTGAAAAGTTCTCTCTCTCTCTCTCTCTCTCTCTCTCTCTCTCTCTCTCTCTCTCTCTCTCTCTCTCTCTCTCTCTCTCTCTCTCTCTCACCCTCCCCCATCACACACACACACAGTCATTGCTTTTAAAAGACTCACTGGACTAGACTTGCTCTCCCCTAATACTAGTTCTTAAAATCAGGCAGTTTTCTGAATTCCAGAAAGGATTGATTCCTCTCAGATGCTAACACATCTGGAAGTAGTAAAACTGGGTCTCTGGAGAGGACCATTCATTCTTGGGTACCATTTGTGTGCAGAAGTATTTGGTAATCTGAGAATTCATCCTAGCAACTTAAACCCAAAGACTTTTGTAGGAATCTTCTCCAAATAATTTTGCATTAGGACGTTTTAAAAAGTGATCATTTATCTGTCTACCCTGATGTACTGAAAGGGGTCAGCGGGTGTCCCCCCCCCTTTTAAAACAGAAATAGGGGATGCGGGATGGCATGACACAAGTCACTCTCTTGTGGGGAGGCCAGATGGCAATGAGAGAAAATTCCACAACACACTGGAGTGTTGGTGGAGGGAAGGGCGTTCCAATCCAGACCTGATGAAGGCCTTCGAACCAGGGATGAGCTCAGGTGAGGACCTGCCACTGATAAACTGGGCCAGGCCGCTGCAGGGGCCAGTGCCAGGTGGGGCAGAGTAACTAAAACCAGGGTTGGGGTGGGATTCGAGGAGAAGAGATGGGACGGGGAAGTCAAGGTTGGCCAGGTGGGTTGGGTGAGCGCTTATCTTAATTCCACCACTCAGATCGTGGGCGGAAAGACGCAAACGTTTCCCTCCTCGACCCTGGTTGGATCCTGGGACCCTAGGGCTTGGGAGCTGAACGGGGACCCTACCCCGGCCGGCAACGGGGTTCCCGCCGCTCCCCTCCCCCTCTCCCGCGGCGGCGGCGGCGCAGGGGACGGGCAGGGGCGGCAGCCGCGGTTGTCCCCTCCCACCACCCGCCAGCGCGAGCTTCCCGGCGCCGCGCTTCCCTGCTCCAGCGAGAGAGCGGGCGAGGCCAGAGCCGTGGCCGGGCCGCTTCCTTCTCGCCGCCGCGGCGTCCTGAGCTCCGGCCGCGATGGCAGAGGCTGAGCGGGGTTGAGCCCGCCGCCGCCCGCAACCCCGCGGGCCCCCTGAGTCCCTGACATGGCGAAGCAGTACGATGTCCTGTTCCGGCTGCTGCTGATTGGGGACTCCGGGGTGGGCAAGACCTGCCTGCTGTGCCGCTTCACCGACAACGAGTTCCACTCCTCACACATCTCCACCATCGGTAAGGGGCGGTGGCCCGGGGGCGCCCCATCCTCCCCTCCCGCTGGCTGCTTTTTCATCCCCAGCCCGGGAGGGATTATGCGACCCTCAAGGTACAGGCGGTGGCACGGGAGGCCAGGGAGAGGGAGTACACCTAGGGGTGAGAGGTCTTCCCGACTGGGGCCCTGAGCCTCGGCTCCTGCAGGTGAGGGGTAAACGCTGCCTGCAACCAGAGACTAGGGGTGGGAATTCAGCCTTCTGGCTGGAGATCTTCCCATCCAACATGAGAAGACAGAGGCAGGTGTAGGCCAGGGTACCTTGGGCTGGGGCAGCGAGACTCGACCAGTGAAGCGATACACCCACCGCTCCAGATGAAGAGGGAAGGAAAAGGGAATTGGGGTGGGGACCAGTCAGTCAGTAAGTCAGTGAGGTACCCTGGGTCTGGGGGTGAGTCGATGTGGAGCCAGAATGGGAGTGGGCAGAGGGAGACATTGGTCAAAGGAACAGAGTTTGTAGGGCTGTAGTGAAGGTAAATCCACCACACACCTGGAAGAAGGTAGAGATACAACCGTTCAAGAGGAAAAATAAAAATAAAAGCTAGCGGCTGTTTTGAAGGAGGGTGAAGGAAGATCGAAAATGTTCATGCAGACCAAGGAGTCAGCAAGTAGACAGGATATACCTTACACCTGGACAAAGGCCTGGTGACACCCTGGCAAGGCCAGGAGGGTCACTGTTTTGGGAGTGAGTCAGAGGTCTCTCCTTCATGGGCAAGGGAAGGCCCTCTCTTCTACAAGGGCTGACTTGAGGGGATTCCACCCATATCTGATTCCAGGGTACCAGACTTGGTCTGCTCTGAAGTAGCCTTCTCATGGCTCCTGGCAGAAACAACCTGCCAGCTGCCTGATCATCCCGTAGGAACCCTGCTTTCTTCAGGGAGGGCACCAGCTCTCAGCTTCAGGATGCTTTCTCCCCTTCACACTCCTCCCCCAACACACTCCTTGCCAAGAGAGGTGGTGAGGGCAATTGCAGTCAGGAGCAGAGCCCTGTTTGTGGGTAAGAGACAAGCATGGTTAGGCATACCTGGAGACCTCCCTCTGGGGCAGCCTTGCCTGTGGCTTACACTTCTGAGCATCAGTGTCTCGTCTGTTGAATGGTTCTAATAGTGAGACCTTCCCGAGGTGCTGAACAGATTAAATGAATGAATGCTTTAAAGCACTTAGCTTTAGTGCTGGCTGTCCTTCTCATTGAGCTGGGTCTCTTTATGTGCTTTGCTCTCATTAAGTCACTTGGAGCCAAAGAACAAAACTTGTCCCTATTTCTCTGGGGGCACTAAAGTCAGCTCCTAAGAGACCCCGGGGCTTGAGTTGGACCACGATTTGAATAAGAAGCAAATTTCAATAGATGGGAAAGGGATGGACAGTGAGCCTTGGCTGAGAGAGGGTTGCATGGCTCTTGGGAGCCCTTGGAGAGGAGGCAGGTGTTGGGGAAAGTCATGGAGTGAGGCAGGGAGTGGCTGAGGAACCAGATGGGATATGAGAGAGCTTACAGGCTTGGGGACAAAGGGCAACAGGTTACTTCTATAGAAACTTTCCCTGACTATCCTTGGCAAGGGTCTGAGGCCAGGAGCTTTTGAGCTGTCTGCAATGAGCTGGGAGATGCGTATGCCTGGATTTTGCCTGAAGAGCAGTAGTTTGCAGCCTGAGTCATAGTTACAAGTCCTAGGAGTGACCTGGAGTTTTTCCTTTGAGGGCTTGATTGGTTCCCATCACTACAGAAGACCTTGGGGCTCCTGCCTAGTGTGTGAGGAGTCAGCTTCCCCCAGGAGACATATGCCCCCTTCTTCAGTAGAGGGAAGAAGGAACCTGTTTCTGAAGTACCAAATGGCCCTGCAGAGGCTGTGCTTCCCATAAAAGAGAGCCATCCTTCACCCCACACCTCTAACCATTAACCCTTGTCTTTCTGCCTCCTAACCTCCCTCAGCCATCTTCTTCCAGCTGGTGAGGACCTCTCTGGAAACCCTTCAGAGTGCACTACTTAAGGGGCAGGGGTGAATCAGTGAGTTGCTTGGTATACTTCTGGAGAATTCCCATTCCAGCCTTGGCATATTGGCCTAAAACCCTATTCTTGGAGTCTGTTCTTTGCCATCAGAAGATGGACAGGTACCCCTTTCCACAGGATGTGCAGACACCTTAGGATGCTGAAGTCCACAGAAGACAAAGAAATCTGTCATCCTTCACTTCAGTCCTTCAAATCTGCCCCACTGGGTTTCTTAAGAGCTTTCTTATTTAAAGCTGATGGAGGGCATGTTCTTCTCCCTGCCTTCTCAATGCCATGTTTTCTAGCATTGACTACAACTGAAGGGAAAGAATTTCCTTGGGTGATTTGGACAGTTTCCCAAGGAAAGGGCAGCCAGAAGACAAATCAAAGAGCCAAGGAAATGGGGGTGCCGGCTCAGTTTCGTAATTTATCCACTAAGAAAACGTGTGTGTCCTGTGTGCTAGGCTTGGGAGAGTCCATACTGAATGTTGATCTAGACATCTTTCCTCATTTATTTGTATCACAAATGGAGAAAACAAGGCAATTCACTGATTGCTGCCAAGGCAAGAGTTCAGATTCTTGGCTCACGTCGATGTCACCTTGGCTGGTTCTCTGATAATTTCCTATATATTCTATGTAAGAGCCAGAAACGTTCCATGAGAGAACCAGCCTGGGAGACTGAGGCACCGATGTCCTCTCCATCTTTCAACCCTGAAGCTAGGCCTGTGCCAGGTGTGCTCCCAGGTGAGGGTTGGTGGGGAGCCAGAACACTAATGTTCCTGCAGCTTCCTGAAAAGGCTATGTCATCTGTTAATGTAAAGGCGTATTCCCATGATGGACCATTCCAGGCATCCTACTGACATTACAGTCTACCCTTTCCTGTCCATAGAAGTCTTCTGACCTAGTGGAGGAAGCAAGGCATGGGCAATAAAGAGCGATTGCCAATGTGTGATAACGTCCTAAAGTACTTGGAAAAGCACTCTTTAGATAGAAGGATTTTACTACAGTTGTGCCACTGATCCCACTAAAGGTCTGTAGTCCTTCTCCATGTAAGATGCGCCTGAGGCAGCCAATGGGATGTGAGGGACTGGATAAGAGAGGCTGTAGCTAATGATTAGAAAGGGAAAGGTCCCTGTGGACTCCACCAGGCAGGGAAGGCTGAAGCTGGGCGCTGTGGTGTGGGTTGCCTGTGGGTGGGTTCCTGCAGTGGAAGGAACCAGATGGGACAACGTGAGCACAGATAACAGAGGTGCGAAGTGAGTGGGTGTCGATGGGATGCTGGGCAGTCTGGCTGCTGCGGAAGGGAGTTTTTAGACAAGAGAACATTCCTCTGTTCTGCTCTGTCCTAAACCTTAAATAATTTGAGGGTGAAGCCAAATCATATACCTCTCAGTGCAAGGCACCATCTCTAGTAAATGCAGGGTTCAATTAGCAGAGGCCATCGAGGGCCTGGCTTGGGCCTAGCAATAAGCGAAAGGAGCTTTACTCATTTGTTTATTTATTAATTTTTAGCAAGGTGCTGATATGTGGAGTTGTGAGCGCAGCACTCAGGAAGCACAGGCAGGTGAATTTGAGGCCAGCCTGGTCTATAGAGTTAGTTCCAGGACACACACACACACACACACACACACACACACACACACACACACACACACACACACACACACACACACACACACACACACACGATGATGTTACCTGAGAAGGAGGAGGCCCATCCAGGGTGTGCGGATGTTGCCGCAGTTATGAGGAGCCACTCAGCTCTTTTCTGTTTCTCTGGGACCAAGCAGATGCCTGCACTTGCACTTGCACTTGTGATTCGGTTTCCTCTCTTGAAATAGGAAGTGCCTCCAACCATGAGCCTGACACCTCTGGAAAAGTAAAGAGTATCATGTGACCTGTGCTGTCTGATCAGGCAGGGAGACCTCTTCTGTGGATGTTTGTGTTCAGGTACCCCATTATGATGGCCAGACTGGGGTGTAATGCAAGCTTGAGAGGATTTCCCAGAGGCTGGTTCCTTGGTCGTCCTCCAGTACACTCACCTGGGCCTTTTGTTTGAAAAGCCATCCTCAGGCTTGTCCCCCCTTTTGAGTGAGGAGAGGCTGTGGCTTCTTTCTAGTTGGACCGGTCCAACTGCTTTGGCTGGAGGTTGTTTACTCTTGCTGCTGTAGCCATCTGCCTTAAGAAGTTAACTGACCGCACTAGGCAGGCGTTTGTGGTGACTTGGGGGTGGGGGGCAGAGGAGAGGAAGAACCAGGAGTGCTAGATCTGAGCCTGGACCTAAGCGACCTGACAGACACTGGACAGATGTTTGGGTGCTGTGACCCCAAGATGTGCAGGTTGCTAGACCGAGAAGCTGGGTACAAAGACAGTGTGACACTGGGAGGGCCAGAACTGAGTTTTTGTGCTCCATGGCTCAGATTTTAGCAGATCTAGGGCAGCCTGAGACCCATCTCCCCCTACTCTGCTCCCACAGGCCTTGCAGAAAGGAAGATGAAAAGCGCTTGGGAGAATGGAAAAAGCGCAGGCAATCGATGACCTGCACATTCTCCATTGCCTTGCCTGCCCTGAGTCCTTCAAACACTCACTTGATCTCAGCGCTTAATTCTGCAGTCCCAAACAGCAGACAGCAGAAGAACCTTTCTTAATGGTTGCCTGGGAGATTATGGAGGTTAATAGATCCAACGCACTCTGGAGAGTCCTCAATAAAATTGTAGCTGCTGTCACTCTTATTGTTCCTATGTTATGGAGATGAGTAAACATCCAGTAATGTGCTATGACATCATCCTGCTCATCACTCAAAGACTCAAGCATTTGGATGATATTTTGGGGTATGTGATGTATGTACTGGTACCCATGCAGGCCAGAGGTCAACCTTGGATGTCATTCCTCAGAGCTGTCTACCTTCGTTTTTGAGACAAGGCTCTCTCCTCTGGGGCCTGGGGCTCACAGTGAGGTCTGCTAGCCAGGGAACCCAACTTGTCTGCCTCTGCCTGTTCAGCACTGGGATTCCAGGCATGTGCCTGGATGCTGGAGATTGAACTCAGGTCCCCATGCTTGTGTGGTTTGTGCTTTATGAACTGAGCTATTTCTCTGGAACTATTTATTTAACAACCAGCCATGATGTGTCAGGCTTTATGCTAGGACTGGAGATACAGTGCTAAGTGAATGGGGAGGAATCAGGGAGCTATCTGACAGCCCAGGGGTGCAGGCTAGGTGTATTTTACCTCTGTCCACTACTCCCAGCTCTAGTGCTAGCAGTGTGTCTGAAGGAAGACTATTAATAAGGGTATACCACAGAGTTGGGTAGCCTAGGAGGACAAAGGCGGCTCTGCCTTGTTTCTCTCTCTCTCTCTCTCTCTCTCTCTCTCTCTCTCTCTCTCTCTCTCTCTCTCTCTCTCTCTCATTTATTCCTCTGTCCTGTTCCTTCCTCTTTTTGACACAGGCACAGACCTACCCTTCTACCTTTTCCCTAAAGGACATATCCCTGGAGGAATGCAGCTGAGACCTGCAAGTCTTGCTGATCTATACCACACTCACAGATGTGCTGGCTTGCCTGTGGCTCTGAGCACCCCATTTCCCTCTTGCTTCCCTGCACAGTCTGCCTCTGACCCTTCCCTCTCTCCTCTGCATAGACAATTTGGTAATGAGGTTTTTAATGTGGAAGTCAATATTTGGCCATTGCCCTTCTGTCCCGACTGCCAGGTCTCCTCAGAGGGCCTACTTCTGTAATCTAATACTTGCACCTCTTTTCCCTGTAAAAAACGCTGCTCTCCTGAAGGAGCCTCTGCTTCTCCTTGGCTCTTGTGCCTGCTCAGTGAGTTCAGTCAAGGAGGGCCCAGGGCTTCCTCCACATTTAACTCCTTGTGCTGGGGAGGTGGGAGCTAATCATCCATCCTATTTTAGAAAGATGTTTAGGACAACTAGTGACTGCTGTCTCCCCTGCAGGTGAGGCATACTTGAAGCATTCGCTCTCTGTTCTTCCAAACTTGCTTTGGGCAGGCCCTTCATCCCAGAAACCCGGTCAAAGGTTCCCAAAGGGAGCTGCTCTCCTGAAAGCCAAAGGGCAGAGGATGTACACCTTCCCCACCCGAAAGAGGGCTCTGCTTCCTCTGAGCATCCCTTGAGGGAAGTCTAGGGCTGAGGATTGAGGAAGCCAGATGGGGACCAGTAGGACAAGACCCCAAGGCTACCTTTTTCTCACCATTTTGATGGAGATGTATTGAGATTTACTGATGGGGCATCATGATCTAGAATGAGGCCAGCGGTTGCTTTGAAATGTGGCCTATTCTCTGACTGCTCTTCCTTGATTAAAATGGGCTCTTGGCTGCTCCTTGCTCCTGGCAGATACTGCATCCATTCATGTATCCATTTACTCACTGTCCCATTCATTTCTTTTCTTGCATGTATTCAACTTTGCTGAATATTATTTACTGAATCTCCCTTCCTTCCAGGCAAAGAGAAGATGAACCAAATAAGATGCTACGTTGCCTTCTAGGAGCTCACAGGGTCATTGGGAGCCAGGCTTCCAACAACCAGGATGTTACCTTGCAACAGAGATGGGATGTCCCAATGCTTTGAACTCACCCAGTGGGGAATTCCTCCTGGGCAGGTTGATAAGGCTCCACAGGAGTGACCTTTGAATAGGATCTTGAAGGCTGTCAGTTCCTCCTGGGACAGGGTCAGGGGAAGGTGCTAGAAGGAACAGCTGTTCCTCAGCTTGCTGGGACCAGCAGGACCACACCATAGCCCTTCCTGGCTGTGCCTGGAGGCCCTGTCCTTTCCACTGCTGCTGGGTTTGTCAGGACCAGAGCCCCCCCCTTTGTGTGTGTGTGTGTGTGTGTGTGTGTGTGTGTGTGTGTGTGAGAGAGAGAGAGAGAGAGAGAGAGAGAGAGAGAGAGAGAGAGAGAGTATACATGTGCCCACAAACATGCATGAATGTCCCATCCCCATGAGACTCAACAAGATACAAGGGTCTTGCATGTCTTCTCACTTCGTGAAGAGGAAAGGATAGTGTTAGTCCCTTTTCACTTTCTTTCCCAAGAACTGTGAGCTTGAGTTTGACCAAAACATTCCTGCCTGCAGATGCTTGTTACTTCCCCTGCCTGGAACCCTGACCCTTCAGCACTCTCTGCTGTACACCCTTGACACTGAGACACCAACTCAGATACCACCTACCTAAGATCTCTTATCAGCCCACTTTTAGTGGCATATGTCCCCTTCTCCCTCTAACCTATCCCCATTACCCTCTGCATTGGTTAACTTCTTCAGTGTCTGTCCAGTCTGATAGAATGGATGCTCTCAGCACTCAAGGCTGTATTCACTGTGTGTTTCAGAGTGCCACCCTTAGTTCCTGACACAGAGTAAGCATTTATGAAGTGTGTATTTGAACAAATAAATGAATGCATTTTCCTTGAGGACTCTTCTCAGGATAGTCAAAAGGGTTTTGGGAACTCATAAGACAGTGAAAAAAATAGCCAGGCATGTGTAAGGCTATGAGAGGAGGGGAGGAAGATTTTTGCAAGGGATAAACTGTTTCCAGTAGCTTCTGGTTCTTTTGCTCAGATACATTTCATAGGGGAAATCAGACATATTAGGGAAGGAGGCAGTGGCTCCCATGATCTCCATGTGAGCACAGTTCTCTGGGATATACAAGGATGAAGAGTTGGTATTTTAGACTAAAAAGTCATTGTTGCTTGTTAGGCAGGATTCCAGGGGTGAAGTGATACCCATCAGCTCAACCAGGCTGCTGGAGTAACCTTGCTGGATCATGTCAACAGCCAGGGAGCCCCAGAGTAAGAAGTTTCTTGGACTCATAAGAGTCCGTGTTTGACAGGGAGACTTCCTGGTAATAGATAAACTCTAGGCTCCCAGATTCCTAAAGACGGAGCCTTTAAGCTTTTGAGTGAAAGGAAAGGCCTCCAGTTATTATCATGGTCTACCATCCCTTTCTAATTTTTTTATTTAAATTTTTTTTTTTAATAGCAGGTGAGATGGCTCAATGGGTAAAGGTGCCTGCCACCAAGCCTGCTGACCCAAGTACAGTCACTGGGAACACACAGTAGGAGGAGAGAACTGATTTCTGCAAGGTGCCCTCCACATTACACACACACATGTGCAAGCACTCATGCTTATACATGCACACTCATGCATGCCTACCAAGGCACACATGGGTATTCATACATGCACAAAATAAGTATGTAATAAAAATTTAATCAATTACTATTGGTGTGTGCTAAATGACATACAAATGTGTGCATGTGTTTGAGCTTTTAAAAAGAACAGTTAAACCAGGCGGTAATGGCGCATGCCTTTGATCCCAGCACTCAGGAGGCAGAGGTAAGAGTATGAGTTCTTACCATATTCTTATGGTATGGTGTGAGTTCGATGCCAGCCTGGTCTTCAGAGAGAGTTCCAAGACAGCTAGCACTGTTACACAGAGAAACAAACAAACAAACAAAAAAGAGCTAGGGTATCATTGTAAGACTTCCGGAACTTCCGGTAGGTAGACACTGGAATCAGAGTCCAGTACTCTGGAGGTTAAAACACAACCTTGGAGTGAATCAGAAGTTCGGGATTCTGTCTAGACCAGGGCACCTTCTTATGTTTCTGCTTCCTGACACTTCCAGAGCAAGATGCTGTGATGGTGATTTATGTGTTTACCTTGAGGTCTGTGTGCACCTTTACCCCAAAACAAAGCCAGAATGAGGGAAGGTCTGCAGTTCCAGAGGAGAAAGTCAAAGTCAGTCAGCATGTGGTCCAGGACAGAGTGAGGTAAGAGTCACCAGACAGAAAGCAGAAGGATGCAAGTGACAGGTTGGGACACAGTGTTCTCATCCTTTCCCTGGACCGATTGTGTTCGGAGGGCCTTTGTCTCTGGCTCAGCCTCTGACTCTCCCTGTATATGTTATTCCTGCTTTCACAGGCCCCTCAGGTACATGACATTATTGGTCTCCTGAGGAGCTTTTTGCTCAGAGGAGGTTTAGGGTTGGTTGGTTTGACTGACTGACTGACTGACTGTCTGACTGACTGACTGTCTGACTGACTGACTGACTGAATGAATGAATGAATGAATGAATGAATGATGATTGATTGATTGATTGGGTGGTGTTTTTGTTTTGAGATAGGGTTTCTCTGTGTAACATGTAACAGCCCTGGCTGTCCTGAAACTCGCTCTGTAGACCAGGCTGGCCTTGAACTCACAGAGATCCCCTGGCTTCTGCCTCCTGAGTGCTGCTATTAAAAGCACAGGTGTGTGCCACCACCGGCCAGCTGAGAGGGAGTTTTGAAATGGGGGTGACTGTGGTGCCTGTATGGAGTCAGCCAGCCTCCCTTCCACTGAGTCTGCCTCAACCTAAAACCTGCTTCAGTGTTGATCAGGGTGACGTGTTTGTAAGTGACCTCCTGATACAGCCTGTAGGAGCCGCACATGCCAGTTTCATGCCGGGGCGGAGAAGGAGGGCATTCACGGGACTGATGCTTGGTAACTGGAGCCAGCATGGCCCCAGGGATTGGGTGTCTGCCTTGGGTTTCAGTTGTATTAAATTGTTCCTTCTGTGGTGTCTCCATTGCTAATGAAAAGGCTCAGGTCACACAGCTGGTCCTTTAGGCTATGGTTGATCATGGCGATAACATTTGGCATCCAGAGACAGCCCTGTTTCCACTCAAGTGTGTGCCACTGGAAGACAGGCAAGTTGGCCCTGATATTAACCCATGAGGTACCGGCTGGAGGGAAGCAGCTACTCATAGACACGGCTTAGCTTTGTCAGACTCTGGGGACCCCCCAGGTTCCACAATTGGTGCTCTTTGCTTTCCTGAGAACTCTGCTCTGCCTTCCCTTTTCTCCCTAGCTTCCTGGAGTTCTTTCCATTGCCCAGGCTGTGACTCTTGCTTGCTGTTCTTGTTTGTTCTCTGCTACTTTGACGAAACACTCTAATCAAAAGCAACTTGATTTGGAGGAAAGGGCTTCTACGGCTTATACTTCCAGGTCACAATCCATCATTGAGGGAAGTCAGGGCAAGAACTCAAGCAGGAACTGAAACAGCCTCACGGAGGAATGTCACTGCAGACTGACTCACTAGCGTATGCCCAGTTGGCTTTCTTACACAGCCCAGGCCCACCTGCCTAGGGCTGGTGCTGCCCACATTGGGCTGAGTCCTCCCATATCTATCACCAGTGAAGACAGTCTTTTACAGACATGGCCAAAGCCAATCTGAACAAGGCAAATCTCCCACTGAGGTTCCCTCTCCTTGGGTGACTCTAGGTTGTGTCAAGCTGAAAAACAAAGCCGACTAGCCAGGACAGTTTCCATTCTCCTTCTCTAGGGGAGATTGGTAAGGTCTTCAGCTAGCATTTCCTAAAGCCCCGTGCCTGATCCTGTTAGGGGCTTATATGTTATCTCATGCAAGATCTTTACAGGACTCTTCTGACATTGGGATTGTCCAGCCCTCCCATGACCGCAGGGTCACTAGTGATGAAAGCACAATTGGAAAATGAACTTTGACCACCCATTGTGTTCTTAATGCAGTCCCTGCAAGCATTTCTGAGGGCTGCCCTTGTCACCTTCAGCAGTGGACGGGAAGAGTCCCGGATACGTCCTGGTGCTCTCTTTCTACCGCCTTCATCTTCATTGCTAAACAAGAGAGCCAGCGAGCCCTTAGGATATTTTTGGAAACAAGTAAGCGCCAGGTCTTGTCTCTTGCCCTGTCCTTGTCCCAGATGCTGGTGCCCAGAGAAGAGCCTTGACTGTCTTTCCAGCTACCGGTGGCTGTACTATCACCGCACTCTGGCCTGGCAGTCTCTGGAAGGTACTGTGGAGACAGATGTCCCGAGGGTAGAGGCCAGACAGCCAGAACCCACCAGGAAGAGAGGAGGCCTGAGGCTCCCTAAGCCACAGACACATGGTGAGAGCAGCACCGTCCACTGTCACCGTGTCCCTAGCATTGTTAGATGACAGGAAATATGACTCAGTTCTTGAGTCACAGGTGCATACATGTCCTTCATTATGCTCTCTGGGACAGGGGCTTTATTCCCAGTGCTTACAGAGAGGAAAAGGCTTAAATAAACAAAGCAATAAACAACAATAACACCAAAAAAGTCTTAAACACCAAATAAGCTTTCTGGCCCTTAGGTGCTTTATATTTAGTTAGGACTCAAAGACAGCAGTAGGAGACAGTAAAGATAGGGAATGTTGTTTTTAACTCATCCTCCAAATGCCATGGTTGAAGCATTACCTACCAGCGTGGGAAGCCATTAGGCGGCAGTGAACAGTCACAGGCTGTGACTCCTTTGGAAGTGTTGACACACTCGCTGATATCACTAAGCAAAGCGGCATGGCTATTCAGATACTCAGAGGCTGAACTTGGAGCCTGGTCTAAATTGATCCCAATACCATGATATAGCACCACCACCGGCATCTCTATCCCTCTCTAGCTTCCTTTAGCTGGTGTTCCTCCGGATAGGACCTGGATAAGCCTTCTGCTTTGTCTGAAGGAAGCTGACTGGCTTCTTTTTTCAAAGAGATTTCTCAAGAGTTGTATTGTCTTCACCATCCTAGAACTCGAGGTCAAACAATTCTCCTGCCTCAGCTTCCCTAGTAGCTGAGACTAGTGTGTGTGTTGCTCTACTGGTTTGGAAGGAGTTGACTTGAAGTTAGTGAGCTAGCCCTCCTTGCTCTCGTTGGCCAGGCCACCTTGTGAGTCACCAGCAAACCCACCAGTGGTTCAGTCAGGAGGTACCTCTCCACAAAGAGTGCACTGCACCCAAACCTAATTCCATGAGCAGAGGAATCTATAGCCTTAGCCAGGAAGGACACTGGCTGTGGCAGGCACCGTGATGGACAGCAGCTTGCTGGGCTTTGAGAACTGGGTTGGGACCAGCCCCATCGGCTTGACTCTCCTCCCAGGGCTCCCAAAACTTAGGCTGGATCTTTGCAGAGATGGTTTGCTTCTTTACACTGCTGTAACCTATCTTTTAGGGACAGAGAAGTGTTCCAGTCAGGTTGAATTATTGGAGTTATTAACTATCTCAAAGAACAAAGGGTTCCCTGAAGATATTACAGTGGCAGTTATGAGGGGTGCTATAACAAAGAACCTTTGACTGGTAATTTCTTTCTTTCTTTTGGTGTTTTGAGACAGGGTTTCTCTGTGTAACAGCTCTGGCTGTCCTGAAACTTGCTCTATGGTAGACTAGGCTGACCTCAAACTCAGAGATTCCTCTGTCTCTGCCTCCTGAGCACTGAGATTAAGGGTATGCACTATCAGTGCCCAGCTTGACCAGTATTTTATAAACAACAGAAATGTATAGTTGGGGGATTGGGAAACCTAAAATCAAGGTGCAAGCAAATGCATTATCTGTTGAGAATTCCCTCTGCTACACAGATGGTCCCTCCTAGCTGTGTTCTCCATGGCAGAAGGCAAAGGGGGTTAACAAACTTTCCAGGGTCTCTTTTATTATTATTATTATTATTAAATTGATTTTGTTGTTATTGTTTTGTTTTGTGCTTTTTGAGACAAGGTCTCACCATGTAAGCTTGACTGGCCCAGAACTCACTTTGAAGAACAGGCTGACTTCAAACTCATCCTTCATCTACCTACCTCTGCCTCCCCAGTGCAGGGATTAAAGGCGTGCACCGCCTGAGGTCTGCTTTATAAGGACGCTAATGTCAGTTATGACGGCCTTGTCCACGTGATCTCATTACCTTACTAACATCACTGCATTTCAGCAAGTGAAAGGGAAGCGAGTGTAAACACAGCCATGGGCTTGCGCCATGCATGCCCACTTCCTCACTTCTGAGTGCAAATGAAGAAGCAACATGGTTCCTCAGGCTCAGAGTTGGAAGCCGCTGGCTGAGTCGAGAACATCTTGGGCAGATTTTTTAAGAGACAGGTTTTTCCAGTTCTGACTCAATTATAGGACATGAGGGCATGAATAGATTGATCTCTCTGTTCCTTACAATAGCAACCTCCACACCTACATGCCTCCCTAGGATTCTGTAGCTAAGAGACATTTTTTTTTTTTTTTTAACAAAGACAAGTGTCATTAAAAGCCTTGGGTGTGGTTCTGCCTGAGGATTGGCTAGAGGTTCAGTACACATAAGATCCAACAGGTCTGGGCTCTTGAGAGTTTGCATCTCAAAGTTCTCTCCTGAGGTTCATGCTGCTAGTTCCTACAGGTAAGAGTAGCAGAGTTGCAAGGCTCTTGCTGGTGAAATCCCTTTTGCGTTGGATTCTCAGGTTTGGGAAGGTAGATGTGTCAGTAACTTTTCTGTTGCTGTGATAAAACACCATGACTGACACAACTTACTTAATAGAAGGAAGGGCTTAGTGTATGGTTCTGGAAATATAAGAGTCCATCATGGTAAGTAGCAGACAGTGGCTGGAACAGAAGCTAAGGGCTCACATCTTGAACTGCAAGCAGGAGCAGAGAGAGAGAGAGAGAGAGAGAGAGAGAGAGAGAGAGAGAGAGAGAGAGAGAGAGAGAGAGAGGGAGAGAGGGAGGGAGGGAGGGGAGGGGGGAGGGGGAAAGGGAGAGAGAGAGAGAGAGAGAGAGAGAGAGAGAGAGAGAGAGAGAGAGAGAGAGAGAGGGAGAGAGAGGGAGGGAGAGAGAGAGGGAGGGAGAGAGAGAGGGAGGGAGGGAGGGAGGGAGGGAAAGAGAGAGAGAGAGAGCTCATTGGTAATGGTACCAGGTCTTCAAACCTCAAAGCCCCACACCAAATGTCATATTTCCTTCAATAAGGCCATGCCTCCTAAGGCTATCACCACAGTAGGAGTAGGCACAGCCATGAGTTAGGTGTTAAACACTCATTGCCCCACAGCAAACCCTAAGAGGCAAGTGGTACTCTCATTCTACAGAGAAGAAAAAGGAAACTGGGAGAAATGACTTTCCTATACTCATACATTCAGTGCCCAACTCAGGATGCAGATCCAGGTCTCCAGGGCTAACTAATGTCTTTCTCCCTCCATTACGTTCTCAGACTTCCCTCTAGCTAACTCTCTGTCTCTACACCAGTGGTTCTCAACCTGTGGGTCGACACCCTTTGGGGATAAAGTGACACTTTCATGGGGGTCGCCTAAGACACAGATATTTACATCACAACTTATAACAGTAGCAAAATTACAGTTATGAAGCAGCAATGAAAATAATTTTATGGTTGGGGTCACCACATGAGGAGCTTATTAAAGGGTTGCAGTGTTAGGAAGATTGAGAACCCCTGCTCCATACAGTGCTGTTAAAAATGTACTTTTCAGGTCTTTCTTACATTATAACTTAGTAGATTTTAGGCTGGTTAAGGTGCCTATACTTCTTTTTCTTTCTTTTTTTTAAAGATTTATTTATTATGTATACGTATACAGCATTCTGCCTGTATACATTCTGCAGACCAGAAGAGGGCACCAGATCTCATTATAGATGGTTGTGAGCCATCATGTGGTTGCTGGGAATTGAACTCGGGTCAGTGGAGTCAGTGCTCTTAACCGCCAAGCTATCTTTCCAGTCCCTTCTTTTTCTTTCTTTTCCTTAATTTTTATTATTTATGTTTTAAAGTAACTGCATTAAAGTGAGAAAAAAAAAGTCTCCTGGGTAATCTTAAATTTAGGCAAGTACACTTTGAGAGAGACTGCCCATTCTGCCTTCCTTGCTGGTTCAAGTGCAAAGCTTTTAAACCACATGGCTGGCAGACTTAAGATGTATGAAAATGTCCCGGGGCCTTGTTGAAACAGCCTGCTGGGCTATGCAGCTCTGGGGTTCTGAGTGTCCAAGTCTGAGTAGGACCAGGGTACCTGCTTTCTAAGTCCAAGATGATGCTATAAGGCTGAAAGGCCCAGAATACACTTTGAAAACTATTGTCCTAAGAGCTCACTGACCAAGGTACAATCCATGGACCCAGAAGCTTGATATAACTCCTCAGGCTCCATCTCACACCTCCTGAACTCCAATCTGTGTGCATCTTAACATTGCCTTTGAACAAACCCTGGGGTGGAGGTAGACGGAGAACATCCCTTCTTCTTTATTAGGAAGCAGCAACAAGTTAGGGTGAGCAGGAGGGAGGACTGCCAAGAGACAGAGAGGATAGAGAGCTCTTCCATGTGGAGGAAGAGAGATGGTAGGCCTGAGAGATAGGCTGTGGAGAGGCATTCTGTTGACTGTCAGCGTGAGGAGACAGAAGCCTTCAGTAGGGAGGACAGTCACATGTGGATGTGACAGAGGAACACATCTGAATAGCTGGCTGAGCAGCCAATAGGGCTGAGATAGGAAAGCTTGAGTCTACAGGGGGCTCTGTCAGGCTAGTGTTTTGATTCTGTCTTACAGTTGGGGGGAAAAAAGATAAAGCCGGGTCCTCAGTCATCACATGGCACTAAGACGGGAGTCCCATTGGTAGGATGGATACAGTGGAAATCCCGGGTGTGTGGGGACATAGAGGACAGGCGTGAGTGCATGCCAGTGGAGATCCTCGGGCCATTACATCTTTTATATTTAAAGGGTGGGGAAAATCCTTCAGGAGACATGGACTGTTCCTTCCTTCATACATGAATGCATATGAATAGACCAAAGGGAGTCCTTTATTGCTCAGACATATGAAAACGGATTTGGGAGTGGCTAGGTTGCAGTACTGTCTGTGGAGATGGCTGGGGTCCCCAGACCTGCCCCGTCCTGACTCCTGCCCATGCAGCTCTGAAGGGAGGAAGCAGCTGGTCCAGCACTGGCTCCCGTGAATTCCACAGCTGCTTGTCCCTTCTGTGCCTTCTGACAGCTTTTACACCATTTCCTCCCTCCCTCTCTCACAAGGGAAAAGTCTCCTTACTGTTGGATGCTTGCCTTTGAGCGGAGCCTTTCCTTTCAAGCACCCACAGGAAACCTGGAAATGAAACAGAGTGAAGACTTCTGTTTTAGTTTTCCACGTATGGCACTGTGACAGGAATCACATGTCATCTACAGGCAGGAAGCAGAAGGAGATGAATACTCCTGCCCTGCTTGCTGTCCCATTTTTATTCAGCCTAGGACCCCAAACCCTGTAGTGGCATCACTTACATTAGGGTGAAGTGTCCTACCTCAGTTGATGCAATCCAGAGACTCCCTCACAGGTACTCCTAGAGGCTTAGATTTCAGATCCTGTCAAGGTGACAATATTAACCATCCCCACTTCCATGTGGAGCTCATATTGCTAACACATAACTCTCCCCTCGTTCCCCCAAGGGGGTAGCATGCAGGGAAAGTTCATGGATGTTCAGGAACAGAGGCAATAAAACCATCTATCTCCCTCCTCTCTGGGACTACTTTGAGCAAAGCATGTTCTTGTTCAAGCAATGAGGGTGAGCTAGGTTTATTATAAAGGAAATGTCCTGTTCCTTCTTGGAAGAAGGTACCATACATTGAAACAACAAGAACTTCTGGATTCTCAATTGCCTCCTATGTCAGGCTCTGAGGAGAAGCCAATTCTTTGTAACTGTTTGTCCAAGGAGGGATGAAGCGAGCTGCTGCCTCCCACCAGGTCCAGGTGTCCCTCTCCTTTCATCCTCATCCTCTTTGTCACTCTCTTTACACAGGGACGAATGCCATTTGGAAAAGTACAGCTGGGTAGATATGAATCAGCTCAGGCAGGCGACAAGTGATTCACATCTGACCGACTTGATTTAGTGCAGGTCTTCCATTCTGAAGCCTTTTCTCCCTTCTAATTAAACCATGACTGCTCTTGGTGGTGGGAGGAAAGAGGCTGACTGTAATGTCCGTATTTGTGGAAGCTGGGGACGGGGGGATAACGGCACATGCTTTCCTGTTTGTCAAAGCCCAGGTGTGACGGTAGCATGGCCACGGTGCTGGAGATGCTGCACCCTTGGGACCTTCTGGGTCTAATACGCACCAGTGATGGACAGTCACACTTTTCCCATGTTCTCCAGCTGAAGACTGTGGATTACAATACCCTGGGACGTGCCTTCAGAAAATGCACAAACCCGTCAATACACAAACCTAGCTCTTGAATCACTGGGCACAGTGCCTGGGCACAGTTGGGGCCAGGAAAAAGCATGGTGATCTGAGCATCTCTCTTGTCCTGTCAGCGCACACAGTTAAAGCCTGTTGCTGCTGCTGATGTTGCATTCTCTTACTGTGGATTGCCTCACGTGTTTCTGCTCTGGGTCCTTCGATCTGGTATGACTGGCAGTTCACTCTTTAGAGCCTTGGGCAGAGGAACCTGAGAACTCTGGGCTTCCTGTGCCTTCCTGCTGCTTCCTTTCATCACTTGACAGGCTTTATGTGCCTGCTACATGCCATGCACTGCACTGGGTCAACGAAGGCTGCCTCGGAGTGTTGCAAGCCAGCGCTGTGTGTCTCGGGTCTTAGCAACTCCTTTTTACTGCTGAGGAAATGGAAGGCATGAGCCCACCCAGAGCTCTGTAGGGTCAGTTTAGAGTTAAAATGTTAGAGGAGGCGCTTGCCTCTGGTTGGTTCTCTGTCACATGAAGTCAGCGTGAAATCCTCCCCACATGAGTACCTCAGGCCTTCTTCCAGGGAGCCCTTCCTAACGCGCTTGCTCTCTCCAGGTGTCGACTTTAAGATGAAGACCATCGAAGTAGATGGCATCAAAGTACGGATACAGATTTGGTGAGTTGGACAGCAGGAGGAGGAAGGTAACGGGGGAAGAAGGGGGCGACTCTGAGCTGTGCCTGAGTGCCACTGTCTTTTGTAAAATCCTCTAAGCTTTATCTGGGATAACTGGGTATATCTCTATGAAGAGTGAGATCAGAAACCTCTATTCCTTGTTCTATGAACCTTAATCTCAGCAAACTATGGGAGTCACCAAAGGGAGTAAGTTAGAAGCAGTTAGTAAAATAAGTGCCGTGGGCTTATCTCTGAATGGGCTTTACTCTGGAGCTGCACCACCGTGGCTAAGCCTGGAAGGCTGAAAGCACCACTCCCTGGCTTAGAGTGGGACTGTTTTGTTTTGTTTTGTTTTTTGTTTTGTTTTGTTTTTCAGAGCGCCTCAGCACCACATGGTGCAGTTCCCACTACTAGCCACCAGGGGCTGCTGTGGCTTTCTGGCCTCAAGGTCTTGGGAGTCCTTACAGTTATGGTGCTACCTCCCAATCCCAGAACGCCATGGGAGCTGCCTTTAGTAATGTCCTGGGCACTGAGTGTGGGACAGATCCTCCCATCTGGCCAAGCATGGCCACGGTGGCTGAGTTCTGGAGAAGCTGTCTATGGTCCGGTCAGGTTGTGGGTCCTGAGGAGAGGCCAAGACCCTGCTGGCCTTGCCTGTGCCCATACCCAGGACCAGGCCTGCCTCACACCGCAGACTCAGGTGTATTTGGATACTCTTGGGGATTAGAGAACTACTAAATTTTCATCCTAAAATCTCCCAGCTTTTCCTCCTAAGGTATCGGGGATCCTAGCTCGTGCTACTCCATCTTCTGTCTGCATGGTCCCTTCTCTGAGCGACTGGCTTTCTCTTGCAGGGACACAGCAGGGCAGGAGAGGTACCAGACCATCACAAAGCAGTATTATCGGCGGGCCCAGGTGAGCCACCATTTCAGGGTTAGAGCTGGGAAGCTGCTCTCCACACTTCCAGCTCTGGGTGAGAAGCCTGTGTCACTGAATTGCCTGCTGGGGAAACTCCATTTTCCACTATTTGTTCTGCAGTTATCCACCGCCACTTACTGTAGCCGGGTTCTTCACCCTCACACACAACCTCCGCTCTTGGCCCAGGTCAAATCATGCCATACCTTCCTATCGAAGAATTCCATGAAGAAACTGGGCAGTGGTGACGCACACCTTTAGTCCCGCTACTTAGGGAGGCAGTGACAGGCTGATCTCTGTGACTTCAAGGCCGGCCTGGTCTACTGAGCGAGTTCCAGGACAGACTCCAAAGCTACAGAGAAACCCTGTCTTAAAAACAACAACAACAACAACAAAAAGTAAAGAATTCCATGATGGGCTTACAGAGTAGCAGCTATGAACATCTGAGGGAAAGGAAGCATGTCTGTGTGTTGAGGGGTCCTCATTATAGGCAGGAAGAAGGGAGAGTAGGATGGACATATAAGGGTCATCAGTCTGGCCCCATGACTATACATTTTACTGAGTCCATCTCTCTTTTTTTCCCTCTTTCCCAGGGAATATTTTTAGTCTATGACATTAGCAGTGAGCGCTCTTACCAGCACATCATGAAGTGGGTCAGTGACGTGGATGAGGTAGGAGACGCCACCTCGTTGATGGGATGGGGGGAGGGTACCTCAGGGAAAGGCAAAACAAGGGCCTTGGCAATAAAACAAGCTCTTAGCACTGGCCAAAACAATCTTGCCTTTCACAACTCTGGATAGAGGCCTTTGGGTGGGAAAAGCCGGAGCTTCTGTACCCTTATGTATCATACCCTGCTAGGATCTGGAAACCATGTCTGTCTTGGACATGTGTCAGTCCCAAGACTGCCTCAAGGTCAGCTTCTTCCTCAAAACCTTAGGTGCAGATGGAATTACAAGTCTGGGCTACTGGACCTGCATGTAGTGGAGCCTTGGCAAGCCATTTCAGCTCCTTGGGTCCCCAATCCCTCATCTGTCAAGGAAAGTCTAGACTGAGTCCAGTGTCCTTTGCAGTTACAACACCATTTGTTCAACCCAATGAGGCAACTGTTTTAGCATCTTCTACCCTAAGCTTCCCCTGTGACATTCTTAGGGTCAGCCATGGTACTACAGTCCCCATGACATTCCATTCCCCATGGAAGCTGAGAAGTATAGACAGTATAAAACCCTTGTATGTTGGCTTTCCCTAGTCTTGAATATCTGTGGCAAAATATATGAATTAGACATGGTTAAAAAAAAAAAACAGCAATAATAGCAGAATTGCAATGTGCTATAATAAAAGTTACTTATGAATCATTTATTTCTGGGATTTTGCATTTAATATTTTTAGATCAAGGCTGACTGATGGTAATTAAATTGTGGGGACAGGGGCTCCTATGTGTTGGGAGTCAGCCTACTTCTTGAACTTGGTGGTATGGGGGGGGGGCTAGGAATGAAGAGGTGCACTCACTCAGGCCTGCCTCCATTTTGTTCTTAGTATGCACCAGAAGGAGTCCAGAAGATCCTCATAGGGAATAAGGCTGATGAGGAGCAGAAACGGCAGGTGGGAAGAGAGCAGGGGCAGCAGGTATGTGAAGTCTCACTCTGGGGCTTCTGGGCACTTGCTGGCCTATCCTGGGAGCCGTGTCCCAGGAGTGCACTCACCATCATCATCTCACACACACATCCAGCACTGGGAAGCGGACAATTTTCAAAGGTTGCTTTCTGATCCTCAGGACATGACCAGGGTCCACATGGCAGCAGAGGCGGGGTGGGGGGGGGGAGGGACACTGGACTCTTAGGCAGCAACTCTAGCAGGTCCAAGACCTTAAACAGGATGATACTGTGCTCAGGATCACCTCTGTGACAGAGATGGGGAAGCCAGCTGCTGATACATATTTAACAGACTCTGGAGAGCTGATGTAAGGCAGGGTCTCCCACTCCACCCTCTCCACACCCTGACTTCCTGACTCCACATGCCTGGAAAGTGTGGGAATGAAGAGTCAGGACAGAGAGGGTCAAAGCATATCCAAGCGTGCAGGGAGACCGACCACACTCCCACGCAACAGAAAGATTGATATTCTGAGGCAAGACTCATCCACCCACTCTGGGCGCCGCCAGAGTTTTTCTCTTCCTCTTCAGTCAATAGCATTCCATTAGAACATAAAATAAAACTGATTGAGGGGGGCATAATGAATAATATAATGTCATTAAAATGCGAAAGTGGAGACAAGCCCTACAAGAGTAGCGGTTTTTATCGAGAAATACCCCTGTAGCACTGTGGTGGGTGCTCTTAGCTATGTGACCCCACTTAATCATCCCATAACCCTCGATGCAGACACAGCCATTCCCCTTTATAGAGGCTGATGCTGTGGCTTGGAGAGAATGGGGATAGTAACTTGTTCTGGGTCTTATAGCTCCTGGTGGTAGCTTGGCACCTAGACTGGCTTGGTAGCACTCAAAGCCCATGTTTGCCATTTATGTGCCATATGCTGTTGTCTTTGTGTCCTGATGTAGTGGGTGTGTGTGTGTGTGTGTGTGTGTGTGTGTGTGTGTGTGTGTGTGTGTTGAGACGTGAATGCAATGGGTGTGTTGGTGGAACAGCTTGTCCCATTCTCGGCCAGCCTATGTCTTAGAAAGAGCCCCAGTTTCCCGCCTGAGTCACGATATCACAGCAACACGCATTGAGCGTGCTGTGGCAGAGGCGCCTCCCAGGCGGTATGGGCCTCCCTCCCCTCACTGACTCTTTCAGAAATGTCCTTGTCTTGCAGCTGGCTAAGGAGTACGGCATGGACTTTTACGAAACAAGTGCCTGCACCAACCTCAACATTAAAGAGGTGAGAACCCTGGGGGCTGCTGCCCTGTCTCTGGCTGAGCCCAGAAGAGGGGGTGGGTGAGAAGAGAGATGGCCGACAGGAGCCAAGAGAGACGATGGGAGACCCCCTTCCACCTTGGGCAGTGGCAGGGTTACCAGAAGCAGAGAAGGGGACACTGAACGAACGCGTATTCCTTGGCTTCCCAGTCCTTCACTCGTCTGACGGAGCTGGTGCTGCAGGCCCACAGGAAAGAGCTGGATGGTCTCCGAACACGCACCAGCAATGAGCTAGCATTGGCAGAGCTAGAGGAAGAGGAAGGCAAAGCTGAGGGCCCAGCGAACTCTCCGAAGACTTGCTGGTGCTGAGGGTCCTGTGTGGAACCCGGCCCCCGCGACTCCCTTCCCTCAGGAGGCCTGTGGAAGCAGGCAGGGGAGCCTGGACTTTGCCTACTGCTGTCCCTACATTTGATGACCCTGTTGAAATCAGTAGCTGCTACTCCCCTGCCTGGCCCTGCAAGCAGCTCTGCTACGGCCTCTGAGCAGCCTGTGCCCCCAACCCCTCTACCCTGGAGTGGTAGCCTTCAGCCTGTTTCCCAGCCACAGGCCTGCTGTGATCCCAGAATGTGCTGTGACCATCTCATCACCCCAAGCTCCTGGGACAACGGTCAAGGCTGGCGTCAATGCCACTTAAAGACTCATTTCTTAGTGCATCTGTGTACTCTGCTTTTTTTCTTCTTCCTCCTTTTTCTCCACCTACTTCCCTCCAGTGTATTCTGCATCCCTGTCTCTCTCTTCCTCTGCCTGTGTGTCCTGCCCATAGCTGCTATTGCAGCCCCTACCTCTCTCCCTCCCCCCTCCCTCCCTTCCTTCCAGACTCTGCCTAAGGGAATAGACCGAGGCTCTGCCCCAGGGAGGATGACCTACCCTGCTCTGGGGTGGGACAAAGGCTCCTGCTCCGGGTGCTTCTTCCTCCGCCCTCCCCACAGCCCCTCCTTGTGCCACGGGCCGCCTCCCCATGGGAAAGTAGAATGCTGAGGGGGGAAGGGTACAGTACTCGTTGGTCCTCAGGCCTGGGCTGGCCTCCTCTGCCTTTGCCTACAGCCCTGTGAGGAACTGAGTCCCATGGCAGGCGCAGCAGAGAAGAAAACAAAAGGATGAGGGGTGGCAGGGACAAGTCACCTCTATTCTCTACCTCCCATGCAGAGTACGTGACCTCTTCACCTGGATTTCTGAATTTAAAGATGGAGATCAGGGCCTGAGGACGCTACAGGGAAGGGGGAGTCCTGGGGTCAGG
Source organism: Cricetiscus sungorus (assembly GCA_030556225.1). Lineage (NCBI taxonomy): Eukaryota > Metazoa > Chordata > Mammalia > Rodentia > Cricetidae > Cricetiscus > Cricetiscus sungorus. Next base: position 32,480,774 of record JANBXA010000588.1, read on the forward strand.
CACCGTAAGCTCTAGAAAAAAGCAAAAGCAGTTGCGAAGGGCTCACTCCTAGATGGCAAGGTTACAAAAAAGGCAGAGGGCACTTCATGAAACTGATTGCTGTGATGGCAGCAGGGCTTCTCGTGTAAGAACTTTACCCAGGTGAGAAGTGACGTAACCACATCACTATTCTTTGGTTGAACCTGGCCTTCAGAAGTTAAGTTTTTCCTGGGTCCCCGAGTCTGTGAACAACAGGCCTTAAAACACAGGGAGTGAGGGCAGCCGTGGGCAGAAGGACTTGGCTCTGGTTTGCCTTCCAAGACTCCCTCCTCTTGCCCCCTTACTCGTAAGCAGGCTTGTAGCAGTGCTGAGTGACTACTAAGGGAGGGAAAAGGGCACCGTCCTCCAGAGGTCTATGCTCAGGAAGTTTCTTTAACCCCGTGGTCCAAGGGTAGTTTGAAAGAGGCCCCTACAAAAAGGGAAAAAAAAACCCATGCTAGGGGTCGTCCTTACATTCCCAAGGTGGGAGGAGCTCAGGTAAGAGAATAGTCCCAAGGTGCACTTCGTGGCTGGGGCTGGAGCCAAAGCCAAGAAAAAACTGGGCCCTGACTGAGCATTTGCCAACTAAGGACCTTTCAGCTCCAGGGCACAGATGTGAAGACAAGGAGCCTTATACCCTTTCAGTCCTCCAGAATGGGGGATTGGGGATGGAATCACCGGAAATTTCTTCTTAGCAAACCGGGAAACAGGTGACAAAGGCTTTCTGGTGGAGGGAAAGCAAGAGCAGGAACAGTGCATTGTTCACTGAGAAAGGTAGCTGGCTCTGAGACTGGACCCTGACTGACTCCTGGGTAGCGAGATTTAGGTGGCATTACACAGCAGGTGAATAGAATGCCTTCAGCCAGGGATCTGAGAGACTTTACACAGGGCACTGGTTCTCACCTGTGGCAAGTGTCACTGTCCTGCTGTCCCAGCCCCTCAAAGTACCCTAAGGATTCTGGAAGGGAAGACATGGGGTTGGGATTCTGTGGACTCCGAGCCATGGTCACAGCTCTGAAGTGTGGCAGCAGGATAGCTGAGACTTTGGGGTGTGCCTGCGCTCACTCCATTCTGGATTTGGGCTGTGTCATGGCCTTGACTATTCAGAAGGCTTTCCTGGCCTGCCCATTGCTGGAGATCAGCTCACCCTGATCCACCACCTGAGCCCCGTATCTTCTTGGGATGGGTGAATTTTGTGCACTGTGTCTTGGGTCCATTATATGAATTGTGAGCAGGATTCATTTATTTTAAACACAAATGTTTACAAATAAAGAATATTTCAAACCACAGGTGTGTGTGCCTGTGTGAGTCTCCAGGAGAAAGTATTGTTGGGACCTTGGTAGTGACATGGGAGGCAGAATGAAAGACACAGAAGAGGCCCCAGAATCTTAAAGCCACAGTAGAATGACAAAGGAAGTGGTGATCTTGGTCTGTCTTCCTAGTGACACCTGCAGAAGGGTCCAAAGCAAAACCTCCACTGCCCTGTTCCAAGCTTACAGGAGCAGGGTTCGGACTTAGAGGAGGCTGAACATGGGGGGGGGGGTCTTTAAAACCAGAATGGTGGCCATCTGTTGTCAATCAATCAGGAAGATCCTTCCTGAAGGCATTAGGAAGGGTTAGGTAATACTTCAGGTTGTCATTGGATACCCCATGGAGCAGAAGCAGATTGGAGGCAGGAAGAATGAGGTGTTGGGGACATGGGGATGTTGGAGATAGTGGATAGAAGTGTGGGTCGAATGAAGAAGGCAGGGAGAAATCAGCAGGGCAATGGTAGTCCTGATTCTCCACCGCACTCCAGAGAGCACTTTCCATACTCCTGAACGAGTTACTGAGGGGAAGGGAGTGGTTAGGAGTTCAACAGATAAGGAAACACCTAGGCTTTTCTGCCTACTAAGACTTGGAACAATTGCTCTGTTGCAGAAAGCCATAGGGGAGACTCTGTTAGTGTGTACCCAAAGTTAAAAGCTTCTGGAGAGTGGGGGCAGTGTGTATACCTGGAGACAGTATTTTAGGCATATCTCACCAGTTTTACTCAACTGTGAGAAGTGAGCATTCAGTAGACCAGTGAGGGCCCTAGATCTTCTTGGAGAAAATGAAGTATGAACCCATTCCTCACTCAGGACTCATGGCATGCTTGAAGAGGGACCTCAAAGGGACAACAAACAAAAGGCATCTCTCTCTTTGGAAGCCCAGGCTGCTGGAGGAAGCTCTAGATGGCAGAGAGAAACCCGGAAAGTTAATATTAAGTTCTCATTTTTGTCATTGCCAAGTCCCTCTGACTCCGTAGCTTGGTAGGGACACCTGCTGGCTATATCCAAGGACTCTGTGTAGTCCCAGCAGAAGGCCTAACTTCTTGCCACCATCCCTGGCATCACAAGATTTTATTCCCACTTGGCTATGAAAACTTGTTTTTAGGGGGTTGTCAGCTGAGACTATGATTCCTACACTTTTTTGCTTGTTTGTTTGTTTGTTTGTTTGTTTGAGACAGGGTTCCCCTGTGGCTTTGGGGGCTGTTCTGGAACTAGCTCTTGTAGACCAGGCTGGTCTCGAACTCACAGAGATGCACCTGCCTCTGCCTTCCGAGTGCTGGGATTAAAGATATGTGCCACCACCCAGCTGTTTCCTACACTCTTAAACACAAGTAGAACAAGCATGAGGCAAAACTAATGAGAACTGCTGGCAAGTAATTTATTTGCCTCTCAACAAATCAAATTGTGAAGACTAGTTGCCCCATCCTTGCTGACTCTGTTCTAGGAGACAGCTCCCAATGGATAGGTACTTATGAAAATACCCTCTGGAGGCTGGGTGGTGGTGCATGCATTTAATTCCAGCACTTGGGAAGCAGAAGCAGGAAGATCTCTGTGATTTCGAGGCCAGCCTGGTCTACCGAGCAAGTTCTAGGACAGCCAGGGCTGTTAAACAGAGAAACCCTGTCTTGAAAAACTAAAAAAAAAAAAAAAGCCCTCTGGGAAACATTTGCCTTATTAAAATAGCCAGGATAAACCTGATTGTTAGTTGTACTGGAGGAGAAATCAAGAAGTGGCCAATGCTTGAATAATGGAGTGGCTTGAATAACGGTCTTTTTAGCTGCTAGAGTTAGCCCAGATGACAGCAGCCAAAGACATCCGCCATATGCTAGTGGCTGGCTTTGAGACATCATGGTAACCTACTTGGGACCACAGCTGCTTTGCCTTCCTCCTGTGAGGAAATCATCACAAATTCACAGACGCTTGTCTTGAAAATCTCAGAGACTGAACCTTTGCTTGAGAGGGAGATAGGTTCAATCCGGCTACCCAGAATTTACCATCAGTCCTGAGCCTCCTCCTGATCACTATGTCGACACCACTCCATCCTCACGACTGCTGGAGGAGTGTGGAATGAAGGTTGGGGTTCTAATGTAGGGTATGGTACAGTGTGGGCACAGAGAACTCAGTGTTCTCCAGGACAGGAACCTCACTCACTGAAAGGCTTTCTAAGATAAACACAACTTCATCCCTTCTGACTGGTGCAAACTGAGGCATTGGAAGTCGTTGCTTCTAGAGAAGGGCATACTCTCCTCCCAAAGATCCCTGTGATTCTGCTTTAGACAGCACAGAGACATAAAAAGTAGCATACATCTTTCTTTCCGTCATCATCTGAGTCAGGTGGACATCAGCCCCAATTCAGACCCCTCGGAGACTGATGCTCAATAAATGTGTTTTATGAATATCTGAGCCAGGTACAAACAACTTGCTGGGGCAAACAGGAGTCAATCTTGCATGCTCCCTCCCTTTTTTTCCTCCCCATTTGACCTTTAAGGCTCTGGTTTCCAGCAAGGAGTGAATTATTCACATCCGCTCATAGATATCAAATTGGCCCTTTCCAGGCTGCCAGTAGGGTGGGACAGAAGGTGGCTTTGTTCAGAGACCGTAAATAGGCAGGGCCACCGCCTTGTTCAAACAGAATGCAGGTGGGTGCCCGTTTTCACTAACTCATCCTAGAAATGCTCAAGGGCATCTGGTAAAATCCTTTCTTGTCTTTCCTGGCTCCTCCTTCGTCCCCACCCATTCAACTGACTTAAGTGGGCCCACACACCTGGGCAGGGCTCACTTTGAGATTCACCATGGCTTACATCGCCAAGTCGTTCTATGATCTCAGTGCCATCAGCTTGGATGGGGAGAAGATAGATTTTAACACGTTCCGAGGCAGGGCAGTGCTGATTGAGAATGTTGCATCACTCTGAGGAACAACTACCAGAGACTTCAACCAGCTCAACGAACTGCAATGCCGCTTTCCCAGGCGCCTGGTGGTTCTCGGCTTCCCTTGCAACCAATTTGGACATCAGGTGAGGAGTCCCTGGGGTTCTTCCCAAGGACTTGACTGATGGAGCTTGAGGGAGATAAAGACGGGGGTGAAAGTGTGTTGGAAAATCTGGAATTGAAGGGCATGCTTGATCAGTCTAGGTCTAGGTGATATGCTCTGAGATGAAATATAGAGAGTGTAATCAGTCTAGGTCTAGGTGATATGCTCTGATATGTCTTTCCAGAATATCCTATGAAGGTTGTTATCAGGTCTCTCCATTGTGTCTTTGCTGGGTGATTCATTTTTGCTGGGTGTTGAATGAATAAGTGGAGAAAATGGAAGGTTAAGAATCAAACTAAGCTGGCATGGTAGAGCATTCCTGTAATCCTAGAAAGGCAGTGGGAGATGGAGCCTCAGGATTGATGTGGGTTTGAGGCTAAATGGGGCTACACAGCGAGGCCTCATCTCAAAAACTAGCCTGCTAATACTGCTCAGTTGGTAGAGTACTTCCCTAGCATATAAAAAACTGTGGGTTTGATCCCCAGCATTGCATAAACCAGCTGGGAAGGCTTGCTTATAATCCCAGCACTTGGGAAATGGAGGCAGAAAGATAAGAAATTAAAGGTGATCCTCTGACTATGGCTAGTTTGAGGCCAGCCTGGCCTGGAGAAGTCGTCTCAGACAAACAAACAACTGGGATTATGCTGATGAGTTCTTGGAAGTCCTTAGTTCCTGTAGCCATCGTTCTACACTTTAATGGCTCTGATGTTTGCCCTTGAAGGATGCACCTAGTTTTCTGTTTGGCTCTCCTCATCTGTTGATTTGATATAAGTTGACTTGGCTCATAGGTTTATTGTGAGGCTCATGGAATAGACATCTGAAAGGAACTAGAAAGATGGAAAGTAGTATGGGAATGTAAACCATTTGATTATCTAAATTACATTGGAAAGGGGACATGGGAGAAGGAAAAGGTCTGTGGCACATGTATGCCTGCCCTGGATGTCACATGCACCTGTCTGTCTCTGAGTAATGGGTGGAGTTGTTACAGAACTTCAGCTCATACATCTCCAGTCTCTTAGGGATTCTGTTTCTCCTTAGGATTTCACTGTATGAACGAAACAGGTGTCCCTAAGTGGACTGTCTAATAGAGTCCCCTCAGTTCAACTCACAGAGGCAGGAAGGTAAGGAAGGACTGGCTGAGATAGACACAGGAAGGATGACTGATAAACCAGAGGCTCAGCTTCATTCTGCTCCCTCTCCAGCCTCTTTGGACTTTGCCTGAAAGGGCGGACCCCCCCCCCCCACCTCCCCGAGGTGCCTCTGACCTTAAACCTCACTGTGGCTGGCTAGCTGCTGGAAGGAGTCATTTGCACTGAAGAGCTAAGAAGTCTAGTGGAGATCAGAGGGGGTTAAGAGATGGCTGGATGGCCTGGACTGACTGTGTTAGTAGTTCTAATAGGCCAGAGGCAGGCACGGAGAGAGCGGGAGCTAGAGGATGGGTGAAAAAAATAAAGGTTCTCACTGGCATTTGGAATGGGGCAGGACAAGGGTAGTATGGGGAAGGAAAAATGGGAGGACAGTGAATGATGAGGAAGTTCAAGGGTCCTGTAGATAGCCGTTTAGAAATAAAGAGTAATTACATATCCAGTCATTGTCCTAAGTACTTAACTGCTTAACAACCTCCCCAACCCCATTCTAGAGCAGTCACCTTCTGCCCTGTTGGTTACTAAGTGGTTCCATTTAGAGGCATTCACCGTTGTCACTAACTTCCTTTGCCTCAGTGGCACCTAAACTGAAACTCCCTTGGAAGGGGTCTTTTCTTCATCAAAGTGTCCTCCTGTTTGCATTTTAGATCTAGGACAAGGAAGGAGGAAAGCTGGCAGGTGTAACTGTCACTCACCTGGGTCTTACTTTCACCTTTGACTCATTCAACATACACAGAAGCAGAAGGGGGCAGAACCAGAGCAGAGGAAAGGAAAAATGGTGGTATGAAGAGCATTTGCGCTCACGCACGCGCGCGCGTGTGTGTGTGTGTGTGTGTGTGTGTGTGTGTGTGTGTGTGCATGCGTGCGTGTGTGTTCATGCGTGCGTGTGTTCATGCGTGCGTGCGTGTGTGCATGCGTGCGTGCGTGCGTGTGTGTTCATGCGTGCGTGTGTTCATGCGTGCGTGCGTGCGTGCGTGCGTGTGTGTGTGTGTGTGTGTGTGTGTACACGCATAGCGCGCGCAGACCTCCCACGTGGTGGAAGAAGAGAACCGAATTCTGCAGGTTGTTCTCTGACCTCTACTTGTACAACACAGCACTCATGATATGTATGTACACACACACACACACACACACACACACTAAAATAAATGTAAAAGAAAAAAAAAACAACACAATGGCTAGGCGAGAGTAAGGCAAGGCAAGTGGGGAAAAACACACATACAAGCAACACATGCTTGCACACACAAAGGAAGGAGTAATCCTAGGGAGGAAGAAATGGAGAAGGAATGATTTGCACTGGAGAATCCTTGGTTTCCTCTTCAACTTCCCCCCATCTTTGTCTTCTCCAGGAGAACTGTCAGAACGAGGAAATCCTGAACAGCCTCAAGTATGTCCGCCCTGGAGGTGGGTACCAACCCACCTTCAGTCTTACTCAAAAGTGTGAGGTCAACGGGCAGAACCAGCATCCTGTCTTTGCCTACCTGAAAGACAAGCTGCCCTACCCTTATGATGACCCGTTCTCCCTCATGACCGATCCCAAGCTCATCATGTGGAGTCCGGTGCGCCGCTCAGACGTGTCCTGGAACTTTGAGAAGTTCCTCATAGGACCAGAGGGGGAGCCATTCCGTCGCTACAGCCGCAGCTTCCAAACCATCAACATCGAGCCTGACATCAAACGCCTCCTCAAAGTTGCCATCTAGATGTGAGCTGCTTGGCCTAGGAATCCCCCACTGTTTCCAGTCCCCAAGTATTCTTCCTCTGGACTCAGTGTACCCTTGGGAGACACTGGGGGACTTAAGTGTCCCCTTTGCTGGAACACCGTGCCTTCCCTGCCTGCCTGATTCCTTTGGTTCTTGAGGAACCACTTGGGGCTCTAAGTGTGGGATAGGCTCTAGGCTTTCACAGAATGACGGCACCTTCCTAAACCCTATGGGGGATGTCTGAGAAGTTGTGAAGCGCCCAGGGCCAGCCTGCTATAGAGTCCAATAAAGGGCAGTGTGGAAATGCCTGGGTCTTTGTATCTTCCTTCCTAAAAATTCCACGTATCTTATGTGTATGTGCATGTGTGGAGGGCAGGGGACAACTTTGGCGGGTTGTTTCTCTCCTTCTGCCTTGGGCGCCAAGGATGAAACTCGGGTCACTGGGCTTGTGTCTTCTTTCTTGAGGGAGGTGGAGGGGTGTAAGAGCTGGTGCGGTGGAGGGGCTGGAAACTAAGGTTTGGGAGAGGGGGCTCTGATCAAGGGGGCACCCCAATTACTACTGTCTGGACTAGGGGGCAGTCAAGGTGTGCAGTAACCGCTGGAGTTGCAGTAAAAATGTTAATTTATCATTTCATGGCTCTCACAGAACCGAGCAAAAAGAGGAAGTAATAAAATGGGATAAAGAGAAGAAAAAGACGGCAAGCCCTTTGGCTGAGTGCCCTGGATGTTAGCCTACAACCAGGAAGACATCTCTTCACTGTGGGTTCTAGAATGATTAAACATAACTGGGTGTACAAAGTGCAGTTACCAGGCACACAAAAGGGGCTTTGTCCTCTTCTTGACCACTTTGTTAAATTTTCTAAAATTAAATTGTGTGTGTGTGCGCGCGTGTGTGCACACGTGTGTGTGTGTGTGTGTGTGTGTGTGTGTGTGTGTGTGTGTGTATGTATATATGTTTCCCTCTCCCATGTGGGTCCAGGAATTGAAATCAGATCATCAGGCTTATAAACACACAAGTTCATGTTCTGCCTTTGTTCTTCTCAAGCTTGTACACTCACAAATCCAGGCACAAGGCAAACAAATAGGGGCATGAATGAATTATTGGGTTAATGTCTTCCATGAAGGTAGGGGAAGAAGAGGACAGAGGCATGATTGCATTTACTTCCTCCATGATTATGGGGACACAGACACACACACACACACACACACAACACACACACACACTGTGGGTTGTGACCCCTAGGGTTGAATGACCCTTTCCTAGAGATTGCAAATCAGATATCTTGCATATCATACATGTACATTAAGATCCATAACAGTAGGCTGGTAGTGATGTCACATGCCTTTAATCCCAGCACTCAGGAGGCAGAGGCAGGTGAATTTCTGTGAGTTCAGGGCTAATCTTATCTACAAGGTGAGTTCCAGGACAGGCTCCAAAGCTACACAGAGAAACCCTGGCTGAAAAAAAAAGAGATTCATAACAGTAGCAAATTTAGTTATAAAGTAGCAATGAAAATAATCTTATGGGTGGGGTCACCATAGCATGAAGAACTGAATTAAAGGGTTGAAGCAGTAGGAAGGTTGAGAACCACTGCTGTAGAGATTGAGTTTATAATATGTCCACGTGATTGGCACTCACTGTGAGGACAGGTTTGTCAAATGGTTTTGTTAGGATGCTCAGGTTCCTCGTCTGGTGCAAGCACATTCAAAAAGGACCACCACCACCAGAGACAAGGTCTGTCATGCTCTGGAGATTACTTCCTCTTACGTTTTTCCCTTTGGCCACTAGATGGAACCACTCTGTCTTAAAGCCTCAAGGAACAGTTCTCCAAATCAGACACCCTGCTAATGAATGCCAGTGCTGCTGCTGGTCTCCCTTTCACCTGCTCCTCCTAATCAATCCCAAGCACTTTCCTCATCTGAGAAGCAGGTGTGGGGCTGAGGTAAAGGATGCTGTCACTGATGGTGCTTCATGTCAAAGGGGTAACCTGAGTGTTAGAGTGGGAATTCCCAGGCATCCTTCTGAGAGACCTCCTGTCAAAGGAAGGCTGCCCTCAGCCTGACTCTCGAAAATTCAGCCCTTTGGACTGCTTATCTTAAAGCCAGCAGCTGGGGTATACATTCTTTTGCAGAAGGGCCATGCTAATTTTAGAGTAGTAATGACTGAGACAAATTCTTTCCCTGATGAAAAGGGATAAGGCGTGTGTGCAGGATACTACTATGGATTTTCTTCATCATCTTGATGGTGCCTGCCATTGTATCTCTAACAGTTATCCTGGATGTCTGGCTAGCACAGAGGTTGGCATTATGCCACTGGCAATTTAGGGTGCAAGATGCCACACAGCGTGTTGCATCTTTTCTAGGTGGCTCAAACTAAATGAATAATTTAGGGATTCTAGAAGAATTAGAATTTTGGTATAAATAATTTTACACAGAGTCAGGAGGGGCAAAAAATGGTAGGAAGTGAACTCTTAGGCAGGAGAAATTGCTGTTGGCTTCAGGCAGGATCTGACAGTTTTTCTCAGAAGGGGACAGACAAGCAAGATGACCTTTCACAATGTTAATGTTAAAGTCAAAGTAAGGGTTGTTTTCCTTCTTCCCTCATCTCATTTGCCCAGGATGTCCTCAGAAGTGGCAGCTTAAGGCCATCAGCAGGTGAGATAAAGACATAATGGAATCACCCTACTTTCCTGAATAAACAAAACCTTTTAATCAAAGTTTTCAGAGGACACTCAGGAGTAGGAGTCTCATTACTGGGCTCTGGCAGAAGTGCTGAGGTAATGTTGCTTGATATAGAGGAATGCCAGGCTTGCTTCCAAGCGTTTGCCACTGAGGAGCTCAGGAGTGACTTTAGGGGACCAAGATATACAGACTGAAACGGGTGGCTATGACTTACACTATTTATAACTGTGTGCCACAGCTACATCTTTTTAAATGTTTTTCTTTAAATTTTATGTGCATTGGTGTTTTGCCATGGGTTAGACAGTTGTGAGCTGCCATGTGGGTGCTGGGAACTGAACCCGGGTCCTCCTGAAGAGCAGTCAGGGTTCTTAAAACACTCAGCCATCTCTCCAACCCCCCACAGCTTACATTAACAAACACTGAGCCAAACTCTAGAACTTTCTAATAAACACCATTAGCCACTATAATAAAAATAACTATGTTCACATATTGCATCAAGAACTTTTTTTTTTTTTTTTTTTTTTTTTGAGACAGGGTTTCTCTGTATTGTTTTGGAGGCTCTTCTGTAATGAGCTGTGTAGACCAGATGGCCTTGAACTTACAGAGATCCACCTGCCTCTGCCTCCCCAGTGCTAAGATCAAAGGCATTCGCCACCAATGCCCAACCACATCAAGAACTTCATATGTATTTTTCACATGGACTCCAAAGGAATTCTCTCTCTTGAGAGAGGGTAGTTGGATGGATTAGCTGCACTACAACCTGTAAGCCATTCTAATAAATCCCTTTCTTTCTATCTATAGACTCATTCTATAAGTTTGTTTATCCAGAGGAACCCAAAGGCCTTTTGAAGACACAGTTACAGCACAAATTATATGGCAGCAGCCTGGAGGGCTGAACCTGGGTTCCCTAGAAGGTGCAATATGCTTTGAATCCAATATATAGTACTGTTTCTCCCATAGCCAGGAACCACAGGTCCTAGGATCAAAGGGTGGGAAGGGGAATAGTTCCACTCACTATCACCCGTAGTGACCCACTTGAAAATTTTTTTGCTTTCTGTTCCTTCAACCTTAAGTTCTAGTGGCCTAGAAGTTTGGTTCCAGAGAGAGGAGTACTCCTGCCAGGAGCTACAACAAACATTCCATTGAACGGGAAGCTCTCATTTCCCCCAGGTCACTCGGGGCTTCTGATACCCTTAAGCCAACAGGCTAAGAAAAGAGGGTTGTGACTGATTCAGATTACCAAGGGGGAAATTGAATTGCTTCTCTACAATGGAGGCAAGAAAGAGTATGTCTGGAGTGCAAGAGATCCTTTAGGGTAGTGGTTCTCAACCTGTGGGTTGCAAACCCTTTGGAGTTACATAGAAGTCCTATATATCAGATGTTTACATTACAATTCATAACAGTAGCAAAATTACAGTTATGAAGTAGCAACAAATTACTTTTATGATTGGGGTCACCACAACATGAGGAACTGTATTAAAGGGCTGCAGCATTAGGAAGGCTAAGAACCACTGCTTTAGGGAGTCTCTTGGTGCTACCATGTCCTGGGATTAAAATCAATGGGAAACTCTAACAGCATATTCCAGGCATGATGACAAAGGGCACAGACCCTTCAGAAATGGGTCACTCCTCCAGAAAAGAGCCAAGACTGGCTGAGGTAAAGGAAATACAAAATGGTCTCTTAGTTAGGGTTCCTATTGCTGTAAAGAGACACTATGAGCACAGCAACTCTTATGAAAAAAACATTTAATAGAGGCTTACAGTTCCAGAGATTCAGTCCATTATCATCAGGGCAGGACCAGGCTGCATGCAGGCAGACATGGTGCTGGTTATATCTTGATCAAAAGGCAACAGGAAAGTGGACTCAGACACTAGGTGTTATCTTGAGCATAGGAAACATTAAAGCCCACCCCCAGTGACAGACTTTCTCCAACAGCCACATCTAATAGTGCCATTCCCTATGAGTTTATGGGGGACCTTTCATCAAACCATCACAAATGGGTAGTAGAGGAAGACAGTTATAAATACCAGCTAAGGTCATGTGACCAGTTGCAGAAATGAGGAGTGTAATTGTCATTAGTGTTTGTCATATTTTGTTAGAATTCGTTTATACAGACATTTTTGTTTTCTTTGGGTGCGTTGTCAACCACAGACAAAGAACTACAGACAACTGAGAAATGCTGAGAGTGGGAGAAACCATCTTTCCCAGAGGGCCCCAACTGGTTATTCAGAAGCAAGAGGTCAGCCCTGAGATCATATACATACAAGTAAAATATACAGACTGAACAGGTTGTATTTCTATATTTAGGAATATGATATATATATATATATGTACACACATATATATATGTGTGTGTGTGTTTGTGTGTGTGTGTATGCACACATACACATATAAAACAACATAGGGAAAAAAGGCATGAATTTGAGAGCAAAGGGAGGGGCAAATGTGAGGGGTCAAAGGAAGAAAATTATGTAATTATAATTTAATTTAATTTTAATTTTAAAAGTTTTAATTATATACATTTTTTTAAAGGCCAACTATGGGGGCTGGGGGATTGCCCAAGAGCATTTGCTGCTCTTCCAGAGGGCCCGAGTTTGGTTCCCAGTACCCACATCAGGCAAGCTAATGGTTATTCTGACCTCCTTGGGCACACACATACATGAGGCAAATCGACACACAAACATTAAAAATTAAATATTTAAAAATAAAAAGTTGCTGGTCATAGTGATGCACACCATTAGTATCAGCACTAGGAGGGAGGCAAAGGCTGGAGGGTATCTGTGACCGTGAAGCAAGCCAGAACTATATAGTAAGTCCAGGCCAGCAGGGCTCCAAAGTGAGATCCTGTCTCCACACACACACAAACACACAAACTACACAGCTCAAGTCAGACAGAATTCCAGCACGGAGAAGACAAGTGGGCACAAAGTCCTATCCCTAGCCAGGAAGCTATTTGCAATTGATAGCTGTTGGGAAAGGGGAAATCACTTGTCTTCAAAGGAGTGCCACTGGGTATATCAACCACACTCCAGGGCAGGCCCCGTGAGCAGCAGGTGGCTAATACAATCTGACTCCAAGGTTATTTTGTAGTTGTTTTGTTTTCTTCAGAGAAAGAACAGGAAGCTGGGTGGGTACGGAGATGAGGGGAAAGGATGTCAATAAACTGAATGAAATTTTCAAAAAGTAAATAAAAACACAAACACATTTAAAATTAAAAGCCAATTGGGTAGATTCCTGATTGATCATCATGAGGTGAGGAAAGAGAAATTTGCCAGGACAGCTGATGTTCTAATAGTAAAGACTAATAATGAATTTGTCTGGCTTTCCTTTATTTGAACAGAAAAAAGAGAGACCAGCAGAACTGGTTCTAAGTCATCTTTATTCCATCAGACCCCAGAAGAATTCCCCAAGACAATAGACTGGCTGAGTAATAGTGAAATAAATAGACAGGATCTTGTGTTTTGAAATTTTCTAAGCTTTATCCAAAACAGGTGGGTAATTGTGCAACACTCTGTGACAGATGAGGTGTCTTTGGCATATAGCATCACACTCTTCAGCTTCAAATGACTAAGCCAGAAGTAACAGCAGACTCCAAGAGGGACCACTGGGAGGCTGTGATCGCTCACTGCTATTTACAGAAATGAAACAGTTCTCTGCATTTTGGATTCATTTCACCAAATGGTTTCTTCAGCAGGTCAGACATAGATTTGTAGCAAAATGGAAGGCATTTTCCAGGAATAAACCAGTGGACCCTTCTGGAGCAGCTGACTTAACTTTCTGAATAACAAACCTCTGTCTGGCAGGCCTAGGTCCTGCAGAGGGCTGCCACTGACACCCTCAGCTGACCTCTTCCTAACCCAGCAAAGCTTTACACCTCATGTTCACCCAGCACCTGCTGGGAGGAGGTCGAGTTGGTAGCCCAGCGACTTTGAGCTGCTGATTGCATCCAGGTTCTTCCTGGCTCTAAAACTGAACTGACAAGAGCACCACTCCCACGGCAGTGTACATGAGTGTGTCCAAGGCTGTGACACCGAGCAGCATTCAAACGTCGCTACTATTATTACTGTTACAGTATAAAAAGTGCTATCTACTCACTTTTTGTATGTCTTAGTGGGGAGCCCTTAGATACAATGAGGAAAACAAGTTTGTTTGTTTTTAAGATTTTTTTTTTAATGTACATTAGGGTTTGCTTACATGTATGTATGCCTGTGTGAAGATGCCAGATCCCCTGGAACTGGAGTTACAGACAGTTATGAGCTGCCACATGGGAATTGAACTCAGGTCCTTTGGAAGAGCAGCCAGGGCTCTTAACCAATGAACCATCTTTCCAGCCTCAACAATTTCATTTCTAATGCCTGTCCTCTTTAAGTCTGTGTGTTAGACTAAAAACTGAAAGTACACCATTATATCTAGAACTTTATAGAAGTATTTTACATTCATTAATTCATCTGGGTCTCCTAGCAACACTGCAAAAGTACAGTATCACATTCTGTTAGCCCAGTTTTACAGAAACAGGATACTGAAGTCCAGAGTATTTCTCTGTTTAGTGGCTATCTGCTTCCAAAGGAGTGTGGCCTAAATCAAGCCAGTGTTATGACTACCAAGACAGTACACTTTCAATTATACTCTCTCTCTCTCTCTCTCTCTCTCTCACACACACACACACACACACACACACACACACACTCTACGATCCCTTTGGAGTAAATGAATCGATCCTATAAGCTTACACTACATCCTTCACTCCTGTCTCTGGTTTCTCCCATGTGTCCCTCCTCTGGGATAGGGTTCCATTTAGGTCATATAACATTCAAGCCTCCATAGCCTCCTACTTTCTCAGATTTTCCTTGCTTTTGAAGATCTTGGTAGTTTCGAAAGACAATATCTGTTAGTCTGTAGAACTGAACTTAACTGCTGTTCTTATGATTACATAGGTTATGGCTCTCTGGGATGAAAACCACAGAGTTCTTTACACTGCATCATATCAAGGGTTCCAGACATCAAGGTGGCTTACCAATGGCAGTGGTAACCTCGATAGTCTGGCTGAGCCAGTGTTAGGGTTCTTTTCCTTAAAGTCATTCCTCTCCCTCTCCCTATGGATTTTTTTTTTTTTTTTTAAAGACAGGGTTTCTTTGTGTAGCCCTAGCTGTTCTGCTGGAACTAGCTGTATCAAACTCATGGAGATCCATCTGCCTCTCCCTCTTGAGTGTTGGGATTAAAGGTGTGAGCCACCACTATCTGGCCCATGCTACTCTTTGGAAGGAACTCCTATGCATACAGCCCACACTAACAAAATAGGACCATTGGAAACCCATGCCCCTTCCTTCCTTTTTTTTTTCTCCCTCCTTTATTTATTTATCCACCCATCTACCCAATCACTGCTATCTGCATGGACCCATGGGTATTTTATACTCTGGGCTATAATCCAATACCAATTCATTTATTTTCAAATTATTACTGCTGTGTTGTTCACTGAGAATTCTTGTCTGGCCATCCCTTAATCACTGTGGTTTTATTTTTTAATTTGTTTGTTTTTAGTTCAAAATACCCTAAGTTCACCATATAGACTCCCTGTCCTACACTCTGTCATTGACTTTTGGAAGGGTTCCTAGATTCCTTTGACAGTGCATAGGTTCTAGTGTTTTCTAGCTGAATAACTGTTGGCAAAGATATTTCACTCTGGCTGCTCTAATGTGTCCAGGGGACCTTAGAAGAGGAGCTCAACTCTAGGAAACAACAATTCACCAAATTGCTTTTTCTTCCAAGTGGGTAAATCTAAGCCGGAAAAAAAAAAAAATACACTTCCATTATTAGACAAACCATTAGGCTTGCTATATTGTAAACCAAGCCAACAAATCTACAACAGAACCGCAGGATGCTTAGAATAACAGAGTCATCTGTCGGGGGTCATCGGGGAGAATACTGATAGTGTCTTCAGCTTTGCCACACAATAGACACAGCATGGTATATTCCTAGAACAAGACAAAGTGCAAAATTACCTCAAGGGACAGGGAGAAAGATGTTCTATAAACCATTGCTCAGGAAAGCTTTCCTACCAATTGTCACTGTTAACCCTGCTGCACAGCAGATTAATGCCTCAACACCTACCTATTAGCAATGCTCTACATTTATTTGGCACACTCTTGGAGCCTTTGTTTATGTTATCTCTTCTGTATCATGCATATAAGAATGGCATTTTGAAAGTACATTTCTTAGACTAAGAAAGCATATACATATTTTTCCTAGTGCTTCTATTTAAACTAACAAAGGTGCCTGGGCTGGGACTGTGTGTAGCTCAACTGGTAAAGAACTTGCTGACCACACACAAAGCCCTGGCTTCAGTCTCCAGCACGAACTGGGCATGGAACACTCAGAAGGTGGAGGTGGGAGGATCAGGAGTTCAAAACCAGCCTGGACTCCATGAGCCCTTGTCACAAAAAGGTAAAGGGCATTTACTCAAGCTTGGTAACCTGAGTCAGCAGAAGAACAGTCTCCCAAATGCTGTTCTCTGACCTCTATACATGTTCCATAGCAAACATATATCACACACAGACACACAGACACAGACACACAGACACACACACACACACACACACACACACACACACACACACACACAGAATAGTTGAATAAATGAATCTCTTTTTTTTTGAGACAGGGTTTCTCTGTGTAGCCCTGGCTGTCCTGGAACTCACTCTGTAGACCAGGCTGGACTCTAACTCACAGAGATCCACCTGTCTCCCTCTCTAGTGCTGGGATTAAAGGTGTATACCACCACTGATTGGCTAAAATTAACCTCTTTTAAAAATGAATAAATAAAATAAATAACGAAGCAGAATGGGTGTGAATTCTATGGACAAGGTCTTATTCTTAGGGCCATACCTTTCCAGGATTATGCAACAGGAGGGGGGAAAAAAGAGACAAAGCTGAAAAAGCTATCTTTATCAGCCCTAGGAAATAAAAAAAAAAAAAACATTAAATTCACTAGCATCCACACCTCATATTTAAACAGTTAATTGCTCAAGATTTCATCTACTTAAGTATCTAAGTTTTTATTAAGTTTTATTTGCCTTGTGCTTAACAAATGTCTAGACTAGTGACAGAAGGAATTTTATTTTAAGCAAAATTCCTTAGGGCAATTTCCTTTAAACTTTTTATTTAAAACATTTTTGTTTTGTTTAGGAAAACAAATATCTATGTTGAATCTACTAAAGCCTCCACACCAGATGGTGCTGTCTGGAATAGATCAGTCAAATAGTTTTCTTGGTCTGGACAGTCACTAGAGAGGGCTGAGGAGCTAAACAGTGACAAGGCACAAAGTCCTCAAAGGAGACAAGTGCCTTTCCAATTCCACTGGCAAGTCCAACAGATAGCAGACAGCCCACTTTGAAGACTGTTTTTAATTAATCAATTGCTGGAGGTTAACCCAGAGCTTTGTGTATACTAGGCAGGCACCCTTCCACTGAGCTACCTCTCTGCACTCCTGATTTTAAAGTCTCCTCTATTCACCCAGGAGACATATGTATGTATGTATGTATTATACACACACACACACACACACACACACACACACACACACACACACACACACAGGCTAACACTTAGAAAACAGCTACTACTCATGAGCATACAATACAATAAAAATCTACCCTCTACAAGGTATCTCCTGTTGTCAACACATCTACTGCTTGAACCCACCAGACATCACTATTGGGAAGGCAATCTCTCACTGGAAATGAAAACAAAATGTGATGGAGAACACTTCTAATCCCACACTAGGGAAACTGAGGCTGGAGGATTAGCCTGAGCTACCTAAGTCCCTGTCTCAACATGGGGTGGAGGGGGGTGGGGAGTGTATGTGTGAAGCTATACACATGGCTGAGATTTGGTGAGAACAAGTCTCAGCTGGTGGAGTGTTTTCCTTGCAAGCATGAGGACTAGGGTTTAATCCTCAGTATGGCCCAAAACACTAAACAGCAACAAAATAAAATGTGTGTGTGTGGGGGGGTGTGTGTGTGTGGAGGAGGGGGGGGAGAGAGAAGGGGGGAGGGGGAGGGAGAGGGAGAGAGAGAGAAGAGGGAAGGGAGAGGAGGAGGGAGGGAGGGAGGGAGAGAGAGAGAGAGAGAGAGAGAGAGAGAGAGAGAGAGAGAGAGAGAGAGAGAGAGAGAGAGAGAACTGAAGTTTCCACTAACCTAACCTCTGTCAAGTCTTTAGTGGATGCTTCAGTGCAATGTGCTGTATGCAGTGGTCAGTCATGAACAAAGGAAAGAAGACATCCTGACCTTTATAAAACTAATACCCTTGACTTGAAAAAAAAAAAAGCTGATACAATGCATGACATAACCTGGTAAGATTATTAAATCAGTGAGACTGCTTGTACTTATAACCTTTGATTTATGGGCAGCTAGGAATTCAAATGTCATTGTAAGTCAACCATTTGGAATTCCACAGTAGCTCCCCATAGGAGTGGAGTATGTTATATATGTGGCAGTCAGATGCCCAGGAAAATGCCCAAGCCTTTTAAATTTGTCTTGTACAAAGGCTGTGGAATCTAACCACGTCTTCCAGAGCTTCTGTGGGAAAGTTTGCCTATTCTAAGCTGAGATGCTAGGGACACAGTTCCCCACAAAATGAGGATACTTTTCACCAAATTGGCTAAGTAGGGGGATTTATGGGTCAAAGGAAGATTCAAAGGGCTAAGGGGTAGCCATCTGGGGGAGGGTGGAGTGGACAGAATCTCCCAGCTGTACTGCCAGGGCCTCTGCTCCCTCAGAGGCCCTTGCTCCCTACCCAACTACATCTTCTGATCCTATCCTCTTTCTCACTGAGGAACAGAAAGAAGGCTGTCTCCCACCCCTACCCACCCCACTTACCCACATATTCCCTGAGGTGAGCACACCATCCATTTAAGGCTTTTGTCAGATTTCAAAGATTACACTCATGTGTAATGTATTTCTACTGTACTCTGTATTTCTACCCCCTCCCCCCTGTCGTGGTCTTGCCATTAGAAAACAGGAAAGAACATGAGGGAAAGAAGCAAAGAAGCAATTAAGATTTACTTTAAGACACAGAATAAAACAGTCAAGCACTACAGACTTCAAGAGAAGAAACACTTAAGGAGATCATGGTTAACGAACCCAGATCTGGAAAAGACATTAAGAGGGTTACAAGCAGGCAACAGCACAGGACTCAGACAGGCTGCAGAGAGCCTGTGGGAGAGGAGTTCTAACCAAACAAAAATGAAGGCCATCTTGCAGAGAGTTAAGAGGAGTGGGAAAATCGGAGAATTGGCTAAAGAGATAGTCAAAACAGCACGGTGGCACAGGCCCCTAACCTTAGCAGGAGACTCTCCAGTGCTACACAACGAGACACTCTCAAAAAAGGAAAAAAACAAAACTGTTTAAGAAAAATAGCAAAAGAAAGAAAGAGATGCTTCCAGAATGGGTCACAGAAGTGGCTGAGTGAAACAAGTAAGTTTAAATTATTTTTAACAAAGTAAGAAGAACTAAGTATGCTAAATACAATTTTTAAAGTTTTTGCTTGTTTGGTTGTTTTTCGAGGCAGAGTTTCTCTGTGTAGCCATGGCTGTCCTGGAACTCACTCTGTAGACCAGGCTGTCCTGGAACTCCCAGAGGTCTGCCTGTCTCTGCCTCCCAAGCACTAGAATTAAAGGCATGCGCCACCATCATTAACATTTTTTTTTAAAAAAATTATGTGTACTTGTGTGTGTGCTGAAGATTAATACATGTAAGGACAGTATTCATAGAGGCCAAGAGGGCATTTGGACTGCCTTAATATAAAATTTTCAACCTAGAAAAGATTCTGGAGACAGTTCCATGTGAGCCCTCAGCATTCAAGAGGAGAAAGGATAATCCTCCAACATTAGAACAATACTTCATATGGGGTATGTGTGGAAGAGCTGAGGGAATGAGAGTGAGAAGTTGGGCCAGCTACAACCTTGCGGTAAGGAGCCTGGACACTGCGTTGTATCAATGATGGCTGTGAAAGACCATCAAAGTAGTATAAAGAATACTTTTTTAAATAGTCAAATGATGGCTGACTATAGGATGTGGGTTTGGCAAGAGCGGGTGTTGGTAGAGGCCAGACTAAGACTTTGTTTTCAGGAGCACTGATAACCTAGGCATTATGACTGCAGGCCATCTTCCCTTTCCCTCTTCTTGTTTCTACTCAGAGTTAATTTTGGGGGCCAGTTGAAGGCGGCTACATACAGTCATACCGGAAAGTGAGCTGGACTTTAGTCTCATGCCAGCTCTTTAAACAGCTCTCTCGGGACATAAACGGGCAATCACAATATCCATTTAAGGTTTCAGAGACCTCATGTGCACTTATGAATGAGAACTATAAACAACCATTACCTCTCATAAAGACAGAGCCAGGGGTTTTAAGCCATGAAATGCTCACCCTTCTTCGGCCATGATTATTTCCTGAGACCTTGGTTTTGCTGTAAGTTACACATATCACATAAATATTTCAAGGAATGAATTTTGGATGTTAAAGATGCTTAGATTAGGCCAGGCATCAGTGGTGCATGACTTTAATTCCAGCACTTGGGAGGTAGAGGCAAGATGATCTCTGTGAGTTTGAGGCCAGCCTGGACTACAGAGCTAGTTCCAGGACAGGCTCCAAAGCCACAGACAAACCCTGTCTCAAAAAACAAACAAAACAACAACAACAAAAAGATGTTTAGATTAACCAAAATATTTCAGATTAGACCCTGACATACATGACCATATGTCTTCCTCCTTCCATTTAAACACGTGAACAAGGGACTAGAGACTAGAGACGGCTCAGCAGTTAAAGGCACTTGCTGCTCCCCCTGCTCTCGCAGAAGACCTGGGTTAGTTTCTAACACCCACGTGCCAGCTCACAGCTGTGTGTGACTTCCGTTCCAGGAGATTTAGTGCTCTCTTCTGGCCTCTGTGGGTACCAGGCATATATACATATATACATGCAGGTAAACCACTCATACACATAATAAAAGTAAGTAAAATTTAGGGGCTGCAGAGATGGTGTGATGATTAAGAGTACTGGCTGCTCTTCCAGAGGACCTGGATCCAATTCCCAACACCCATGTGGCAGCTCACAGCTGTAACCCCTGTTCCAGGGGGATGACTCCCTCTTCTGGCCTCTGTGGGCACTGCATGCACATGGTACACAGACATGAAGGCAAAACACCCACATACATAAAAGTGAAAACAAAAATCACAAAAAAAAAAAAAATTAAAAATAAGTAAAAAGTTAAAAATACAATTGAAGGTGGCTGAAGAGATTGGTTGTTCAGCTCCCAGCACCCACACGGTGGCTCACAACCATCTGTTACTCCAGTTCCAGTGAATCTGGAGCCTTCTAGTCTTTGTGGACGCCAAGCACGCACGCACACACACACACACACACACACACAGAAGCAAACACACATGCACATAAAAATAAATACTTCCAATCTTTTTAAAAGAAAGAACCCATAATGGGTCAATTAAATAAAATGGCAGGATTGAAATATCACTTGTAAAGCACACATTTTGATTTGTGATTCCTGTGAGGATGCACAGACGCAATCACATTTAAAGTTTCACAGCTTCCACAAGTAAAGACAATGCTGGTCTCCTTTAATAACTGCTAGTACTTCACTACAAAAATTGTGTGTAGATGCTCGAGGGTACTTTTAGTCTTTGTCCCTCCCACCTTAATAATAGCCATATATATGTTTACCTGAAATTCATCCATGATACTGAATGTATACTCATGTCTGGCTATCACATGATGACAATTCTTGCACAGATCTGCCAAAACAATGACACATAATGAAGTCTGGGGCAGTTTCTTAAATCAATGAAATTTCTATTCTTAGTATATAATGTTTAAAGGAATCTCAATTCTATCACATTTAACACAGCAAGAAACTCATTAGAATACTGACCTTAAAAACATCCAGATTCTACCACAACATTACCTAATTGGATCTGAGCTGAAAGGCTCAATGTGTGTATAGTAATTCCCACTGAAAGTTACCTATAGAAATCAACACACAGATTCTTAGATGTTTGTTATGAGTTACTTTTGCTGTACTAGGAATTAAACTTAGAGCAGGTATTCTACCACTGATCTACATTCCCAACCTTCTTGTCACTTTTTTGTTCTGTTTCTTGTTTTTATTTTTTTCTAGACAGGGTTTCTCTGTGTAGCCATGGCTATCTTGGGGCCTGCTCTGTAGACCAGGCTGGCCTTGAACTCACTGAGATCTACCTACCTCAGCTTCTAAATGCTAGGATTAAAGGCATCTGCCGCCACCACCCAGCTCTTGGCACCTTTTAGGTTGAGGTCTTACTAAGTTACTCAGGCAGGCTTTGATCTTCCAGCCTCCTGAGTAGCTGGGATCAAGCTGGCAAGATTGAGTAAAGGTGTTTGTCACCAAGTACTGGGATCAAAGGCCTGTGCTAGCAAATCTAGCATCATGTTTTTTTTTTTTTTTTTTTTAAGTGTGGACCTATCTGGGTATGTAAATGCTGTTATTCTCAGGAAAGACAGTAAATGTGCAGATATAAAGCCAAGTCAACAGTAAAGTTAATTTGATGGTAACAAAACAATCTACTAGAAACAATGTAACAATAGTTAATAAACTGTGGTTAGTGTATGCCAGATGTCCTTCTGTATGTATGTTTCACTTACTGACTGATGAATAAAACACTGTGGCCAATAGAAGCAGGGAGAGAGGCAGGACTAGGAGAGGAGGAGAATCCTGGGAAGTGTAGGCAGAGAGCAGTCTCCATGTAGCGGAGGAAGAAGAGGTACTGACATTCTCAGGTAAGATAAGACCACATGGAAATACTTAGATTAATAGTAATGGGTTAATAATTAAGACAGAGCTAGCTAATAAGAAGCCCTAGCTACCGGCCAATAGTTTAATAATTAATATAGCATATGGGTATTCCTTTTGGGAAGACAGCTGTGGAACTAGGCAGGAAATCCCATAACACTCTTTTTAGTATTTTTTTTTTTTAAGTTTTATGTACTTATCATGGATATAGTATTCTGCCTGCATGTATACCTGTAGGCCAGAAAAGGGCACCAGATTTCATTATAAATCATTATAAACTACCATGTGGGTGCTGGGACTTGAACTCAGGTTCTCTGGAAGAGCAGCCAGTGCTCTTAACTGCTGAGCTATCTCTCCAGCCTGTGCCAGGTACTCTTTAAACACTTCTTTTTTTATAATATTATTATCACTTTGTCAGGAAACAAAGGCAGCTGAGATTAAGTAAACTCAACTATAGCCACAGGTTTGGAGCCAATTCTTAACCTTAGAATGTGGCCCCAGAACCCTGGCTCTTACCCACTGTGCCCTGTTCCCTCTAACAAAATACAACTTAAAGGAGACACAGAACAAAGGCAAGCAAAACCAAACAATAGAGTCTCTGCATGTATCTCATTTAAGGTGATATAAAGTCTTTACAACTGGCTGGGTGCGCCGGCACACATCTATAATCTCGGTGCTGAAGATGCAGGAACAGGAAGATCACAAATTTAGGCTAGCCTGAGTTACATGGCAAGTAAGACCTGACTCTTAAGAAACCAAAAGAAGCCTATGAAAAATAATTTCTAAAACAATTCTGTGCCTGAATCTCCCACTTGAGTTATCTGCAGAAGTTATTCATAATGTGGAAGAGATACTGGGTAGAAGAGGCCCTAACTGGATTTTCCTCTCAGGAACAAACAGGTAACTTTGTGCTGTAACACAACACTGAATGTGCCCTCGGAACACCTGTATGGCCAACCAACTTCTGAAAGCTGATACCTGCTAATGAACTTGCATTTCAAAACAAACTCTACTTACGATCATAGGTAACTATTTCTTCTCCATCTTCCTCTCTCAGGGATCTGTTTGTGATCAGCATAAAATCTAGCTTATTGCATACCGCACAGCCTGTGAAGTTCAGTAAGAATGATCCGTTCTCCAGACAGGTGTTCCCCTAAAGTATGAGATAGGAATTTTCTTACACTTTGCAATCTTTGGTGAGACTGATTAATAGACTCAAAATCTCTCCAGGCAGAAGACACAGCAGGAACATACCTGCTTGAAGTACATTTGTAAGCAACCAGCTTTCCCACAGAATTACTCCTTATAAATATACGTGAAGTACCTGTTAAGATCATAAATCATTAAGAACTATGGTGTGTTTACAAGAGAGATGTGGCGGGGGATGTGGTTCAGTGCAAGAGCATTTGCCCAGCACGTATCAGGCCTTAGATGCAATCCCTGTACACAGAGCAAACAAACATAAAGGAGAACTAAGTCCAAATACTTAGAAATAACAAGGAAAAGCAACATTCAATATGAAAAAGAAACTAGAAAATTTTAGAAGTGCATTTAAAGGACCAACCATAAAACTAGAATTAAGAGCCAGGTGGTGGTGGTGCATGCCTTTAGTCCCAGCACTTGGTGGGGCAGAGGCAGGCAGAGCACTGTGAGTCTAAGGCCAGCCTGGTTTACAGAGTGAGTTCCAGGACAATCAGGGCTACATAGAGAAACCCCGTCTCAATCCTCCCATCTCCCAAAGACCAAAAAAAAACCCCTACTCATACACAACTATTCAGTGACTATATATCTAACCCAGAAATTATTGAAATTCCATTTAATTCTGTTAAGACAATTTGAGTATATAAACTCAAATAGCTGTTTCAAATGAAACATATAAACATGTAACTTTTAAATTATACATCACGAATTCAGAGATTTTTGCATCTGATTCAATTAGTAGTTCAATTCTGCAGCGTCACTGCATCACCACAGACTATGAAGCTAAAGGGATAGACATAAAATACAAGTTCCACTCATGCTGTGATGAAAATATTTTGTTACAATTTCTAAAAATGAATTTTTAAAAATGAAGTATAGTTTTAGTTCAAACTGTTTAAAAAAATGCTTTTCTGGGGAAAAAAATGTTTCATAATTGAATTTTTAAAGAGTTGGGCGTGGGGGCAGTGTGACAGCTTCTCAGGTAAAAGCGGTTGCAGTGCAAGCCTGACGACCTGAATTCCATCCCTGAAACCCAAGGTGGAAGACAAGGGACTCCTGACATCTGTCCTCTGACACACACACGCACGCACACACACCCCACAGCAAGTGCACACCCACACCCAAAATAACAATGACTTCTAAAAACCGGGTTCGGAAATTGGTGGTCTGTTTTCACGTGAATTCAGGCTTGAATTCCAGTTCTCAGTGGAGCATTACAGGCCAGTAGTTCTTTGTGTTCTAGTCTTTGAAAAAATACCCACCCAAATATAAATTAAATATTATTTATTGTATACTTCAGAGCTTCCTAACAAAGCCAGCCTGATCAACATAGTGAGTTTTAGGACAACCAGGGCTCTGTAAAGGAACTGTCTTTAAAAAAAAAAAAAAAAGTGGGGCCCAGGGGGAGGAGGAGCACGCTACCAGCTACTGTCTATATTATTTTTATTTTATTTTTTCTGAGACAGGGTTTCTCTGTGTAGGCCTGGCTGTCCTGGAACTCGATCTGTAGACCAGGCTGGCCTCAAACTCAGAGATGCACACACCTCAGCCTCTCAAGTGCTGGGATACACGGCGTATGCCACCGCCACCGGGCTTTTACTGGTATCTTCTATTCTTATTCTTTAAAATATGCATGGTGCATACCCACACATATACATGTCATGAAAAACAATAAAAATAAATCTTTTAAAATACATGCCTGACTTAAAAGAACACGACTTCTTTGGGAGATCCCTGATTCTGGAAAAAGAATTCCCATCTAAGAATGGGAATTAACCCATTCTAAATGGTCATCTCACTTCTGACCAAAGCTGCCCTGAATTCCTTTAGAGTTCTCATCCCATGTCTGAACGTTCATGGCAAACTGTCTTAATATCTACCCACTAGTTACTCTACATATGACTTCAAAATCCAAAGAAACATTTGATTCTTTCTTATGACAGCCCTTTAATTATTTAAAAAAGAATAAAAGCAGGAGAATGCTTCAGAATGGCACTTTCTAGGCTTTCCAGACACTTCTCTGCTCTTCACTTATTTTGACAGTCTATCTCTCTTTTACCTCTGTACTGATTTTGGGGTGCACACCTTTGCCACATGTGCAGGTCAGAGGACTGGCAGGAGTCGGCTCTCTCCCTCCGCCTTGAGAGTCCTGGAGATGGAACCTGGGTTGTCGGGCCTGGCAGGCAGCCAAGCCATCTTGCCAGCCCCGTGTATCTCCCTTTCAATCTGGACTTTCATTTTACCCTGAATGAAGTTATCTTGCTACCTCCGGGGGGGTCGGTGGGGTGGGGAGGAGAAAAGAATAAACCAATAGTCTATCTTTTAAAGATTAAAAAATTTTAAATTATACGTGTTCTTTGCGTGTTTGTGGGAGTGTGTGCATAGTAAATACAGGTGCCTGTGGAGGCCAGAGGAGGGTATTGGACACACACACACACACACACACACACACACGGGAACTGTGTGCTGGACGATCCCCCAACACACACATGGGGAGCCAGAGTTACAGGCTGCTGTGAGCGGCTAACCTGAGTGGTGGGAACTGAACCCGGATTCTCTGCTGCAGCATACACTCTTGACTTCTGAGCCAGCTCTCCAGCCCCTAACTAGCTCTGTTAATAAGCTCCACAGGGAACTCTCCCTCACAGTCCCCAATGTGTAGTGTTCATCATTAAGACTCATAAAACCTCTTTCTAGATATTAAAGCATAAACTAAAACACAATGTAGAAAGAAACGTACAGAATAACAAATAATTACAAGAAACTAAAGAGCCATCACGCAAGTCAAAAAGCACTTCTTACGTGTCAGACGCTTCTCCCTCATTCTTTTTGTTTAAAATTTTGTCTTTGTTTTATGTACACGAATGCCTAGTCATGGAAGCCAGAAGAGGAAGTTGGATCCCCTGGCCCTGGAGTTATAGACAGCTGGTAGCTGCCATGTGGGTGCTGGGAACTGAATCCAGGTCCTTCTCAACAGCACCAGTCACTGAGCAATCCCTCTCTGGTCCTTATACGGCCACTCTTGAGCATCCTCTGTTCAGCAGCCATCCATACACTGACTTTTTAGTAGCTTCTTCCTTTCCAATCTGGTTTTACCAACCAGGAAAATTACTGCATTTTAGCTGGCCTGATTTAAAACTGCACTTTATTTGTTCCTTATCAACACCATCACATCACTGCATCTAATTCCAGTGCTTTCACTGTCCTAATTCTGTCCTCAACCTCAGCATCACTGACACTGGGACACACAGCCTCCATGTCATGACTCTACTTTCACCATACGCCCTTTTATGAACATGAGTTTTGCTCTACCCTACTTGCAAACATTCTTATAAACTTCCCCAGATGTGCATATTCATTTTTCTACAATAAGTACTTCTGTGTCATTTCAGTGTATATTTGAATTTGATAATGAATGCTAATTCTTTATAAACCAAAGTGGTTGTACCATATGAAAATTTCTTTTATATAACAATCTCAAAAGACTTACAAATCTAATATATATCATATATATAAACAATATATACAATACGTGTGTATTATATATGTATATGTGTGTATATATAATACATATATACCATATATACATTCATTCATTCATACATACACACACACACACATATATATACATATACATATGTATGTATATATATATACATATATATATATACAGTTTGTTTGTTTTTAGAGACAGGGTTTCTCTGTGTAGATGCACACACCTCTGCCTCCTGAGCAGTGGGATTAAAGGTGTGTGCTGATGAACCATAATATAAACTTCTGTTTTCCGATGGTCCTAGGTGACCTCTGTTGAGACCCAAAGTCGAGAATCACTGCTCCACAGCCTAGCCAATCAGTCTGCCTATGCACATCTATGTGCAGTAAGTAATTCATAAAAGAATGAGGAAAAAGTCAAGTCTGGGAGTTAAGGGCTGGGGGTAGAGATCTGTCGGTTGAGTGCTTGCCTGGCGGGTACAGGTTGTGGGTTCAATCCTCAGCACCGAGATGGGAAGGAGAAAGGAAAAGACAAATGGACAGGACGGGAGCTTCTGAGTGTAGCCTTGGCTGTCACACTTGGGTAAGTGGTAGTTCCTCTCTGGGCACCTGTTCTACCATCTGCAAATGTGCGTTAGAACAAGAGGCTGGAGGTGTATGTGACTCTGCTGGTGAAAAGCTGGCCTAGCATGCACCAAGCCCTGGGGTCCTGTTCCTAACATCATATAAATTGGGCCCAGTGGTGCACGCCTGTGATGCCATCGTTCAAGAGCTGGAGGCAAGAGGATCAGACGTTAAACACCGTCCTCGGCTACATGAGACCTGTCTCAAAAAGAGGGTTCTAACATGGGCACGGGGGTTCATTCTGAGCCAGAATTAGATAAAAAGAATCCCATCAAATCGAGCTGGAGGATGAAGCCGGGACGGCCGTGAGGGGCTGAGGGGTGCTGTCAACCCGGGAGGGATAGCTACTGGTGAGGTTTCCCGGTTGTCCCTAGAAACCCGGGAGAACCGGAAGAACCCTGACGTCAGCCACCCGGGAAGGGGCCAGCCGTCCGGAGACCAAGGGTCACTGGACTGACAGGGCTGCAGAGGGGGCCTGGCTTGTCTGGGAATGTAGGCGGAGGACCAAGCCCGGGAGGCTCTCCGCGCCCACTTGCTCACCCGATTGGGGTACTCCTTCTTCACACAGTCCCCACACATCGCCACACCGTTTACTCAGACCGTCCCCACAGCGATTCCCGGAAGACGGAACCTCGCGAGAGCTGAGGCTTCTGTCGCCGCATGCGCCCTAACTACTCCGCATGACCCTCCCCCGAAGTCTCCGCCCATAGCAACGGTTGTTAGGCGGGGCGCACTGCGGTTTCCGGGCAACGAGGGTGAGCCAGGGACTGTAAGCAAAACTCTTCAGATACCGAAAAGATCTGAGAGCTGGGCGGTGCTGGCGTAGCACTCAGAGAGGCACGTGAATGAATGAGTTCGAGGCCAGCCTGGTCTACAGAGGGAGTTTCAGGATAGCCAGGGCCACACAGAGAAACCCTATCTCGAAAAACAAAAACAAACACTAACGCGTCCCCCTCAAATCTGAGATCAAAGATGTGTCTAAATGGGGAAACGGGTCTGAGCCTGTGCGAACCTCAAATAGGCACTTTCTTGAACTCTGATTTTAAAAACAGCAACAAAACAAAACAAACAAAAAGCCGAATCGCAGTAGTACAAGGGAATTGTTTTTCTTTGCTTCCATTTACTCCGGATTAAAAAATTTTGAAATAATCTTGAAAGAATTGTTTAAATACATTTTGTGTTATATAAAGAGACAAGAGATCAGACCCCAAAGAGGAAATAAGCAAGTTTTGTAAAGAGACTTAGAGCGCTACTAAAATATTTAAATTAGTTATCTTTCACCTGATACAAAAATCAGTTCAAAATGGATCAAAGCCCTTTATCTAAAAATGGAAACACTGAAACATCCAAAGGGAAACCTAAGAGATACCTTTCAAGATACTGGGTTGGGCAAGAAATTTTTTAATAGGACACTAAGTCAAACTAACAGGAACAGTATCAACAGATTAGACTTCATGAAAAAGCTTCTGTTTAGCCAAGGACACAATCATGAGAGCAAACAGTGGGAGAGCACAGAGTGGGAGAAAATCTTTACCAGCCACACTTCAGACAAGGGACTGACATCCAGAATTTACAAGAATTGCAGAAATTAAATACCAAAGAAATAAAATTGCCAGTCAATAAATGGGCAAGTGAATTGAATAAGACACTTTTCAGACTAAAAAACAGAAATGGCCAAGAACTATTTTTAAGTGTTCAATAACATCAGACATCAGGGAAATGCAAATTAAAACCACTTTGAGGTTTCACCTTACCCCAGTCAGAATGACCACCATCCATAAATCTGACAACAAATGTTGGAGACAATGTGGAGAGAAAAGAACTCATTACTGTAGGTGGGGGGTGAAAATTATTGCAGCCATTGTGGAAGTCAGTTTGGAGAGTTCTCAAAAAAAAAAAAAAAAAAAAAAATTCAGACTAGAACTATTACATGACCCTGCTGTTTCTTTTCTGGGCATTTACCCTGAAAACTCCATGCCCCAACATAGGGATATTTGCACCCCAGGGCTTACTGCTGCCTTATTCACTCTACCAAAGAATTAGTTGGCCATCAACAGATGAATGGAAAATGAAAATAAAAATTTGATTAAACTGTGCGGTAGTGGTGCACACCTTTAATCTCAGTACTTGGGAGGCAGAGGCAGGAAGTCCTCTGTGAATTTGAAGCCAGCCTGGTCTATAGGACAAGTTATAGGACAGCCAGGGCTACACAGAGAAACCCTGTCCCCCAAAAAACAAAAAGGAATACTGTCCAGCTCTAAAGAATAATGAAATCACAAAATTTGCAGGAAAATGGATGGACACACTATTAAGCAACCTAACACAACCTCAGGAAGGAAAAAGAACTTTTCTCGGCCAGGCATTGGTGGTGCACACCTTTAGCCCCAGCACTCGAGAGGCAGAGGCAGGCGGATCTCTATAAGTTCTAGGCCAGCCTGGGCTACAGAGTGAGTGCCAGGAGAGGCTCCAAAGCTACACAGAAAATCCCTGTCTGGACAAAAACAAAACAAAACAAAACAAGACAAAAAACAAACAATAAAAAAAACTTAATGATAGGCAGAATGTAGTCCCCAGTGAGTATAGTGTGTGTGTGTGTGTGTGTGTGTGTGTGTGTGTGTGTGTGTATACACAAATGTACATGTGGGTGCAGAATTACATATAGAAAAGAGATATTGGGGGGATAAGGAAGATCTGAAAACAGGTGGTGAGCTATGAAAGAGGCTAGTCCTAACTATCATGGATTTTTCACTCTTGATAGTAAAATGCATAAAGTATATTCCATAATGAAAGTATAAAGCCCGGTGTGAATTTCTACAGCTTCTGTTCCTAATGACTACTCTAACTGTAGAGGTAGGCCCCGTCTCAGAACAGAACAGAGATTACATAGGTATTCAAATGGGCAGTGTGGGGGTGTTAGGCTTTTGTTCTTTGGGTGGTAGAGACCCATTGAAAGGTGAGAAGAAAGTGGTGCCGGACTTGCCCTTGAGGATTATTTCTGCAGCTGTTTGTAGGGATGGAACCGGGAGAAGTTGGAGATGAGAAAGACAGACACCAAGAGGAACCACTAGGGGGAGATATGTAGCTTTCTGCCTCTAGATGGTCAATAGCGGCCCATACAGGACCCCCCCCCCAAGAAGGATATGTAAAAACTTGCCCCAAAGCACATCCTCTGGCATAAAGTGGTTTCATGTTTAGGGGCATAAAAGACATTATACAAAATTACAGGTGTCTTTTTACTTCCCCAGAATGGCACTATATCAAATTAAAATAATTAACTGGGGGTGGGGTGGGGGCGTCATCTAATAGTCATAGAGGATAAAGATCTAGGAGCTATCCACAAGGCCCTCCTTTCAAATCTAGTCACGTCCAGGGAGGGAGATGGTAAGAAAGACTAGAATGGGTGCAGGTAGGTGGACAGGACCAGAAATTCAAGTGTGATTATGGGAACAGGGACATAAAAAAATAGAACTGAAAGTGGAATGTAGAAGATAGGAGAGGCTACATAGCAGAAGTGTTGTACCCAAAGTAATCAACAATTGTGATGTAAAATGAGGAAGTGATAAAAACAAACAAACAAACAAACAAACAAAAAACAACCTTCTGTTTTCTTCCCCTTGTACATAACTACATAAAACAAAAGTTTCCAGAAACCATTGCTTTCTATTTCATAAAGAATTTCTTTCTGGGATACCACCCTATCCACATTAATCTTTCGAAATACGATGTCAGTGTCTTGTGCCAAACATATGCAGAGGCTTCTGTTTATACATGAGATTGTCTTTTGATAAATGGAATTGATTTAGGCAAATCTAAATGCTAAAGTGCCCAGCTTTTCTGGTTCAGTTGCTGAACTACACCTCTGAGACAAGAGCAAAACTTCCCCTAAAAAGTACAGTTTGAGTCACCTTTTACATTGTATCTATCATTTGGTGTGTTGAGACAGGGTATCAGTCTGGAGCCCAGGCAGGACTGGAGCTCAGTAACTCAGATGACTTCAAACTCCCAGTGATCCTCCTGCCTCAGCCTCACAAGTGTTGATATTACAGGTGTGTACACCTGGACTTATTTTAAATTTTTTTAGTAAGAAAACAAACAAACAAAACTTATCACATGCCTAAGGTGAAGGAGTATCAAACTTCTGAATCTCCTTTTTCCCCTAAGATTTATTATGATGCCCAAGGCCAGGAGGTTGAAGAATGCCATGCCAATGGTTTGTGTGTTTAAAGGGTTGTTTAAACAGTTTAAAGGGTTGAAGAAGCACCTCCCTCCCCAGGCTTCATGGTAACATTGTTAGGCCAGTTTCACAGGATGGAAGGAGGCTCAGCTGTCTGCTTAGGGAAGGGTACATCATTCTTTCCATTCTCTCAAGGAAAGTGTGAAATAAGAGCCCTAGATGTCCTCACCTGGTATCACCTCACTGTGGTGAATGACATAGCAGAAGTTCTAGGTGAAGCCAGGTGGCCTGGCTGAGGGCAGGGACACTCAAACTCCTCACAGCTGGCAGCCTCAGCCTGGGGTTCAGCTCAGGGGTGGAGGAGGCTGCAGGGTGTGAGCTTACTCTCCAGCACCAAAAAAGGAGGGGTAAACAAGCAAGGCAGTTTGGTTCAGTATGGTTTCCTTCAGCACTGTGAGCTGGACCTTCTCCTCCTCTCTGAGGCCGCCTTGGACTGCTTCCGCTACTCAGATGATAAACCACAGCCTTCCAAACACGCATTTAGAAGACTCTGCCCCCTTTTCCCTTCAGGTCCATTTTCTTCTGCTCTCTACGCTCTTTCAAATGCAGTGATCACTTCTATGTAAAATTTTCTCCCAAATTGTGTCTGAATTGGAGTGTATTTAATCAACAAAACACAACTGGGTCTTAGTGGGATTTAATTTTGTGAGCCCCTTCCCTGCTGCAAAGTGTAGGACACAGGAGTCCTCAGAGTAGTTTTTGTTTGTTTTAAAGAGTTATCTATTTATTATATATACAGTGCCCTGTGCTCTGCCTGCATGTATGCCTGCACACCAGAAGAGGGCACCAGATCTCATTACAGATGGTTGTGAACCACGGTGCTGTTGCTGGGAATTGAATGTAGGACCTTTGGAAGAGCAGTCAATGCTCTTAGACACTGAGCCATGTCTCCAACTTTTGGCTTTTGTTTGTTTGTTTGTTGTGTTTTTTACCCTGTCTGTATTGATTCTGAGGGAAGAGTTTGGAATTGTTGGGGAATCTGGGGCTGTAAGAATCTGAAAAAGAAAGCTAAGAAGCTTTGGTTCACGGTGCATTAGTAACAAACACCTTTACTCCCAGCACCTGGGAGGCAGAGGCAGGTGGATCTCTCTGTGAGTTCGAAGCCAGCCTGGTCTACAGAACAGGTTGCAGGACAGGCTCAAAAGCAATACAGAGAAACCTTGTCTCAAAAGTCAAAAAGGAGAAAATAAAGAAAGGAAAAAAGAAAAGAAAAGAGGCTCTGGTTCTTACTATAGAAGGGTCAGCAGGTAGAACTTTCCTCCAAAGTGACGCAGCACAAAATTCAAAAGAATCTAGAGCTGAGGGTGGGGTAGAAAGGAGTGGTTTTGACTTCAGCTGGAGAAAGGTGCATGTCTTTGGGAAATAATGTGATATAGAGTTAAGAGTTTATTTTTCTTCAGATTTGTTCTCTCTCTCTCTCTCTCTCTCTCTCTCTCTCTCTCTCTCTCTCTCTCTCTCTCTCTCTCTCTCTCTCTCGTCTGCTGCTGTGCGCGTGCGTGTGTGTGTGTGTGTGTGTGTGTGTGTGTGTGTGTGTGTCCAGAAGAGGATGTTGTCAGCCGCCCCATGTGGATGCTGAGAACCAAACTAGGTCTTCCTGAAGTGCTCACTAACTCAAGTGTGAGCCATTTCTCCAGCTGTCAGCTGTACTGTAATAACAGGAGGACTATACTCTTGTTTAGAGGTTGAACTCATTATCTTGTCTGTAAAGTTATCACAGTGATAAATAGATCTCCCTCCCAGGGTTCTTTTTATAAAAGAGACTCACAAATGTTTTAGGTATATGAAAATCCACATGTGCTCATGGGTGTTAAGAACTTTAGTTTTAAGGTTGAGGTGATTAAAAAGAAAAAGGAAGCTAGGCTGGGTGCTGGTGCACACCTTTAATCCCACCACTCAGGAGGCAGAGGCTGGCAGATCTCTCTGAGTTTGAGGACAGCCTGATCTATAGAGCAAGGTCCAGGACAGCCATGACAGGGAAATCCTGTCTCAAAAATAAATAAATAATAAAAATTAAAACAAACAAAAAAAGCAGGCTAGTATTTAGGAGAGGGAGTTGGTAATGTTACAGCCTGTAGGAAGTGGGACTCCTTGTCAGACAGACATGGATGACAGGGGATGTACACCTGAATGACTCTGCAGGGGGATGGTGAAAGTGAGCTTGTTGAGAGGATGATGGGGAGAGACAGCCAACAGCTGCCCTCCAGGGTGTGGCCTTGGAAAGTTACGTCAGGCCCAGAAAAAGCAGATACCCTTTGCAAATGCTACTTGGGGTTCACAACTATCCACAGATTCACAACACTGCTCCTGGCTTTTGGGGTACCTTTCTGCTGTGGAATAATCCTTTTGTACACTGTGGAAATGTGTTGCTCTCATTGGTTTAATAAAGAAATGACTGGCCAATAACTAGGCAGGAAGAGGTTAGGTGGGAATTCCAGGCTGAAAGGACACTGGAAAGGGGAAGGGCAGAGGAAGCAGGGAAGGGTGCAGAGGAAGCAGGATGTGTAGAAGATGACGTAACAATCCATGAGCCATGTGGTAGCCCATACATTAATACGTATGGGTTCATTTAAATTGTAAGGGCTAGTTAATAAGAAGCCTAAGCTACAGGCTGAGCATTTATAATTAATAATAAATCTCTATTTGGGAGATGACTAATGGGACAGAAACATCTGCAAACACCTTTCTACAGACAAAGTTCCTTGTGAACCGGAGGGAGTGCATGGCCAAGTTTGCAAGAACTGGTATATTGTTATGCAACTATGGTGGACAGTGTCAAGAATGTGACAGTAATTGTAAATCTTTCGATGTCCCACTACTTTAAAATCCCATGATTCCCTGTTCTCTTAGGGTAAAGATCAAATTCTTTGCTACACATTTAAGGCTATTAAGATGTAGACAGTTGCTGCTGGTGGTGGTTGCATATGCCTTTAATTCCAGCACTTGGGATGAAGAGAGGCAAGCAGATCTCTGTAAGTTTGAGTTCACCCAGGTCTACAAAATGAGTTCCAGGACAGCCATGGCTATTAGACAGAGAAACCCTGACTCAAAAAACAAAACAAAAAACCCAAACAATAACAACAATAAAAACAAAACAAAACAAGATTTGACCAGTCTACGTCTGTAGCCCCAAGACTTGCTGTTCCACACTTCTGTTGCTGTGAAGAGACTATGACCACGACCATAATAACAGCTTCCTTTTTTCTTTTCTTTCCTTTCCTTTCCTTTTTTTTTTTTTCTTTTCTTTTGGCTTTTCAAGACATGGTTTCTCTGTGTAGCGTTAGAGCCTGTCCTGACACTTGCTCTGTAGACCAGGCTGGCCTTGAGCTCACATAGATCTGCCTGCCTCTGTCTCCCAAGTGCTGGGACTAAAGGCGTGTGCCACCACTGCCTGGCTGACCACGGTAGCTCTTATAAAGGAAAACATTTCATTGGGGCTTGTGTTAATACCATCTATTGAGAATAAAACTGCCACCACAGTTTAAAGCCAAATTGAAGCAAGCTTTAATTAAATAGTGGCCAAGTGGATGGGCTCTGGCCAGGCATATACACAGGTTCCTGGGAAATGGCCCAGAATCAAGTATGGCAAGGGCTTAAGAAGGAAAACCCATAATTCATTGCATTTCCCATCAGCTCCAATCAGGGACAAGCACACATCCTGATGTATTTCCTGCCTGGGGTCCTCCCCACCCACATGTGATCAAGCACATCTGGTGCAGATGGGTCAAACCAACTTGTTTAGGGGAGTGAAAACATGAGGCTTGTTAGCTCCCATAAACAACAGCCTTCACCATTTCAGCTGTCCTTGGGCAAGAGGCTTGCAGATCAGAGGCATTTTTGTTTCATGGATCGGTAAGGCATGGTAATTAAAACTTAAAATGTAACATTGACTTTCACACTTGCTTACAATTTCAGACATTTAGTCCATTATCTGCACCATGGGAAGCATGGTGGCATGTAGGTAGATGCGGTATTGGAGGAGCTGAGAGTTTTACAACCAGATCTACAGGCAACAGAAAGGAGAGAGACACTGGGCCTGGTTTGAGCATTTGAAACCCTAGCGCTCACCTCCAGGGACACACTTCCTCCAACAAGGCCACACCTCCTACAAGTGTTGCTCACCAGTGACCAAGCATTCAAACAGGTGAACCTATGGGGCTATTCCTATTCAAACCAGAACACTCATTTTCTACTTCCAGTCTAGAAAGTTTTCTCATGGCCTTAACCACACTGAATTCTTACAAGTATCCTTTCTAACCGTTTATACTCCCTTCCCTCTGCACAGAACCCAGTCTCTCAGACACAGCTCAGACATCACCTCTTTCATACAGGTGGGGTCTGAGTATCCAAGTCATCCTGAGTGATGCACAACACTTTGTTCATTATCCTATTATGACGTCATAGTCACCAATTAAATATGAACACCATGAGAATGGAGGCTTGTTTCCCAGCTCTCCCCTTTATGTCTGACACACACTGAGTACTCAGTAACTACTTTTCTCGTTGTTTACAAAAGATGAGTATGGTTTCACACACCCTACTATCTTGTCTCAAACTCCATAGCTATCATTCCATGTGTCTCATTCAGACTTCGCTCCAGGTCCTTGTTTTCAAAACGTATGTGACTTTTAGAAGGAAAATAAAATTTAAAAAGTATTTAGGTAATATACATATATGCTATATACATACATTTTTTTTGGAGGGGACAGAGAGATGCCTCAGTGGGTAATTAGCCCAAAGACCCGAGTCCCCAGAACCCACTTAAAATTCCATGTCTGTGGAATCCTAGCGATCCTCCAGTGAGATGGGAGGAGAAATGGAAAACCCAGCTGGAAGCTAGCCTGAACTGCACAGCAACAGCGGAAACAAGACACACCACCTCAAGTAGAAGGCAAGATCTGCTGAAAGCTGTTCTCCGACCTCCACATCTGTGCTACCCCACATGTGCACCCCCCGCAATCGATTAGTTTTATAAATTAATAAAAGATTTATTAAAATGCTTGAGCTCAGTGGTGGTGCTGGTGCATGCCTTTAATTCCAGCATTCTCCAGGCAGAGGTACGCAGGTCTCTGAGTTCAAGGCCAGTCTGCACATCCAGTTCCACAGCAGTCAGGGCTGTAACATAGAGAACTCTTGTCTTGAAAAATAAAGCAACACACACACACACACACACACACACACACACACACACACACACACACAAAGAAAGAAAGAAAAACAAAAAATAAGTGACTACAATAAAATGCTTGAGCTAGGCATAGTAGCTCATGCTTATAATAACAGAACTGGGGGGGGGCTGAGACATGACTACAAGCTGGAGACTAGTCCAAGTACTGAGTTCCAGGCAGCCTGGGCCATCTAGTGAGACCCCTATCTCTTAAAAAGCCTAGCATCAAAAACCTAAAGCCCAATGAAACTTCAATAAAGCACTGAGAATGAGAATTTATTGCTGTCATGCCTTCATGCTTTTCTTACCTGAAAGCAGGTTCTGCCCAAGGCGAGGGAACAGTGTGCTCTGATGTCACACCTTATCACTCTCTAGGAGGTGATCTTTAAACCTGGAGTCTAGCTTGTCACCTCGTTCCTGGAAGGTCAGCAACACCTCCTGATTTCAATTAGTCCCAGCGTGTCAATGCTGAAAAGGTGGCAGGATGTGTAAGACATGAAGATGAGCAGAAGGTAGGTCACTGGAGCATCACCTTTGGAAGACAGAGTTCCCGGGGACCCTGCGAGCAGGTTGTTCCAAATAGAGTGATCCTGGGCCCTGCACCTCTTGCTTCCTGTGCTGTCATGAACTCTCCCTCTTATATACAGTCCCACAGTGATGGCACCTGGATGTTTTGATGTAGCCAAAAAGCCCACCATAGAAATAAATAGATAACCAGAGCCCTGTTCTCGGATCTCCAAATAAACCTCTCTTATTTAAAGCACACAGTCTTGGGTATTTTGTTAGAGCAACAGATAACAAAGAAAAACCATTTGTTGCTTTGGGACAAAAGAGTGGTTGGTGATCTCCTGACTGGTCTTTCAGTTATCCTTTGCCAACCAGTTAACATTCGAGCTACATTCACCAGAGAGCTTTCCGTTTCAAAAAAGATGGTATTCAAAATATAAATACACATGGAAGAAATAATGTAATATAAAAGGCAGGTTTTAATACATATAATTTGTGTTTGGGGTTCTGTCTTCAAGGCTCAGATTCTAAGGAAGGGGAAGGAAACCCAGAGATCACAATATATTATAGTGAGTGACTATTTTTTTCTTCTTTTCCAAACAGAGTTTCTCTGTGTAGCCCTGGCTGCCCTAGAGCTTGCTCTGTAACCTGGGCTGGCTTTGAATTCCAGAGATCTACCTGCCTCTGCTTCCTCTAGTACTGGGATTAAAAGAGTTAGCCACCTCCTGGCTTAGGCAGAAATTTAAAAGTATCCTAGGCTAGCTTTAAATTCCCTATGTAGCCAAGGGTGACATTAAACTTTTATTTTCTTTTGTTTGTAATTTTTATGAATGTTGGTGTTTTCCCTGCATTTAAATCTGTGCATTGTGTGCCTGAAATACCCAGGGAGGCCAGAAGAGGGCACTGGATCCCTCTGGGACAGGAGTTAATGTCTGGTTAGTAGCCTTGTGGTGCTGGGAATTGAAGCTGATTCTCTGGAAGAGCAGCCAGTATTCTTAATCTCTGAGCCATTTCTTCAGCCTGACCTTGAACTTCTGGTCTTCCTGCCTTTGCTGTCTGAGTGCTAGAACTATATGTATGTACCACCACTGCCAATTTATACAGTGAGGGGCTTGAATCGCTAGGCAAGCTCTACCAACAGAGCTACAACTTCCTTTTTGTTTTTTTGTTTTTTGTTTTGTTTTTTGTTTTTTTTTTAGACAGGGTTCCTCTGCATTGCTTTGGAGCCTGTCCTGGAACTAGCTCTTGAAGACCAGGCTGGCCTAGAACTCACAGAGATCCGCCTGCCTCTGCCTCCCGAGTTCTGGGACTAAAGCTGTTCGGCACCAGCTAATGTTATATTAATTTAATAGCCACTTTTAAATAGTAGTAGAAAATACCTAACATTGTAGTTTGCTGTAATTATGTTTCAACGACAGAAAACTGCATGTGTAGTAAAGACGCCGCAGTCAGTAACCTACAGCTGTGTTTCAGGCAGCGTTGGTGCAAACATGCAGTCTGCAAACTGAGAGCCAGCAATGCAGTGACATGACATGACACAACACAGACAAGCACAGCCAGCGACACCTCAGACTGTTTGATTTTTAATTAAGAGTTGCTCACTGCCCCCTCAGAAGTGCTTTACTGTTGCCGAGTCTTTTGTGACCCCCCCCCCAACATTCGTCCACAGGGGGCCACACTCCATAGTTGAAGAGGCCGGCTCTTAGAATCTGTGACTGGATTCATGTGTTCACTGAGCCTGTTAATGTTGTGAGGCTGTATCACACACAAATAAAAACGATGGGCCCGGTGTTTATAGAAGAAATCTTTCTGGGAGCTAAAGTCTAGAAGAGTGGAAAGCAAACATCCGTATGTTGTCCCTGGGAAAGGCAGATGAATGCTGCCAATGCGCCTTAGTCATCTGCTGAAGAGTGATTTGGGGACGCTAAGGCATTGGCAGTCTGAACAATGATCTCCCCCCCCACCCAAAAGATTCCATCTTGGCTCACCTCGTGTCGGATTTTGACCTCATGATCCTCTCATTTTCCACTGAGTATCTGCTCCTAAGACACAATTCTGTCCTAATTATCTCTTTCCACCTCTCTCCCCTTTTCTGGTTTGTGCTCTAGTCTATTTTCAGAGCCTGTGCTATTCTGTCGGCTGTCTCTTTATCTCCTTCCTTCTCTGCTTACTGGTATTTTAGCAGGGATGACACTGAGCAAGGGTCAGATGTTAATTAAGCAAATTAAAGCCAAGCAAATCAAAACTTCCCAATATTTGCTTTGGGGTTCATTAGCTACACCAGTAGCATTTCCTTAGATATGGTCTTATTTTGATGTGATTTACATAAGCCCCCAGGTTGAAACCTCGTTCGCATTCAGTGTGACAGCAAGAGGAAGAGGGTGCTGTTGAGATACAGAGCAAGGATATTACTCAGTAACAACCGAGAGGGGCAGACCTTGTACTGGTGGCCACAGGCCGGTCTTCATCAAAACGCTGAGGACATTTGTGTGTGTGTGTGTGTGTGTGTGTGTGTGTGTGTGTGTGTGTGTGTGTGTGTGTGTTTCTAGGAACACATGGGTTTTAACTTCCTACCAGCATGAGGATGAGGATTGGGTGATGAATTTACTGCTTTTGAAAACCCATAACTCAGGACATCATTATATGAATAGTTTTTAGTATATCATACGTGTAAGACACTGGACAGGGACTAGGAAACAGGGAAACTTTATGGGTTGGATTCAGGTGACTTACAGCCATGCACACTTAAATACATACATGTATTTTAACAGGCCAACAAAAACTGCCAAATATCACTGGTAAATGAATACTATATGGGTAGGGTGACCATATGGCTGGGTTTGTCATGTATGCTCCAAGTTGATAGAGGTTTTGGATTGGTATAATTGTGTCCTCTTTAACACCCCAAAATCACTATCTAGGTGATAATATATCATAAGCTTACTGCATGTACAGACGCTACATTTAGGGACTTAGGGTGGAGAGTGATTCTCTGTGGCGAGGGCACATGGTGGAGAGTTTAGAGATGTGGTGAAATTTGAGTCAGTACCTGAAGGAAGAGTTGGGACATAAGCTAGAAGAGAGACAAAACAAAAGGAGGAGAAAAGAAAAATGTGGGGGACAGGAATATAGATTTCAGGGAGCCATTAAAAAGATATGTGGGAGGGGGAAAAAACACTGGGCGGTGGTGGAGCTTGTCTTTAATCTGAGTTCTTGGGAGGCGGAAGCTGGTGAATCTCAGTGAGTTCAAGGCCAGCCTGGTCTACAGAGCAAGTTCCAGAACACCCAGGACTGTTTCAGAGAGAAACCCTGTTTGTCGAAAAACAACAAAACAAAACAAAAAGATATGTAGTGGTGGAGAGGAAGGCTCAGTCAAATGCTTGTAAAAATGAGACCTGAGTTCAACCCTCACAGCCGATGCGAAAATGGCAGGTGTGGGCACACAATTGCAGATCCAGCCCTGAAGAAACAACGGTCAAGCGGGTGCCTGGGGCTCACTGCAGCCAGTTTAATCTAATCAATGAGCTGGGCGAGAGGCCCCACCTTAAAGGAGTAGATTGCATTTCTGAGGACCATACCATCCAAGGCTGTTCTCTAACCCCCCCCCACACACACACATGCATGTATTTGTGCACACATTGCACAGAAAAAAGGAGGAGGAGGAAGACAGAGGAAGAGAAGGCATGGGTTACGTTATAGTCTCCCTGCGCATAAAACAATTATTGTGACTGTGGGCTGTCAGGGCATGCTCTGTTGGGAGAGCAGTTGGAAATGACTAGCTGGGTGATGGTAGCACATGCCTCTAATCTCAGCACTTGGGAGGCAGCAGATCTGTGAGTTTGAGACCAGCTTGACCTACAGAGCAAGTTCCAGGACAGACACGGCTACACAGAGAAACCCTATCTCAAAAAAACAAAAACAAACAACAACAACAATTATTTTTTTATTTGTGTGCACGGTGTGCATGTATGAGAGCACATGTGGGTACCTGTGTATGCCAAGGCCCAAGACTACTGTTCAGAATTATCCTTGATCTATATTCCATCTTACTCTTTGAGGCAGGTTCTCCTAATAAAACCCAGAGCTCACAGATATGGCTAGTCTTGCTAGTAGTTTGCCATGGTGAGTCTCTGGGGTATCCTCTCTTTACCTTTGGAAGCTGAGAATTACTGCCCCCACCACCATTTATGTGGGTTCTGGATCGGAAATCCCATCTTCATGACTGTACAAGTGCTTTAACTATTGCCCCATCTCTCCAGAAGCAATGTTTTATTTATTATTTATTTTGGCTAGGCAGTGGTGGCGCACACCTTTAGTCCTAGCACTTGGGAGGTGGAGGCAGGCAGATCTCTGTGAGTCTGAGAACAGCTTGGTCTACAAAGCTACACAGAGAAACCCTGTCTTAAAAACAAAATTTATCTTTATTTTATTTGTATGAGTGTTTTGCCTGCATGTATGTAAGTGTGCTTTATGGGTCTAGTGCCTGAGGAAGCCATCCATCCAATCCTCCAGAACTGGAGTTACAGAAAGGCAAAAAGTAGGCATGGGGAACCAAACCCATGAGGTCCTCTGCAAGAGCATCCCGGGCTGTTGCCCTTAACTGATGAACCACCTCTCCATTCTTATTTTCTATTTTATTTATTCAGTTTTCTTTCTTTTCTTTTTTTAGAAAGATTTTTATTTAGTATGTATACAGCGTTCTGCCTGCATGCTAGAAGAGGTCAACAGATCTCATTGTAGATGGTTGTGAGAGATCATGTGGTTGCTGGGACCTGAACTTGGGACCTCTGGAAGAGCAGCCAGTGTTCTTAACCTATGAGCCATCTCTCCAACCCCCTCCCCCTTTTAAACACGTCTCACTTTGTAGCCCTGCCTGGCATAGAATTCATTATGTAAATCAGGCTACTTCAACCTCACAGAGGTCCACCTGCTTCTACCTCCTATTTACTAGGTTTAAGGCATCTGCCACCATGCCCGGATCATTTTTATTTATATTGTAGCGCTAGTGTCCTTTTATATAACTTTTTAAAAAATTTATTACCAGTGTCCTAAGAATAGTATGTGTTGGGGCTGGAGGGGACGGCTCAGCAGTTAAGAGTACTTGCTGCTCTTCCAGAGGACTCAGGTTTAATTCCCAGCACCCACATGGCAGCTCACAACTGTCTGTAACTCCATTTCCAGGGGATTTGATACCCTCACATTGACATATAGACAGGCAAAATACCAAGATGTAAAAATAGTAATAAAGCATTTTATTAAAAAAGAACAATGTGTGTTAAAACCTACCACAGTGGCACATTCCTGTAATCCAGTGCCTGGCAAGTTGGAGAGGGACATTTTGAGTTCAAAACCAGCCTGAACTATATAGCAAGATGAAACAAAAAACAACAACAAAAA
The DNA here is from genome assembly GCA_030556225.1 of Cricetiscus sungorus. Classification (NCBI taxonomy): domain Eukaryota; kingdom Metazoa; phylum Chordata; class Mammalia; order Rodentia; family Cricetidae; genus Cricetiscus; species Cricetiscus sungorus. The sequence goes on from JANBXA010000588.1 coordinate 32,524,114, forward strand.
ACCCCCCAAAGAAGCCATTATGTGCTTGCTACAAGTTGCTAGGGGTAGGCTCTCTTCATCATTAACCTAGTTTATTGGATGCTCAATTCACAGATTTCTGTGCTATTATGATGCTGATACGTGTTTACAGCAATGTTAATAAGCTCATTTATGGGCTGTTTAATCAACCAATCAAGAGTTCTCAAGTAGCAAAACAATGTATCTGTATGTAAAACTGTATATTTGTGTATAAATATCCCCACCACCACTACCCCTGCCCAAAGGAAAGAATTCTTGGTGGAGAGTGTCCCCAGCCTAGCTTTCATCAAATACCCATGGTGTCTGTCACCAGCCATTCATTTTTTTACTTTTTGAGATGGTCTCATAGACCAAGTTGGCCTTAATCTGATGGCAACCCTATCCCATCCTCCCAAGCCATGTGCTCACAGCAGGAGCCACCATGCCTGGCAGATCTTGGGAGTTCATAAGTACCTCTATGGAGCTGTCTGCACTTTTTGCTTACTGACTCCTTGGAAAGGAATCTTTCTCTTCCATAACAGAACCAGCTAGGGATGGAATCTTCCAAGCTAGTCTCTAATGCTCTTTCCAAGTCTTTACCCCCATCCCACTCATGTCAAGTCTTGCCTTTTGTTGGACAGAATGACATCGCGAAGCAGCAAAACAAGGATGTATGAAAGCCCACCTCTCTGCCCCCTACATCCCTTTCTGCTCTCCTCCTTCGGCATCAAGGGCCTCTGCTGACTGCACAGGAGTCTTCTACCCAGGTGCTCAGTGTCCAAATTCTGAAAGGGCCCTTCTTTCTCTCACCAACACTCTGGTACCTCCCACAGTAATGAGTTGGCTTTAGGAAAAATGGCGTCACTTCCTGTAGGACACACTTTGGACCCTGGAGGTGAACTATGGAGCTAGTGAGTGCGAAGTGAGCGTCTAGCTCTTTGTTAGACATCTCCTTTTTGGTTATGTTTCTGCAGACGCGCGCTCTCTCTCCCTCTCCCTTGCTGATTATTAATGGTTTTTCTGTATCTTCCTATCTTATTCCCTTTGGAGCCAATCCTCCCTAGTGACTTAATTTAGTTAATGTTCTAATTAGTGCGACTTCCACTCCAGCAGACTTGCGCAGCATTCACATCAGTGCTTTTGCATATGAAAAACCCCATTAATGAGACTCTGAGTGGAAGGAAAAGGAAGCAGTCTTTAATGCAAGCGGCACTACCCCCTCTCCCCCCCCACACACACACACACACACACACACACACACACACACACACACACACACATCTGTTTGCTTCAGCTCTCTTGGCTATCTATCCTGGAGCCTTCTCAGCAGGTACTTTCACCAGCCAAGAATTAGGGCTGAGCTGTGGCACCAAGGCTGATGCCTGAATAGGCTCATCTTCTAGTAGGTTCTATCATATCTTCACTGCAAATTAAAAATAAAAGACTCATAACAGGGAAAGCATCATCCTAAGGGAGGAAAGTAACATCAATCTCCCGGTAGTGATTTGTTTTTTTACTGATGTTCCTGTTTCTCTCTCAAATCTTCAAAATTTAACTAGGTATGATTAGGCATATAGTATAATCGGAATTATAGAATACAAGAGCTAAGTGACCCACTATAGACTATTTGACCTGACATTTTAAAGCAGTGGTTCTTTTTATTTGTTTGTTTTGTTTTGCATGACAGGGTTTCCTTGTAGCTTTGGAGCCTGTCCTGGAACTTGCTCAGTAGACGAGGCTGGCCTCGAACTCACAGAGATCCACCTTCCTTTGCCTTCCAAATATTGGGTCTAAAGCCATGTGCTGCCACCACCTGGCTAAGGCGGTGGTCCTTAGCTTGAATGCACACTGAAGTCAGGCGGAGGGCTCCCAAACATTTGGTAAGGGGGTCTTCCCACCAGGGACTCTGATTTAACTGGTATGGGATTCAGCACAGAGTGTTGGAGACTTTAAAAAGCTACTATAGCTGTAGACAGGTTGGGGACCACTGCTCTAAACATCCAGAGACCCAAGCATCAGCCACTGTGAACATCATAATACTGTCAAAAGACAGTAGAGGGCAGAGTTGACTTAAATTTATGTAGAGATAAATTGTCCTTGATAGGACATAGCAACTACCAAATAAAGTATTATTCACGTTATACTGAGTGGTTGTCTTTTTTGTCACAAATGTTTCATTTGTGACTAAAGCCAACTCACTCTCTATATACAAGAATTTACCAGGGAGCCTCTGGGTGGCAGCTGATGGGCAAGGTCACTATATATTATATCACACATCCGAGAGTGCAAGGCAACACTTACAGATTATGCAGGAATAGCAGGGGCAGACCGGGATGGCCTTGGGCAAAGAGTTTATATGGTCACACTGTGGTCACTGTAATGTGGCTTATATTGACTATTAAACTCTCCAGTATAATCTTTCTGTATGCCCAGCTATCACTGTTCACCACCATACCAGACACTACGAGCCATAGAGAAGAAGCTTGAGACAGATTTTTAAGTTAACATTACATAAGCCAACTGAGAAAGTTGGTTCAGGATTTTACTCATAAATAAAAGGTAAAAATTTCCATTAAAAGCCTTTCAGAGAGCAGGATAAGATGCATAGTAAATTAATAAAGATACTGCCACATATACAGGCTGTCTTTGACTTACACTGCCTTGTTTTTATGTCCTGCCATGATTAGCGCTTAGTACTCAGTGCCAGTAGACGGCCTGAATCTTAGAGAGTCTCCTTGTAGGCATAGCTTTCTCTAACCCTATAGGGCTGATGACCCCCACAATGAATGAAGGTATTTCTTCTGATACAAAAGGCGTGATGCCACTGGTGAAGAGGAAAGGAGTAGAAGGAATAATTTAAGTCAGCCACAGAAGTATCCCCAGAGCGCACTAGAGTTTAGCCACACACAGACCCTCCTACATGGCATTGCAACACATGTCACAAGTTTTGAATGACAACTACAGGAATGACTATATTTAACTATGTCACTGACAGAATCTCTCTCTCCCTCTCCCTCTTCCCCCCTCCTCGTGTGTGTGTGTGTGTGTGTGTGTGTGTGTGTGTGTGTGTGTGTGTGTATGTGTGTGTGCATGCAGGGACCTGCACACCTGCACAAGTATATACATGTGCATGAAGGCTAGAGAGGGTGTTGAAAACCTTAGAGGCATGTGTGAGCTGTGGTACACAGATGCTGGGATCCAAACTCTGGTCCTCATGACTGAGCAATAAAAATTCTTAACCACGGAGGCATCTCTTCAGCTCCCACTTGGAGCTCTTTTTAAAAAGTTAATAACATACCATGACATGTTCCCTTTTTAGTGATTATAAAACTACACCCCCATTTAAATTAACATTGCTTTGTGTGTGTACATGTACCTTAATTGGTTTTAAAGGGAACTTGTGTAGACCAATTAAATTTAGTAGAGTTCATCGGTGCATAACAAAACAAAATTGATCCACAAGTCAGGCATCTCTAAGGGCCAGAGAAGGTTCTGAGAATTCAGCCAATGCTGTTAGCCAGCAAGCACAGGGAAAAAATGCAAGTGAGGCATAGAAAATAACTTACCGGCTACTGCTTAGTCACTCATCCAATCAAGTGCTTAGTTTAACTAATGTATTCTTTCCAAGGCTTCCTGCAGCCAGCCAAAGCTATTTTGCTATGATGCAACTCTACATTGGTTAGAATGCTGGACCCTGTACAGATATCCACCCCAAGGTTATAGGCTCCCACATATTGAATTTATCATCATTTTAACTAATTTTGATAGCATTTTTCCATTTAGAAGAATATTGACATTGCTTATACTATAGTTTTTCATCATATATTCTTAGTATAGGTGTGAAATACTGAAAGCTCGATCAATCTGGGAAATCCCCAGAGTCTAGGGAGGTCAAGGTCATGATTTTGTGGCTGAGAAATTTAGGGAAGGCAGGGCCTTTTGAGTCTTCATCTACTGTTTTTTGAGCTTACTCCGATACTGACTATAAAATGCTATTAAATGATAAGTATTGCTGAGTTTTCTTTCTTATCCCTATACCAAAAGGTTGAACTTTAAAAGTTAACTCTTTCCCAAGGTCATTTGTCTCTGAAGGTTTGTTTTTATTTACGGGATAAAGTACTGTGGTCTTTGGGATGCCAGCAGGAGATCTACTTATTTCTGGCAGTACTTGGTGGAGGAGAAAGGCAGTCAAGAAGACAGGCCAGTGATGGAATACCAATGCTTACTTACCGCTTCCAAACCTTCTGAGAGAAGGGTCACAGCTTTCAATTGTTTTGTCTGGAAGGTGTGGTGCTGGGTGCTGAGTGACGCACAGTTAGACATTCCGATGGTGGTGGGAAGAGTTGTCTACTGTGCACATATTTACAGATGGAAGTTTCTGTTCCACCGAGTACCACAGCCCCTTAGACCCAAATAAATACACAGAGGCTTATATTAATTATAAACTGTTTGGCTGATGTCTCAGGCTTCTTATTGGCTCACTCTCTCTTAATTATTAACCCAATTCTATTAAACTATGTAGTGCCACAAGGCTGTGGCTTACCCATAATGCTCTGGCATGGTACTCATTTGGTGGCTGCCTGTGGTCTCCCCGGCTGCTGCTCCCTGCCTTCCTTTTCCCTCATTTTCCTAGTCTGGTAGACCTGCCTATTCTTCCTGCAATTATTCATCAACCAATAAGAGAAACATATTCACAGCATACAGAAGGACATCCCCCATCACATGCTCAGCATAATTTGGAGCTAAATTTTTCAATGAGCTATTAACTTCAAGTAGGAGATTATAATATGGAGCCTCTGAATGAGGTATCATGGGAACCTGTTAATTTAAGACTCTAAGTCACATGTGATACAACATCTATAATCCTAGCAGTTTGGGAGCTGAGGCAGGAAGACTACTGTGAGTTCCAGGTCAGTCTCGATGACATAGTAAAACTGTATCTCAAAAAAAAAAAAAAAAAAAAAAAAAAAAAGAAAGAAAGGAAGGAAAAAGTGAAGCTCTAATAAGCATGAGATTTGGAGTTTGTGTTGCCTTTAGAAACTTACTTAAACTCTAAGATTCTTGACCCAAAAGTGAAGATAATAATAGCAATTTATTTCATGAAAGCAAATAAAAACATTTGACAGAGCCAGGCGGTGGTGGCACATGCCTTTAATCCCAGCACTTGGGAGGCTGTGGCGGGCAGATCTCTATGAGTTCTCGGCCAGCCTGGTCTACAAAGCTACATAAACCCTGAATTAAAAAAAAAAAAAAAAAAAAGACAGAAAGAAAATGGTAACTTTTCAAAAATATATTTTAAAGGGATTTTAGTTTAGTTTTATTTTATTTGCATTGGTGTTTTGCCATTGGTGTCAGGATCTCTGGAACTGGAGTTACAAACAGTTGTGAACTGCTATGTGGGTTCTGGGAATTGAACCTGGGTCTTCTGGAAGAGCAGTCAATGCTCTTATCCCCTGAGCCTTCTCATCACCCTGAAAATAGCTTATTAAAAATGGAACTTACTGCCAGTTGGAGGTAGTGCACGCATTTAATCTCAGAAGTAGGGAGACAGAAGTAGGTGGATCTCTGAAAGTTCAAGGCCGTCCTGATCTACAGATTGAGTTCCAGGACAGCCAGGGCTATACAGAGAAACCCTGTGTTTAAAAAACAGAGAAAAGAAAAGCAGAAGTTGCCAGTGAGGTGTGTGTGTGTGTGTGTGTGCAACCAGGAGTTCTGGTAAGGTAAATTACATCCTGTATGTATTCTATAAAATACATCATATTTAAGCTGAGTTATAGTTTCTTATAGACTTCAAAGCATTGAGGATATAATCAAACAGAAACTGAGCAGCTGTAGAAATAACCCACAGACTAGAAAGTGAAATTAATTTGCAGAGGTAATGGAGCTTTTTATGGCCGATTCCTTCCAAACTTTATTGAAATTTTCCCAAAGGTCTTGGTTAATATTATGGGAAAAAAAAATACTGTGAATTTGGTAACTGCTTACTTGCAAACAAAACAATTAACAAGACCATTTACATTGGCAACAATTATCACATATATAGAAAATTGCTTAATTAGTTGAATTGTTAGAACAGTAGGGTGGCTATCGTTCTTTATTATAAACCCAATTGCAATTTCTTTAAATTTGTTTATTTTATGTGATCATGCATGACTGATGGCCTTAGAGGTCAGAAGGAAACATTGGATGCCCTGGAACGGGAGTGAACCTCTGTATGGATACAGGAAAGGAAATCTGGGTCCTCTATAAGAACAAGGGCTCTTACCTGCTGAGCCGTCGCTCCAGCCATCTCAAAGTCAACTTTTCAATTATAAATTTTCCCTGTGGTCTGACAAATATTAATAAGGAGCGAAAACAGAGGTTTTGGGTTCTTCTGATTAGCCACAGACAGAATATCTATTCTGTGGAATAAGCAAGAGAGTCAATATCGAAACATTAACTCATCTCTTATCATGTATTTTGATCTATGTTCCTGTGGCCTTCATCTTGTGTACTCAAGATCTAGGCATGTTGGAGCGTGGGGACTGGGAGGGAGTGGCTATGACTGAAGATGGTACCAAAAGATAAGAGACGAGACCCTGAACCATCCTTGCTTGCTTTATCTTGTTATCCATGAGACACGAGAAGAGAAAAGACCCATAAGTGAGCTGGGTGCTGGTAGTGAACACAAGGACTCTTTAATTAACTAACCCCTGCTCTCACTCACAGATATTACGTTAGGCGTGGATGTACCAAAGTGATGGAGGAGCTGGTAATTTAGTCACAGTGTTGTCAATTACATCTCATAGAATGTGAATTTCTTTAAGTAACCTTATTTGACATAAATAGAAAGGGAATCTCATGAAAAGAAAAAGCACATGTAATGTGTATATAAGGCGTGTGTGTGTGTGTGTGTGTGTGTGTGTGTGTGTGTGTGTGTGTGTTAATTACTTCTATGGTTGGTCTCCAAAATTGCATGCAACCTCTTTTAGTGTCTTGATTTGTTCATTTATTCATTCGTCAAATCTTTACTAAGCTCGTCTCATGTGTCATGTACCATGCTAAGTGCTTAGAACTATATCCTGCTATATCCTGAACGTAATGACAGATTGATCTGATTTCCTTCTTAGAGTAGAATTTGGCTGCTGTCTGAAGGAACGAAGGAGAATGAAATGGGAGAGCAGTAAGGCGACCACACAGGGATTCTGATGGAGACATCTGAAGGCAAAGTCTTGGCCCCCAGTCCACAGCACCTCTTGATTCTCGATGGTGCACCTTTCGAATTAGCCTGACTGCTTGTTGTCTTTGCAAGCTGTGAAGGATGTGGTGCCTTAGGTCATTGGTCCCAGACACGGAAAGGAGAATTTGGCTTAATTTCCTGAAATGTAGCTCAGTTAAAGTACATGTTAGAACCATGAGGTCTTCATGCCTGCTTTACTGTCACTAAGGATTTCAATTGATCAGGTTTGCCTTGATATTTGCTTTTGAGTTCCTTTCTAATATACATGTTCATGTTTAATTCAAAGTGGTTTGTATAAATAGCTTTGTTTTGTGATTCAAGAAAAATAGATTATCTGGGCAGCACAAATTAGTCTTAAAAGGGTTGGGGGAGGATATGAAATTGGGTGAGGAGGGAAAAAGAGGGTGGATCTGAGAAGAGCTAGGGAAGGGGGCGGGAATATGATTATGATCCAAACATGTAAGAAAGTCCCAAAGAACTCAGAGAGAGAAGTGAGAGAGAGACAGAGACAGAGAGAGGGAGGAGAGAGACAGAGAAGACAGAGAAAGAGAGAGGATATGAATGATGATAATAATAGTGGACGTTCCCCTGTAGTTCAATGCCTCTAGTGTCCTTACTTATTACTTACACCCTCTCGGGCTTACCTATAGCTTTGAGCTAGAGCTAGTACGCAGTCTCTAAGTCTCCCTCCCACTCCTTGGCTGATAGCTTCTACTATAGTCTTAAGTGAACACTTTCCCTTCTGGTCCCAGAACTCTTCCCAAACTGTAGATTAACTGGGAAGCTTGGAAGGAGGCTCAAGGTGTCACCATGGACAGGGACAGTCCTTTGACCAATTAAGATGAGCGTCCATCTTTATCTCATGTGGAGAATTCTCACAGATACTGTGTAATCTCCCAGGAAGATCCCTGAAGGCTATCCTTCTCAGTCATGACCTTGATAATGAATTCATCTGTCAGGGTTTCCTTCTCACCATCCCTTTCTCTCTGCACCTCTAAACTCCCTCTCTCATTGGGTTCTGATTTATCATTTCACTGTAACTCTATTAGCTGGGATGCATTTGGGGATGTTAGGAAAACAGGATCTGCAGCAAATGAGGTTGTATTGAATTATTTATTGTTCAGCTAAAGTGGAGAGAGGCATGGTAGACGAGCTAGCTGGTTTGTAAAGTCTTGGGGGTAATCTGCCTGCTGCTTTGAAGCTTTCATGATATTAATTTTTTTTCTTGTGGTTAAAAATTATAAATTTGAATGCTGCAAAGGAAAATATGTGTGCAACCATTCACTTCAGAGCCACAAACCTATAGCTAAGAATTATCTGTTTCCTGCAATATACAATTATGTAGCAGCAAAGCTGCAATTCTGGGATTCATGAATTTATTTAATAAGTTTAGTCACACAAGGTTTAAAAACATAAATATATAATTTCCCTTTTTTTCTTTCAAAAATAGATCAAGGATTTTTACTTGTGATAAATAAGTTTCAGCTTTTGAAGTTGGACTGTATTGGGTTTTTTTGTGTGTTTTTTTTTTTTTTTTTTGCCAGAATTTGATTCTTAAATTTTTGACAGTTTTTAACTCAATAACAAACAAAGCAAGTTATTTAGGATGCTGGGGGAGCCCCAGGGCCTTTGGAGTGCTAAACATGGCCTCTACTGAAAAGCTGCAGCCCTGACTCCCTACAAAGGATTCTAGAATTCATCCAACTGTGGGAAGGAGGAGGGAAATCCCTGCTAACCTCTAGGATGACCAGGGCCATCGTGTCATCTCCCTTGTAACACTGGTGCCATTGGGGAAATCTGTTTGTAAGAAAGACTCAGGCAAAAGGGTGTAGAGAGTCCTGTGGCTTTGTAATACCTGTGGATTTTGTCCCATCTGCCATTTCCCACTGTCCAAATACTATCAAAAAGTGTGACTGCAGCAGTTATAAATCTTCTGTGTACCTTTAATACAAAAACTAAGCTTGAACATCTGGCAATTGAACACCCTTGGCTGATGAATCCTAGAAAACAACATAATTATACACCCAAGCAAACAAGTCAAGAGTAAAGCTGTTTTTTTCTTAAGAATTCCTGGTAGCATCAAAGTTAAAATTCCCTTCTGCATTCTGTGTTCGTTTTAATCGCCACTGCTGTCTCCGTTACACCTGCGATTACCTGGGTTGATGGTCCATAAGAGATCACCCTAGGCAGTGTGTGGAGAAAAAACAAAAACAAAACAAAAACAAGAACAAAAAAACAAAGCAAACAAACAAACAAACAAAAAAACCCAAAAAACCAAAAGCAAAAAATGACGAAAGGTACTGCTAGGAGCGCAGCAAACCTTACAGAGCAATGACCTTGTATTGTTGAGAAGTCAAGGAAACAGCTGCCTTGCAAGCCGCCCATGTTCATCTGTGTCGCTCTCCCTAGTCCCTTACCGTTCTTCCTAGGCACCCTTGCTTCTGGCCTACTGTACCCCACCCCACTAAAGCTTGCAGTTAGAGAGCCGGGTCCTGCCCAGAGGCCCGGGCTCACAGGAAGGTGCAGGTGGGCCCGCTTGCCTGTTGATTATGGCCCCTGCAATGTGCGATTGCAGGCTGCGCGCCATCAACCTGCAAAGCTTGGTTCTCCCGGACAGTACCAGGCAAGAGAGCTGGAACCGCGGCCTCGAGCCCGCAGGCTGGGGGCGGGGGCCTCGGCCCAGTGCCCACCCCCTGCGCTCCCAGCGTCTGCTCCTACTACCAGCGGGTTGTAGCCGGCCGGGAGCGCGCTTTCTAACGTAACCAGCCCACGGGAACAATCTGTCCCTTCCGACCTCAGGAGGGGCGCAACAGCTCGGGAGCCCTCCTCACCCACCCTATGGCCTAAACGGGTGTTTAGGTGTATTTTCAAAACCAGATCGTAGGCTGCGGGGACGCCGGGCGGGAAAGGTTGGGAGGACTCCTTTTCGCCGCCAGGCTTGCAGCTCCAGGCACACGAATTAGGCCCGAGCTGCAGAGTCGAGATCTTTTCCCTAGGGTAGGGGCTCGGGGTGTGCGGGATCAGGGGAGGTGAACCAGGACTGGGGCGCCCCTGGTCCAGGAGGCGGCGGCGCTGGCGGCTGGGCAGGTGCCCCGGGCGCGCAGGCTGATTGGCAGGTGCAGGAGTGGGTGGGGAAGGCGGGCCTGGCGCTGCGGGAGGCTGCGGCCCCGCCTCCCCGCCCCCGCCCCCGCCGCGGGACTATCTGGTCCCGGCAGCAGCGATGTCCCCCGGCAGGAATGTCCCTCCTCAGATAATGTTATTTATATCTCTGGGCGGGTCCGCGGCTCCGCAGCACCAGGCGCCCGGCGGCCACTGTGCCAGGAGCCCCGTGCTGCCCTCCTCCCCCTGCGCCGCCGCCCCCGGGCTCGGGGTGGCCGCCGCTTCAGCCCCAGCGCAGGTGAGTCCCGGAGGGCCGCGCGGCGGGGAGGGAGCTGGGTGCCCGGGAGCCAGCGCCGCGGAGCACGGGGCCCAGGGGGCGGGTGATGCGCCGGCCCTGAGGGGGCCTGGCCCCGGGTGCCAAGCGTGGAGCGGGAGGGGTGCGGAGCCCGGGAGGCCCTGGCGGCTGCGGCAGTCGTCACCCTGGGACGCGGGAACCTGCGTGGGCATCGCAGGCGCTGGGCGAGCGGGGCGCTAGCTTTGGGAAGCCAGCTAGTGGAGTGTTGCCCCGGGGCGCTGGGAGTGGGTTTGGGGTGTGCGTGTTCTCGGCCGCCTCCTGCAGGACCCTCTCCTGTGAGCAAAGGTGTGGGGGGGTCCTGCCTGTCACCAGTCCGACTACTGCCCGCGCCTGTGCCTCCGGTTGCCTAGCTTCTCAGCCCCCGGGCATGTCGGATCCTCTTCTGGAACTTGGCTAGTTCCCTCCTGGCTGCCCAGCGCCAAGGCTGGGAGGACAGTTCAGGGCAGCAGAGGGGGCCGGGCCTCTGGATACCGGGCAGGACGTACAGAGTGGCTCTGTGTAGACTGAGAAGAGAAAGATGAAGTATCCCAGAATTATACTTCAAGGATTCCCCACCCATCTCCAAGGGTCTACAGCCCACTCTACTCCTACTCTTAGTTCCAGTTCCACTAACTTGGCCCACAGAAATAGCAGAAAATGGAAGAAATACGAGCTTTAACACAATCCTCAAGTCCCAACAACTTACCCATACTTACCCGAGGGGAAATAGCTGCGAGGCTTGAGTACAGTTTCCGTGACAACAAGCCTTAGGTAGGGCCTTGGTTTATAGCCTATTAATATCCAAACCACTGTTTTCAGTGAGCAATTAGAGGTGCTAGGAGTTAATAACACCCTTAACTTACTGAAGGAAAATGGAAAGAAGCCACTGCTTTAGGTGCATCCGGCGCAGTGGGATGGGATTATATAGTGACGGTCTCTTTTACTGAGAACTTCAGTGGGGAGAGGATATGGCTGTCACCTCCACGCTAGGAGGCAGCCACGCAAAACCTCTGCCTGTGGCAATCAGGATGTATATAGTTTGGTTTCCAAGGGAGGTGATTCAGACAGCTCCAGAATGAGAAGAGCCTTAAGAGGGGGGAAAAAAGAGGCACATCATGTAAGCTGTTCTCATAGGCTACCCGTAGCATCACAGATCGCTCAGAATTTTATTCTAGAATTCTCTTTTTAACCGCTCTATGACTGTGACCTAGGGTAGTCATTTCCTATTCTGGGATCAGATTTAGATGCTTTCCTATGAGCCCTGGGAAACTCTTACAAGTGCAAAACATTGCTTAATATATATTTTGAATGCTCAGCACCCCCAGACGCTTGCGAACTAGCTAACAAAACAAATAGTAAGCTTAGAACAGAGAACAGCCCACCGACCTTGAAATGAACTGACTCAAAAGGCTGTTAATTTATACAAAGTCTTATCCAATTCTGGTGACCAGTAAAGCACAGTTGAAAGGAGTGGACCCCTTTGCTGTTGTGCCTCGATTTATCAGTGGCCAAGTGGCAGTGGTTAGGAACGAGCCAGTCCTGCTAATCTTGAGTTCTCAGAAGACATAGCGTCCACTCATGGAATTGAAAGCACCCAAAAACTCCCAGGCATTCAGGCTGCGCCTTGCAGCACAGGCATATCAAGTTTTCCCCAGTGACTTGCCCAGTGGAGAGCTAGGATACCACCTCTTGCTCTGGTCATTGCCTCCTCCAAGTGTTGTGAAGGTGTCTGGTGGAGGTCTCAAGCAACACCTGTTGGATTGTTAGCTTGGGGTTATAGGCAGGATTGTTAGCTTGAGGGTATAGACAGGATTGTTAGTTTGGGGTTATAGGCAGGATTATTAGCTTGAGGGTATAGACAGGATCGTTAGCTTGGGGTTATAGGCAGGATTGTTAGCTTGGGGTTATAGGCAGGATTGTTAGCTTGTGGGTATAGGCAGGAGTTTTAGTTTAGGGGTATAGGTTTAACTGGAGGCTGACTCCCACCTGCAGTCACATTTGACACAATAAACATGGCTATTTCAGGCAAACTAGGTGTGAGTGAAAACTTTGAACTAAAGTCAGTCTGCCACGGTTTTGGAAAATAGTAGGTTTTTGGTAAATAGGAAGAATAATAGCTTTTATGGTGTTGGTCTTTTATGTACTTGTGGCAGGCTGGTAGTGGATTCTTGTTGACCGAATTAGAGAAAGAATGACCACAGATTTATTTATATCGTTGTATTAATTGTCAACTCTGCAGGATCACTCTTATTATCCTGCCTTAAAAAGTGAAGAGACAGGGCTGGTGAGATGGGTCAGTGGGTGAAGGTGCTTGCTGTACGAGCCTTCTGATGGACTGACTCCACAGAGTAATCCTCAGACCTCCACCAGCATCCATGCACATGAGCACACATAATAATACTTTTTTTTTAAAGTGAGGAAATAGGTTCAGGGAATTAAATAACTTGTTTGTATCACATAGATAAGGAGAGACGAGCGAGGCCAGGATTCGGACTCCATTGCTTGCTCTGTTGCCTTTTTAAGATCACTCGGCAGGGGATGTGGAATAGCTTGGGAAGATTTGCTGTAGCATCGCCTTTAAGTGTCAAACTCTTCACTCCTGAACCTGAAACCACAATTGCGCTTATATCGGAGAAGTTTAAAATATATTACCTCAAGGCAGTATTGAACATTTATTTGCTCAAAAGTTCTTTGGCCTAGCCTATTATTTCCAGGTCATTCTTTCAAGGACAGAATTATAATTTTGGCAATAGTCAAACACAGATTGGAAAAAAAAAAAAAAAAAAAAAAAAGGCAAAACAGATTTTCCTTCCAGTCGTGGAAGTGGCCAGAAGGGCTTTGATGATGTACGGGAACAGTGTGACAGGACAGAGGATGACTATAAAAAATTCATGAGGCAAACAGGATTGGGGTTGGAAGAGACCCTGGAGGTCACTGAATCTAGCCTTCTGTTTATGTGATCACTTGCTAAAAGGTGAGACTTAGCTGCGGTTTACTTTGTCACTTATGTTACTTCCTTACTTTCTGTCATTCTAACCCACTTCTTCCATGTAGTTCTTTCTCTCCCATGGCAAATGAGGTTTGTTTCCTGCAGTCCTGCCCATTCAAACCACAGAGGTTTTCATTCCTTCGGGGAAGATGAGCAAGAACAGACTTTTAATATCCAAGACTTAGTAAATTCAAAACCAGGAAGGAACATGGAAAAGTACTAGGATAGGAAACGGGGAATGTTTGTGATAATTAAATGCTAACCTGTCCTCTAATTTCCCCATTGCTTGTTAAATATATATATATATATCATATATATTATTATTTATATTCTATATTCTATATATAATAATATATATTATTACACAAAAAGTTATACACATTACATTACCTACAGACAGTACACATCTCAAGGCAACTATTGCGTAGCTGGAGGATGAGAAGGAACTATTGGGATTGTTAGGTACCTGTTTGGTGTTTTTTTTTTGTTGTTGTTAAAAAATTTATTTTTCATGCATGTGACTATTTAGCCTATTTTAAATGCATATAAGTGTACCACATGTGTACATGGTATTATAGGGAGCCAGAAGAGAATATTGGATCCCCTGGAACTGGAGTCACAGAAGATTGTGAGTCTCTTTGTGGGTGCTGGGAACAGAACCTGTGCCCTTCACAGGAGCAGTACACTCTTAACTACTGGGTCATCTCTCCAGGCCCCAGATACCTATTTTAATCTAACCTAATCACCAAATCACTCTTGAAGAATATTGTTTCAAAATCAGGTACTCTGTCCAAAACCATGCTCTACCCAAGACATGAAAAGGCAGAAAACATGAGCAGTGGGAAGTGGGAAGTAATATCAAATACATTTGTTCATTGTCTGATGCTTTCTTCATCACTCCCAACCTTCAGCTGAACACTTATCAATTGAATTAGTAGCATCTGGAATGAAGATAGCTATTATGTGTGCTGAGAGACTCTCGATTTTATAATGATGCTTGACAGGGAAGCCCGTGGGTCCTGGACTCTGAAGCCACACAGGCAGATGTGGAAGACAAAAATACAGATGAGGATACTTGCGTATGGGTGTTCTGTATGTTGAGTAGTTTGGGCTTTTGGTCTCTATGGACAGAAGGTTTTGGTTACTCTATTGTTGGGAAGGAACCTGGGGGAAGAGTACATGTGTTTGTCTGTACACTAGATCATCACTGCGTTTGTTGACATTATCAGACACGTCTCTCCTCTGACAGCCCCAGGAGGTGTGGGTCTCTTGACTTGGAAGGTGGAGTTGGAGATCAAAGGCGAATGTACGGAACAGTCTGGAGACTCCTCCACCAGAGCTGGCTCCTCTCACTGAGTAGTCAACTCCTGGTGGTAAATATTTAGAAAACGTCATAGCATGCTTCCTTTTGTTGCTCTGCTTATTTCTTAATTCACAGGCGAGCCGTCTGAGCTCTTCCGTTTTCAGCCAGCCTTAGCTGAGCAGCAAATCACCAGGGGATCACCAGCCTTGCAGCTCGCTGCGTTTAAAGGCTGAAGAACAGACAAGCAGAATGCTTTCTCAGTGAATTGTTTGGCTGGCTTCTGACATCCCAGACCACCTCTCATATTTGTTCTTTCCTTCTGGTTGTAGGAAATGGTACAAAGCTGTCTCCTTGCTGCCTCAGCAAGGCCCTCCCAGGTTTTGCTATAATGCTTTATTTCCATTATATTGGTGCAGACCTGGCTGAGGGTATAATTAAAGGGCAATTAAAACTCAGACATATATCATGTTAACAGTGGGGCAAAAGTAGGTTCCCTTTCTTTCATTTGAATGCTGTAAATTTAGCAAATGAGTAGGAACGGGGCTAGGAAAAAAAAAAAAAAAAAAAAAAAAAAGGCTTTGCATTGAATTGGCCTGGGATCCTGCAGGATATTTATGAAAAGAGGATCAGGGCACCTTGACAGTCAAAGAACAATAATTGCTTTGAATTATAGTCAGTTCCGAAGTTTTCACTATTGTGAACGAAGCAGAATCTTGGATAGTCTTGAAAATGAGTAAGTTGAAAGTCTTTTCTGTTTGTACCAGAAGTAAGTATGGGCGTGTCTCCTGTGGGGATTCATAGCATTTCAGATGAAGCGAGGTGCATTTAGAGTCTTAACCTAGGAGGACGGGAAAGAGGTCTGGGTCCTCATCCTGTGGCCATGTTCAGCTCTTGACCCTTAGGAGTAGTGACTTGGCTTGTCTTCCAGCATGTTTCCTCAGGAGCACAAAGAAAAGGCAACACCCTTCCTAACCCTGAGTCAGAAGTCATGGGAACGTCATTGGGAAGGCCCGAGAAAGCAATTGAGATATATTAAAGGAGAGCAGACATAGGGCAGCACTGTGCACCTCACACTGGTGTATATATATATGTGCTCAAGGACACAGAAAAGGGGCAGACGGGGGTCCATTCATACTAGGAGGCAGAACTGCAAACAAGCAATGACACATCAGACTGCTTGGAGGAAAAATGGTGTCCCAGGCAAAGGCACGGCAGGAAGAGCTGACTCAGGTTGGGGTGTTCAGGAAGGCTTTAAAAAGTCTCAAGGGCTGCCAGGTGGTGGTGGCCCACACCTTTAATCCCAGAGGCAAGGTGAAGCTCTGTGAGTTCGAGTCCGGCCTGGTCTACAGAGTGAGTTCCAGGGCAGCCAGGGTTGTTATACTCAGAGAAACCCTGTGTTGAAAAAACAAACAACAAAAACTGTCAAGGGCTATAGGAGAAGGGAGGCTGGGGAGGGCACGGTGAGGGCTGTACGTATGTGGTGCCACACAGATGGGCAGAGGCGCATAAGGACTTTCCAGAATGAGCAGTTCCATGTGGCTGGAATGGTTCGGTTTGTTGAAGAACTTCAGATGTTCGTGTTGAAGTCAGTGTATGTTTTTAACTGGAGATATGTGTGTCAGAGGGACCTGACCAGATCCTTGTTTGGACAAAGCTCTTTAACAGCGGGAAGAGAAAGTGAATTAGAGTCCAGTACATGGTGTACTTACCCTAAGTCAGGGAGTGAGCACTCACAGTGTTTAGTCCCTCCAGTGTTTAGGATGTCACTTCACAAGAAGATCTCATTACCCTTCCTTTAGAGTTGGGGTCAGAATTAGAAATGTCCCCAGTGGTTGGCAGCCGAATCTCTCTATTGCTGTTTCCTGGTTCCATTGCTGGAGCCTTGTCTAGGTTCCCTCCATGGGAGAACTGAATATTCTGGATTTTCTGGCCAAGGGTAATTGCTTACTTCCTTCAACAGAGCTTTCCATCCGAGTTTATTGGTTTTGGAGAGAGGTATAGAGAAGCTGGTGGCAGTATTTGCAATCTAACATATCCATAAAACCTCAAGAATGGCTCTACAGAATATACTGGAACGATGGGGCAAAGCAGGAATTAATGGATTACCAGCAGATACCACAGATAATAAAATGATGGGCTTCTGTGTCTGTCAATGCTTTGGCTTTTCCAATCTCTCATCCCAAGTTTGCTATGCATCTTTATACTTCTGCCTCATTTGGGACCTCAAACAATTCTTGTTTTTCCCATTTGGCTGCTTTTGTCTTGTACCTCCCCTAATCTCAAAAAAAAAAAATATTTAGTGAGTTCTTTCTCATTTACTTTTCAAACATATTCTAGGTCCAGGGGTACAACAGTGAATATGGGAGAAAAAAATTGTCTGACATCATGGAGCACATATTCTCACTGGGAAAGACAAGTAATGAATTACATCAACAGGCAGCAAATGGGTACATCATAATCATAATATCGGGTGTTACAGTGGTAAATTAAGCAACACAAAGGAACAAGAGATGGCTCTGTTGAGCTGGACTTTGGTGGTGCACGCCTTTAATCCCAGCACTTGGGAAGCAGAGGCAGGTGGATCTCTGTGAGTTTGGGGCCAGCTTGATCTACATAGAGAGATCCAGGACAGCCAGAGCAGCACAGAAGAAACCCTGTCTTGAAAACACAAAAGAGAGGAGAGGGTTCTGTTGGGTGGGGTGGGTAGTCAGCAAAGGGCTCTGCTGAGCTTTCAGCGGAGATCCAAATGGGAGGAGAAAGGAGGCCACAGGGTATTTGGGAGTGGAGATTCAGATTTTACCTCTAGTCTGAGTGAGATAAGAAGTCACTGGCCGTTGTGGACAGAAAAGTGACCTGTTCAGGTTTATATTTAAAGAGGTTCTATCTGGCATCCAGCATTCAGAGGACTGATTGTGGAGGACAAGGGTGAGAGCAGGGAGCTCAATGAAAATGACTGCCATCAGGTGACAGATGTGGCATTGGGGTGAGGGGACTGTTACCATGTAGTTGGATCCTGGGTGTATTTAGAAGATAGGGTTGTTGGGATTTGGATAGGGAGGGTAAGAGAAAAAAGAGTAAGTCAAGGGTGATGCAGTTGCTTTGGGCCTGAACAAATGTCAAAGTAAAAAGACCATTTGTTGAGATGGTGATCCATTTTATCAAACATACACACATCTATTATTTTGCAGTCAAACGCTCTACCACTGAGCTATACTCCTGCATCTATTAGTTTGGATTTCTGGTTCCATTGAGCAGTTGCCTTCTCTACGGTGTGTGTGTGTGTGTGTGTGTGTGTGTGTGTGTGTGTGTGTGTGTGTAGATTCCTGCAGCGGCCAGGAGAGTGTTGGATTCCCTCATGCTGATGCCACAGACAGTTGGATGTGGAATCCCCACACTTGCTACTTGTGTGACTGACTTGAACATAACTACGTATTTCTTTTGTTATTATGTTTAATTATGCCCAACCAAGCAATATGCTCATTCGTGTATTTGGGATTTTTAAATTTATTTGGGTGTGTGTAGTGGAGAGGCATGTACATGCCATGCCATGGCATGAATGTGGAGCTCAGAGGATGACTTTTGGCAATCAGTTCTCCCTTTCCACCATGTTGATCCTGGGGATGGGAGTCAGATCATCAGTCTTGGTGGCAAGTGTTTTTACCCACAAAGCCTTTGTTTGTTTCTTTAAGACAGGGTCTTGTTGTATAGCCAGGTCTGGTCTTGAATTTGTGGTCTTTCTGCTGCAGCTTCTCCATTGTTGGAATTGCAGGTGTGTCCCACTATATTTGGCTGCTAATAAACTCTTAAGGGAAGGAACTAATGTATGAATTACAGTTCTGGGTCTTAAAGTTCTGACTAATGCTTTTGAAAGTAGAAGTTCCATTTATAACTTCAAAAGAATGCCCATTTTACTTTTGCTTTACATTTTTTTTTTGTAATTGATCTAAGTTTCATACTGACTAGTCACTTTCTAAAAATGTATTTAAATGTATCTTATGTGCACTGGTGTGAAGGTATCAGGTTCCCTGGAACTGGAGTTACAGACAGTTGTGAGCTGCCATGTGGGTGCTGGGAATCGAGCTCAGGTCCTCTGGAAGAGCAGCCAGTGCTCTTAACTTATGAGCCACCTCTCCAAACCTGTTGTTAGCCATCTCTCCAGAGCTTACTAGTCACTTTTGTTTGTGGCTTTGAGACACGATCTCATTATGTAGCCCAGGGTGGCCTCAAACTCAGTCTTCCTTCCTTTGCCTCTTGTGTACTGGGTTACAGGCATGTGCAACCACATTCAGCTGCCTATTAGTAATGTTTGATAGATGGTGCTAGTACACAGGGTTAGATTAATTGAAGACTTCCAGGTGACAGCTACCCACAATGCTCCCTTCCTTGTGGATTATAAAGGTGTCCTTTCCCAGGAAATTGTAACTGGACATTGTTCCTCTAGATCAGAGGTCCTCAACCTGTGGGTCATGACCCCTTTACAGAGATTGCTTATCAGATCCCCTGCATGTCAGATATTTACATTATGATTCATAACAACAGTAAATTACAGTTACGAAGTCAATTTTATAGTCGGGGGTCACCACAACATGAGTAACTGTATAATAGGGTGGCAGCGTTAGGAAGGTTGGGAACCTGCTATAGATGAAGAACTTTCTGATATACCCAGATTTGTGCTCTCCATCTCTTCAGGTGGTCAGGGATGGAACCCAGGAACTCATCCTTCTTAGGGAGAACTTCTACCCCTCAGCCAAGGTGCGATATCTGCTTGTCAAAAACAAAATTTGCTTTTTTTGGGTTTGTTTTTGTCTCTAAATGATGAACAGTTATTTCAGGGGCATGGCAGCCATGCAATTAAAATGTTTTTCTTCCCAAATGGTGATAAATATGCTTGACATGAAATCTGTTATTTAAATAACTTTGAAGTATACAGTTTGGTGGCAGATTACATTCACACTGCTCTCTAG
Organism: Cricetiscus sungorus; assembly: GCA_030556225.1. Lineage (NCBI taxonomy): Eukaryota > Metazoa > Chordata > Mammalia > Rodentia > Cricetidae > Cricetiscus > Cricetiscus sungorus. Next base: position 32,544,019 of record JANBXA010000588.1, read on the forward strand.
CCATCATCATCCATCTCTAGAGGTTTTTCTCATCTTCCAAAACCCAAGCACTGTGTCCACTAACTCCCATTCTTTTTCCTCCTCGTCCACAAACAGATGATTGGGTCGCTTCCAGCCTTTGCCTATTGTAAACTACACTGCTTTGAGCACAATAACACTGTGAAAAATGCATATATTTCTCTTCAATCCTGTTTTTCCTTTTGGATTTATATCTAGAAGCAGAGTTGCTGGATCATCATACGTTCTGTTTTTAAGGAACCCATCCATCAGTTTTAATATTTCCTTCCACTGTTTAATATCTCCAAAGGGAAAAGAAAAAAAAATGTATTAACATCGCATTGGTGGCCACACTGAACCTAAATATTATTTGAGATCACTATCTTTGGGGAATAACTTGTCCAGGCTCCCGAATGTGTCCATAGATCAGTTTTGTCTATTTTTAGACTGAAGACACTTAGAGGACAGGTAAGTGTTTACTTTGCTTCATAGGTCATGCAGCCAAACTCAGGTAGGGAAGGTGTAAATATTATAGGAAGACGTATGTCAACCAGGGAGTCTCCTTGAACTGGATGATGAGCATCTGGGCATATTCCAGCTCTTTTCTCTTTCTGTTTGCCCTTGGGCAAGAGCTCCCTCTTCCTCTGACATTTCCAAGGCGTATGTGTGTGTCACCTTGATATTTATTATTGCCCTCAAAATTTTCCTTGCAGATTCTCTACAAGCTTACCCATTGCCTCATCGTGATAACCTTGCTGGCCCCTTCCCTCTGTAGGGCTTAGGGCAGCACCAGCTGCTTACTCCTCGTTTCCAGGGTGAATCATTTGCCATCTAAGTGTCAACTCATCGTCTATACTGTGTGGCCAAATTTCTTGAGATAGCAAACTGAGCTCTATTCTTTCTTTCTTTCTTTCTTTCTTTCTTTCTTTCTTTCTTTCTCTCTCTCTCTCTCTCTCTCTCTCTCTCTCTCTCCTCTTTCCCTCCCTTCCTTTCTTTTTTCTAGTTTTAAAAATACCCCTAGCACCTAAAGCCATGGTTGGCACACAGAAGGGGATGGTTAAGAATTTTTTTATTGATTGAAAAAAAAAAAAAAAGACTGACTATTTGGCATTATGTGTGTGTGTGTATACGTTTTATGTATATGAGTGTTTTGCCTTCATGCATGTCAGTGTACCACCTATGTGCCTGGTGCCCATGAAATTACAGACAGTTGTGAGCCCCCATGTGGGTGCTAGAAATTGAATCTGGGTCATCTGGAAGAGCAGCCAGCACTCAGCCAATCTTTCCATTCCCCAATTAATGTATATTTTAACTTGGAAATGAATTTATAGTAACAATAAGTCAACATTTATTGAAAATGTATATGCTAGTCTAGGCACCGTGCTAAAAGCTTTCATGTATATTTATGTACTATTACTATCCTAATTCGACAGATTTTTAAAAAGTCAAGCAGAGAAGTTAACCCACCCAATTCTCTACCCTCCAGGTTAAAGCCAGACTCAAATCCGTACTTATTCCAGACGACTGGCTTGGAACCATTGTGCCCTCACATATTTGGGTGGAGGTTAACCTTCCAGGACTCTCAGTTTCCAGGATTTTTTTTTAAGTCCTGCATTTTTAATAGTCTGAAATTAGATAGGTAATTAATTGCCCACTTCTGCATGCTGCTTTGTATTTGCAAGGATTTAACCACATAGGCCTGAATTCCTTTATTAGAGTTTAATAAATAATTAATGTTCTGAGTCCTACTTCTGACAAGGCTCTTTGACATCTGAGGAGAGAAATGTTGATTTGTACCACACAATATGCCTGTGGTTGTGAGGCACTAAAGCTGCTTTAGCAAAAGTTAGAATCATTGAATCATTGTTCAGGCAGTGCCCCCCCCCCCATGCCCATAACCTGTGAGCATTCTCACTCTGAAACTGGGCCCAGCCTTGGGCTCTGACATCCGGGTGGTTCCTGTTCCTCCCTTATTATATTTACTTTTTTTTTTTTTTTTTTTTTTTTACATGACAGGGTTTCCCTGTGTAGCCCTGGCTATCCTGGAACTTGCTCTGTAGACCAGGCTGCCCTCCAACTCAGCTATGTGCCTGCCTCTGCCTCTGAGTACTGGGATTAAAGGCGTGCGCCACCAGCGCCGGGCTATTATACTTATTCTTAATGCTTTTCCAGCTCATTCCTTTCTATGAGCTGTTAATTGTTGAGGTTGCCAGTGCATCTTCAGCCTGATTTAGCCTCGGCCTTCCTCCTCAGTCCCGATGTGCACCACTGCCTTCTGGCTGTCGTCATTCGCTTGTTCTAAGATGTCTCATTCTTCCTGTCGCAGTGGCATCTCTGGGCCTCAGCCCCAGTCCTGCCTCTTGTTGATGGCTCCTTGTTTTCCCATCTCCCCAAATTAAAACCTCAGCAGCATGTTGTCTGTTTCCTCTTTTCAAGCTTTCTCATCCACGTGGCTGCCCACGATTTCTGTACGGTTTTTCTTCCAGAATTTCCAAATTAGTTTCTCACAGTGCCCACCATTATGTTATGTTTGAATATCTGGCTTCTGTCTTCAACCCATGCTACATCCTGACCTAGGAATTATTCTTAAAACTATGAGTCTGATCAAGTCATTTTACTGGTTTTGTTTGTGTGTTTGGTTTGGTGTATGGAGACAGGGTTTCTCTGTGTAACAGACCTAGCCTAGAACTTGCTTTGTACACCAGGTTGGCCTCAAACTCATAGAGATCTACCTGCCTCTGTCTCCTCTCCCGAGCAATGAGATTAAAGTGTACCACCACGTCCAGCCATTTTGCTGTTTTATAGTTCTTAGGTTCTCCATTGTCCCCAGATACAATTTAAAGAGGAAAGGCTATGGTTGTAGCTCAGTGATAGAGCTACTTAACTAACTTGAGTTCACTCCCATTGAAGAAATAAAACTGAGTGGACCAGTAGGGCCCTTTCCAGTCTGTGCCTGCCTTTCCCAGATTCATCTCCTCTCATTTTACCCGCTTTGGATGCCCATGACTATGCTCAACATGAGACATATTTTCATACCTCTGTGCCTGGGTTTCCACTGCTGTCTGTCTAGTTCTGGAGTGTCTGTCCATCTTTCGTCAGCCACAGACTGTGTGTTGTGAGCCCGAAGACCCCACTCAGATAAGACCCTCAGGTAAAACTGAAAGTTTCCTGAAACCTCTGTTTCTCTGCGCTAACTCTGTTTGGTTTGGTTTCTCCTTTGTTGGTTTTTACACTGCTTGGCCATGTGTAGGACTCTGCTAGGTGACAAGTTCCTTTATAAAATGGACAGTTTCTTGTTCCCATGGAGACTCTGGTGCCCAATTCACTCCTTGGCTCATGGAGGAGCTTTCTGGAATATTCAGCACTGTCCTAAACCAAAACAGGCTCCCAGAGGAGCCTTTGAAGATGGGCTAATAGAAGATCCTAGCTGTTCATAAATGAGGCTAAGGGGTGAGGACTGTTTAAGACCAGAGTGGGGGCTCTTCCCACCTCTGCCCCCTCCAGCTGCTTTCCACTTACTGGAAGAAAAAGTAACAGCTGATTTCAGGCATCATCAGAGCATGTATAGTGCTAGAAAAATGTATTCATCCAGCACACGGTCCTTCCCACCTCAGTGTATGTTTGGTGCTCAGAACGCAGTAATGAAAGGCTCTTTGAGAGTTGCTTCAAATGCATCTATATACTATTTGTCTTAGGAGGGGAAAGAGTTAAAAATATTTCACGGAGGGGGGGGGGTTGGCGAAGAACCTCTCCAGCATTCCTCTTTAGAAGTTTTGATTCTCTGGGGACATGTAACCTGCTTGGCTGTTTGTTCCTATGTAGACATATGAAGTAGAAGCTGTCTTGTATGATGTTGTCATGCATATTGGTTGGTTGACTCTGCAATTTCTGCCTTCCCCATACAAAGTGAGTTTTGCCAATGCCTGGGCTCACTAGCATTCCGCTTGCTCAGGCCTTTGAGTGTGTTTTGTTTCTTTCAACAAAACTCTCTGTCATGGGCACACTCCCACTCTTGCCCTGCTCTGTGCCTGGTGATGGATAGAAGCTGGTGTTTGAGTGCCAAAGTCAGTGAGTGGAGCTAGGAGGTCTTCGCAAATATGTGTGGGATCTGAGACGGGAAGGCCCTCAAAGGCTTTGGGGAGACAGAGGACAAAGTCAGTCTCTGTGATGGCGTCCTGAAGACAGAGAGGCAAAGAAGGGACTCAAGTCAGGATAATTGGCTAGAATCTCAGTGTGTTCTGAGGGGCAGGACAGTGAAGCCAGTGGTAAACAGTGAGCCAGCAGTGAACACACTTGACAGGTGGGAGTAGACCAACCCCAAAACAGCTTCCAGAAGATCTACGAAGCCATGAACACCAGCCATCATCCTGTTGCAGGATACCAGGTGCCACAGCAGAGGTCACTGATGGTAGTCTTGTCTGACTGCTGGTGGCTCGGTTGTATGTCCTTTGAGGGACTGGTCCTTTTCATGTTTGGAGATGGTTTCCATTGTCATGTTCTGGCTGCTCTCTGGTCTCACTTTGCATTGAAATTCTGGGCTCCTACATGTAGAGTTAGTAGATCAAGTTCTGTCGCTCTATATGTGCTGACTGAACGGTTGGGATGGAAGAGGGTCCTTCCCTGTGTGGAGTTGTAAGAAGAACGGAGGTGTTTACAAGTGCAGGGAGTGAGGTGCCATCCTAGAATCCGAGCCAAGAACTCTGGGAAAGGAAGTGAGTATGCTCCAAGACAGAAACCCATACCTATGAGGACAAACCAGGTCATTTGCATTGCAAAACTGGGTGAAGTCACTTTGCCCAGAGACTGGAAAAATACTCAGTTGGTCTGGTCCAGCTGGGCTCTTCTCACCGGGGCTGCTTTATCTCAGGGGGTGCATATAGTAGGGAAGTTAACACAGTTGCGCACTCTCAATGTAGCAATTCCACTGGCAGCCTGGGCTCGGCTGCTTGCACTGCTTCTGACCCAGAAAACACTCGGAAAAGACTGCAGTGAAGCACGCATCTCAAGGTGAAGCGCCCAGTCCAGGTGGGGGAGGAGTGCAGACTTGCTCCCCAGGGTTGGATGCTTCCTGCCTCTGCTGGAAGCCAGCTTTGTTTATACTGTGACCCAGAGGAAGTCATTTTACTTGTCACCCCGCTTCCACCAGCGAAGAGTGCCTTCTGCTTGTTTTGCATAAGCCTTGAGTCTCCTCTGCAGAAGAGGCAGGGGATGAATTGGGAGCGAAAAACTCCTGGCAGTCATACGTCTTTGCAAACAGCAGTCTAGTGAGCAGTGTGTTAGGTTGGCAAGTGATCATCTCAAACTACACTTGGTTTCTCTGTCTATAAAACAGCAGGGAGGCTTTCTCATTGAATTGCGAAGAGGATGGAGATGCACTTGCATCCGCACTTTCCTCTTTCAAGACCTGGTGCGCGACGCATCAGAGCTCAAAGAAAGATGTTCTGTGGATATAGTGTACTCAAAGCACCGTGCCCACGTATCACTAACCTCAGAACCATCCCTGGAAAACATCTGATTCCACTTTTTAGGTTCTTTTTGTTTGTTTGTTTTGTTTTGTTTTTTTTTTTTTTGCAAACTTATTATTTTTAATTTTATGTGTATGGGTGTTTTACCTGCATATGTGCCTGTGTAGCACATATGTGCCTGGTGCCCATAGACCCCAGAAGAGGGTATCAGATCTTCTGGAACTGGAGTTCCAGATGGTTGTAAGTTGCCAGGCAGGTGCTGGGAATGGAACCTGGGTCCTTTGCAAGAGCAGCAAGTGTTCCTAACTGCTGAGCCATCTCTGGTTCCTTAATGTAAAATTGTAAAATGTTTAATAAGAAGAGAGATAGGTTCTGTGTGTAGCCTTGGCTGTCCTGGAACTCACTCTGAAGCCCAGGCTGGCTTCGAACTCATAGAGATCCACCTGCCTTTGCCTCCTGAGTGCTGGGATTAAAGGAGTACACCACCACTGCCCACTTGTCTTTACAATATTTAATGTTCGTGTGTGTGTGTGTGTGTGTGTGTGTGTGTGTGTGCGGGTGTTGCTCATGCCACTATGCAGGACAACTTGAAGGACTCATTTCTCTCCTTCTGTTGTGTGGCTCCAGGAATTGAACTCAGATGATCAGTCTTGGTGGCAAGATCCATTTCTTGGGCCCTGCCTCGGACCCTGCCTCTACAAATTTTTTAAAAACTAGTTTTTTAAAGAAATGAAAACATGAGCAGATACTCATGATAAAAAGAAGTCAAACAGTACAGAGTAGTACAAATGTTTTTTTTTTTTCTTTATGTGACCATGCCTAGCACTTTCTAGTATTTCCTTGCTCAGCATATGTTTGTAACTACAGATCTGTGAGTATTTACGTAAGTGGGTGTCTGTGTGTACACAATGTGTGTGTGTGTGTGTGTGTGTGTGTGTGTGTGTGTGTGTGTACACGTAGTCATTATTTCTTTTTTTGAGAAAGGGTCTTTCTGTGTATCCCTGGCTGGCTAGAACTCATTCTGTAGACCAGGCTGGCCTTGAACTCATAGACACCTGCCTACCTCTTCCTCTTGGGTGCTGGAACTAAAGGCATGTACCACCCCTGGCCCTATATATTTATTCTTAATAAGTGCATAGTACTATTCCTTCTTAATAATCTTTAGAACCCTAAGCAGGACTATAGAATCTAAGCCCCAGATTCATGATGTTGAAGTAAGAATCTCTATTTTTAGAAGTATCCAAGAAGGATACTTCTGACAAGGTCACATGGTTGGAGAACTCTGAATTTCTGCTTTCATTTGTTTCTGCCACTTAACTCCTAACTCGTGAGCCTGGGGCTTGCTAGGAGCTCCAAGTGCCTCCTTAGTTCTCAAGACAGTCAGAGAATGAGGTATCATCACTAACATTTTACTGATGGAGAAGCTGCATCTAGGTCAGGCGGAGTTCACTTGAGGTCACACGGTCAGTTGAATGCCAGACTCCTGATATGTAAAGAGCAAAGCATTTAAGGTCTAGTTCCTTAGCGTTGGTTGTTTTCACCACAGCTTGTAGTTCACCACGAATACAGCAATGCCATGGAGACCTAAGTAGCCATGGAGTCAAGACAGAAGTGATGATGCAGGGGTGTGGGAAAAAAACGAGCAGCTGCTCTTCAGGTACATTGTCCCTGCTATGTGCTAGGCCGAGTGGGGAAGACAGAGGTGCTGAGGTACATTCCCTGCTCTTGAGAGGCTTGTGACAGAGTAGAAGGCAGAATCCATCAAGTCTTGTGGCAGAGCTGCAGCACACTCTAGGAAGCCAAGACTGGTTTGGGCTAGGGACTCAGAGGAGGCAGCCTTTGCCAAGGAGAAGCCATCTGCATTGCCCTGAGAAAGAAGTAGGGGAACTGACATTTGATGGGTCAAATGGAATCTGGTAAGTGTGGGGCGACATTGGCAAAGGATGAATGGGAAGGTATCATGATGGAGGAATTCACAGGTATGTTGAGGCTAGGCTGAAACGGTCCTTGACATGGGGATTGACCGTGAAAAAGCTTATAGACCTTTGGGGTTGCATCAGAATTTTTGAGAGTTTGTTGTTGAGGGTTTAGCAGAGGAACATAGTCACTCATGTATCCTTGACCAAAGAGTGACCTCCTTGATCAGGAAGGCCATCCACTTCTGGACCAGTGAGGGAGGAAGGAGACAACTGCATAGTTAGTCAGAGCAGTTGAATCAACCCTGATGGTCAGTCAGATCACCTTCACATTCACTGTGACAATTTGAACAGGGGTTAGCTGTATATTAGGATGTCATGGAGAAATATAATGAGGGCTCCAGGGACTTAAACTGGGACAGTAGGAATGACACAGAAGGGTGAACCCGAGAGCTTCTGAGAAGCCAGTGTCTGGACGTTCTGTTGGGGGACAGGGCCCAGTGTTCATCTTCATAGACTTAATTGCATAAAGGACCAAAGGTTACAAGCTGGAAGTGTCTTATATTGAATGTGTTCTGCCATCCAAAAATATCTGAAAGATCTTGGCATAGTGGCACACACCTGTAATCCCAGCACTAGGGAAAGAGAGAGGATAGGATCAGGAGTTCAAGGCTAGCCTGTACTTATCTTTAAAAACCCAAACCAAATAAAACAAAATTTTTTTTCAGAAAAGATTTTCAGATGTTTCTTAATTTTGATTTTGCAATATTCATTTTTACTGTCAAAAGAGTTCCCCCAACCAAAGGGAAAAAATTTTTTAAAGCAGTTTTTTACAAATGTGGGATCATCTAAAAGGGGGTCAGAGGATGACATGAGCCTTAAGAGAGGCTTGAACTTGGTCCCAGTGCTAGTAATGTAGTGATGGAAGAGCATCTGCATGGTTAGCCTTCTAGCTCTGGTACCCGAGAGCTAGGCATTGCTGCTCTCTGAAGACTTAAGCCTAGAAAGAGGCAGTAACTCTGGGCTTGGAGAGGAGATACAAAACCAGAATTCAGTGTTGACATGTTCCATGTATTGACATGTTGAGTGTGGGAAGGAAGTCTCAGTAGTGCATGCCTAAAGAGGTGCTACAGTGAGTCTGGAACCAGGGGAGGCTGGGACTGGGGTGGGGTGTTACTTTTACAGCCTGGAGAAGGGGATGTGAGTCACATGAGAAACAGAGCAAGGACCTTGATTTTGAGTCATGCCTCCATTTAGCATATCAGTTGAGGCTGCTTTTCTGAAGACTTGGTAGAAGAAGATGGTTTGAGACAGGTCAAGGGAAGTTTTGTGTGGGGAGAACAGGAGAAGGTAGAGAGCCTGTGGGAAGCAAGTGGAAATGAAAAGGCTTCTAGCCATGGGGAAGGGGCCAGTGAACAGTGACTGGAGGGTGAGCGCTGGGGACGTGGGGGTGGGAAGCATCGAGTGGTGAGGAAACCCACCAGCTCGCCATATGCAGCTCTGCTGGAGATGGACCCCCTGCCACTTGGCAGGTAGCACAGTAATAGGAATAGCAGGTAGGTACAGGCAGTGGCCTGTACACTTACATTTGGCTATGGATTGTGACAGATACTCAAGGACAGGGACTTTTTGTTCCTTGTTTGTCCTTCATGGCCAGAGGCGTATTTGTCAACAGCCAAAGGGCTCCCGTTCTCAGCATCCTGGGGAGGGCTTCATCCTTTTCCTTTTGAGGTCTCCATTGTGAGGCATATGAAAAAGAAGGCAATGTGAACCATTTTCCCTGTCACATGTCTGCATCTACCTAGGTGTTCACCCAGCGCCCCCCCCCCCATCCCTCTCTTCCAGTTCTGTTTCTCCCGAAGCTGTAGACATGTCCGTTTTCACTGGGACTCATCCTGAGCCTCTGGGTGTGCTGAAGCAGAATAGTATGTGATGATCTTTAGGGGAAACAAAGGGGCTCGCTCAGCCAGTTGGTGAAAGATGAGTCTGCTGCGGGATGGTGATAAGAGGAGATCCTGTTTCCTCTCTGGGTGTGAATGCACTTTCTTTCCTTGGTCACTGGAGGAGGATTTCCCTCTTGCCTAATGAACAGGGGGGCTCTCTGCTAAGAAGCCCAGTTCCTAGGAGAGGAACCCAAGTATCAGGCCATAGTTGCTGTAATTATCTTAGTTTCTAGGAGTTGAAAGTATCTTGTTTGTGAGAAACATTAATTCCTTTAAATTTGAGGTTTTTTTATTCCTTTGTCATTAAGATGAGGTAGGAGTCACCTTTTTATTGGTGATTTTTTTTCAGGAATACATTTTTAAAAACTACTAATGCAATACAAGTTTCTACAATGTAAAATACTAAATACTAGATATATAGAGAGATCATAAAAAATGAAAATTGGCATCATCTACCTTCCCAATCCCTAAATTATTGACTATGCCTAAATTATTGACTTCGTGTTTCGTCTTTTAGTACTTTAGAAGAGATATTTATGAAACAATTGCTACTTATCTTTACAGCAAACACTTTAATACTACATATGTTTAAACAAATATGTATTTATTGTCAAGGCAAGGTTTCTCTGTCCTGGTGTAAGCCCTTGTCTGTCCTGGAACTCACGCTGTAGACCAGGCTGGCCTCGAACTCACAGAGATCTGCTTGACTCTGCCTGCAGGGATTAAAGGCGTGTGGCACCTTCCACATTATTTTATTTATTATTACATATGTAACTATAGATCTACTTTATGCCAAATTGTTCGGTTGTATAGAAGAAGCCATGCTTTGTTTAGCCAGTGAGGAAGTGGTATCTAATTGGATTGTTTTCTTTTCATTTTGGTTTGGTTTTACCGAGTAATATACAGAAGGTTTTTGGTTGATAGGGATGGATGTGGTTTGCCTGGACTAAGAGGGCTTAGCAACATGTTTTATTGAGGAAAGAGAAGGTTGGTCTCCACCATTCCGCCATTCTCTCCTCACAGACTACTTAAAAAACGTCTTTTCCTAAGACCCAGGGGAGTCCCTGCCCCTTCTCCCAGGCAGGAGCCAGGCATGGCCTTTTTCTGGTAAAGCTTCCTTAGTCCAGGTGACCTCATTTTGCCTGGCTTTCAGCCCTCCCTTTTGCCTGCTGACTTGGTGTCCCCGTGCAGCTTTCTCTCTAGCTCCCTCCTCATCCCCTAGTCACCTGTGGGTGTCCAGGTTTGTCTGCCCATCCCCAGTGAGGGCTCCCACTACCCCTGTTTGAGCTCATTTTTACCCCTGCCTGTATTTGCTGGTTCCTGTAGATGGTGTCCTTGTTGGAAACTGGTGGCTTCCCCTGCAATCTCCTGTGTAAAACACATTAACCGCACTGCTTCCCCACACCATCCGCCCGGCCTGCCTTTTAAAAGATTTAAATAAAAGTCCCGCTAACCACAGCTGCCCAGCAGCCTCCTTGTCTGATGTCACCCTGCACTCCTTAGCCCTCTGTCTGTGGTACAAGAGTAGTAAATTTCCATTCTTCCCGAGATGACTTCATTTCTAGTAGAAGCGCCTGCCTTGTGGCATGGCAGAAAAAGGACCTGCGTTGGCCACAGTCTCAGCTGGCTTTGAATTCTGGGTTCCATTCCGGCACTTGCGATTTTTGAAAGCTTTATTTTCCTCCTAAGTAAAATGGGGGACGAACACTATCCACCTGGCAGACAGGTGTGTGCTATGGTGTAGATAAAAATGTGTGTCAGATGCCAGCCTGACACGTGGTCAGCGAGTCACAAATGCTAGTTGCTGTTGTTCCTGTAGCTTGGGTTCCCTATTTAAAATTTGCTAGTGTGGCACTTATGCCCTGTGTTGTAAGGGATCGAAAGCTCAGCATGTCCAAGATCCTTTGCACATAAACATTTTGACAGCTCATACTTTTCTTATTTCTGGAAATAGTAAGTAAAATGATTAGTAAGACAAAAATTTAGAATGAGAATTCAGATATCTGAAGTCCCGTGTGTGTGTGTGTGTGTGTGTGTGTGTGTGTGTGTGTGTGTGTGTGTGTGTGTGTGTATGCATGTATGGTTTTTGTTTTGTTTTGTTTTAATCTTTAGGCAGTTTCACTATGTAGCCCTGGTTGCCTGGAATTCACTATGCAGTTCATGGTGGTCCTCCTGCCTCTGCTTCCACAGTGCTGGGATTACAGATGCGAGCCACCACACCCAGCAATAATTTAGAATGTAGAGAGATTAGCTTTTCCTTTCAGACTCAATGGCTCCCAGAACCTGAGTTGCGTTTTTTGGCTTTTGCTTTCTTGTTTCTCTTTCTAAAGTCCAACGGTTGTTAGAAGATGCTCTTTTTGACTTAGTTAAGAACACATATATGCTTCTAAGCAAAGACTGCTCCATCATTCGAGGATTTGTGATAGATTAGTATAGCCTTGGTTGTGTGTAAGCTGGCTGCTTGCAGAATCATGCTGCATGCTGGGATTTTGTGCTGGGTGCCCTGGGTTACGTGGTTGGCAGTCTAATGTTTGTTTCCAGGTTTCAGAAATGAAGAACTTTGTACCCTACACATGGTTCTCAACATGTCAACACCAACTGCACCTTGTATGTAATGTTTTGGGTCTGTGGCTTCTGAGGGTAGCTCTGCAGTGCTTGAGGCAGAGTTGTTCCTGTTCAGTGTATGTGTGTGTGATTGAATGTGGTGTGTGTGTGTGAGTAAGTGTGTTGTGTGTGTTTATGTGTGTGTGAGAGAGCGAGAGAGTGTGTGTACATGTGTGGTGTGGTGTATGTGTGAGTGGGTGTTGTGTGTGGTGTTATGTGTGAGTGTGTGTGTGTGTGGTGTTTGTGCATGTGTGAGTGGTATGTGTCTGGTGTGTAGTGGATGTGAGTGTGTGTAAATGTGTATGTGTGTGTGTGATATTTATTGTGGATGTATGTATATGTACAGATATGCTTACCGCTACAGGCATGTGTAGAGGCCAGAGGCTGATGTTGGAATGTTTTCCTGCATTACTTCTCTGCTTTATTATTTGGGGAACCTGGAGCTCACCAGCAGCCCTTGGGATCTGCCTATTTCCATCCCCTCTCCCACATTGATGGGGTTACAGGCAGATTCTGTCATGTCCAGCTTTTTATGTGGGTGCTAGGGGTCTGAATTCCAGTTTTCATGCTTAGACAACTTTGCCCACTGAGACATTGCCCCAGCCACACAGGCCCTCTTCAGAAACAGGTTATCAGGTAGTTTATGCTGGCCTAGAACTTGCTGTGTACCTGAGGATGATTTTGATGTGGTCCTCCTGCTTCCACATCCCAGTTGCTGAGATCACAGGTGTGAACCCCCACAACCCAGTTTGTGTGATGTTAGGGATCGAACCCAGAACTGTGCATTTGAGGCAAGCATTGTACCAGCTGAGCTACATCTGAACATTTGCTTTTTAACAGAGCCCATCTCATTGGCCAGTCTGCCCCTGTCCCCGCAATGTTGAAGATTGAATGCAGGGTTTTGCATATGCTAGGCAAGCATTCTACCACTGAGCCACATCCCTCACCCCTGGAGGTATCTTGAACCCATGATCAACGTGGGCATTCTGTGGAATAGGTAATTGCCCAGTATGGAGAATATATTTTGCTTGGGAGGTCTTGGTAACCTCGAGGCATATGGTTTGCAAAGACTCTTTTTGCTAATGGTTTGGGGGCAAATTGGGTAGTAAGGTCCCTTTCTTCTCCAATAGAAAGCTTTGTGGGTGTGCGGAGTGATTTGCTCAGGGGTTGGATCCCAAAGTTATTGACTAGTCTAAATTTTCCCTTCAAAATCTTGGAGTGCTTGCCTCGTTGCTGCACCTGGCTGGGCCACTTGGGCAGCACTGTGTTTGTGCTGCAAAAGTTGGACTTCAACTGAAAGGGAGGGGACTTGGCTGTGGTTGGGTGGGCAGGATGTTCCTTCTCAGGTGGCAGGCAGCTGCAAAGAGTCGTGGCTCGGGAGGGTAGGAAGGACTCTTGTAGACTTTGTGAGTGTCTACACTTCCCTAGGACAGAGCTTCCCACTGAAACCACAGCGCTGCTGTCTGCCCCACCAGTGAGATGCCTGGAGAGCCAGCCTTCCACTTTTACCGTCTTCTTTCCCATTCAAGCCAGCAGAGCTACAGACCCTAGCATTAGCATACTCTTTCTTTTTGGAAATGTGGTCTTTTCTTCACTGCTTCCCCTCTCATTTCTTTTCTCCCCTAACCCAGGCAAGGAGGCTCCAAGGCCAGCTGGGGCATGTGTGTCCTTGCCATCTGCCAGGCCTCCCTCCTCAGGTTGGGGCCTGGGCGGTGGCCAGTGTTCCTGCAGCTCTGTGTCCCAGCCTGCGAGCCTCTCTTGGTGCACTGAGCAGGTGTCCTCCTGGGGGGCCTGGCACCCTGAGATAACCCTGCTGTAGCCCTACAGGAGGCACTGGAGAGGCCCAGGACCCCCGCCCGTCCCTGGGAGTCAGGGAGAACAAGCAAATGAATCTCCTCTGTGGGTGCCCAGAAGTACCTTCCACTCCTGCCTTCTTTAGTGTAGATTTGGTTTCATTGTATATTTGGGGGTTGTGACCCCCAAATAGCTCCAAGAATTGTGTGGAAGAATTCAAGTCTGGAGGCCACAGAGAAACGGTCTCATTTTTTTCCCTCAGACAATTGTGTTGAGCCAGAGCTCAGGAGACTATATTTGAGAAGTATTTCATCTAATGCTGCCTAGCATCCACTTTTCTATCTCACCAAACCCCAAGAATAACTAGTTAGTGGTGGTTAGTAGGATCTGGGTTGTGGTTCTGTTAGTAGAGCGCTTGCCTGGTATGTATGATGCCATGGCTTTGATCCCTAGCAGTGGAACACACACACACACACACACACACACACACACACACACACACACACACACTGATTACAGTGCTAGCTCCACATTTCCCAGGGAATTGTATTAGAATGTATTTTCCTCTTGCCTGGACCAAGATTTCTATGCCGGCACCTCTATTTTCTTCTCATAGATGCCTTGCTGACCCTTGTCTCCCCTTTATCTGCCTTCTCTTTTTGCTTTTCTAAGATTTTGCTGCTCTTTGATTTGATGCATTGTTCCTCTGATGACTAGGAAGCCCTTTACCTGGTAGGCAGACAATGTTGCCGCCCCTTCTTCCTAGAGCCAACTGCTTCCAGGTGTCCCTGCTGTCATTTGACCAGAGTGGTTGTAAAGGGCACCTGCTTTCTGGATAGTTGCCCTGCGTTAAGAGCAAGGGACCCAAGGATGATCTCATTCAGGTGCCACTTTCGGAAGAGATGGTCTGGGAGCCAGCTCCATCCTAGGGACACCAGCAACGCTCTCAGCCAGCCTCTGTGTGCACACCGGCCCATTTGCAGGAGAGTTTCTGGGGTGAACCAGGAAATGGTACCAAATTTCTCAGTTTCTCCCTTAATGAAATGCAAAGTCTTGAGCTGGAGTCAGGTTGAGCCTCCCAGCCTCCTGGAGAATGGGTTGGGGAGTAATTTGAGGAGATAACCTCTTGCCACTGTGGCTTTCTCGTTAATTCTACAAAGTCAGCTGAAGCATTACTGAGAGTTGAATCCTGGGCATCATCCCCACCAAAGGCTCTGTGCCTCTATGGCATGGTTTTTCCCTGACTTTACACTTTCTTAAGTACCTACTCTGAGATTCTCGGGCAGTGAACTTAAGAGCCGTCCACAAACTCTTGAGGCCTGATACAGACTCTGGTCTTCAGTTTTTCCCTCTGACTTTCTGTTTACCTCTCTAGTCTTTAGACAAGGCTAGTTTTGTGGGTTTTGTTGATGGTGATGTTGTTTTTCTCCACTGATAGAAAGTATCTCTTGTCCCTGTGTCACTGTTTGGCCATACTTCCATCAAAAGTTTGGAAGGAATGGGCTGTGTTCACTGTTCCGTGGCATCTGTCCACCCGGGAAGCCACTGGGCATGTGTCCACACGGTTTGCTACCCTTACTGTGGTCCCAGTTGGGAATGGATCAGATTCTCTGGGACATTAGACACTGTCGTTTGCCCCCTGCCGCTGGCAGACCCTTTCTTTTTTGAAAGATTGATTTATTTTATGCCCATTGGTGTTTTGCTGTGTGTATATCTGTATGAGAGTGTCTGATCCCCTGGCACTTGAATTACAGACATTTGTGAGCTGCCATGTGGGTGCTTGAAATTGGACCTGGATCCTCTGGAAGAGCAACCAGAACTCTTAACTGCTGACCCATCTTTCTTGATGATGTCCTCCCCTGCCTTATTCTTCTAGGGATTCTTTGGGATAGTCTAAGGGAGGGGTTCCTGGGCATGCTGTGCCTCTTGTGGAGCAATGTGGCCTGCTTCAGGTGTTTCTGCTGCTGCCTACTTAGTGACACATGACTCTCATATCTCTAGTCTTTGGCCATTTCTCCAGGCTCGAAGACTTGGATAGCCAGCTGCAGGCTAAACATTTCTACCCAGATGTCAGCAGAATGTCAGAGATGCCAGTTGTGCACCTTGCACGTGCTTTCTCCATTCTTTTCCTGTCCAACACTTACCGATTCCACTTAAGAGCCACTTGCCCAGGAAAGCCTCCTCTATCCCCAGGCAGGGGGAGGAATTTCAGCTAGCGTCACCCAGTACCTGTGCAGCACTCCACAATTGGTGAATTATCAGTCATTTCTAATAATCCATTGCCTGTTAATCTAGGGAGACTGATTAACACGGGACTGAAAGCACCATGGAAACAAAGAGCCTCTGTGTTTTGCTCCACTGCTCCATTCCCAGTACCCAACTTCACGGCTCACACACACCCCTTAGGCCCATCATCCCTTCTAGTAAACGTCTCCCTTTCCATAATCTCCCAGCTGGAGATGGAACCAGCAGTACTTAGTCCCCCAAAGTGGACTCTTCCCTTCCTCTCCCTTGCCATTTCCAGCCACTCACTAATATTCTCAACAGATTTGTAAGCAGCCTCTGCCTTCTTGGCTGGCCTATACCACCTTATCCCAGTGGCCACACTAATATTTTTTGTTTGGTTACTGGTTGTTCTTTTGAGACAGGGTTTCTCTGTGTTGCTCTGGCTGTCCTGGAACTCACTCTATAGTCCAGGCTGGTCTCGGACTCAGAGATCCTTCTACCTGGGCCTCCTGAGTACTGGGATTAAAGGCATGTGCCACCACTACCCAGCTAGAAACATGTTTTTGTTTTGTTTTGTTTTGTTTTTGTTTTTGTTTTTTTAAAGGGACTGAATTATAATAATCTTTGTAACCCCATGCTTAGCAAAGGGCAAATCCCATGCTTTGAAGAATGAATGAATGACCCGCCCACTTCCCCAAAAACCAGGATTAAAGCATTGCCTCATACAATGACTACTATTGATGTTAACAGGTATTTGCCATTCTTTCCAGGTCTCAGGCATTAAGCACTTACATATGTGAAATCTTTAATCTTCACAACAGTCCCACAGAGTGGGTGGTCTTCATAGTCTCATGTCATAGATGAAGACACCAAGGCACAAAGGGATTACATTCTTTTGTCCATGCTCTTACAGTTTATAAGGGACAGAGCTGCGATTTGAACCCCACAGTCTGCCCTGAGCACTGATTCTTGGCCCTTGCACTGTTTCCACGAATAGTGGTAACATACGCAAACTTTTAAAATTATGCATGGAACTTATTTCTTTGTGTCCATGGGTCTTATTGGATAATCTCTCCTAGGAGAGTCAAAAATCTAAAAGTAGCTACTGGGTCTCTCTGGGTGTTTCTCTGCCTGGAAAGCTGTGTCAAGTTCAAAAAGAATGTGACATGTAGGTGGATAGAAATAAGAGCCAGACGGGAGTCAGCTCAATACTTCTACCTCTAATGTCACAAAAGCCATATTTAGTGATCTGGTCTTTCAACTGTCACCCTGTTGAGTGAGGATGAGAACATGTCAAATTGGCTGTCATCTTTACACACCCCAATAACCAGTTTGGTGGAAGAAAAAGGAGTGAGAAAGAGAGCAGAAGGAATTACTGAACCGTTAGGGTCCATCAAGAAGGACCTAGAGTAGGAAGCGAGGGGTGGTGGAGAGTGTGGTTATAGGAGGAGCTGGGGTGGGTTAAATATGTTCAAAATACATTGTATGGAATGCCCAACAAATTAATAAAAATTTGTTTTAAAAAATACCTTAGCTGGGCAGTGTTGGCCCGTGCCTTTAATCTCAGCCTTGGGGAGGCAGAGGCAGGTGGATCTCTGAGAATTCATGGCCAGCCTGGTCTACAGAGTGAGTTCAAGGACAGCCAAGGCTACACAGAGAAACTGTCCCCCCAAAAAAATATAAAAGAAAATATTAGATTCAGTGGCGCAGGCTTTACACTTTATAGGATATTGAGGCATGCTTGAGGCCAATAGTTCAAGGTTAGGTAGAAACCCTACCAAGAGGGAGGGCCAAAATGGAGAACTGGGGCCATTATAACAATATTTCCTGCATGATTTTCACATTGACAGAAATCCTAAAGAATGGCTGGTGAGATGATTCAGCTGATGAAGGCACTATTCAAATGAGACTGGAGACCTGAGTTTGAGCCCTGGATCTGATGTAAAGGTTGAGGGAAAAACCAGCTCCGCCCAGTTTTCCTCTGACCTCCACACATGCACCCTGCCACACACCCACACCTACCCACCCATACACGTCACAACACCCTCATTATAATAATTTTTAATTAAAAATGGGAATTAAAAATTGCAGACATTCTGCTATTCTGCTTCTTCTAAGAACTGGGCTGTTTACTTGGGAGGGTGGAGGACTAGTTAGTGCTTTAGCTCAAGCCATGGTCACAGCACAGGGTCTGTCTGTGATAAAAGCTTGGGGGGTGGGAGGGAGCCCTTGTGAAGGGTCTGAAACTTAAAGAAATTTGCAGATGCTTCTCTGCTGACATAATGGGGTGAAAGGTACTGTAAGAAAAAGTGGGCTGTTTTAAAAATAGCTCTGAGGTCAAGTCAACCAGTTCTGAGATCAGGTCGGAGATTTTTTTAGGTGGCATTCCAAAGAAGCCATGGTTATGTCGGGAGTCTAAAGAGGTCCTTCTCTTATCACTGCTCTGGAATCACTGTCTGTCCATCTGATGTCCCCTCTTTTCATCCTACTGGTGGTGTACCCGTGTAAGCAGTCACACTGTTTCTGACTCCATAGGCTTCAAGCAAGTAAAGAAGTAGGGGCTAGCAAGCCTTTGCTGCAAAGGACTGGAGAGCACAGCCACATATGGTCTCTGCCATATATTCTTGTTTATTTTACTGTCCCTTAAAAATCTAGATTCTGGGCACAGAGAGATGGCTCAGGGATTAATAGCACTTGTTGCTCTTGCAGAGGACCCGAATTCTGTTCCTAGCACCCACATGGTGGCTCACAATCACCCTAACTCTGGTTCCAATGGGATCTAATACCAGGAAAGCATATAGTGCACACATACACATAGGTAAACAAAAACATTTGTACACATAGAATAAACACAATAAAAATAAAAATCTAGAGCCACCTTTAATCCCAGCACTCAGGCAGCAGAGGCAGGCAGGTCTCTGTGAGTTCGAGGCCAGCCTAGTCTACAAAGCTACACAGAAAAACCCTGACTTAAAAAAAAAAAAACTAGACACTACTCTGTGCTGTGGGCTGTACAGAAGCAGGCTGGGCACTGCCATTGGGTGACTCTGGGTTCAAGGTCATCCTTCCTGCTGTAGCTGCGGGCCCACCATATGCAAAGTAAGGGATCTAGTGTGGCTTGTGCTGTATGTCAGTGTTAAATACTAAGCACCTGGTACATGTGGCATGAGAATGGAAAAACTCTGGATGAGCATTCTCATGAGTCAAATTGGGAGCCCAGGAACACCTGGCTACACTTGAGGCGAACATAGCCTCTTTTCTAGACCTCTTGTCTACAGTGGATACAAAGGTTATAAATTGTTATAACCCCCCCCCCAGCCGTGTCAGCCCCAAATAACATGCAGAGAGGCTGTATTAGATATAAAGCTATTGGCCTGTTACTAGCATTACTTATTGGCTAGCTCCGTCTTAACCCATTTCTATCAATCTAAGTACTTCCATGTGGTCTTATCTTACTGGAGAGCAGATCCGGCCGGATCTCTACTCTCTTCATTCTACATTTTGAATTTCCCTAACCTCTTCCCTAATCCTCCTTGTCTCCTAGTCCCGCCTATCTTGCTTTCCTATTGGCTAACAGTGCTTTATTCATTAACCAATAAGAGAAACATATTTAAAAAATGACATCTCCCATCAGAAAATAGAAGATATTCTTTCTTTATTCCAACAATGCATTCACTATATGAATACACAGACACGCACACACACATAGATGATTGATTGATGATGGATGGATGGATGGATGGATGGATGGATGGATGGATGGATGGATGGCTAGAGGGATAGATGAGGTCATGGAGGGATGGCTCAGCTTGCTGCCAAGCCTGAAGACTTCAGTTCAAACCTTTGACCCTGAAAACAAATGTAATGAAAATTTACAAAAAGAAAATGGTGGAACTCCTCTTAATGTATAATTAAGCCAAACCAACTTTGATGGATCATGGGTTGGAGCATGGTAAATAAAAGCATTTAGACTCCACGTGTCGGTGAGTGAAGGAATGTAGGCTTGTTCATTGGTCAAAGTATCTGTAGTTTTCCAGTTCCATCACTGTAATGTGCATAATAATTGACTTAGAAATACTGATAAAAATGAAAATCAAGACAGGGGTTTTGTGTTGTAGCTCTAACTACTTGTTTAAACCAGCAAATGACCAAGTGATGTGATGATGGTATTGGAAATGGTATCACAAGAGGAGAGGGACAGTGAGGTCATCCTCTCAGAGCATCCGGCCTGGTCCCTACCTAGACTGGTCTCATTAGGGAGCTCCTGCCAGAGAGGAATAAGGGAGATTAGGAGTTGGCATTAAGAAGAGTGGAGAAAATGAACATGTCCTTTTGTAATGGGACCCACATATAAGAATCTAAAAGCAGGGGGAAACTGAATACTTACAATCAGATTCCAATTTTTGTTGAAGGTAAAATGGGGGGAACCATTCTTATCCTTTTTTTTTTTTTTTTTTTTTTTTTTTTTGGTTTAAATGGCAGGGAAGGAATGAAAGCCAAATATAAAACATTAATGTGAGGACTGTGAGTCACTAGAAGAGATTATCAAAGGGAAGCATGGGCTCCTCTATTCTCAGACTATATTTAAAAGTGACCTTGGATGATTGATCAGTGTAAATATCAGGAGACCAGAGGGAGAAAATCACTTCAGAGTTGATCGCCTGGCTTGGGCCGCCTGTGGATTGTGGATGGAGTGGGGGGAGGAGCTCCTTCCTACACTGCAGAGTGCTGGGGGGGGTGTGTGTAATGAGAATGGAGGAAACAGGGCATGCTGCTTTTCAAGAGCTGGTCTGTGCTGGCTGCCACCACAGCGAAGGGAGGGATGCTCTCCTCTGCTCAGCATAGACTCTGCAGTCAGTTTCAAGTGGTTTATTTAGAATCTGCCCGGAAAAGGAAGGCAATACAACAAGTCAGCATTTCCCACCAGCTGGTGTGGTGTCTCATGGTGGTAAATGCTCTCATCTCAGAGGTTTCTGGTGTTCTGCTTGCTATTTGGGTTTAGGGGAGGCGACCACTGAACTCCTTAGCCATCTTCTCTGATTTGCATGTAAATCTAGAGGTCTGAGGCATGGCCACTGTGGCTTGAGAAGGGTAGCAGTCAGCCTTGGAAGGTGTCTGCAAGATAGATGGATAGACTTTCTCGTTCTCCTTATTGGGATACTCGTAACCCAAGAGGCTATACTGTGCTTGGGAGAGAATGCCTGCAGATACTGATTGCCCATGGGACACGTTCTCATGTGGCTAGGACTTTGGACTTGAAGGCTTTAGGAAGGAGAACCAGTAGTCCAGTTATGTTTCCTTACTGGCCTGTTGCACTACTGTTTCTTACTGAAATTCCATTTTAGTTTTCTGGGGCTTTGAGGATTAAATACAAAACTCAAACCTGATTAGGCTCCATGCTGCCAGGCATGGGAGAACTCACACCCTCAAGTGACTACACATACAGACAGACGATTTTATGATTGTTAAGCAGTATTAAGGAGATGGACTGGAGAGATGGCTCTGTGATTAAAAGTATTTGCTGCTCTTGCAGAGGACCTGAGCTGGGGCCTTAATCCCTGTCCCCCCCATGAGGTGGCTCATTGCTGCCTGTAAGTCTAGGATCTGATTCTTCTGGCCACCAAGGATACACGCATGCACATGACGTGCACACATATACACATAATTAAAATTAAATATTTTTAAAAAGAGAAAGAAATATGAAGATAACCTGGCATGGTGGTCTATCTGTAATTCCAGCACTTGGGAGGTTGAGACAAGCAGGGAGTAAGTTCTATTAGAGCCTGGGCTGTTATTATAGAAAAGCCTGTACTTACAGAGCAAGGCTCTGTCTCAAAACATGTACAAGCACATATCAGAAACACTAAAATCAAAATCAAGAATGAAGAGTTAAAAGGATGGAGGCCCATAGGTGGGTGTTTGGCTCCTGATAGCTCTGTGGGCTGTCTGCGGACCTTAACATACATGCTGTGGGTGCTCCCCTCCCCTGCCCTGAGGCTGTGGGGGGGCCCCATGTCCCTTTCACCCTATCAGCTGGCTGAGCTGACTCCTTTCTGTTGGCACTGTGCAAGGATGTGAAGAATCAGGGGAACCAAGCCGACTTGGGACACATGTCTAGCCAAATTTGGAAGGAGTCATGAATATGCTCACACAGGACCTGGATAGACTCACTCCCCCCTCCCCGCCATTGTCACCCTTTAATGAGGCTGTGAGTTTTTGAGGACAGGGGATACTGTCTACTTTTGCCCACAGCATTCCACCCAGATCTTCACAGGTGCTCAATAAATATGAATTGAATCAATCAGCTGCTATGACTCAGGTGCACACATTTGTCTGCTTTGTGATTTTCAGGCATTTGTGCAAGGTGATGGCCTGCACCTTGCAGGAACCTGGATCTGCCTCCTTTTGAAACTGCAGAGTTAATGCAGCCGTGTGTTTTCTGCCTCGGTTTCGAGGGTCTTTCTAACCCCTCCTGCCTCTCTCACCCCTGATGTTTACTGACTCTTTGAAAGGGTGACCAGAGAATGAGGACCACTCCCCGCTCCATTTCTGGGCCAGGGTGTTTAATTACTGTGGAGTCTTTGTTCTGTGGTCCAGATCAGGCTTCTCTGTATAGGGAGAAGGGAATTCCAGTCAGCCTGCTGCATTATAGTCAAGTTACTTACCACAAGTCAGGAGTAACAGTTCTCTGCTTTCACTCTGATCACAGGTGATACAGGGACGTAGCATCTACTGTTTCACGAGGGACCTTTGGCTGTGCTTGCAACTGTGTTCTACGGTGGTGGCTTTCAATCTCCTAATGATCGGGAAGGCATTACAAGTCTTATCTACATTCTGCAGTCTACCTACTTCATACATAAAATGTGAAGTGCATTTAAAAAAAATTAATATTGGCCCCGATGTCTAGCCATGAGTATTTAATAAGTAATTTGCATGCATTAGAAATATAAGTGATATCTTTTTTTTAAAAAAGACTTAAAAGCAAAGAAAGCAGATGAGCCTCTGGCAAGCTTATTATTTCACAGTGTCAGAAACACACGTGAGAACTTTTAAGCCTTAAAAAATACCATTTTGTGTTGTCAAAGGCTGCTGCAGCCCAGCAAGCCTATAAGCTCAGAGATCCTGCCGTCTCCTAATACTAGTGCACAAAAGGGCTGCGGGAAGCCTTCGGTTTCATCTCTAGAATCCTACAGTTTGGTGAAACTTCCTGTGTGGGAATTCAGCACAGTGCTTAGTGGATATTTATGGAATGAATTAATATCATTTAAAGCTTAGTGAGCTTTGTTTTTGTGCTCTAGCTCTCTGGCATAAGGAAGGTGGCAGGCATTTTAGGGAAGAGGCTAGGACTATAGCTTTGCAAGTAGGCTTGCAGCTTCCAGTGCCACAAAGCTACTGGCACTCTGCAGTCGGCGTTTACCCCGTATCCGCTGGCTGCATGTATGTTCATAATGTATGTATGTGTCAATAGGCAGACACAGAATTATCGATCTTTTGGCGGGCTACACAGCCACTCGTGCTCAAAAGCACAAACTAGTTCTCTGGATATTTGCTGATAAGGATGTCTACATGCAGTGGGCGTAGCAAACCGTATGGGGCACAAAGAGATAAGCAAGGGGAGCAGTCCGCTTCTGCCACGCCTAGATAATGGAGAGGGCTCAGGAGAGGCTTAGTCTGTTTTGACTGGCCCAGCCTGGCTTGGTCAGGGGCCTGGTTAGGGATGACTCGGACCTTTGGGTTCCCACTGTTACATTTGTTTTCTGTGAATGTCTGTCTCTTTAACAAGAGGCATGTGGCATGAGAGCAACAGTTCAAGGGCACAGACTCTGGGTCTTATTTCTGTTGGGTTAGTAACATGAATCATCCTGGTCTCTGTTTCAGCATCCTGTGGCCACCAGAGGCCCTGGGCACCTTTCCCACCGCAGAGACGAGGTAGAGGCCCTGGGTATGATTTGGATGTATTTTAGAAACGTTTGGTTATTTTTGATAGAAATGGTATTGGGGCAGGGGAGGAGAAAAGTAAGTTTTATACATAGGAGATATTTACAGTAGGCACCAGCATCCATCCCGTTTACATGTCATGTCCATTAAAGCTCTGTTACTGTGAATTATCGGGCTGTTAATAAACCTGAAGTTTACCAGTAGAGTGAATTCATCCCAAACGTTTCTGTGAGACCAGCAGCAGCAGGTGGGTGGAGGTCACACTTTACCCTTTCCTTGGTTTACCCACATGGCCTCGGACAAACTCCGTAGCTTCTGTAAGACTTTGTTTCTACGTGCAAGCCAAAGGCACTTGTAGGGGCTGGGATGTGACTCAGTTGGTGGCATGCTTGCCTAACATGCATGAAGACCTGGATTTGAGCCCTAGGTTGACCTCATAAAATAGGGGCGTGGTGGCGCACGTCTGTCCTCTCTACGCTGGGGAGGTAAGGCAGGAGGATCAGAAGTTCAAGGTTGTCCTTTGTTACATGGTGAGTTTGAAACTGGCCCGGACTACGTGAGACCCTGTCTCCAAACAAAAGTCAAAGGAAGACACCGTAGTGAAAAGAAAGTGTGGTAGGCATTTGGGGCCGTTTCACCCGTACACTAAATATGAGTAGTAACTGCTCTCAATGACGTATTCTGTAGCTGCCTGTGATTACTGGATCTCGATCCCTTCAGGTCTATGTGGATAGTTTATGACAGAGATACCCATCCATTTATTGGCAGTGTAACTGGAAAGTGTAAGTATAAAGGCAGAGTGGGTTTTCCAGCTGGTCATGTGTACGGCATGACTCTGGCCAAGCTGTTCTAGGAGAGAGGGGCCATCCCTTGCTGTTCATCATGTGGATTCACTCCTCAACAGAGAGGCCCCGTTCTGAGTGAGGCTAGAGTCCACTATTGTTGGATCTCAACTGCAGCCTTTTTTGGTTGGGGTTTTCTAAGGGCTTGGCATACATCACATTTATAATTAAAAACAATCTAATAAAATATATTAGGTTGGCAGGAAGGAGATAGATCAAATTAACGGTTCCTGTATAAACACAGGCTAAACAGTTCTGTTCTGGAACAGGGACCAGGTGGTGGTAGCTGTGTGCAGAGTGCTAGCAAAGACTGGGGGAGTCTTTGGGGACTTTTGTTGCTTGTTTGTTGTGTTTTTTATTTTTCTGAGACAAGCGCTCACCATGAGCCTCCTGCCTGACCTCCAGAGTACTGGGTTTGTAGGTGAGAATGGGCAACTTCTAAATGGAGCATGGATGTTTTGGGTCAAAGCCCACAGCTGATGCCAAGGAAAACAGTGATGGTTTGTCTGGGGCCTGTAGCTGGTTGAAAGGTATGCCGCTGAGGGGAGCCAGGTGGCATCTCCCCGGCAAACCCATCCTCCCTCAGAACCCAGCTTTTACGGTGGACTTCGTCTGAAGGGAGCCACCCAGCCAGGCCTCAAGCCTGAAGCCTGAACTAACAGGGTGCAACCAAGTCTTCCGTAGCATGAGCGGCTCCACGTTGCAATGGGAATGGATGTGTGGTGGTGTGTGAGCACTTAGACATCTGAAGAGCTGTGGCAAACATTTGGATGCTCTTTCATTTGCCCTCCAGTGTACTGAAACCAGGTTTTCTCGTGTCAGATGGGAAGAGGGATTGGTAACCATCTTAAGAACCCTGGAGGGCTGACCACAGGACTCTCCACACTTTTCCCAGTGTGGGGAAAGGGACTTTGGCTCAGACATCCTGATGGTGACACGATGCTGCCACATGCCTGTTCCCGGCACCTCAAAACCATGAGATGTGCAAAAGGCTATCTGGCTTTCTTACTGGGAATTTGGCATCTCCGGTTAGGGGTTCCACATAGACACCCAGACAGTACGCAGGTGCCATGGGAACAAGATGATAGGCTTCTGATGATTAAAGAAAAAAATGGCAGACTCTACTTCTGTATGCATTCTCCTTTAAAACGCCATGAACAGAGGGAGAATAGTTACTAAGTGGAGAAGCTGAGGCACAATGAGGGCTGGCACTTGGTTCTGAGACAGAGCAGTGTTAACCCACCCGTCTTGTATGCCAGGCGCCCAGGCACACTATCTAGGTCTCTAACATGTCGCCTTGTTTGATGCAGGCGGCAGTGCTGGCCAATGATGCTTACCATTAACCCCACCTTATAGATGGGGTACTAGAGGCTTACAGAGTTTACACAGCCTAAAGGCGACACAGCTAGTAAGCAGCTGTGTCCAGTTTTCTCCAGACAGTCTACATCCAGGTATGCCTACCCCCCCCCCCAATACTGTCTGTTCACAACGCCAGGTCAGAGTCACCTTTATCTAGACTTTCTGGTCCTAAATCCCTCTGGTGCTACCCTTTGGCTCCTACTGGAAACTTGCTCAAGCCCTTCCTGAAAGGAAGATTCCCGTTGCCTTGTGTTAGGGGACTCTGATGCCTGGCTGGTGTTTGGGCGTTGCTTGTACACTGTTTTAGCAGTACAGTACACTCTCATTTCTCTACACTTTACAAATCACCTACTGGCTCATGTGTCCACCACTCTGGCCACACCCCCATGCCTCCCGGGAACAGGTGGCGCTCTGCGGTCTTGCAGCCATTGCTCCATGGGAGCTATTTGGAATCAGGCCACTTCAAGGGAAGAATGCGGTCTTGGTTCCTTAGCAGGCAGCTCAGCCTGGTTCTGTGATAGAAGCTGTGCTGATGTGACATCAAGGGCAGGGAGATTCTGGGGGGCCCGTGTATAGTGCTCAGAATTACAGGAGTCTAGCTCCGGCTGCTCCCACATGATAAAATTTGCCGCGTTCTTTAACAGATACGGGGAAGGCGGTATCAAACCACAACACCTTGTGAAGCCTTCTGCTGGAAGCCCTCTTGTCCGCCACACACTGGGCTTTCCCTGCTGCAAATAGGTAGATGTGTCTCATGTTTGAGAGAGAGAGAGAGAGAGAGAGAGAGAGAGAGAGAGAGAGAGAGAGAGAGAGAGAGAGAGAGAGAGGCCTCTGAAAACACAAGGCTGGACTTCAGATGGGAGCTCTGGGAGGGGCTGCAAACATTTCTGCCTCAGTTTCTTCTGTCCCAGAATGCTCTCTCTTGTTGGCTGTGAATGAGCAGGGTGGGGGGTGGAGGGGTGGGGGTGGGGAGTGGAGGCAGGGTGGGGGGTGGAGGGCTGGGGGTGGGGAACGGAGGGGGCGGTAGTAAAAGTAGCTGGTGATCCCTATGAGTCGCCACTCTGGTGCAGGCTAGAGGCCTGGTGCATTTGTGTTCTGAAATACCAGGGTAGATTAGCTGTGACCCTGAGAGGCCTCTTGGGCCTCCCTGTGAAGATCGCCTTTCTTTCCTGTTGCCTTTCTGGACATTCTGGTTGCCGAGTGTTGAGTTGGATGTGGAAGAATTCCTCTCTGATGCCTTCAGATGTGTTTGTATCTTGCCTGCTCCTTTGATCTCCATATTCCTTCCTGCACAGGGTGGGGTCAGGTTGGGCCGATGGAGCAGGGACCATAGTGGATGAGGGAGGAGGCTCTGAGCCAGACTGCCAGGGTTGGAATCCTAGCTCTGTCCCTTACAGGCTGACTGACTGGAACAAGTTGCTGATCCTCTAAGCCCTGTTTCCTGACCTATCTATCAAATGGGGATTAAGGGAATAGCTGCCTCTCGGGCTGTTCTGTGGTTTACATGTGATGGTGTTTTCAAAACCCCATGTCTGGCACAAGGCGAGTTGCCAATAAATATGTGATGGTCACAGCTTCATAGCAGGAGAACTTGGCTCCCTGTTAGCCAGGCAAGACGACTAGAGCAGAGAGAAGAGGCGTGTTTCCAGCGCAGTCCCTGGCTGACTGTTACTCCTTGGGGGGCAAGGGCAGGCCACCTTCTTCTGGACTTCTGTTTAGCACCCACTCAGGAAATAGTTGATATTCATCACAGTACTGCCCTGTATCATTTTGTTATTGGTGGTCAAAAAAATGTATCTCACAGTGAAATGCACAGGTTGTAGACATCACTTCCCTGGTGCAGCGGTTTCTACACCAGAGGACTGCTGTATGTCTGACTCCTCTTCTGCTTAGACTTGGGCATAGGGACAGGCTCCAGAAGCAGGGGGCTCAGTGTGTGGCTATCTGTTGTGTGCAGGAGTGGTACCAAAGTTCCTAGGGGCTACAGCTCAGGCAGATGAGCCCTGGGAACGTGTGCTGTCCTTAGTCACAGGAGGTTCTTCTGGGGAACTCTCCGAAGAGTAAGCACAGCTTTCTGAATTTGCACCCCAGTCTAGGGTTGGGTATTAAACAATTGCAGGATATGCTGACTACCTGGCATTTGAGACAGTCATTATTACCCTTGTGACTTTCAAAGCTTTTTCTCTTCCTTCCTTCCTTCCTTCCTTCCTTCCTTCCTTCCTTCCTTCCTTCCTTCCTTCCTTTTTGTATTTGTAAAAGACGGTTTGAAACATTTAAATCATAAATATAGCCAGTTACCTCAAAAACCCTCTGCTCTGGCCTGAGGAGATGGCACTGTCTGTCAAGTGCTTGCTGCATAAGCCTGAGTTCCTAACACCCCAGCAGTCGCCCAACAGCAGGCATGCCTGTGATCCCAGTGCTCTGGGCTGGGTGGGGATGCTGAGGGAGGACCTGGATGCTTGCTGGCTAGCCAGTCTAGAAGAACAGAGGAGCTCCAGGTTCAGAGAAAGATCAGGTCTCAAAATAGAAGGTGGACAAGAAGGCAGGATGCCTAGAAGGTAAAGACTTGCTACACATGCCTGATGAATCCTGACCACACCACAACCCACAATAGAAGGAAAGACCCACTTCCTCAAACTTATCCTCTAGCCTCCACAAGCACACCATGGCCTCTCTCTCTCTCTCTCTCTCTCTCTCTCTCTCTCTCTCTCTCTCTCTCTCTCTCTACCACACACACACACATACACACACACTCATACTCACACTCACACATACACACACACACTCACAACACAGTCACACATACACTCACACACTCATACACACACTCTCACAACACAGTCACACACACACACACACACACACACACACACACACACACACACCCTTCACTCTGTTGGCTCTCTCATTCATATTTGATAGACTCACCCAAGCATGTTGGACTTATGGGACACTATCAAGGTTCAGAAAAGCAGGGGGCAGCTGGCTCTCATGGAGGACCCTGAGATGGCAGTGCTGATCAACAGTTCCTGCCTGTCTTAAGAGGTTTTTTTTTTTTTTTTTTTTTTTTGCTCGAGGCAAGTATGCTACTGAGAGAAAACAAACCAAACTCTCTCGAAGTCCTGTGTTCAGACACTGGCTTCACCATCCCAAGTCTTAGGTAGAGAGTTTGATTTCCAGCTCCTGGTTTGTCTGGCTGCAGTGAGATTAATAGTGTGTCACTCAGCTGTAGTACAGATGTATTAAGATGATTGGGGAGAAATGGCTTGAGAAAACTTTCTGATAAATATCATTTACACAGAACAATAAAAATTAACACTGTTTTCAGGTGTTTCTTCTAAAAGGCTCTTCTAGCTTTAAATATTGTTTATAGCTCTGGAATCCCACTTTACTTATTGTCATTACTTATACTTATTCTGTCATTATTTATACTATATTTTAGATAACTTGGGTATGGAGAGAATTCTTTTAAGATTTATTTAATTTTTAAAGTGTGTGTGTGTGTGTGTGTGTGTGTGTGTGTGTGTGTGTTTGCATGTGTAGGTACCTACATGTGGAAGTCAGACAAGGGCCTTGGATCCTCTACAGCTTAAGTTGTAATAAGTTCCTACTCCGTGTGTGTGCTGGGACTCAAACCCCTGTCCTTTACAAGAGCAGTAAGGGCCCTTACCCATGAGCCATCTCTCCCACCCCTAGAAATGTTTTCTGTATACATACTCACATTACAGTAACTTGCTCAAAAGACTCTCTACATAAAAATTAATTGTAATAATTATTCTAAATTATTGTTGTCAGGGCCATTAATAACAACGGAACTACAAGCAAAATGTATTTCATAGATGTTTTTAAGCCTTTTATGTTTATAATTTTACCGTTGTTTTATTTTTAGGTCTATTCAGGTGTATTGTACATACACTTTATAAATTTTGGGTTTTGATTCTATAGGTTTGGTAAATACGCACGGTTGTGTAACTACTACCACGGTTACCCCCACCCCCACCCCAGCAGTCTCTCATGCTCATTTGTTTCCAGCCTCGTGTCCCAACTCTAATCCTGGTATCATTTATTTGCTTCTGTCCCTATAGTTTTGTTTTTTCCCAAATGTCACATACATCAAATTACATAACACGAAGCCTCCCGATCTTTTTTTAAAGTTATTTAGCATAATGCATCTGTGACTCATCCATGCTGTGTGTATATCAAGTCTTGTTTTGTTTTGTTTTGTTTTATTCACTGAGTAATATTCTACTTTGTGGATGTACCAGTTGGCTTAGCCACTCTTCAGTTGATAAGCATTTAGGTTGTTTCCAGTTTCTGGTTGATAAAGTCACTGTAAATATTTGCATAGAGGTTTCTGTGTGAACAGAAGTTTTCATAGCTCTTGGGCAAATGCCTAGGAGTGGGATCGCTAGGTCATATGGTAAATGCGTGTCCAATCTCTGTCACACTGTTTTCTGTAGTTGGTGTACTATTCTGTATCTAACAAAGTGACACGTGGGAGTCTCAGGGTCTACATCCTGATCTGTCAAGGGCTTTTTTTTTTCAGTATGCTATTTGAATAAGCACATACTGCTGTCTTCTTGAGGCTTTGATGTGCGTCCTCCCTATGAGATTA
This sequence comes from Cricetiscus sungorus, assembly GCA_030556225.1. Classification (NCBI taxonomy): domain Eukaryota; kingdom Metazoa; phylum Chordata; class Mammalia; order Rodentia; family Cricetidae; genus Cricetiscus; species Cricetiscus sungorus. Next base: position 32,574,718 of record JANBXA010000588.1, read on the forward strand.
AGCACATTTTCTTGTGCTCTATTTGCCATCCACAAGCTTTTTCTATCGAAGCATCTTATAAACCTTTTGCTCTTTCTCACAAGGGTTTCGTTTTTTTGTTAATGGATTTTGAGAGTCCTTTGTTTCTGGATGGAAGTTCCTTATCAAATGTGTGTTTTGGAAACATTTCTTCCCAGTCTGCTGCTTATATTTTCACTCTTGGCAAAGCCTTTTGAGGAGCAGATGATTTTAATTTGAGTGGTCAGATTTATCAAATTTTCCTTTTACATCTTGTCCCTTATGGATTGTGCTGTTGCTGTGCTTAAATTATTTTTTACTTAGTCTAATGTCTCTAAGATTTCTTTTTCTAGAAGTTTTATAGTTGTAGGCTTTATAATTAAGTGTAAAATTCACCTAGAGTTAATTTTTGAACATTCTGTTTCGAGTGTCGGGCCACAGTTCACGGTCTTGCATATAGATGTACAGCTTTTCCAACACCATTTGTTGAAAAACAGGCAAACTATCCTTTCCTCTTTAAATTGCTTTAGGACCTTTGTCAAAAATCAGCTAAGGGTCTGGAAGAGATGGCTCAATGGTTAAGAGCACTTGCTGTTCTTGCAGAGGACCTGGGTTCAGTTCCCAGCACCCACATGGTGGCTCACAGCCATCCATAACTCCAGTTCCAAGTGAGCCGAGCTTCTCTTCTGACCTCTGAGAGTACTGGGCATGTATGTGGTGCACAGACATACACACAGCAAAAACACTCTTAAAGTAAAAAACAGAATTGGTCACATATGCCCATTTATTTCTGGACTTTGTTCTATTCCATCGGCATGTATGGCTGGCCTTGTGCCATACTTTCTTATCCTGGAGCTCACTATGTAGACCAGACTGACCTCAAACTCAGCAAGATCTGCCTGCCTCTGCCTGCTGAGTGCTGGGACTAAAGGTGAGCATCACCATGCCTGGAATGTTTTGTTATCTTGATGACTATAGCTCTATGGTTAAGTTTTGAAATGGGTGGTATGAGTTTTCTTATCTCAAAATGTTTCTGGCTTTTATTTTTCTAACCTACCTTCCCATTGAAATGTGAAAACCAGTGTGTTGATTTCTACCAGGCAGTCCTCTCAGGATTTTATCTGGTATTGTGCTGAGTCTGTAGGTCAGTTTTTGGAGACTTGACATCTTACAACATTGACTCTTCTAATCCTTTAGCACAATATTTCTCTCTGTATATTTAGCTCTTTGATTTATTCCATTAGTGCTTTATAGTTTTCATTCTAAGAATTTTACATGTTTTAATATATATTTATTTCTAAGTAATAGATTTGGGGATTTTATAGTTCATAGCTATTTATTGAATTCATGTGAGTGCTCAACTTGATTCCATAATAAAATATAAGATACTAGAGCTGAATTGGAAAGTTTATCAGTTCTTGTTTATAAGTCAGCAGTGAAGCTAAGAAGTCTGAGCATTACTCCAAGGCAGGAGCTCTGGCCTGCCTGCTGGCACCCTGCCAGCCACATAAACTTCAGACACCTCCCTAATCAGGGCTTTCCTCTGTGATGACCAGTCCTTGTTGTCAACTTGATTGAATTTAGAATCACCATGGAACTGGGCAGTGGTGGTGCATGCCTTTAACCCCAGCATTTGGGAGACAGAGACAAGTGGATCTCTGAGTTAGAGCCAGCCTGGTCTATAGAAAAAATAAATAAATAAATAAAAAACCCTGCCTTGAAAGCAAAACGAGAGAGAGAGACAGACAGACAGAGACAGAGACAGAGACAATCTCTGGTTCCATCTGCAGATTACTCAGATTAAGCTGACTGAGATGGGAAGACTTACACTTAATGATGGGAGTAGCATCCCATGGGCTACTGTCTGGACTGAAAACACAGGAGAAAGTGAGCTAAGCATAAACATTCAACTCACCCGGCTTCCTGATTAGAGATTCAGTGTAAGCAGCCACCCCAGGTTCCTGCTGCCCTGCCTTCCCCACCACAACAGACCGTGCTTTGTCTGTGTCTGTTTTATTTTGTTTTTCTGAGACAGGGTTTCTCTATGTAGTCCTGTCTGTCCTGGACTCTGAAGACCAGACTGGCCTCGAACTCACAAAAGCGTGCACCACCTCTCCTGGCCCCTTCAGTTGTTTTTGTGGGAAAAGTAACTAGAACAGAGTTCTAGCACAGTCTGTTGAGAAGTTCATACCTTCCTGGCTTTCTCTGCAGATACCATAGCCAGGTACCTCCCTTCATTAAGTGAACGTAGTTATTAGATTGTCTGACCAATTATTTGTCACCCATTGGCCTGGTTTGCTCCAAACCTGCCCCTTTGAAACTCCCTCCTCTGAATTTTCCCAGTAACCGGAAAGCAACTCCCTTGTTTTTGAGAATTGATAGGAACTTAGGTTGTCAGTGTTGGTCTCGCTTGGCAGTGGGAAGGTCAGTGGCCTGAGGAGGGGCTGTCTACTCAGTGGAGTGGCAGTAAGGCCGTTTAGGACAGTGTGGATACATGGAGAAGGGTGAAAGGGAACAGCGTCTCAGAAAGAACAATGCGATGGCAGTAAGCTATCCTTCCCGCATCCTTTTCTTTCACTAGGAGAACAACCTGTCCTTCCCGTATCCTTTTCTTTTCACTATGAGAATAAACATACTGACCACACCCACAAACTTCAAACCGAGATACACTGAGTATTTTTTGTAGGTAAGCTTGGGCCATTTGGCAGCATACAGCTTCTACATCACAGCCAGATAACTTGGTATCGTTTCTTCTTCCAGTATTATGTGGTGAGTGTTGAGCGGACTGGAAGAAACCACAAAGTGAACTTTTGCTTCTTGCTCACATTGTAGATGAGGAAAATGATGTGAACCAAGGAGGAAGGCAGCTTCCTCCCTTCTTGTGGCCCTGATTTCTTGGTTCTAGGAACATGGAAGGAGGGAATGATGGGAAGGGCTTTATGGCTAAGACCTTGAAGAGATGCAGGCCACACCTAAGCAGAGGGGCGACTGAAAAATGTGTCTGAACTGTGTGAGCAGGAAATGGAGCACAAAGATATGGGTATGCCAAGTAGTTGTGCCACAACAGCTTGGGGAAACTGAGGCACACGGTGATTGCATGACCTGTAGAAGGATGCACAGCTACTAAGAATGGAAGTTAGGATTTCAAGGGAGGCCTTGTACTTTGGCAGAATAGGATAGTAGCCATAGTAACAACAGTGCGGGTTAGCACATGGTTCAGGTGTGCACACAGGAGCTGGGGCTGTACTCACATGGGGCCTCAGTAATTCTGGGTCCCCTTCTATGATGGATGTATTGATTGTCATCTTGACAGGCTCTGGGCCCACCAGGAGGCGAGCCTCCAGACACACCTGTGAAGGGTTATCCAGATTAGGTGACCACAGGCCACGCCTGTGAGGGATTATCTTGTTTAGATTAACTAAGGTGGGGGCAGCATTTTCTGAGGTTGGGTCCTGGACTGAACACAAAGGGGAAAGTTAGCTGAGCACCAGTGAAGTTAGCCGAGCACCAATGTCTGCCCCCACCTTCCCAGTCCCAAGCCCCTTCCCCCTTTCCTGACCATGAAGACAGTATAACCAGCTGCCTCAAACTTCCGCCACAGGGACTTCCCTGCCATGGTGGGCTGTGCCCTCAAACTGTGAGCCAGAGTAAACCTTCCCTTCATGGACACGCTCTTACCTATTTTATCATAGCAACAGGTAAGGTAGTAGCTAGGACAGTCCTAGGCCCAGGCTCTGATTCTCACTCATCCAAAGAGTTTGATATCGCTCCTGAGGGGTGTGGCCTGCACTGTGCCTTTTATAAGCTGGTGGCTGGTGCTTCCCCTCAAGCAGAGAGAGCACTCAGGTGAGGGCTGAAGAGCCAAGTGGCCACAGGCTCCTACGAAGCCTGGGAGACCGGGCATAGCAGGAACCTTTGCCAGGCTGTGAGAAGTGGCAGTTTCCTCTGCTTGAGACTGGAGATACCTCTTGCAGATAACTTCCTCAATGTCCCCAGAGGATGGCCCCATGAAGTCAGGCTCGGTGCCCTGGCCAGAGATGGGGAAACCCCTTGGCCAACGCCTGTTCCCTTGTGGGCCCAAGCTACTGTTAAAAGATGCGTTTTAATTGAGTTATTGTAAAGGCTCCAACATGAATGAATAAATTGGCACCCATAACTTATACATTATTTAAAAGTCAGACTTTTAAAATAGCTGCTTTTGTTTGTGTGGTGGAGATGTTGGGATTGAAATCATTCCATGACTGGCATTTCTGTGGCATGATGAAGGAGATATGAAAGACTCCTGTGTGAGATGGGAGTGCATTCCTGTCTGGGAGCATCTGGAAGAGGCTGCTGCTTTCTCTGTCTTCTTTGCTTGTTTTTTTTTTTTTTTTTTTTTTTTTGAGTCAGGGTTTCCCTGTGTAGCTCTGTAAACCAGGTTGGGCTCGAACTCACAGAGTTCCGCCTGCCTCTGTCTCCTGAGTGCTGGGATTAAAGGTGTGTGCCACCACTGCCCGGCCTCTTCTCATCTTTTGAATGAGGACAATGAGCAGGGATTGGGCCAGAGGTTTTAAGATGTACAAAGATTCGTAGGTGCTTGGGCCCCAATGTCACTGCCCATCCCTTTAGCCACACTGCCCTGCAACAGAAGAAGAGGTGCTGGGAGGGTGTGGCTGAGGCAGCAGGGGCAGTGGTGGCTATTGATGAATCTCAGCATGATGGCACAGGCTGTGTTTCCAGCCCCGGGGCCTCCCTGACCTTCAAATGGTATGTCTTCTATAGAAGCCAGGCCTGTCCTCAGCCTTGCGCGTTTGTTCAGGTTCTCTCTTCCCAGATGACTCTGGTTTGTGTCAAGGGGACAAAAACTCTAAGTAGTACAGCACTCCTCCCTGGGTTTGAGGGATGGGCAAAGGGGGATCTAGACTTACCTTGCCATGGCAATCAGGCTAGGGAGTAAAGGCTGGGAAGTAAAGTTTCCTTAATCCCATTTTGACTGCCCCTTCTTCCACTTGGGCCTAGAAGCAGGGAAGGACCTAGGAAGGTGGGAGGGAGGGAAAATGTAACCCCAGTTAAATTCTGAGAACTGCTCTATATTGCATTTCTAAGTGAAAAGACAAAACTGCCCAAAATCACCACCACCAAAAACGAGTCTGGAGGAGAGAGGTAGCTGAGTTTCTGGGTACGGGATGTGACAGGTGGGATGTGCAGGCTCAGGATACATCGACAGAGTCAGAACAGGAAGATGATGCACTCAGCCCAGCTTTGGATCAGACCGGGCTGTTGGAAGCTTCCAGAGAAGGACTAGGACTATAGGGGATAGGTTGAAAGGCCTGAGCTTAGGAAGAAATGCCTGGCTTCCAAAGCCAGGCAAGAAGTGACAGCCTGAAGTAAAAAGGGAGCTTTAGAGCATGAAGGAATGGTAAATGCCTTACAATTGGACTTGGTGATAAGAGATATTAAATGGGAGCCTAGTGCTCATAAGCGGGATACCAGGGGAAATGAGTAGTGGGATAAGCAGTAGGTGGAGGGAGGTGGAGGGACTCCAGAATGGGAGCAGGTCTCTAAGACGATACTATTTATCAAGCACCTACTCAGTTGGGTCCCGGGTGCATCACTGAGTACTAGAATCCAATGAGCAAGATGAACGTGGCTACTGCCTGCCCACATGGAGCCTACAGCTTGGCAAGGAGAGAGAAAGTGGGGAGAAAGTCAACAGACAGATGTGTAAGTGCAGTTCTGATGGTGGAGCAGAGTGCTGAGACCAAGGATGGTGGGGAGGACTCACCTTAGGCAGTGTGCTTAGGGAGGACTGCCACAGGAAGTGATATCTAAGAGGAGTCTTGGGAAATGGGGATGAGGCAGACATTCATAGTTGCTCCAAAAAGTGTCTAGCACAGGCTCAGCATACACAAGGGCCCGGAGGTGGTCCAGACATGACAAGTTTGAAGAGATGAAAGAAGGCTTGGAGGACACATATCGTGCAGGTGGAGATGAGGTCAGAAAGGGAGGCAGGAGCCGCCAGACCATGCCAGATGTTGAGGCAGTGGTAGTATTGACTTGTATTCTAAGTGCCACTCGTATTTCAGGCTATTGACTGCTAGGCAGTTCTCTCCTTCACTTTTCTTTATTTCAATGTCAGTGGTTACAGCAAGGTGAAAGTATTAAGTGGAAACCTTCAGAAAATAAATTTGAATGCTTTAGACATGCTACTATTTCTGAGTAGCATGATGGAGTCTTGCATCTCCTGTTCTAACATGGATGTGAGTCATTCTATTATTTTTCACTTGACATAAGACTGTTGTCTCCTTTCTGCCCCTAATTGTCCCCAGTGGAGCGGGATGTGGGTGCCTATCCACACTGTTCTGAAAAGTCAGTCCCCGTACAGAGCTAAGCAGGATCTATTTCCAACCAAATCCCCGTAAAGACTGGCAGAGCTTCCTTCTCACCACCCCACCCCTGCTCCAGCAGCTGCGGTATGATCAGAGACAGTTCTTAATAGCTTTTTCCATGATGATGTCAGGCAAGTTGGAACACGTGGGTCTGAAGCCCCTGCCTAGTGACAGAAACTGCCCAGCAGGGACTTCAAAAGGCCTCACCAAACAGTACAGTCATGGGGACCCTTGATGCTGACAACAGCAGACAATCTTGGAGTACCCAGGCTGTGTTGGCACGTGACCTGCACAGTATGGCAAGGCAGAGAATGCTCTGGAAGGAGAAATGCTAGTGGCTTTCCCCTGCTTGAAAGGCCACTCACAGGTGGCGTTTACCCAGGCTTCACTGTGGTCCCCATGGTGCTGACACTCCCATGTCCTGCTCTTCTGAGGGTTAATGTGCGCACAGTGGTAGCCATATTGGGACTGAACTGTATTATATAGGTGGAGATGTCAAGCTGACAGTGGGGGGGGGTGCCTGGAGTAAATGGTCTGCAGTGGCATCTCACTGGTTCTCATTCTGTCCCAGTGAGTGTGTTTTATGTACTTGACTTTTCTTTAAGGTGTCTGCATATGCAATCTAGTTGTGAGCAGGGGGTCTAGAAGGGCATCTTCCCTCATTGGTGATGCATTCCAAGAGAAGTAACCAAGGGAACGGCAGGATTTAATCTCCTGACCTGGGTTGCCATAGTACCAAATAGGTTAAAAGCAGGTTGGGGCAGCATAAGCAGCAGCACAGATGAGAAAACATGTAAGGGCAGACCATAAATCAGACAAGACAACCTTGAGTGTCTAATCCTGTCCGAGGAAGTCATTGTCTGAGGGACTTCATCGGCCTCCTCCTTGACCCACTGAGAAAGGGTGGTCCCATTTCCCAGTCCTGCTGCTCCGTGCCTTCGAGGGACCTGGAGAAGAGGGAGTGCTGGTGATAATGTTGGGAGAGTGGGGATGGGGAGAAAGCATCTCTCTGCTGGGGGATGGTAGAAAGCTGACACAGAGCACAACCCAGACTCACAGAGAGAGCACCATAGCCCCCTGGCACCTTCCCCGGGTCTTCATTGATGAGCAAAACACAAAGGCTGGGATTCTGAGGCCTTGCACCCATTCTAGGAACAGATGAATTCTGGGTCTGTGTGAAAGATGGCCGTGAGTGGCTGTGTGATACCTTTTCTGTGTAAGTGGGTTCCTTCAGCAAGCAAGCACTCTGTGCTCTGTTATAGTCTGTTATAGTTGGCTTCTCATTACTGAATGGGAATGGGAGAGCTTCTTATGACCTGCCCTACCAATGTCACTTGGAGACAGGGGATGGCATTTGTCAGATGAGGGTGACTTTGGAAACGTGGCGGGGAAGACCTGCCTATACTTTGGTAAGAGGTGTGGTGGTTTAAGAAGGTCTTTGGGGGGGGGGACTGAGGAGTGCACAAGGAACTCCCATATGACTCCCTGTTTGCTGACAAGGGCATGAGGTCTAGCCTGTATTAGGGCCCTTCATGAGTCATGGAAGGCCCTCTATATGCACAAGTGACCTGTATCACTGGAGCTATGATCTCGTCTTCCCATTTCCAGGCTCCCCTCAGATGTCACCTTGAATGCCATTTCTGTGGCTCCTCATTTGATTAGGTGTTTCCCGCTGAGACCTCAACAGCCGCTCTTCTCTTTGGCCAAACTGATTCCTTTTAGTCAGGCCTTGAAGGGTCGTGGTGATGCTAATGGGAAGAGACATGGGTGACCATGAGAAAACACTGGGTTGAATTTGGTTTCAGTCTCATCGCCTTGGCAAGGGGTGAGAGGTTTTGTTTATTTCTGGAATAACCAGAGGTAACTGTCCAACTTTCCGTGTTGTTGTTTTTTTGAGGCAGGGTTTCTCTGTAGCTTTGGAGCCTGTCCCTGGAACTCGCTCTGTAGACCAGGCTGACCTCAAACACACAGAGATCCGCCTGCCTCTGCCACGCAGGAGGAAAGTAGGACGAGTCAGGCTGTGGTCCTTTCTTCCTGTGTGCTCTTTCATCTGATTCTCTAAGACCATTCCGTGCCTGAGCATGTGGGCACACCTCACCACCCCCTGACTCTGGTGAAATGCCACCTGGGCAGGGCTAGGGTAGGAGGCAGGAAGAAGAGCCTCATTCTCATTTCCTCTGTGCTGTCATCTTCTGTGGTATCTATCTCCAGGGCTCTGGTCCTTCCATCAGCAAGCAGGCCGACAAGCACACTAGGCTCATGTATTCAGAAACACACATGTATTTCCCCACAATCCTGGCAGAACCACTGTCTGGCTGCTGTTTTCTGTGAGCCTGGGTCCCAGGAAGGATGGCGTTTTAAAGCACGATGGATTGCTGCTGTGTTGCTCGCTGCTCTCCTGCACCCAGGGCCGGCCATCAGTCTTGTCTTGCACACTGGTTCTGCTGGTCTGCCTGCGAGGGCTCATCTTTCTGGGACAGACTTATTTACGGAGCCATGGCTAAGGTAATCTCACTCCACAGCCCTGCAGTCTGGGCCTCTCTCAGCCACTCTTAAAAATAGCCCAGGATGAAGAGAGTGAGCAAGGGTCTGGTTACCTCTGGTGCTCGGGCGGATCTTACCTCACCTCCGTGTCTGGCAGCTTGGGCCTTCTCAGGGGCTACTGGATGAGTTGTGGCCCTGCAGGTGATGGCCAGCCTGTCGGCCTCTGTCTGGATCACACTTCCATGCCAGTGGTCATTCTGCTCAAGGGAGGTGGTGAAGGCGTGAGGAATAGGAAACCCTTTCCCAGCTGTCTCTGCTCAGACAACTGAGAGGGAAACCTCAGCCCCAGAAGCAGCTGGTTCCTTATGGAGTACAGGCTGTGCGGGCCTGGCACGATGGGGTAATGATTGACTTTCCCACTTTGCACGTTCCCTTTCCCCTGAGTGGTCAGTGTGCTCCAGCTGCCCTAGCTGCTGCTCATGGGTCGAGTTCTCGCTCCATACACATCCCTAAGACCAGTCCAGTCAAAGGGTGACAAACAGGGCTACCTTTTGGCCTCTGGTCTAAACCACCACAGTAGTTCCCTAGATGACCTTGGGGAGGCCTCATCCTGTCTTTCCTCCTTGTACTGCGAGGGTGAATAATTCTGGCTCCTGTCTTACCTCAAAGGGATGTGGTGGGATTGATTTATCAGCCTGGGAGACTGAGTCTGAAAAGTAAGTCCCAAAGCACTGATTCATGCCCAGCATGGCCAGCATGCGTTGTTTCCTGCCTGCGTGTGCCTCCTGGGGAAGGCATCGGGGTATGAGCCCACGTTCTGGGGTATGTGAGAATAGGATAGTTCAATAGTTACTGACATTTGTTATCTGACTGCCTCCCTGGCCCCCACTGCCTCCCTCCACCCACTGTTACTCTCTTGAATTTGAAGGCTCTGGGCCCCCATTCTGAACCTGGAATTCCCTGAGTTCCCAGGAGATGCCTGGATGTCTGGATGTCATGTATGAGGGAAGATAGTCATTTTCCAAAGGCCAGGGACATTGGTAACTAAGGTGGCCTCTGCAGGCTCCTCTCACTTTCCTCCCCTACCTCTTCTGTCCTTCAGTCTTGCTGGTTGCTTCTTATCTTCATTTTTGATGTTGTCCCTGCTCTTTTCCCCTTTTGTTTGGGCTCCTGTCCCTTTCCGTGAGTGCCTCCAAACTCCCTTGCAAACTGTTTAGCAGTCACATTGATCTCCCTTCTTCCTTGGTACTCAGTTCCCTAAAATACCCAGTTCTCCCTCTGCCACGGCTTACAGTGCCTGGTGCTGCCAGCCCGGATGGGACAACAGGCTGCCCTGGGCCGCTTGGTCTGGTTAGGGATACAACAGGAGACCTTATTCCAGCAACTGCTCACTCTTTTAGGGGGAGCTTGGCTTTCCAGTTGCTAGGGCTGGAGTCTGAATGGCAGCCTGATATTCTCAATGTCTGCCCCCTACCCCCAGCTCTGTGTAGGTCAGATTCAGTCAACTTTCAACTTCTCCTCTATCTGTCTGTCCTTCTCTCCACCAGCAGGCGGGCTTCTGATCTCAGTCCAGGAGTGGACTCTCTTCCTCTTTTGTCCTCCTCACAGCCCCCAGCCTCTGGCTCCCAGGAGAGCTGTCTCTCGAGCTGCTCCCCACAGCCCTAGCAGCAGGTTTGAAGGAAACTGGCCGGCTGGGACTTATGTCTCCACCTGCTGGCCATGCTGACCCTGCCGCATGCATGCCTGCAGCTCTCAGTCTCTGTCCCCGCCACTCTCACTGCCGCCACCGTTACTCCTGCAGCGATATCCTGTAACACAGGACCCTGAGACCCCCGGGGAGAAGCACGCAGACAGGCCACACAGTGCTGGCTCCTGTGGGATCTGCTTCTGTTTGATTCCCCTAGTTAAGTTTCCACGAGAAACCCAGCAAGGGGCTTGGAAGCTAACCCTCCGTCTGTGTTGCTATCCTCTAGGGACCCTTCCATGAAGACTGAGACAGGCACAGCTGCTAAGAAGAGCCTGCTGACATGACATCGGCCACAGAGTTTGAAAACGTGGGCAACCAGCCACCGTACAGCCGGATCAATGCCCGCTGGGATGTCCCGGATGATGAGCTAGACAATGACAACAGCTCAGCCAGGCTCTTTGAGAGGTCCCGGATCAAGGCCTTGGCAGGTACTGCTCGGGGGCCACGGGGGTCCGAAGTGACATTCACAATCCTCTTCAGGTCCATGCCCCTTCTTGCTATGGTGGAACTTCTGATTGTGAGTCCTGGAATGGCAGTAACCGAAACACCTTTGCCAAGTGCAGACAGCACCCCTTCCCCAGGGAGTACAGACTTCAGCAGCTTGTCCCAGAACCCCCTCTTCCTCCTAAGCACTTGGAGAGGCAGGGAAGTGATAGCATTGGTGGTGGATGGGTTCTGCCATCTGTCTCTATCCCAAATGACCCGGGACCAAAGTCACAAGTATGAGGAAACTCTGAAGCTGAGGGACCACACAGGAACAAGTTCAAGAGATGTCCTATGCACTTAGGCCCTGACTGTGCAGGGAGAGAGGAGTTAGCATCGTGGTCTCTGTGGTCCATATGGAAAGAAGAAATTGAAAGCAGATAGCATCCTTTCCAGTCTGCCTTAGGAAGAAGAGTTTGCTGCATGGAGCTCTCATCCTTACACTGGGATTAGATTTGTACTTAGCAGGCTCATGAGGCTCATCCTCCTCCCTCCTCCACTCTGTGTGTGTGTGTGTGTGTGTGTGTGTGTGTGTGTGTGTGTGTGTGTGTGTGTGTGTGTGTGTGGTAGGGGGAATATATTACATCGGCTTGTCTCCCTGCTGGCTAAGATCTGAGTCTTTAGGAAACACCCTCCTCCCATTTTTTTTTTTAAATCAACAGTTTCTATTGTCTCCCTGGAACTTGAGTCAGAGAAAGTATATTCTGACCCTAAATCTTTGTTTAATAAAGGAATTTTGAGCTACATGAGCTGTGTGGTGGTGGTGGTGGTGGTGGTGGTGGTGGTGGTGGTGGTGGTGGTGGTGTGTGTGTGTGTGTGTGGTGGAGCTGGCTTTTACCTGATTGGATCTGAATACCACCATGATTGCTGCCATCATCTACCTTGTAAGAAAGTCTCAGCCCTTCCCATAGTGCATTCTGGGGGTAATTTTGTCTTAGAGTCCTGCTTGAGGTGTCTTCCTCCTTTCCTCTCTCCACTTTATTCCCAGATACCTCGGTTCCTGGGAAGCCTGGAGGCATGAGCAGGGACCTAGGCCCCTGGGAATGGCTTCTCACTGTAAAAAGGGACCTGTGGCACCTCAGACTCCTTTGTCATCAGGGACTTGGCAGTCTCCATTTGTGTCCTGTGTATTGTAGGAAACACTTTCCCCCTCATCTTCTCACCCTCCCTAGTGCCACAAAGTCCTTTGCTTTCCTTGGGTTATGGAATAGCTGTACCCCTCTTCTTTTGCTTAAACAATTTCAACTTTTTCAAGTAACCAAATCAACTCGAAACATTTGCCTTGTCCTTCTGGGGCTTTACCTCTCTCTCCATGATGGCTATATCTATCTGTCTGCAGTGGTTCTAGTGATGTCTAGGGAAACGGTTACCATATTCCATAATGCTTGCTGAAGGACAGAATGAGAAGTAGAACCAACCTGTGCAGTTTTTTTTTATTTGTTTCACAAGTAATGTGTGTACATCTTTACACACACACACACACACACACACACACACACACACACACACACACACCGAAACCTAGGTAAATTTCATTTTCATAATCATTTGTTGTATGCCCACAAAATTTAAGTCTAATCCCCCAGCTAGACATAAAAGGAGATTGGGGAACTACGGGGATAAATTCAATATAGCATCTGTCTCTAAGGACTTTGTGATCTATTAGGGGAAAATGAACTGTGCTCACAATTAATTAGCATGAGTGGAACTGAAGAACTGTGGGGAAGGCACATAAATTAAATAGCAATGAGAGAGCAAAGAAGATGGTACATAGAGAATCAGAATAGTTTGTGGGGGCCTTATCCATGAGCTGGGGTTGAAGGCCGTGTGAAATTTGGGAAATCAGAAGGGCTTGAGGTATACCCAGTTGGCCTGGGGAGGGGGGTACTGGCAAGCAGTTAGGTCTGGCAAGCCAGTGAGAAGTTGGTAGAGATGGGTTAGAGGCAAAGAGGAGAAGGTATCATTCGAGAAACTTACAGTCAGTCCTAGTTGATAATTAGGGAACAGCCTTCCCCAGTGTTGGCTGTGGCTGGTTAAGTCTGTTCACCACCAAGAGCATCTTACCTTCCAAAGGTATCCTCTGCCTGGGATGGAACATGGTGCCTTCCACCCCCAGAGTGGAGGACCCAAGGCCTGGACCTTAACTCAGAAACCTGGTTACCAAGGAGGCATGTCAACCTGGGATCCTTGCATTGTCTCTACAAATCACCAGACATTGCTGAGAGGTGATGATGTGGAGTGATCTCTGCCAGAAGCTAGGCTTTGGGAAGGTCCACTGTGCTGGATAGACAGAAGAGAGAGAGGAGTGTGCCAGGTTGCTTTTGTTTTAACTTCTTGAAATTTTCATCTTCTGTACTCTTTGGAGCCATCATAGCAGGATGGGTAGGGGTCACCCTTTCTGGTAGGGCCTCTGGAAGTCGAAGCTACACTTGATGCCGTCATACCACATGTTCTACTGCAGACCACCTGTAAGAACGCTCAGGCCAGAAGGCTTTGGCCCTGTGCTTCCTAATGCTGGTGGCAGTGTGCTTTCAGGTACACATGTGAGGTTGGATGTATTGGGCTGCCATTTTCTTTCTGCTATTGAAGATCTAGAATGTAGGAAAATGTCACAAGGTCCAGATTGGAATCCTGAGCCTCCTGCTGTTGGTATAGCCATGGAAGAGTGCTGCTAGCCCTTCCCTCGTCCCAGTCTACAAAGTGGGTGGCAATACTTTCCCAAGGCTGTGAAGATCAGATAAGCTAAATCGATCATAAAATAAACCTAGTGAACGGTAGATTTTATTGGTCTCAAGAAAGCCCTCTATAAATACTTTCTGTCCTTTCTCAACCTCAAATGCCCAAGATCATGGGCTCAGTTGCTTTTGCCTGTCTCCGGGCCCATTTCTCTCTCTCTCTCTCTCTCTCTCTCTCTCTCTCTCTCTCTCTCTCTCTCTCTCTCTCTCTCACACACACACACACACACACACACACACACACACACACTTTACCTAGGGAAGCTGACAGGCTCCTGGGATCTCCCAGAGCCACCCTCGCTGTCACTCGGGGAATGTACTCTCCCACTTTTTGGTAGTCAAGGACTACAGAAATTAGCCTCAAGCTTGGGTGTGGATGCTGACTCTCTCCTTGAGGGTTCAAGACCTTTGCTTTGCCTCCAGCCCTTGGGGACCCAGGACCAGACTGTCACAGGCTCAGTCAGGTCCCCTCCCTGCATGGTGTGGTCCTCCTCTCAGTCCTCCTTCACCTAGTGACCCTCAAGTTAACAGACTCCATGTTTCCTGTCTCTTAAGGGTACTTCCTGTCAGGATTAGAGAACGCACTCCCAATTCTTTTGTTTCCTTGTATCATTGTTGATTCTTTCCCCCCCCAGGCCTAACTTAAAACAAGCCATCTGGTTACCCTGCCCTTGTGTATAAAAACCTGAGCTCGAGCTACACTAAGTGACTTTTAATTTGGAATATCCGACTGAAGTGAAGGGGAGACTGGGGTTGGGGGGGGGGGAACTTACACAAGTGATGCATTTGACTTTGGTGGGGGGTGGGGAGTGGGAGATGGCATGCATGCCGGGGTCTGGAAGGAATATTTCCTTAGGGTCTGTAAGAGTACTTTGACTTCTTAATGTCAGACTTAGCTGGCTGCATTTGCCCGGCTAAGTAGTCAGTGGTCGGTAGCCTGGAGGCTTCCTGCTGACCAGCCTTTGATGGCTGTCTCTGCTGTGGCTCTATTTCTCTCTCTGGGGTCTGCTTTAAGGGTTAGAGAAAGGGAACGGATGGAAATCCAGAATCCCTATCCTTCCCAAAGCTCCAGCCTTTGTGTTCTGGACCACAGGCTCCCAGGGTCTCTTAGAGTCGACCCTCACTGAGCTCACTGTTGTTCTGAACCTGTCTCCTGTTTCCCCTCCCACTGTTTGGGTTAGAAGGCACTCACATGACTGAAAGGGAGTAAAGTGCTGAGGACTGCAGAGAATTACAATAGCTAGTGCTGACCCCTGCACCCTCTCCTCATCACCCCTGCCTGCTCACACACCCTTCCCTGCACTTGGTTATGAGGATGCCTGGGGACAACGCAAAGAGGCCCCCGGAAGAGAACAGTGTAGTGTGCCTCCCTGCTCCGTCTTCCCGCACCCTTCCTCCTCCCCCTGTCTTACAGGCACACAGCCTGGCACCCCACTCCCCACATGCCACTCACTGTGTGGTTTATGTGGTGTACAGCCCTGTCGTGCACACAGATGCATCTCGAAGGCTGCAGCACAGAGAACAGTCCAGAGACTCCTGAGGGGCCTGTGAGGAAGAGAGGCTGACATGTTCTGTCTCCATCTTCCCGTGTTGCCCAGTGGAACAGCTCCCAAGGGAGAAACTAGACAGGGCCCCTCCCTTCGAGCAAGGGCATGACACTATGCGGCTGGCTTCACTTCGCCTTTGAGTCGGCTCTCCAGGATGCTTCAGAAGGGGGACAGGCTTGCCTTCTGTGCTCCCTTTGTACTCTTCTCCCTGACAGTGGGATGAAGCTGAGCAATGAGAGTGAACGACAATTTAAAGGCTATAACAGGGCCTGCGGGTGGTGGGGGCACTGCAGGCCCTTGGGTCGTGTTCTGTAACCAGCAGATATTCCAGTCCAAATCTCAGGGTGGCAGCCCTCAGGGTCAAAGCTCCTGGCTACTCCATGGGTGTCATGGGGCTACCCAAGAGGGATTTGTCCTGACCTTGGTAGCCAATGACCTTCAAAGTCCCCTTAAGAGATACCCGAAGAGCCCAGCATGGCGGTGCACTCCTTTAATCCCAGAAGCAGGCAGATCTCTGTGAGTTCGAGGCCAGTCTGGTATACAGAGTGAGTTCCAGGACAGACTCCGAAGATATACAGAGAAACCCTGTCTGGAAAAACAAAACAAAACAAAAAGCGAGATGCCTGAAGACCTTTCTCACAGGCTGCTTTCTCCACTGGCGCCAGGATTCCGTTGTGGTTACTGACCCAGAAAGGGCTTTGTGTCCAGAGAGTGTCTGATTTCCCTCAGGGAGCAGGTTTTTACCTCAGTGGGTGGGCAACCACTGCTTTATGACAGCCTGTTGGGAGACTCAGATGAAGCAGCTGCCACCAAGGCATCAACTCTTCATGGTCACAGCTTTCCTCCAGCTACCTGTGAGTCCAGAGGCTGTGACACTAATGGCAGCTTTTAAGGCTTGGGGGTTTTGTTTTTGTCTTCTCCCATTTCAAAACATCTAGAAATTATATATTGGGAAAACATTATTCAGATAAATGTCTACTCCTCAGCAGTCATTTTAATAATGTACTGTCAGAGGAAGAGAAGTAATTGGATCAGCAGCTTCCTCTTGGAGGTGGGCAGTTGTGAAATTGAGCCTGACCCCATACGGGCCTCAGTTTACAAGAAGCTGGTTTCCTGTGCAGGAAGCCCGCAAGAGAGGGCAGCATGCCACCTGAACTGTGTGGTCCCCGAAAGAGCTCTCCCCATGTCCCCTCCCAGTGTGTGTGTGTGTGTGTGTGTGTGTGTGTGTTCAGATGCATGGGTGTGTAAAGGCCAGAGGTCTGCCGTGAGTGACATTCTTTAGATGCTGTCCACCTTGTTTTTTGGGTCTGGGTCTCTTCCGTGGCCCGGAACTCACTAGTTAAGCTAGGCTGACAGACCAGTGAGTCCCCAGTTCCAAGTGCCTGCCACCATGACTGACTCCTTTACATAGGTTCCAGAGATCTGACTCAGGTTAATACGGCAAGCACTTCCCTGACTGAGCTGTCTCCCAGCACCCTCTCCTCTCTGATGAAAGCTATTCATCCTTTTTGAGACTCTTTACAGTGCCAGGCTGTTCCCCTCACATGGGTGACTACTATCTATCATTGTGAAGAAGCATTATCAAATATTAATGCACTGAGGTTAATAATAAGATTCTGCTCCCTCCCCGTGCCATGCAGTCTGAGTGAGCCACATTAATAGCCTCCTCCATCTTTGGGACATTCCTGTGGGTTGTCAGCCTCATTCCCAAGGGCAGGCCCCAGCATCAGACCTCCTAGGAGCAGCTGTATCTCCACCCCCAGTTCCCTGAGGGCTCCCTTAGATGCTGCCTGGCTGAAGAGGTGCCAGGGGTGTTGTTTTCAAAGCATCTGCTTATTTTGTTCATTTTTCTTTTTTTGTCATGTCGATAAGACAGAATGCTAGGGAGGATCCGGCAGAAGTCTGTGAGCATTTTGCATCCCAACACTGGCTTTCAGATGCTGGAAACTGGATCTGCCAGGAAATCTCACCTTACAGTCAAGTGATAGAAGACACCACACACACACACACACACACACACACACACACACACACACACACACACACACACACACCACTGGGAAGGTTTCCTGAAAACTGTACAAGTTTACAACATCACCCATAGCTTCCACCTCAACCATTAAGTTTCCAAGCATGAGTTAATGTTAAAGGAGGGAGGGACATGTACGAATCATCTAGAAGGCCTTAGAGGCCATAGAGAAATCCTGGAAGACAGCAACAAGAACCTCAAAAAAGATGGTGAAGGAGACTATTTGCAACGAGAATGGCAAGTTGAATGGTTGAAAGGAGAAGCTGTTAGCCAAGAGAGTTCTGTGGTCTTGGGATAGGAGCTGTGGCCTTCAATAGAGGGCTGGGGAGCAGGTCTGCTTTTAGGAGATAAATGGTGTGGTCAGGTTTGGGTTTGAGGTGGTTGTTCTGACTTCATGGGGACAGCAGGTATGGGGAAGCCATGCAGAAGTCTAGGAAGGGCAGGTGGCTGCTTGAGCTAAGGGGCCACATAGGTGGAGAGAAAGTGAACACTGCTGGCAGCAGTGTTCTTCTGCTCTGATGTTGAGGGAGCTTGGTCTGCCACTTCTCTGCTCCTCCCACCTCTGGTTCCTCATCTGAACACCAGGAGCTTGAATTAGATGATGCTCCTGGCTCTCCCAGCTCCACCTACCTGAGAAGCCACTTATGGGGCATCCTCGACCAAGGTCAGAGTGCCACTTTACCCTGGTTGGTGGAGCTTTGGGTCCTGGCTTGGGGAAAGTGAATTTAACCTTCTTAGTAAATCACTAGGTCCTCCAGAAATTCTCATCTTGAATGAGGCTGTGTCCTAGACCACCTTGACTTCCATAGTCTTACGTCCCAGTGAGTGCTTGTCACATGCTGACAACACATGGCACCTATGCGTCTGTGTCCACATGCTTTATCCAAGTTGGCCCCACAACCCCCTCAAGCACCCTGTGAAGTGGGCAAACAGAGCCGTTCCCCTCATGCTTCACAGACGGAGTGATATTGCTCATCACTGCTGCTCATCCTCCTCCGGCCGTCTTGCATATTCCTGAGGCTTCCATGAGCCGTCTCTAACCCTAACCCACTCCAGATAATGATTCTTGCTTTTCTTTTCACCTGCAGCTTCTTGCAGCTCTCTGATCAAAACCTTGAATTCATGGATGTCCTATAGCCCCAGAATACTGTCATCAACCAGAGACTCCCTGGTCCATAGAATTTTCCAGAGGATCCTATGTTATTTTACCACCAGACCTTTCATGTCACCCCAAGTAGAAGCATCCGTCACGGACTCTGAACTGCCCAATCCATTCTGGGTCCAATCCCACTTACTCAGGGTAATTAGAATCATTGTCCTCCAGCACAGTTTTGGGGCCGCCCTTCTTTATCTGGGAGCCTCCAAGCTCTTCATCTGGAGTACCAAATTCAAATTCCCCTTTAGCCTTTGCTCTGGACCAGTTACCTGCTTTACATTCCTGCCCCAAATGTGCACACACATAAACACATTTGCTGGTTGTGAATGGAATGAGGACGCGGCTGCTCCAAGGTGGTTGAGGAGATGTGAGGGAGAGCACAGCCAGAGGATTCTGGAAGAGTCCAGAGCAGGGAGAGAAAGTAGTAGACTAAACATGGCCAGCAGACTGAACCAGGCCATGAGAGGAGAGAGGAAAGGTGACAGGAGAAGAGAGAGGGAGCAAAGATCAAGGAAGAAGACCAAGAGTCAAGAGCGGAGGACCAAGAGAGAGCCAAGAGAGCAAAGATGGCACATGGCCGGAATGGCAGGGTTATATAGGAATGAGAAGCTGCGGGAAAGTCCAATGGGCTGGAGAAGTAGGGGTAGGGGGCGGGGTGAGAAGAGCCGAGAGAAGCCAGGATGGCAGCTAGGGACTGTGTAACAGGTACTTACAATGCGGAGAAAGCCTGGTATGCTAGTAAGCTCTGCAATCAGCCATTTGCCCTGGATTTCTTTTGGATGGGACAGTTGTCCCTGGATTAGTCTTTAGAGGAACACAATTTATTGAATGACTCTGTGTATAAAGGGGATTTATTAGAATGGCTCACAGGCTGTGGTCCAACTAGTCCCAACAATGGCTGTCTATCGATGGAAGTTTCAAGAACCCAGTAGTTTTTCAGTCTGCGAGGCTCGATGTCTCAGCTGGCCTTCAGTATACAGCACAATCCCAAACGAGTAGGCTGTAAAGCCAGTGAATGAATGGACCTGTCAGTGAGAGTGAGGGCAAGCAGGCTGAGAGCGAGTTTCCTTCTTCCTAGTCCTTTATATCGGCTGCCCCAGAAGGTGTGTCTTCTACCTCAGAGAACCGGTTCTTTGATTAGAAGTGGTTCTTTGAGAACCGCCCCACTTCAAATGATTCAATTAAGGAAAAATCCCTCACAGGTGTACCCACCATTTGAATTCTAGTTAATTGCAGGTGTAGTCAAGTTGCATCCAAGTGTAACCATCACACACAGGAGTGCGCAGGAGTGTGCACAAACACACTGACAAACATGCACAGACACACACACACACACACTCACGCAAGCATACATACACACGCGTGCGCTCACACTCACACACCCTTCCTACCCAAGGAGCTTTGAACAGAATCCCCTTTTCTTCCCTGCATTCTAAAGGCATTATCATCTCCAAACCTCAAATCAAAACTAGCCTTCAACGATAAAAATGTTTTGATTTAAACTGACTTATGATAAGCTGGTTTCTTTTGTGGTGACAGAAAACTGCAGGACAATTACTTTTGTATCTCTTAAGCACTTTATTAACCAGAATATATTTTAGCATAGAAAAGATAAAAAATAAAGAACTAAAGGCATTTTTAATGTCTCATAAAGCTATTTTCATGCCTATAGATATGTGATTATATAAGTAGTTGAATGTTACCAACAATTCTAAATCTTTTCACTAAATACACTATAACAGTTCTCATTAGCAAATATGCAGATTATCACTTTAATACAATAATTCTCAACCTTCCTAACACTTCAACCCTTTAACACAGTTCCTCATGTGTGGTGACACCCAACCATAAACTTATCTCCATTGCTACTTCATAGCTGTGATTTTGCTGGTTATTTATTATAATGTAAATATTTGTTATGAAGGATATCTGATATTCGACCCCAGTGAAAGAGCCCTTTGGCCCACCATAGGGGTGGCGATCCCAGGGGTTTCGAACCACTGCTTTAATGGTTTCTAGTCTTCCTTTACATTAATTTACTCCAAGCTAGCTAGCCAACTTTGTTGTGTTCAACTCTTATCATTTCTATGTGCTTTA
The DNA here is from genome assembly GCA_030556225.1 of Cricetiscus sungorus. Classification (NCBI taxonomy): domain Eukaryota; kingdom Metazoa; phylum Chordata; class Mammalia; order Rodentia; family Cricetidae; genus Cricetiscus; species Cricetiscus sungorus. Next base: position 32,595,361 of record JANBXA010000588.1, read on the forward strand.
TTGTGGCTTTGTGTTTTCCGGTTTATAGTCACATCCTAAAGCTCCATTGGTATCAACTCTAGCTAGACAGAGGAACTGCCTTTAGCTGTTCACAGTGTACCTGTCTACTGGGAGTGAGTTGGCTGAAAGGGAAATTCACCCCCCTCCACCCCCCAAAAGTTAAACAAGAATAGAAGTCATGCCACCAACGCCACTTATGATGTATCCGAGAGGGTCTGCTTCTAATCTTGGTTGTATAAAGGATTGGCTTCTGTGTCACTAAGGCTTGTCCCAAGTTCACGGGAGTGAAAGCGTGATTCACTGTGGTTGCCCCAGCCTTGGCTGAATTGGAGAGCAAGCCTGAGCTGGAAATCTGCCTGCCTGCTTACTGGTCCAGGCACATGCCCAATGAGCCAATCACAGGCCTCTCTTGTCTCTCTCGGGCAATCACAGGCCTCTCACAGACTATCATCTGCCTCTCACTGCCTCCTCTCCTGCTTGTCTTTCCAGCTAATTTTGGCCAGAGCATTAGACTCTGAGCTGGTTAAAATGCAGACTCCTTCAAGGAGTCTGCCCTCTTAAATTTTTTATCGTTTATTCCTTGATGTTTATGAACTTCTACCCAAGTCACTATGACATCTGCTGTTTATTGTTACTAGATATGCTTGGGGGCTGGAGAGATGGCTCAGTGGTTAAGAGCACTGGCTGCTCTTCCAGAGGACCCAGGTTTGATTTAATTCCCAGCACCCACATGGCAGCTCACAACTGTCTGAAACCTCTGTTTCAATAGGTTGGGACTCTCTCACACAGACATACATGTAGGCAAAACACCAATGTACATAAAATTTACAAATTGAAAATATACTCATAGCAGAAAATTTTTTTCTTTTTTTTCTTTCTTTTTTTGTTTTTTTTGTTTTGTTTTGTTTTTTGTTTTTTGTTTTTTGAGACAGTGTTTCTCTGTATTGCTTTGGAGCATGTCCTGGAACTAGCTCTGTAGTCCAGGCTGTCCTTGAACTCACAGAGTTAACCTGCCTCTGCTTAAAGATGAGCACCACCTTTTTTTGTCATTGTAGAAACTATATAGCCAATTAAGAAGAAAACAAACAACACACATAGTCTTACCACCAGCCTTTTATTATTATTATTATTTATAGTCATATTATGCATATGGCTGAGAGCCTGAATCTTCCCTTAAAATATATCTTCCCCTTCCTTGTCATTGAACCTCTTATGTAACATTCTTGATACACTTGTTAATTAACCATTGTTGCTTTTGTGGGCTGTCATCCTCTACTTTTTGTCTGTTTTGGAACTGGAGATTAAATCTTGGTGCTCCTGCACATTAGGCAAACTCCACCCCCAGCTCACCATTCTTTGAGACATTTCAAATAAAGAAAATGGAGAAAGGTGTAAAATATTCAAGGAATTTTACTGGCATAGGAGGGATAATTAGTTGGGGCACCGAGTTAGCCACATTTTTTTGTTTCATTTCATTTTTTTCAGACAGGGTTTTTCTGTGTGGTCCTGGCTGTCCTGGAACTCACTCTGTAGAGCAGGCTAGCCTAGAACTCACTGAGATGCACCTGGCTCTGCCTCCCGAGTGCTAGGATTAAAGGCAGGCACTGCCACCACCTGGCTAAGTTAACCACGTTTATGTATCTTTCCCAAAATATTTTAGCGTATTTAAATATATAGTCTATATTAGTTTTTCATAGCTTTGCTTTAATTTTTGCACAGTTCTACACATTTTAACCCACTGCATCTTGAAATTATTTTATATTAATACATAAAGGTCTCCTCATCCTATTTGCAGTTAAATAGGTTTCCACTGTAAGAATATTCAATTTTAATGTAACAAGCACCTCAATTATATATATATATATATATTATTCAGGCTATTTCTATTATTTAACTATTTGCAAAACTACAGTGAATAACCCTGAACGTTCTTGAGGTTATAAATGTCTGAGTGTGCCTGTGGGGTACATTCCTAGAAATGGAATCATTAGGAAAAATATGTGCATTTCAGATCATCCTAGCCAAATCACCTTTCGTAGAGGCAGCCTACTTAAATTCCTTCCAGCAACATGTGAATGCTGTGTCCCCCACATTCTTGCCAGAACTCGATTTTGTCACATTTTCCGATCTTTTTTTCATCTGATGAGGAACGTATACATGTCATCACGTGCTTTCCTTTTGCTCTTTCACTTTTAGCATGAGAAATTCCAAACATGAAAATATCAGGGGGAAGATAAAATGAGGCATCATCCAAATTTAGTATTATTGATATGTCTGTGTGTTTGTGGGGTTAGTGTCTGTGTGTTGGGGGCTGAACTATTTTTGAAGTAAACTAAAGACTGTCTTGAGAGTTTCCTTTAATTCTCTTTGTCTATGTCTCTGATAAACATTTAAATATTATACCACTCTTGTCTGGTAGTGGAGGAGCGCTCAGGAGGCAGAGGCAGGCAGATCTCTGTGGGTTCTGAGCCAGCCTGGTCTAGAGAGTGAGTGTCGTTACACAAAGAAATCCTGTCTCAAAAAAGATAAAACAAAACAGACAAACAAACAAACAAAAAAACCCAATGTACCACTCTTATGCCTGACACAATTAGCAACAATTCCTTGATAATCAAAATCTGAGAAAAATATTTTCCTAGTTGTCTCACAATTGTCTTTTCTAATAGAAAGGTTCATTTTTATATTTGTGTGCACATGTATATGTTTTAATTTATTTCTAGATTTATTTTATGTTTATAAATGTTTTGCCTGCCGGTATGTTTGTGCACCACATGTGTGCCTGGTGCCTGTGGAGGTCCGAAGAGAGCATTACATTCCCTGGAACCACAGTTAAAGAGGGTTGTGGGCCACTGTGGAGGCGCTGGGAATCAATTCGGGTCTTCTGCAAGAGCAGCAAGGGCAGTTTTTTTTGTTTTTTTTTGTTTTTTTTTTTGTTGTTGTTGTTTTTTTTTTTTTTTTTTTTTTTTAGACAATGTATCTCCGTGTAGCTTTGGAGCCTGTCCTGGAACTAGCTCTTGTAGACTGAGGTGGCCTTGAACTCACAGAGATCCGCCTGCCTTTGCCTCCCGAGTGCTGGGATTAAAGGCGTGCTGTTAATTGCAAAACCAACCCTCTAGCATCATGTGTGTGCTTTTAATGTGCACTTCTACGAGCATCGTGGATAGCTTTTTATATATTTGAAAGATTTTTATGTACTTTTTCCTGTTAACTCTTTGTTCACATTGTTAATCATTTTCCTTTTAACTTATGGACAATTGTGTTAGCCAGGCTATCCTGCTGTAAATTCTCAAGTTAGTCAACCTGTGAAGAGAAAAGGTCTATTTTTGCTGTATAGATTGGATTGCTTTGGTGAGGCGTTGTGTCATGATGGAAACACAGAGCTCACAGCTGAGATAGACACTTGCACACACAGGAAGTTGGAAGAGGCTGGGCCAGCACTTGGGAGGTGGGGCAGGTGGATCTCTGTGGGTTCGAGGCCAGCCTGGTCTACAGAGTGAGTTCCAGGTCAGGCAGGGCTACATAGAGAAACCCTGCAAACAGAAGGTGGGAAGAACAAGGATGGGTATGGTGTGCTGGGTCCTATAACCCCTCTTGAGATTGTTGTATTTCTATTGCTGTGATAAGACACCAAACCAAGGCAACTTACAGAAGAAAGAGACATTTGGGAATGGCTAGAGTCCATGACCATTACGGCAGGGAGCGTGGTGGCAGGTAGGCAGGGAGGTATGGTGCTGGGACAGTAGCTGAGCACTTGCCTCCTCATCCTCAGGTAGGAGGCAGAGAGTGCCCACTGGGAATGCCCTGTGCTTTTGAAACCTCAAAGCATGGTCCCTGTGATACACCTCCTCCAACAAGCCCTCCCCCCTTAATCTTTCCAGTCACCAACTGGGGACTAAGAATTCAAATATGTGGCCATCCTCATTCAATCTACAATATGCCCCAGTCACCCAAAGATCTCTTCCTGGGCCCCACATCTAAAGTTTCTACTGCCTTCAGGGAGCAGCAAGTTGTAGACCAGATGGAGCCTCTATTACGTGGACATTGGGGAGCCCATTCCAGGTCCAAACTATAGGAGTATTTTTTCACATATTAAGCAAATTAACCTCTGTGACATACCCAATGGCATTTGCTGTAGTTTGCCCCTGCTCATGGGTGTTCTCCCTCCCACCCCCACACCCAAAACTTTTTAATAATTTGAGCTTCCAATCTTTCTGGCTTTCAGGTGTGGTGTCATATTGATCATCCGTTAGCCTTATTTTAAACAACTATCCTACCATCATTGACTATTGTATTTTTATAGTTGCATTTTGTACATTTAAGTTTTTATTCAACTAAATTTGGATCAAAAATTGAATTAAAAATGTTCTTTCTGGAATATGAAGTACAGATTTAATTTTTGCTGAATAATCCTTCTCTCTTTTTCCTATATACTTGAATTTTATGAGGTGTAAAATACCGATATGTATCGAGGGTCATTTCTTCTTCATCTTTGTGTGTGTCTTTCATAAGATAATATGACACAATTTTATCATACTTGAAGTTTGTGTGATCCATTTGCTCAAAATTTCTTTCGTAGGCCTCAGGAAATCTTTTAAGGTTGTCTCTAGGTAGATTTTAAATATTTATTTTAAGATGTAATATGAACCACTTTGTCTCTTTATTACCATTAGGGGCCTTGCAAATTAATATTTTGGGATGACTCTGCCACGCCTTCCCTGGTCCCTTTTGTCTCTAGAATTAAGTTTAAGCGATAAAATATTCCTTCCCACTTCTGCCCTTCCCTTCTTGATAGCTGGGAATTGAACCCCGCCCTTTTAGTCTGTCTGTCTGTCTTTCTTTTTTAAAGATTATTTATTTTTTATGTGTATTGCTGTTCTGCCTGCCCCAGCTTGAGGGGGAGTTGAGAAAGGAAGGAGCAGAGGAGAATGAAGAGGCTGTGCTTTAATGCCGCGGAGGCATGAACTCATCTGGGTTAGGGTTCCTGTTGCCATGAGGAGACACCATGACCACGGCAACTCTTTTTGCTTTTGTTTTTGTTTTGAGACAGTGTTTCTCACTGGACAGCCCTGGCTGTCCTGGAACTCACTCTGTAGACCAGGCTGGCCTCAGACTCACAGGGATCCACTTGCTTCTGCCTCTCTGAGTGCTGGGATTAAAGGTGTATGCGACCACCTCCTGGTGGCAACCATGGCAAATCTTATAAAGGAAAAACATTTAGTTGAGGGGCTTACATTCAGAGATTCGGTCCATTATCAGCACGGCGGGACATGGTGCCTGTGAGGTAGCTGAGAGTTCTACATCTTGCACAGACAACAGGAACTGGACTGAGATACTGGGTGTGACTTGAGCATATATGAAACCTCAAAGCCCACCCCCACAGAGACACACTTCCTCCAACAGGGCCGCACCTCCTAATAGTGCCACTCCCTAATGAGCTTATGGGGGCAATTACATTCAGACTACCACAGCATCCATGCCCTCCCCCCATTCCTGCATGGGCTTATTTCTGGGCCTCTAGAAATAAGCACTAGCTCCTGCAGGGCCTCTCTGAGGCTTTCCTCCTCTTCTAGATGTTAAGATTGCTGGGTCTCTCGTAAATACACAATCCCCTCTCTTCCTGCTCATGTGACCATGGTTCCCAGTGCAGCTGGCTCGGGGGCCACTGGCCTCTCCTGCACTCAGACAGCTCCCCGAAGAGCGGCTAGGTCTTGAGGGAGGAATGAGCTGAGCATGCCAGTGTGCAGCAGCCGAGTGAGCAGCTAATGGAAATTAATCCCCACCCCTGGGCCCTTACTCTGCTTTTGATCATCATTAGCCTCTCGGAATCTTTCCCATGTCTCCACACTGCAAAGTGTTCCACAATGCTAGGAATTCTGGGTAGTCTCTCCCTCCCCCCTTAAATTAAGGCAGCCAAGAGGCCATTTGCTGTGCTCCAAGCCTGCAACTCCAGCATCGCTGTGTATTGAAAACTGAGGAGGGCTCAGGGTGCTTTACAAGACGTCTGTACCAGTGTTTATGCCAGCCCAGCAGCCTGGAGTTAGATTCTGTGTCCTTAGCTAGAAGCATGTATTTTTTGCCAGGCACAAATAAACAGGGGTCAGCACTATGTAGTGAAATCTTCAGATTGTTTGTTTGTTTTTATTTGTTTTTGTAGACAGGGTTTCTCTGTGTAGCCCTAGCTGTCCTGGAACTTGCTCTGTAGACCAGGTTGGCCTTGAACTCACAGAGATCCCCCAGCCTCTGCCTCCTGAGTTCTGGGGTTAAAGACTACTTGGCAAACCTTTACATTTTTACGAGCAGGAGAACGAGGAAACACAAAGAGGGCATTAGTGTTTGAGGGTGAGTGGCTAAAACTTCCAGTCCCTGGGTCAAAGGTCCCACCTCTGAGTTAAGGAACAGGTTAGGGAAAGCCTTGGGGACAGATGGGGACTGTAGCTGGCTCTGCTAAACCCCAGCATACCCACAGTAAATACTGTTGCATTCTGTCCAGCATGTCACCCAAACTTTTTTTTTTTTTTTTTTTCTAAAGCAGCCCTTGAAATCAAGAAAACATTTTAATTTGCTGTTGGCGGAAGGGTACATTGGGGATTTCCTTGGCCCAGAGTCCCGGAATGAGTGAATGCCACTTAAGTTTTATGTTTATTTAAAGTCAACACAGTTCTCCTCCAGTCCCTGGAAAGCTTATTTAAGTGACTGCCTTAGAAGTGTTTATATGTGGCTCATACACCCACCATTTTTCTCATAGAGTAAGTCTGCTTGGGGTAGGAACTCTGGCTTGACTTTGCGTTCCCTATGACCCCCACTCAGTGCTGAACACCTTATGGTTGTACAGTAAGAATTTGCTGAATGAATGAACAGACAATAAAGAGGCTGAGTTCTTAACACTAAAATAGCCACCAAGTAGGCAGGAGTCCGATGCCTGAGCCTCCGGAGCTGCCAGCATCATACCCCAGGGGCAGCACCGGCTCAGCTCCTCTGCACGTTATGTCAAGCCTGGTATTTAATAATTTAAAAAGCCAATCCTTCCCAGGTTTGGACTCAGTTGAGCGCACAACCAGCCTCCTCTCCCATAGTTGACATTCCCTCCTGGCTGGGTTACCCTGTGTGTGCTCTGGCTGTGACCACTCACACAACACTCCGCCCAGCGGGTCTGCAACCCCTCAGACCCAGACACACTGCCAGGTCAGCTCTGCAAGTGCAACTCACAAAACCACAAAGTCACACTGTCTTCTCTCCTGCTGCTTCTATCGTATTTTTCCCCTCCTCTTGCTACTCCTCTCTGCCATTCTTTCCTCTTTGTGCTGTCCAGTCTCTCTTCTCTCAAGCCCTAGCCTGGATGCCTCAGCAGTATTTACTTGCACAGAGGTACCAGCCTATGCCCATCTAAACTAGCTTAACGTGAGCTGAGGGCTTGGGTTTGCTGATTCTGCATGGAGGTGCTCTGTCACCATCCCAGAGCTGAAAGTCAAGGTCCCTTGCCTGCCATTCTGGGAGTGAGATGGTAACATATGCATGGACAGCTTCCAGCCCAAACCTTCATTCCCTTAACTTCATGTGGATCAGAGGTCTGCACGTCTCAACTCCTCTTGTTATTTTCTACATAGCAGGAGCTGACTGCTTGAGAGCACACAATGTGTCATTAGACCTAGCACAGGCCTGCCGCATAGCACAACTGAACAAATGCTTAGCTAGACCCCCATGATACAACTGTAGAGCAGCTACCAGGCATCATCAAGCTTCGGGCCTGGGAATGAAAGGCAAATGAAAGAGACCACTATGGACCCCATGAACCACAGTCTTGTAGGAAAGACATTTCCAACCAATCCTTTGCAATGAGAATTCAGGAATCACAGCACACACGGGGAGACCAGAGAGGGAGTCAAGAAAAGCCCTCCTGAGAAGTCCATTCGCCCTGATTGTAAAGGATGAATGGGAGTTAAGTGAAGGGCACGTAGGGAAATGCTGAGAGCATTTTAGGCAGAGGGAATGGAGGGATGTAGGTAAAGGAGGACAGTGGATGGATTGAGAGATGGATAGAGATTAAAATCTGAATTCAGTGGCAGAGGACTGCAGAAAATTCTGTCTGACATCAGGACACAGGTGGCTGAATCGGGGTGTCTTGCTAAAGTGCATAGATGGTGCGGTGGTGTTGGTGTTGGTGGTGGTGGTGGTGGAGGTGGTGGTGGTTGCCGCACTGCCTTGGTTCTGATGGTCATATTGCCAAGGTTGGCATACCCTCCCAGAAATGAGGTAGAATGAACGTAACAGCCTCCTCTGCCAGTTAAGGACTACCCTAGAATTACAGTAAAGCCCTTCAGCTCCATGGTACACCAGCCCTCCTGACCGCGGGCCGCTCACCCAAGGCTCTTCTCCTCACCCAGATGAGCGGGAAGTTGTTCAGAAGAAGACCTTTACGAAATGGGTCAACTCCCACCTGGCTCGAGTGTCCTGCCGCATCAGCGACCTCTACAAGGACCTGCGGGACGGGCGCATGCTCATCAAGCTGCTGGAGGTGCTCTCTGGAGAGATGCTGGTAAGGCCCCTCCCAGCCTGTGGCTAACGCCATCAACCCCTCTTCAGGAAAGGCGTTTGCCAAAGTGCAGAGGGTTCCCTCGGGCTGCCAGGGTTTCTCCCTGTTCCTCTTCGAGGTTCCAGAACTTACAATGTCAAGGGTCTCTGGGGCTGACTGGCTTCTCTGACTTCTTCCCAGACTGTCTTGCCCGCTTCTGACCACTCCCACCCCATTAACCTTCAAGTTCATTCCAGAAGCTATGCAGGGCTTTGCCATTCCCACTGGGGTCTGGACAATCTGGAGCTGGAATGCATGGGCCTAGATGTGTGAGCTGCTGGAGAAATTTGCATTCCTCTTGGAACCAAGGGGGAAGTATGGAAGAAAGTTAGCTGTGTACTTTGACACAGGTTCAAGTGGAAGCCTGTTAGGGGGCTCTTGGTTGTCCCTGCCAGCACTGTGGTGGGTGCGGTGTATGCTTTGCTCTGTCACTTCCTTTGTGACCTTGGGCATGTGAGGTAGGATCTGCTTTGCCTCCACTTCCTCCATGTATAGAATGAGGAATTGTGCTTTTGTAATCCCAGCACCAGGGAGGTAGATACTGGGCAGTCCCTGGGACTCCCTGACAGCCCATCTAGCCTACTTGGCCAGTTCTAGATCAGTAGGAGACTGTCTTGAAGTGAACAGACAAGCAAGAAACCAAACCTAAAATGGTGAGCGGTAACTGAAGAATGATACACAAAGCTGTCCTCTGGTCTCCATATGCACACACACCTACATGTCTGCACACACATGCATATGTACCCACACACGAGCATCAACAATCATCCCCTTGGGTTCTGGCTGGGGTATGCAGGGGAGGAAGAAGATTTGGTGGGGGATGGGGACATTGTCAACCACCAGTCTGAAAAACCATCCTTACATTCTGACTAGCCTGAGAAGTTCTTAGAACTATGCCTGCTACTCAGCACGTACTCGGTTCACTGTCTGTTATTGAGTTTGATTGTCAGTTAGCACCTACTCAGAAGGCTGGGCACACCCAGAAGGGCTCTTAGGAAGCCTGGTTGAGTGCTTGAGGCAGGAACCCTCTGAATTTTGCTAAAAGGAAAGAAGTACTGCAGAGATTGCCCAGCCAGTTAAGCGCTGGCTACTTCTATTGAGAACGTATCTTAATTCCCAGCTCCCATATGACAGCCTATAACTCCAGTTCCAGGGTATGCGATGCCCTCTTCTGGACCCTGTGGCCACTGCATACAGTGGTGTGCTGACATATATGCAGGTAAAACACCCATAAACATAAAATTGAAAACAGATAAATGTAAAAAAAGAAAAGTGTCAGGAGTGGCTGTGGAACCTGGAATTTGACCAGGAAGACAAAAGGTAGAGCCAGTGGCATCAGCTGATACGGGTTGTAGCCACATGTGGGATGGCTGTAAAGTCCCTTCATGCCCACAAGGCCATTGCTGTCCCTTAGCCACGGCCCACCAAGGGCAAGATGCGAATCCACTGCCTGGAGAACGTGGACAAAGCCCTGCAGTTCCTCAAGGAGCAGCGTGTGCACCTGGAGAACATGGGCTCCCATGACATCGTGGATGGCAACCACCGCCTGGTCCTAGGCCTCATCTGGACCATCATCCTCAGGTTCCAGGTGGGTCCTGTGAGTAGAAGAAACTGAGGGGATCTCAGAGCTGGTCAGGAACTGTACAAAATGCTGACTAGAGCGTTTATATACATCTAGGGAGGCTAGAAGCCTACCCTATGGAACAGTAATCACAGGATGAAGGACATACATTTACCCTACGGGACAATGATCATGGGATGAGGGACCTACATTTACCCTCATGGAGTAGTGATGATGGGATGAAGGACCTACATTTACCCTACGGGACAATGGTCATGAGATGAAGGACCTACATTCTGTACCATCCCAAAGTGCTAAAGCTCAAGGACGGCTGTAGTCTTTTGAGGGGGAAAATAGAAGTTGACTTGTAGCTATGTTGCCGTCTGCTACAGGGCTATTTTGTTGTTATTGTTTTGGTTTTTTCTCCATCACCCTTTGTATCTTCTTTGTGTTTGAAATAATATGGTTCAGAAATTGCAGAAATAGTGCAGGAAAAAACACTCAGTTTATACTTTTTAAACTAGAAATGTTTACTCATCTAAAATTCAAGGTTCTGTCCTTGGTCCTCAGCCTGCACCTTAGGAGGTGATGCTGTCTACATTCGGGGCATGCCTTCCTCCCTTAGCTAACCACATTTGCACACACCGCCACAGACATACCCAGAAGTGTGCTTTGGTAGTCTGCTAGCCATAGCTCAGTACAACCATGTTAACAATGCCACCCAACCAGCATCCCATGTTGCTGTACCACCCTGTGAGGCATTGTACCTTCAGAGGAAGGGATCAGGGCTCTTGTTGTCAGTTCTCAAACTCCTGTTAGCGGTGTCTGATTAATGCTGTTCCCTCTGATAATGGGGTACCATTCTGGTGGATTGAGGCAAAGAAGTAGGCAACTAGGACCTAAGACCCTAGGGTTGAGGGTGCTTTGGGGATGGGTGCTGCAGATATATGGAGGGTCAAAGGGAAATAGTCTCCCCAGGAAAGCAGGAAGGCGGTTACTTTTCTCTTTCTTACTCTGCTGCTCCCAGATTCAGGACATCGTTGTCCAAACTCAAGAAGGTCGTGAGACACGCTCAGCCAAGGACGCTCTGCTCTTGTGGTGCCAGATGAAGACAGCAGGGTGTGTACGCCCTGGAAATCTGCCATTGCTGTGTTCCCTATTAGCCCCTTACTTCCTCTAGGGCAGTGGTTCTCAACCTTCCTAATGCTGTGACCCTTTCTTTAATGCAGTGTGGCGTGATCCCCAACCATGAAATTATTTTTGTTGCTACTTCATAACTATAATTTTGTTACCGTTATGATTATAAATATTTGATATGCAAGCTATCTGATACGTGACCCTGTGAAAGGGTCATTTGACCCCCAAAAAAACCATTGCCCTAGGGGCTGCCATTCTCCAGGGGGCACTGGACACCAGTCCCCAGAACTATAGCAGTTTTGGTACAACTGATTCAAGCCTGCCCTGATTTGAAACTCAAGATCCCTACTGCCTGTTGAGTTATGAGCCACAGTTAATGGGGGAGACGACGGGGGACGGGGACATCTTTGTGGGGCTTAGCTATGTGTTGTTATGTTGAAGTAGCTAAGATAGGACAAGTCTGTCTGTCCCTCTCGGGCATGTGGGCCCTCAGCTCAGATGCTTGTTTGGGATCTCAAAAGGATTTCTTAATGTTTCCCTTGAATGCAGTTACCCCCATGTCAATGTCACCAACTTCACCTCGAGCTGGAAGGATGGCCTGGCCTTCAACGCCCTAATTCATAAACACCGGTAAGGGACACCCTGGTGCAGAGGGAGGATTTGATGCCTTAACTAGAGGCCAGGGTGGGAGGTGAGGGTGTTGCCTCTGCTGCTTTTCTTTTTATCTTTGGCCTTCCTAGCACTCCTGCTTCCTTCAACTTCTGGTCATACTGCTGCTGTTTCCTTACAAACCTGTGCGCACAGCTCCCTGGCCTCTTGCTCTTGTGTCTCATTCCTCTGGCCAGCCTTCCCAGCTCTGTATGTCTGTCTAGCATCCTTACTTCATGCTGCAACTGTCCTGTTTGTGGGACCACCGTGGCCACGCCGTCTTAACAGTTCAGCCCTTGTCCCCAGGCCTGACCTCATCGACTTTGACAAGCTGAAGGATTCCAATGCCCGGCATAACTTGGAGCATGCGTTTGATGTGGCTGAACGCCAGCTGGGCATCATCCCGCTCCTTGACCCCGAAGGTGAGCCACACCCACTTTACTTCCTCCCAGGGCTGGTCCAGGTGCCTGGTGAGCTACAGGCACGGAGACGTTGGGGCTAAGTCAGGGCCCTGCTCTGCTCCTCAGTGACAAGTAGGTTTTTAGCAGACACCTGGCTTATGAGTGAGTCCTTGGGGCCTTGGATCTTCCTTCGTTCTAGGACTCACTGTGTAGCTGAAGCTGTCCTTGAACTCCTGTCTCCGACAGTGCACCTAGCTACTCCTCCATTTTGTGCCCTGTTGGTTGTCATGTGGTGCCTGTCATTTGATTGCACTTCATGATGGAGAAAGTGGGGCTAAGTGCTGGGAACACTTTCCTGCCCTCCAGTTTTGTGCTCAGAATGTGCTGTCTCCCTCTTACAGATGTTTTCACAGAAAACCCAGACGAGAAATCCATCATCACGTATGTGGTGGCGTTTTATCACTACTTCTCCAAGATGAAGGTGCTGGCGGTGGAGGGCAAGCGAGTCGGCAAGGTATCGAGCTGTTCGTTTGCTGGCCCCAGGCTTTGAGTAGGAGCTCCCTGTCTATCCTAAAAGCCTTGTGTTTGAGCCTCTAGCTGCAGTCTAGTGTGTAGAATAAGCCCAGTTCCTCTGAAGTCTCCTGGGAAGCCCCCAAGCTGACTCCAAAGAACATCCCTGTTTGCCCCGAGGGGCGACAGCCCAGGTGTGAGTCTGTAGCCCACCTGGAGGCCCGTGTCTCCCAGAAATCCCTCAGGGGGCACCACAGGTCTTAATTTGTTCTGTTGATTGTGCATCAGGCCTGGCAGTTTCCCAAAGTATGGCAGGAGCACATCCCTGGGGGCAGAGTGCCATGCACTGTCCCTTTCTCCTGCTGGTTCCTCGGCTCCTCAGGAGTAGACAGGTCTCCATCCATCTCTGTGTGCCTCCTGTTTCACAAAGGCTGCCCGGATGCCTTTGATTCCTATTAAACCGTTTGGAATAAACAAAGCAATACAGGGGCTCCTGCCCAGACAGTTGTGGCCAAAACAGCAAACTTCAGGTTCAGTGAAGATTTTGTCTGACAGTGACTGAGGAAGACACCAACCTCTAGGGACTGGTATCCTAGCTCAGCAAGACTATGGATCGTCTATGGCAATGGTTCTCAACCTTCCTAATGCTGCAACCCTTCAGTACAGTTCCTCATGGTGTGGTGACCCCAACCATAAATTATTTTGTTGCTACTTCATAACTGTAATTTTTCTACTGTTATGAATCGTCATATAAATATTTGATATGTGACCCATTGAGAACCACTGTTCTATTGGGTTAAAAGGGGAGGGAGCTGTCAGTGGACCTCAGCAGTCAGTACAGGAGAGGACTTCACCCATGTCTCATCCATTCCTTTAGCAATGCGGGGACTCTGGGAACAAACCCAAATTAGAACACTACGAGCTTGAGAGACGCAGGAGCCCCAGTGTAGTTCACACTGAGGATAGGTCACATTGGTGACATCATTGGTGGCGCTTCCCTTCTCATGAGAATGAGTAACAAGGCGACTCCCTAGGTCATTGACCACGCCATCGAGACCGAGAAGATGATTGAAAAGTACAGTGGGCTAGCCTCAGACCTGCTCACCTGGATTGAGCAAACCATTAACGTCCTGAACAGCCGCAAGTTTGCCAACTCGTTGAGTGGTGTCCAACAGCAACTACAGGCCTTCAGCACCTACCGGACCGTGGAGAAGCCACCAAAGTAAGGCCCTGGCATGCAGGAGGGTGGTCAGTCCTCAGGAGCTGTAAAAGTCAAGAGCCGGGGGCTGGGCCCTAAGAAGTATACCTGCCAGGCTCATCTTTGAGTTCCCACGTCGGTGTCATCCAGCTTACCAACACCGACACAGATTTGCTTGTAGTCACAGAAAGTGCTTTTCTAGACTCCCAAGGCCAACAGAGGAGCCGTTTCAGGCTTCTTTGGTGAGCCAGAGCTCTTGGTGTGTCTGTTCCCTGAGCCGTGGGTTTCTTTTCAGGTAATGGCCTCTGTCTTATCAGCCAGAGTGCCCTGTGATGGTCCTTATGATCATCAAGTACATCCATCTTTCTCCATCCCTTTATTCATCAGCAAAGCTCCAAGCCTGCTTCTCAGGAGCTCTGCCTCACCCCACCACATACGTGCACACACAGCCACACATGCACATGCGCACATGTAACCATGCACACACTTGTGCATGCATGTATAACGAACATAAGCACACACATACACAATCACACACATAGTTATGCAGGCACATATAGATACGGCCATGTACATATGTACATACACATTCACAACCATGCAACACACGTACCTGAACATATGCACATGTGTGTGGGTACTCACAGGTTTGCAGGTGCAAGCACACATATGCACAAATTTCCAAATGCACACATGTAAACATACACACACACATGTACACATCAGGAATTGCAGGCTCTCTGCTGGTAATTTGCCTCTGAAGAGAGGCTTCTGGTCATCAGTGATGCCCTCTGTTCTTCCGAGCTCATCTCACACTCACCATTCAAGTCTCTCAAACCGGGGAAAATGAGACACTAAGCCCAGGATGCTCTGTAACTCTGGATCTGGTTTCTGGTCTGACACTAACCCACTTTTAAAGTCCTAAATTCAATACTGGTACCATGAGGCCCAATATACAAGGGTGTTGCCTCTTACCTGTGCCCACAGGGCTTCAGGGCCTAAGGCCCCCTGAGCATGTTAGCCGCACAGATGATCCTCAATGCTGTCTGTGTTCAGGAGTACAAGTGGGTAGTCTGGATACATGAAGAAGTGTGAAAGTGCACCATTACTTGGACCTTGTCCTGGACACCCACAAAGCCCAGCCCTTCCTGGCCCCTTGAACACCTCTGGCCTATAGGCCTTGGGAGATAGGCTAATTGAGGCTAGGGTAAAATTTGCTTTCCATGGTCTATGTTCTTGAGGGATAATGATGCTTCTGAGGTTTTATTGACTAAAACAATTTGTCTGAAAAGCCTTTATTTGTGGGACAGAGAAGGACTTCTTTGTGTGGGTTCGTAAAACTTGGTGTTTATTGGGGTTACCAGAATATTCCAGTTAGCTGGTCCCTATGGAAGCAAATGAATGCTCCGATAGGCATAGCATTTTCTCTGAATTGAGTTGTAAAGATGCAGATTCGTGTATGACCTCTGCCAGTGAGAGTGACAGATGTCTTAGCGGGCAAGCAGACCTGTCTTGTGTCTTTCCTTCTTTGTTTTTAAAGGAAATGTGCTTTGCTTTCCAAGATCGAGGATGTCGGAGTTTCCATATTGACTGTAGTAAACTGTTTGTCGGTGGGGACTGCAATACCAGTATCCCTAATTCTCTTCCCCACAGGTTTCAGGAGAAGGGGAATCTGGAAGTCCTCCTGTTCACCATCCAATCCCGGATGAGAGCCAACAATCAGAAAGTGTACACGCCCCACGATGGGAAGCTAGTGTCTGACATCAACCGGGTACCGTAGCGGTGTCAATTTTCCCTCTGAGTTCCTGAGGAGGATGCGGGTGGTGGCCTAGGCTAGACCAGGCCACTCTATTTGGCATTAATGACATGTTGGCTATTTAGGAGAGTCATTTGAATTTGTCTGTAAGCATTCAGACTCTACTTCCTGCCCCTCACATGTCAGTCTCTTTAGGTACCCACAAGTCATTGTTTGGGGCCACTTTTGGTAGCCTGTCCTCTAGCAAACCTTGAGCTTGTCTTGGAGTCTAGAATGTTAATTATTTACGACAGAGGAGAAATGCCGTGTGACATTTCAGAGGTTTGGAGACTTAGTACCAAGCTCTATTAGAATGGAGGTGGCGATTTTGTCAACAAGGACTTGCATCTACAAAGGCAGAAACCATTGTACTGTCAAGCCAGTGTCTGCGGCAGGCTAGGGGGAGGTGGAGCTGGGAAGTCTTACTGGTCTGGCCCGAACCAAAATCAAAGGATTTTTACCAAACTTTAATCAGCTATCACCTTACCACATGGTGGCAGATCTCCCGGATACATCCAGTCATCAAGTATCAGGGGAAAGCGACAACCCCGAGCCCACATAGTCTCTCTGTGCCCCCAAGAATTCTCCTCTGCCCCATGCAGGCCTGGGAGAGTCTGGAGGAAGCAGAATACCAGAGGGAGCTGGCCCTGAGGAGCGAGCTCATCCGACAGGAGAAACTGGAACAGCTGGCGCGGCGCTTCGACCGAAAGGCTGCCATGAGAGAGACGTGGCTCAACGAAAACCAGCGCCTCGTGACCCAGGTAAGGGGGCACACAACACTGTGTGGCAGGGGAGGGCACGTGCTCTAGACCACTGATCTCAACGGACCTGGAGCCCAAGCCAGTCTCAGCAGCAGCCAGATAAGCCCCTCCTCAGCCTCGCGGGTGTCTGGCTGGATCAAACCTACGTCTGCAGAGAAACCCTAGATATATTGTCTCTCTTTCTCTCGTTGTCTCACTGTATGTTTCTTTCTCTCCTTAGGGGTCCAACCCTGGACCTTGCAACATGCAAAGCAGGCATTCCACCACTGAGTTATGCTCCCAGCCCATATGAAGTCTCCATTTTAGACCACAGCCTTCCTTACATACTAGAACAACCCCCAACCCCAACCTGTCTTGTGTTGGCTGTAACATTAACAGACCCAGGAGTCAGGGTTGACGTTAATGATTCTCCCCTGGAAACACGCTTAAATCGGAGTGTGCCTTTGGTTTCTTGGCCTCCAGGACTGGGACATATTTCACTGGTTAACAGTGAACCCCGGGGCTGATTCTCCATCAGAGCATCTGTTCCCTCCCACTTAGAGCTTAGAATCAAATTAAATTCTTTCTGTTAAGGGGATAGTGAGTGTTCTAAGAGCATTGGAGAGTGTACGTGCGCCCCAGATAGTGTGTGGGTAAACCATCTGTTTGCATCGATGTGGCATGTGCCCCGCCTGCCTAGAAATGGACAGATCCTCTCAAGGCAGAGTGGGAAGTACCAGCAGGTCACCAGAGGTCTCTGTAATGAACACATAGCCTCACCTGCACGTGTAATGCAGAGTGTCAAACTGGGGGCATTTACAGGGACTTGGGAGACATCCAGAAACTGCACTGATAAGACAGGCGGCAGGGGACAGCAGCGATAATGCTTTTGTAGAAATGTGCTGTTCCCATCTAACAGCCATACTTCAGGGACTCACTGCACTGAGCCCAGGGGAATATGGCTGAACTGCTGTTTTGTTTGTTGTTTTCCCTCCTTGCGGGCAGGATAACTTTGGGTATGACCTGGCAGCTGTGGAGGCTGCCAAGAAGAAGCATGAAGCCATTGAGACAGACACAGCCGCCTATGAGGAGCGGGTAAAGGCCCTGGAGGATCTAGCCCAGGAGCTCGAGAAAGAGAATTACCATGACCAGAAGCGCATCATGGCCCGGAAGGACAACATCCTCCGTCTGTGGAGCTACCTGCAGGAGCTACTGCGGTCCCGGCGACAGAGGCTCGAGGCCACCCTAGCTCTGCAAAAGCTCTTCCAGGATATGCTACACAGTATAGACTGGATGGATGAGATCAAGGTGGGCCTCAGTCTGCCCGCCCCACACCCTCTTATAGTCAACATGTGCTTTCTTACATACCTGCCCTCAGGTCATATCTTTAAGTCACAATGGTGAAAAGACAAAAGAAGTCACTAGCCCATGTTCACAATATCCCAATAACCCAAGGATCCTGGGTTAGTGGTTGTACAAGAACCATCCTATGGGAATTAATTAGAAGGAATGCGTGTTAATGGGAAACCCAGAGACTCCAGATCCAAGCAATTGGGGTTTGACTCTGGTTAGAATCCAGACCCTTCTGCACAGGGGAACCAAAGATGTTTGAATTCTTTCACTCTGCTCCAGGAAGTCTTGGGTGAAAGTAAGCATGAAATTAACCATGGACTTTCTAAAAATAAACATGTCCAGGCTCCAGACCTTGAAAAGGATGATATAGAGGAGTGTGAAACTTGAGATTTTGTAGGACATTCCATGGGAGAACCCAGAGGGTACCCTTTTGTAGGAAATCCTCTGCAGCATCTCCTGTCCTAAGCAGCAGGCACCTCCCTGCTGTCTCCACTTCCCCAGCTAAGATGTGCAAACGTACTCTCTGGAGGTGGCCTTTCTCCTCACTTGTCCTTGTCCATTGCCAGGCTCACATCTTGTCTGCTGAATTTGGGAAGCACTTATTAGAGGTTGAAGACCTGCTCCAGAAACACAAGCTAATGGAGGCTGATATTGCCATCCAAGGGGACAAAGTGAAGGCTATCACAGCAGCCACCCTGCAGTTTACTGAGGGGAAAGGTGAGGCCAAGAGTGACCCTCTGTTGAGACGTCTAATGCCAGACCCCGCCCTCTGGACCCTCCCCACCCCCTTGGGTAAATCTAGAAAAGCCTTTGGAATTCTGCCTCTTTCCTCAGATAATATCCTGCGTAAAACTTGCAGGATAACAGCACTCTCCCGAGGACCAGATGTTTCTGCAGCCCATAATTAGAAAGAAGTCCATAGGCACCATAAGATGGCATCTGTCCTCTGTTCTTTTTGCTAGTGTCTGAGACTGTGTTTCTAGTTTCTAGTCTTAAATAAGAGAGTTCATTACCTCCTGGAAATGTGTAACTGAGCTTTTTTAGATCTCATGTCATATTGTCCATTTCTCAAAACTGACTCAACTTTTAATCTCCCTCAGTCCTGAAGTTTAATGGGAACCAGTTATGAAGAGTCTGGCCTGTCCTCCAAGTAACTGAAAATCCATGTACCCAATCCCAAAAGACCATGAAGGGCTGGAGACATAGCTCAGTGGGAAAGCATTTGCCTACCATGCACAAGGTCCCCAAGACCCTGAGAGATGGAAGCTTTAGGATTGTGTGGTCGTGGACCTGAAACTTGCCAATAAATGAATCCCTTCCCTTTCTTCATCTTCCTCCTCCCATTCCTCTAGGGTACCAGCCTTGTGACCCGCAGGTCATCCAGGACCGTGTCAGCCATCTTGAGCAGTGCTTCAGTGAACTAAGCAACATGGCGGCTGGACGGAAGGCGCAGCTGGAGCAATCCAAGCGACTCTGGAAATTCTTCTGGGAGATGGATGAGGCTGAAAGCTGGATCAAGGAAAAGGAGCAGATCTATTCCTCCCTGGACTATGGCAAGGACTTGACCAGTGTGCTCATCTTACAGCGCAAGCACAAGGCCTTTGAGGACGAGCTCCGTGGGCTGGATGCCCACCTGAAGCAGATCTTCCAGGAGGCTGAGGGTATGGTTGCCCAAAAACAGTTTGGACATCCACAGATCGAGAACCGAGTCAAGGAGGTGTCGGCCCAGTGGGACCACCTGAAGGAGCTGGCTGACTTTCGGAAGAAGGACCTGCAGAATGCGGAGAACTTCTTCCAGTTCCAGGGCGATGCAGACGACCTTAAGGCCTGGCTGCAAGATGCTCACCGCCTGCTCTCCGGGGAAGACGTAGGGCAAGATGAAGGCGCCACAAGAGCGCTGGGGAAGAAGCACAAGGAGTTTGTAGAGGAGCTGGAGGAGAGCCGCGGGGTGATGGAGCACTTGGAGAACCAAGCCCAGGGCTTCCCCGAGGAGTTCCGAGAGTCCCCAGATGTAACGAGTCGTCTACAGACCCTCAGGAAGCTCTACCAGCAGGTGCTGGCCCAGGCAGAACTGCGTGGACAGAGGCTGCAGGACGCCCTGGACTTATACACGGTATTCGGGGAGTCAGATGCCTGTGAGCTGTGGATGAGCGAGAAGGAGAAGTGGCTGAACCAGATGGATATCCCAAACACGCTGGAGGACCTGGAGGTTGTACAGCACAGGTCAGAGAGGCTCAGCCTTTGCTCACCTCCCACCTCGAGACCCAGCAGCGGTCTCTGTGAGAGGCCAGCACTTAAAGTACAGGCATCAGGAGTTGAGTTCTGTCCCGATGGGGATGGGTGTGTGTGTGTGTGTGTGTGTGTGTGAGGGAGTCCCAATACTTCACCCACAGGGGCCTTCATAGTTCCTGAGACAAGGGGGATTTTTCTTCATTAAATTGCTTCTCAGCCATAGCAGCCTCTGCTCAGATGAATTCTGAGCGTGGAACACAGGGGAAATGGAGGAACCATGTACCTGAGGGCTGAGAGGCTGGGACTCCGTCATCCGTAACTCTCTATGCCAGTCCCTAAGCCAGAGAACTCCAAGCAGCCACAGATACCAGTTTATAAACCACAGGTTTCTGAGGCTACTTTCATTTCCAGCATTCTGATTCCATCAGCACCATGGATAGGGGTAGGGGGCAAGTTCATCCTGTGTGTGTGGGGGGGGGGGGGGGAGGTGATCTTGCTCAGTGGGGTGTGGCATGCTCAGGCTGAGGGGCGTGGTTGGTTCTAAGGCAGTAGGTGAGGAGTGCTCCTGATATGACTGGGGACATGCTCAGGCCATAGATGAATGGGTATTCAGGCTATGGAGGGGTCTGTGGATGGAGTGGTCAGGTGATGGAGAGGAGGTGTGTTCCAGCTGTGGATGGGGGCAGCCGTTCAGACTTTGTAGCATCTCAGCAGCCTAGCACGTAATGCAAGCATCACAGAACAGGAGGAGCTACTCCCTGGAGTGGAGTGGGTGCTTCCCTGATTCCAGGGCAGTGGTCCTCAGCCTTCCTAACTCTGTGACCCTTTAATACAGTTTCTCACATTGTGCTGACCCCCCAATCATAAAATGATTTGCATTGCTACTTCATAACTGTAATTTTGCTACTGTTACGAATTGTGAAATGGTCGTTCAACCCCCAGGAGTCTCGACCCACAGGTTGAGAACCACTGTGCTAGAGGTTGAGAACCACTGTGCTAGAGGATGCTGGACCCTTGCCCAGGAAAAGTTGGCCTTCCTCCCTCAGCAGCACCCCCTTACCCATCTGGGGAATGAAGCATCAGACTAAAGAGGGATGCCTTCAGTCAACATTTCTGGGTAGCAGAATTAGGGTAGTACAGCATTCAAGACAATGGAGGTATGGCAGATGGTCCTTGAGGTGACTGACGCCTTTGCCAACTCCAGAACTATAACCCCTTTACAGCCGGCTTGGCTTCTTGCTTTTCTGTGGCGCTGTTACCTGTAAAGAACTGCCTCCTAACTTGGTCCACAGACACCGAGACACGAAATCGAGCCCACTGAACCAAAATTTAGGGTGTACCATCCTGTCTGCCTCCCTTTCTCCCTCCCCTGAACGAAGCGCTGAGGATGTGGAGTGAGGAAGTAAGGGCTGCACATCTGGACACTGGGAACCAAGGAACGTGATGGTTCAGCTGCCACTCACCGCTCCTCGCGTTCTCTCTCCTTATCAGGTTTGACATCCTGGACCAGGAGATGAAGACTTTGATGGCTCAGATCGATGGTGTGAACCTTGCTGCCAACAACCTGGTGGAGAGTGGCCACCCACGCAGTGGGGAAGTAAAGCAGTATCAGGATCGCCTGAACAAGAGGTGGGGGAGTGGGCGGGGCTTGGGTCTGGGGGCGGGGCTTGGGTCTGGGGGGTTTCTCCTTGCACCCGATGCACCTAGGGGAATGGCTCGAGCTTTAAATGTTCCTGTCTTTCTCTGCCAGTCTTGTGGCTAGCCCTGGGGCTACAGCAGCACGGGGGAAATCTAGGCGCTGTCAGCATCATGAGTGCTATGTCTTGAGGAGGAGGGCAGATGTCCATGTACCTGTAATGAAAGGGACATTCCGGGTGTGCAGACAGTTAGTAGGGCACGTGGTACTTCGCCATATTTCCCCCAGACATTCCTGGACATGGGAAATTGCTTTCTGAGAGTTCTTAAGTACTGTCCATAAAAGAATGTCCCTGCCTGTGCCAAAATGCAGCACTGATAATGAGACTGGCCTGAGTGAAGAGAATTCACAGGGAGCCTTGAGCAAGCTTCATGGTTGGAACAGAAAGCAGGCCCCGAGGAGCCTTTAGAGAGGGCTGCTTTCAGAGCAGGGCATAATTGCTCGTTGGCTGCTGGAGGATCTTTGAGGACAAGGCAAACGCTTGCATCCTCTGCTCTTACCTCGGCCCTGCACGTGCAATGCCGCATGCTCACTCCCTCTTCCTAACGCTGGCTGGCCCCATCCATGGACATGTGCACAAGCTTTATTCTGCACATAAGGCAGTTTAGAAGGTAGACTTAGGAAATAGCTGTTAAAAAAAAAACTGTAGGGACTGTTGGGAACCCCATGCTGAAAGGGATGGTCTAGAACCACTGGAAAGGGGCTGGTCATCTCAGCATCCATGGCTGGAGCCTGCAAGTCTCATGTTATTTCAAAGAAGAATGCCTCTTTATCAGGCCTATAGATACTGTCTATGTGTGCGAGTGGGGAAGGGAGGGAGAGAGAGGGAGAGATGGAGAGAGAGAGAGAGAGAGAGAGAGAGAGAGAGAGAGAGAGAGAGAGAGAGAGAGAGAGAGAGAGAGAGAGAGAGAGGGAGAGATTTTTTGGCGGTGCTTTTTAAGTGAAGCAATTAGATCAGTTTAAACCAGAGAAGCTTCTAGGCAGGAAGAACTTGCCAGCTATGCAATGCATTGTAGCCACAGCATGCTGACCTTTACAAAGACTAAGAAACGCCCCACCCACCTCAACTGAAAAACTTCAAGGCAGTTGCCAATCTCAGGTTAGAGAAGAGCTGAGATGCAGAATGATGAGGTAGTCTCCATTAAGTCTAAGAGTGGAGAGGTCTGGAAGCCATCCAGTCCAGCAGAGATGGGGAGGCCACTTCTTTACCATGTAGCTCCCCCAACCTGGGACAAGCTCCTTTGGTTAGAATGTTCGCACTGATGTTGAACGGTAGAAATTTGTGTCCTTGGAATCTTGACAAGCTGATTCTGGCTCAGCCCCTCAGAGATGCCTTGATTCGACTCACATTCATTCTGCACCCCCACCACAGGGCTACTTCCTCACCTCTGTTCTTCTCTGTCCATGTGCTTACTCTTCCAATTGCATTTCCAAATCCTGGCCATGCTTAGCCCAGGCCAGGCTCATTTTCCGGTGAAAACCCCTGCCTTCCCTTTTAATAGTTCTGAGCTTTGCATTCTACCTTGTGTTTAGTTTTCAAAGATGTATTCATTTTTGTGTGTGTATGAGCCTTGTGTATGCATTTTGTGTATGTGTGTGTGTGTATGTGTGTGTGTGTGTACCATATTCACACCTGTTCCCTCAGAGGTCAGAAGAGGGACTCCTGGTCCCATGGAATTGGAGTTCTAAACAGTTGTGAGCTGCCATGTAGGTTCTGGGAACTGAACTTATGTCCTCTGCAAGAGCAGCAAGTGCTCTGAGCCACTGAGGCATCTCTCCAGCCCCTCAAACTTCGTATTTATAATTAACAGTTCTGAAATGCTTAACACCAGGAATACCTTATTGGAAATGTGACATTAAGCAGTTTTGTCATTGTGTGAACATCATAGAATGTGCTGACATAACCTCAGGGGCATAAACCCCTCACGTCTGGGCTATATAGTACATATTCTGCTGCTTCAAGATCAGAGTGAACAAAGCATGAGATGGCTGGGGATGTAGGTTAACGGTACAGTGTACATAGTGTGCACAAGGGTCTGGGTTCAATCCCCAGTACCACCACTAAAAAACTAGACCCAGATTAGGTTGAACATCAGGAAAGTATGCAGTGAAATGGCATGATAAACATGGTATGTGAAGCAGGGTCCAGCAAACATAGCATACTATTTACAGAAAAACACGTCAATAACAGTAAGAAGCATAGTGTAGCAAATGCATAAACCAATATCGTCCTCATTCAAACACAGAGAGCAAACAGGAAGTAGGGCAAGACCTCCAAAGGCTCCAGCCTCCGCAGACAGCGCCACCTGCTGGGGACCAAGAGTTCAAATGCTTAAGTCTGTGAGGGTTATTTCTCAGTCAGAAAAACCTCCCACTCCCCGACCCCAGAGGCTCAAGCCATATCATGATGCAAAATACATTTAGTTCCCTTCCAAAATCCCCATGGCCTCTGAGTCTCAACACTGTTTTAAAATCCAAAGTCTCTTCGGAGACTCAAGGCAATCTCTTACCCATAAGCCCCTGAAAGAGCAAAACCAGATTCTATGATTCCAACATATAATGGCACAGAGTATGCATTTCCAATCCAAAAGGGAGGAGTGGGGGCACAGTGAAGAAATACTGGGCCAGAGCGAAACCCAGCAGGGCAAACTCCAGACGCTCTAGCCCCAGGTCCCACGGCAAAGGTTTAGATGGCTTGCAGCATCCTTCTCTCTCTTGGGCTGCCTCCACTCCCTGTGTGTGGCTCTTGGCCTCTCCCACATCTTGGGGTTTCCACGGCAACCCAGGCTTCACTTTCACAGCATCATGCAATGCCCCTTTGCTCTCTTGGGGCCTTCATGTAGGGTTTCCCCTGTCACCCGCTGCCTGGCATCAGTGGCTCTTTGGAACAGCAAAGGACAAATCCATGACCCGTTTACTTTTACATCCTCCATGCCTCTAAAGTCAGCACCCTGTGATAACACTGCCAAGCTAAGTTAGCACCTAGGGATGGACCTGGACCCCCTCGAACTGTGTTAGCAGCAGCTTTTAATTGCAATTGAAAACAAATGTGTACACACACACACACACACACACACACACACACACACACACACACACACTTTATGCTATAATAAGTGGGGACATAGTTGGGTGGGGTCTTGCTCTGGGGACACTTCCCTTTATTCCAGTGCAGAAAAGGCGTCTTCTTAATGACGCCAGTCTTAACAGCCTCTTCCAGCACATGCCTTAGCTGTAACATTAAGCTTCATGGTGCTCTCTTTCACTCTGAGCCATACATTTTTGTATTTTTTTTTTCTGTCCCATTTGCTTTCTCTCGCTGTAAACCTACATGAGCACCGTCAGTAATACCTAGGCCACAGACTGGACAAACACTGTAGAGTCTTGAAATTTCCTTCACCAAAGAAACTAGGTCATTACTGTTAAATTTAGCCTCAGGCAAGTTCTCACAACATGGGCATTTGCCAGAATGTTACAGGAATGGTCTCTAAGCCAGATGCTTGCTAATGGCCTTGCCTTCCTCTGAAACCTCTTGAGTTGGGCCTCTAAGGTCTGCACTGCTCTCAGCACTACTGTCTTCCAGGCTCCCATTAGAGCGGCCTGTTAAACTCTACTTACAATATCCAACTGCTGGTCTAGTCCAGAATTCCAAAGTCTTCCACATTCCTCAAAAAAAAAAAAAAAAAAAAAAAAAAAAAAAAACCAGCATGGTCAGGTTCTTCAGAGTAACAGCCAATGTCTGCTGCCAACCTCTGTCTGTATTAGTTACTTTTCTATTGTGGTAATAAAACACCATGATATGTAAAGGAAGAATTTATTTGGGCTTCTAGTTCCTTGGGGATATGGCAGGAAGGCATACTAGCAAGGGAGAGATCGGGCAACAGGAACAGGAAGCTGAGGGCTGACATGCTGAACCCTAAGCACAAAGCAGAAAGAGCGGACAGGAAGTGTGGCAGCCTATAAACACTCACACCTGCAGTTAGGTAGACACTGCTTTTGTTTTTTGGTAACATAGGAGGCCTGTGGGGAAGACTCATGGGAAATGTAGGTGTCCAGAGTGACCTACTTCCTCAAACAAGGCTCCGCCTCCCAATGGTACTCAGTTCCCCAGAGAGTGCCACCAACTGGGGACCAGGTGTTGAAATACCCGAGCTTAGGGAGGACATTTCAAACTACTACACAAGCATTCAGTTTAATCTCACGAGCTACATATTCTCAGTGTGCAGTGAGCACGACTGGACCCAAGGGAGGTGTCGCCAGTGGTCTGACGCCGGTGTTTCAGGCTAACTGAAGGACTCCAGGACATTTGCCAAACCCTGGTGTATTTGCCCATTTCATAGTCACGTTGCACCTGAAGGTTGACATTGCTACACATTGTCATCATAGTCCTGCCTGGAGTCTTCCTCTCTCTCCTCTTTCTCCCTTCCTACTCTTTTCACCAGGCCTGGTTCATTTTTGTTTTCAGGCCCTAGGGCATTTTGAATGTGGCCTTAGGCATTTTCAGACTTCCTCTAAGGAAGCCGAGGACTGTCCTGTAGCATTCTGGAAGTTAATAATGTGAGCTTCCCAGATATTGCCAACATTTCTAAAACTCTAGGGAAGTTGCATGCAGATGCCCTTTGACTTGTGATGGAGTTACAACCCGATAAGTCCTCTGTACGTTGTCTGTATCATAAGCAGAAAATGCATTTGCAGGGGGCAAGTGGGTAATGGAGCTTGCTTTGCAAGCAAGGCTAAATGTAATTGTATTCCCACCATGGGGATGGGATGGGACCGAGACAGGCAGCTGGCACTGCCAACTGACCTAACCAAAACTGCTTCAGGTCTAGTGTGAGACCATCTCAAAAATTAAGATGGGATGTGGCAGGGGAAAACAGCCGACATCATCCTGTGGCCCCCACATATACACATGTATGCACATACATGCACATATACACAAGCACATGTGTTCACACATTGTGGCACTAGTCCTAGCTACTCTGGAGACTAAGATAGGAGACTCACTGTGACCAAGAGTCAGAGACCAGTCTCGGCAGCTCGAAGCTGCCGTGTGCCTAACTTAGCAGTCTGGCACTCCATGGTGATGGTTGTTTGCCCTGTGCTCACGTGGCTGACAGGGAACTGCAGTCTGCTGCCACTGCCCACTAGCACCACAGCACCATATCTGATACTCCCAGCTCAGGCAAAGCACAAGAGTCAAAGCACAGATCCTACTCGATGCATATTACCGTCACTCTAGCCCAAACCAAGACTCTTCGTGTTTACCTGAAGTCCAGTTGAATATTACGTATGACTAGGATCACATTATTGACTCTTGAGAACCAAGAAAATCTGGTTCTCTGTTAGATATATCTTGAGTAAAATTGGACAAGTTAATTTTGTTACCTGCAGTTAGGTAGACACTGCTTTTGTTTTTTTGGTAACATAGGAGGCCTGTGGGGAAGACTCATGGGAAATGTAGGAAATGGGGAGAGTTAAGGAACAGCTTGGTATCTGTGTCCCCTTGGTCTGTGTCTGATCTGGCAGATGGCAGGCCTTCCAGACGGTGGTGTCAGAGCAAAGAGAGGCTGTGGACTCGGCTCTTCGAGTAAACAACTACTGTGTGGATTGTGAGGAGACCAGCAAGTGGATCATAGACAAGACGAAAGTTGTGGAGTCTACCAAGAACCTGGGACAGGACCTGGCGGGTGTCATTGCCATCCAGCGGAAGTTGTCAGGGCTGGAGCGGGACAAACTGGCCATCCAGGACCGTGTGAGTGCCCTGCAGCGTGAGTCACAGCATTTGATGGAGTCACACCCTGAGCAGAAAGAGGACATTGGCCAGCGGCAAGCAGATGTTGAGAAGCTGTGGAAGGGCCTGCAAGATGCCTTGCAAGATCAGGAGCTCTCCTTAGGTGAGGCCAGCAAGCTGCAGGCTTTCCTGCAGGAGCTAGATGATTTCCAGGCCTGGCTGTCGATGGCCCAAAAGGCAGTGGCCTCTGAGGACATGCCTGAGTCACTCCCAGAGGCTGAGCAGCTCCTACAGCAGCATGCAGCCATTAAGGAAGAGATTGATGCCCACCAAGACAAATACCACCAGGTCAAGGCCTCTGGGGAGAAGGTGATCGAAGGCCAGAGGGATCCAGAGTACCAACTTCTGGGCCAGCGGCTAGAGGGCCTGGACACTGGCTGGGATGCTCTGCGTCGGATGTGGGAGAGCCGAGGGCACTCCCTCACCCAGTGCCTGGGCTTCCAGGAGTTCCAGAAAGATGCCAAGCAGGCTGAAGCCATCCTCAGCAACCAGGTAGGGGGAAGCATACAGGGCTGGGGCACAGGAGGCCCTCAGGAGACTAACTGGTGGTGAACTCTTAGGCACCAATTAAAGGAAATCCTCTCTGTTCCTTCCTCATCATGTCACTTTCTGGTCTCATGTCCCAGGCTGTCTTGTTTTGGGGTCATTCTGAAGCTAGAGAAGTGAACCTTGCCCCGCATCACTGCCCCATGCACCCTGCCCTGGGTGGGAATGGGAGGCCAGGCCTGGGGAGTAGAGTGCTCTCTTTGCACTGTTCTAGGGGAGCACTGTGGCCTGCACAGGCTGCCCAAGGCGCTCTTGCTTAGCCCATCCTCAGGCCTCCTCTGGAAACCTTGTTTTAACAGGAATACACTCTGGCTCACTTAGAGCCCCCAGACTCCCTGGCAGCTGCGGAAGCTGGGATCAGAAAGTTTGAAGATTTCTTAGTGTCTATGGAAAACAACCGCTATAAGGTCTTGAGTCCTGTGGACTCTGGGAACAAGCTGGTGGCTGAAGGCAACCTGTATTCAGACAAGATCAAAGAGAAGGTGCAGCTGATTGAAGACAGGTACTCCCAACCCCTAGGGCCACGAGGCCCTGTGCTACACTGGGGTCGGGGTGTCAGGACCCCAGACTTGGTGCTAGTGTGACTTCCCTTGACTTCCCAGGCACAAGAAGAACGATGAGAAGGCCCAGGAAGCTACAGTTCTCCTAAAAGACAACCTAGAGCTGCAGAATTTCCTCCAGAACTGCAAGGAGGTGAGGACAGCAGTTGGGGTGCTTCTCAGGCTTCAGTCCAAAGGGCTCAGAAGTTAGAGGCTGGAGGATTCCTGTCTCACTCAAGACTGTGGCATTTCATGGGCTCGGGACTTGGGGTACTTTGCTCGATATTCCTTAACGCCTTCTGTTCCACAGGTCTTTTCTAAACCTCAACCCCCAAGTCTGAAATCAACCTTTCACTTACCCAATCTAGGACAAGGTTCTCCAAGAGTGGTCTGAGAATGTTCTGGGTCGGAACCACCTAGGACCTAGACATGCAAAGATGTGGGGTCTGTGTTTTCATCCACACAGCACCCTGTACAGGGCCCTAACATAACATGATGCCCTGTTGATGCTGACTTGAAATCACAATGCTTTTGAGCATCTTCGTTTTGCCCTGGGCCCTGGACTTATGAAATGGTTCTTGCCTGTGGTGCAGACAGATTGTTAGGCCCCCTGAGAGCAGGTGAATAAGAACCTTGCCGAGAAAGTCTGATGGTGGAACTTCCCACATGCAATGGGGCTTTCTTTGGCATCTTAGGGCTTTCTCTAATCCCATATATATAACTTTGTTTCCATCTACCTCTGCACTTGGTACAAGCCAGCCTTGGCATGAGGCCAGGACATCTTGGAAATAGTGGACGCATGACTTCCCCTCCCCCTTATTAATTGTAGTTGCCATTAACCTCTTCCTGGTGTAACATCTTGGTGTTTATTATTTATCACTCACTGTCAGGGTGGATTTTTTTTCCCACCTACCCATCTACTAAGAATGTGCCGAGTTACATCAGTATCTAAGGCCTTGTCCTAGGCCTGGGACTAGGGAAAGAACAAACTATCTCACAACCACACACACTCTAGTAAGGAAGACAAGGGTATCCCCTTGACCTTCCCCATCTGCAGCTAGCGGCCTTGCCAGAGCGGTACGCTCAGAAACTATAGGGCTTACCATGTCTGTCCACAGCTCACGCTCTGGATCAATGACAAGCTGCTGACATCTCCAGATGTCTCCTATGATGAAGCTCGCAACCTTCACAACAAATGGATGAAGCACCAGGCATTTATGGCAGAACTGGCTTCACATCAAGGGTGGCTTGAGAACATTGATGCGGTAAGTACAGGAATGAGTGACAGGTGTCTCTCTCTCTCTCTGCTCAGATAGGCTTCTGTGGCTGGCGCTTAATCCATGACACAGACCCTGTCCTGAAGCTTGCTGGACTGACTGTATAGAACTTTGCAGTGAAAATAAAACAGCCTTCCCTAAACAGTAATGAAAGCTTTAGTGTTCCTGATTTAGCTAGACTCGTTAACCCCGGTGAGAACAATTAGAGTTAGCAGCCAGTAGCCAGGGGGCAGTCATTTCTGTTAGCTTTCCAGGACTATGATGCCTGTTGTTTGGATGGGCAAAACTGCTAGGAAGCAGCCATTCACTGCCCTTTGTGGATGAAACCATGGGGCCTCTCTATATTAGTGGCGCAGGTGGCAAGTGTTACACCTGGGGATCATGTCCCTTTGCTCTCCCTGCTGTGGCTGTCTAGGAAGAAGTAGGTCCAGTGTCTGCATAGCCTGTGGAGCCAGACTGACTTCTCTGCCCTCAGCTCTTCCTCTCTGAAATGAGGACAATAGCTCTTAACGATTGAGTTGTGAGCCTTGCACGCTTGCAAACAGATAAAGCACTTAGGGTAGTGTTTGGCACTTGTGAGGCCATTGACAATATTGATCACTATTAATAGACTATATGCCTAGAGCCAAGTCCTATTATACTGCCCACACCAAAGGACAGACATTTATATAGGGAAACCAGGTCAGGCAGCCCCATTGACCAGCCTGTCCCTGAGGCAAAAACACTACTGGAATTTGTAGGGGGTTTCCAATCTTTGCGTGCCTGGATATAATTTATTTATTAGTTTATTCATTTTTTTTTTTAATGAGACAGGGTTTTTGCTCTGTAGCCCAGGCTGGCCTTGAACTCATGATCTTTCCTGCTTCAGCCTCCTGAGTTCAGAGGTTATTGCTGTGTACCACTACACCTGGCTCTTAGATGGACTTTTCTTCTTTTCTTTTTTTTTTTTTTTTTCTCATTTCTTTCCTAGGGAAGGGATAACCAGGAGTTAAACCGCTACCATTCAGCATTCAGCTGGATTTCCCACCCTATCCCTCTTTTTTATTTTAATTTTGAGGCAGGGTCTCACTAAGTTGCCAGAGTTAGACTTTAGTTCATTTTGTCCTTCAGGCTGGCCCTCGCCTCACTATCCTCCTGCCTCAGACGAGTGAGTGCTAGAGTTACAGGGCTGTGTTAGCAGGCCTGGCTCCTGATGGAATCTTTAATTTGTCTGTTATTATCAGCCCCCTGTACTGGGATCTCTCTGAGTCATTTGCCAAAACACGGCTGTCTGTGTCCCACACTGCCTTGTAAACAACTTTAGAGGTTCAGAGTGTGTTTGGGTGGTGCCTCACCCAAGGTCAATTCCTGGTGCTACCAACCTCCCTTTGGGATTTCTCTTGGGATACCACCTGGAGTGGGGTCCCTCAAAGGCCACTGAAGCCCAGAGTGAGCTAGCTCTCCTCCTTCCCCTACAGGAAGGGAGGCAGCTGATGGTAGAGAAGCCCCAGTTCAAAGATGTGGTGTCGGAAAGGCTGGATGCCCTGCACAGGCTGTGGGATGAGCTGCAGACAACCACAAAGGCGAAGACTGAACAACTCTCGGCTGCGCGGAGCTCCGACCTGCGCTTGCAGACCCACGCTGACCTTAACAAATGGATCGGAGCCATGGAGGACCAGCTACGATCAGACGACCTGGGCAAGGATCTGACCA
This sequence comes from Cricetiscus sungorus, assembly GCA_030556225.1. NCBI lineage: Eukaryota > Metazoa > Chordata > Mammalia > Rodentia > Cricetidae > Cricetiscus > Cricetiscus sungorus. The sequence continues at coordinate 32,627,046 of JANBXA010000588.1, forward strand.
CTGTCAACCGGATGTTGGCTAAGTTGAAGGCATGTGAAGAGGCTGTAGACTCAGAATGTTGGAGTAGAAGGGATCTTAGGGAGCCAACCTGAAACCTTAAAGTAAGCGCTCCTTTTGTTGGTATTGGGCAAAAAAAAAAAAAAAAAAAAAAAAAAAGCTTCCTGATTGAGAAGCCATCTCCTACCCTTTTGCAGTGGGTAGGACAGGAATCTAGTAAAAAGATGCATGAGAAATAAAGGAGGAAAGACTGAGGGGAGGCAACTTCTTGGAGGAGACTGCATTTTAAAAGGGCCTCAAAGGATGGGTGGGTGGAAGATTGGTGGATGGGTGGAGGGATGGCCCCTGTCCAGGTACACAGATAGGACTGACACTGTCTCCCGTGTCCCAGCGAGTGGAGGACCAAGTGAATTTGCGGAAGGAGGAGCTGGAGGAACTTTTTGCCGAGGCACCATCCCTGGGAGCAGAGGCAGGAGAAACGGACATGAGTATCGAAAAGCGCTTCCTAGACCTCCTAGAACCTTTGGGGAAGAGGAAGAAGCAGCTGGAATTATCCAAAGCCAAGCTTCAGATCAGCCGGGACTTAGAGGATGAGACGGTGCGTGGGTTGTAGCCTCTCTATCCCCAGAACTGAGGTGCCAGCTGCCACAGGGGTAGCTGGCTGCTGTCCGGGGCAATCTTGGCAGCAGATGACTGGGTTGCTTTGGAGATTGCACTAAATAGAAAACTCAGGGCAGATACTTTTTGAATGATAACTTACAAGTCACTTGTTAAGAGTGCTGGTCAGTCAGATTTTGGGATCGAGATCCCACTTTGGAAAAGGGAATATTTTGGAAATATCTGTCTGTAAAATATGGGTGTTGGGAAGAGCTGGGCAGCACCTCGTCTGGCTCTTTGTGGGTGTCTAGGAAAGGGGTGGCTGTCTGTGATTATTACCAGCTGTCTCCCTGCCTTCTGGTCTCTGCAGCTCTGGGTGGAAGAGAGGCTTCCACTGGCTCAGTCAGCTGACTATGGCACTAATCTGCAAACTGTGCAGCTGTTCATGAAGAAGAACCAGGTGGGTCTCACCTCATCAGTGCACCTGCCTGCCCCTGCTTGTTCCAGCCTGGCCCTCAGGAGGTCTGGCCTAGCTCTGATGTGCAGAAGGCTGGTGACAGCAGATCATTGCTCCTGATGGTAGCTTTTCAGTCCCCTAACTTCATTCGAAACTGCAATGTAGAAAGGGCTTTAGTGGCTGCAGAGCGGATTCTGGGATGATCACAAGGTCGGAAGCATCGTGTTACTTGGGGAGTTGGGACCACCAGACTCTAACAGGCTCAAATGAGTGTCTGGCTTGAGGGGGCAGGGAATGGGTCAATGTGCTGCCATAGTGCTATTTTTGGTAGACTCCCGAGGATGCACCAGCCCCAAGGCACTATCTAGTTCTCCTCTGGGCTAAGCTTGCCATATGCAGTGTATACAGACCCTGTTCTTCTGGACACATGACCATCCCTGTGAGGCTTAACCCCCTTAGAAAGCCACCGAATTTGGACTCTGAGTCCCAGATGCAAGCATCTACTAATCCACTCTCTTAGAACAGATTAGGTACTTCCGGCTGAAATCCTGAATTATAGGCAGACACCAAACACTTTCCCTGCTGGGGCTGCAGAGGGGGCCTAAATCCTAAGAAAGCCAGCTGTGTGAGATTGCAGTGGCTTCATGCCTGGCCTGAGGTTGGCCGCAGGCCTTTCTGTAAAAAGCAAGATTCTGAGTGTAAAATACAATTCGATCCAGCAGGGTAGGTCCTCGTGTGTAGTTATTCATGTATGTTTTAAGTGCTGGAAGTTGGTGGTCTGCCCATACCCGTCCTTTAGATGATTTTAAAGGGTTTGAGGAAATTGTCAAGAGGGAGAAAACAGGCATAAGGAACCTGAGAGTATACGCATAAGTCACAGCTAGCCCGGGCCTCTAGGACCCGGAAAGGGGATGGAGAATCGGGCTTCCTGATGAAAACTGTAACCAAGTCACCAAGGATGATGGAAATGACCATTTAGGCTCAAACAAGAAATAATAATGCACAGTTCAGGTCTGAGCCATAGAAATGGAGAGAAATAAAAGCTAAAGCTTTCCCCAAGGGGTCACCATCAGCTTGTTCTTTTACCTGGAACAAAAATCTACTAACAGAAGATGGTAGTTGGCCGCTTTCAAGTTGTTTTCCTTTCCCCCAACACAGACACTTAAAACCAAACTCCTAGGATGCAAATAGGGAGTGGTCAAGAGCACGGTTTAGCCTACAGATGTAGCTTACATGGCAGAACCTTCCCTAGCATGTGCAAAGTCATGGGCCAGATTTACATACACTGGGCATGTAGTCAATACCTGTAACCCCACTTTCTGGACATGGTGGAGGCAGAAGGATCACGAGTTCAAGGCCAGCCCAGAGCTATATAAGACCCTGTCTCAAAAAAGTACAAGGCTAGGGTTGGGGGAGAGTGGACTGGAGGGAGAGTTGGCTAGGCAGTTAAGAGCACTTACTGCCCTCCTAAAGAGCCTGAGTTCATGGGGCTGGAGAGATGGCTCAGTGGTTGAGAGAACCAGCTGCTCTTCCAGAGGTCCTGAGTTCAATTCCCAGCAACCACATGGTGGCTCCCAGCCATCTATAATGAGATCTGGTGGCTCTTCTGGTGTCCAAGTATGTGTGCAGGCAGAACACTGTATACATAATAAAATAAAGATATATTTAAAAAAGAACCCACATTCAGTTCCCAGCACCTCCAATAGACAGCTCACAACTGTATGTATCTTCCCTTCAAGGGAATCCAGTGCCCTCTTCTGGCCTCCACAGGTACCAGCCCACATGTGGCATACACTGTAAAAAAAAATTAATAAATAAAAACTTAAGTTTTTCTTTTTGAAAACACAAAGACTTTGGAATCTGTCTCGATCCTGCCTTCATTGCCTGTGCCAGCTCCCTGGGACTTGTCTCGGAAGACCGCCTGCAGAGTGTGGGCGGGCACATGGGAGGGCACACGTCCAGTGCTTAGTGTCCTGCCACAGTAGTGTTTAAGGCTATCGCTGCTCTGCTCTGGCAGGAGGGGGCCGGAGGGGTCCCCTGCCGCATGTAGACCTGGCCTTCTCTTCTGGTGGGAAGGCTCTGCCTCTGAGTCCCTCCTCTGGCCACAGACCCTGCAGAATGAGATCCTAGGCCATGCACCACGGGTGGAGGATGTGCTACACCGAGGGCAGCAGCTGGTGCAGGCGGCAGAGATGGACTGCCAAGACATCGAGGAGCGCCTGGGGCATCTGCAGGGCTCGTGGGACACATTGCGGGAGGCCGCAGCTGGCCGGCTGCAGCGGCTGCGGGATGCGCATGAGGCACAGCAGTACTACCTGGATGCAGGCGAGGCGGAAGCCTGGATCAGCGAGCAGGAGCTCTACGTGTTCTCTGATGAGCCCCCTAAGGTATGCGGGGGGGGGGGAGTTGGATAAGCGCTTGGGGAGCCTGGAAGTCGTCCTCCTCTCCCGGAACACCTCCTTAGGGTGTCCCACCTCATTAAGAACATCCTACAGGTTTCCTACTTGCTACTGGTAGGTGTCCCACCCAAGGGCTCTTCATATTATATCGGGGCCATGCTGTGAGTTGGGGTGACAAAGGATATGGGAGGGATCTCTCAAAACTATAATAGTCCAATTATTTCCCCCAGAAAAGCCACTGTCATTTTTGGGGACTCAGAGAAGTAGGTTACCTCCTCTGAGCCAGCTTTCCAGGACCTGGGATGTTTTCATGGGGACACTGTTGGACTTAGGCTTGAAAGGAAGGGCAGATACAAGATAAGACTCTAAGGAGCTGAGAGGGGGAGCTGGGAACAGCCCTCCCTGGAGTCAGAAGAACAGAAAGGGGAGGTGTGTGGCTTTCTTCCTCAGCCTGGCCCCCCTAGAGCTCAGCCATAGCTTTCCAAAGGAAGCGGTGTGGTGGAGTAGGGCTCAGTGCTCACCCCTGCTGCCTGGCAGGATGAAGAGGGCGCCATCGTGATGCTCAAGCGGCACCTGCGGCAGCAGCGCACTGTGGAGGAGTATGGACGGAACATTAAGCAGCTGGCCGGCCGCGCCCAGAACCTGCTGTCTGCAGGCCACCCGGAGGGGTACGTGTGCCTCCTGGGCTGGTACGGCTGGTCGTGGGATTCAGACCAGGGTCCCTTTAGGTCCAAAGAGGAAAAAAATGGGATTGGTTTCCTCAGAACTTGAGCTCTCTGAACTACTTGTTGTCCCTATTCCATTTTATTTCTTGGGTCACACAAAGTCATACAAGGTGGATGACCAAGACTGCATTTATGTAAAGGTCAGAGTTAGAAAGCCGCTGGTGAACTGAGATTTCCGCTCATTTGGAGAGTTGGCCTGTACTAAGAGACCTGAGGACCTCGCAGCAAATCCTTAGGCAAGAGTCAGCTACTGGCTAGACATCATGGGCTGCTTCACCCCGGCCCTCTCCTCAGCTACTGCACGCGCACGCGCACCACACACACACACACACACACACACACACACACACACACACACACACACACACACGCACACGCACGCCTGTTTCCTTGGCAGCACCACACATATCTCCCTGGGAGCCCCAAGAACAGAGTCTCTGGTTCTGGCCTTTTCTGGAGACCTAGTTGGGGGTCACCCCTGCTGAAGCTCCGCCCAGGCTCTGCCCCACCAGCTTCTCAGAGAGGGTAGTGAAAAGGTTCACCCTTTGTCCTTTGAATCTGTGACCTCCCCCAGAAAAGAGAGGCACAGTGAGAGGTGCCAAGCGGGGACAGAATTCCAACACAATCCTGCTGTCCCCTGAGGCGTTATGGCCTGTGGCGGGGCATTCCTTTACTCCCCTATTCTTTTCCTGGAAAAGCCACTGTAATTTCTGGGGTTTGGAGAGGAGTAGGTTGTCACCTCTAAACCAGCTACTCTATTTTGTTTCTGATGTTTGTTTTGGTTTGGTTTTTGTACTGAGGATGGAGCCTGTGACCGCACAACCTGCTAGGCAAGAGTTCTACCCTGAGCTGACCCCAGGCCACGCTCTGGGTCTTCGTCACCTTCTTAAGGCATTTGTTGGTTTGAATCCCAGGGAACAGATCATCAGGCTTCAGGGACAAGTAGATAAGCAGTATGCCGGGCTGAAGGACATGGCAGAAGAGCGCAGGCGAAAGCTAGAGAACATGTACCACCTCTTCCAGCTGAAGAGAGAGGCTGACGACTTGGAGCAGTGGATTACAGAAAAAGAGATGGTGGCCTCATCCCAGGAAATGGGGCAAGACTTTGACCACGTGACGGTGAGTACTTTCTTGGCCTTCCTCTAACTCAGCAGACACAGCCAACCGTCACCCCAGCCCCACACGACTCACTCCCCAGCCGGTTGGAAGAAATCGCAGAGAGATTCGGTCACTGAAAGACAGTCGACCCTGGAGAGTCTGTGACAGCCAGCTCCAGGTGGCCAAAGGGACAGACAACCTGGCAAAGTGACTCCCACAATCTCCTGCGCCCAGCTAACCACATTCTATCTACCCCATGTCCAGATGCTGCGTGACAAGTTCCGAGACTTTGCCCGGGAGACCGGGGCGATCGGGCAGGAGCGGGTGGACAACGTCAATACTATCATTGAGCGGCTCATCGATGCAGGCCACAGCGAGGCAGCCACCATTGCCGAGTGGAAGGATGGGCTGAATGACATGTGGGCCGATCTGCTGGAGCTCATTGACACGCGCATGCAGCTGCTGGCTGCCTCCTACGACCTGCACCGCTACTTCTACACAGGCACCGAGATCCTGGGCCTCATAGATGAGAAGCACAGAGAGCTACCAGAGGACGTGGGGCTGGACGCCAGCACGGCTGAGTCCTTCCACCGTGTCCACACGGCCTTCGAGCGGGAGCTCCACCTCCTGGGTGTGCAGGTAGGTACCTTCCACCCACTTCTTACCTGCAGGCATCTCAAACGCCTTCTCCTGGTGTCAGGGCCCCACTTGGCTTCTACAGGGGGGCGGGCGGGGGGACCTCTAGAATGAGCATCAAATTTCTCTTCCTTAGACAACCAGCAGCTGTGAGACATTTGTTAGCTTCTGGAGTAGTTCTTCAAGCCATAGTCTCCTAGCTTGTGTATTAGTTACTAGCTAGCACCACAGTACTTTTCAGTGCTAGGTATTAGTTTGATTTGAGTAGTTGCTGGATCTTCCCAGCCGTCTCTGGGCAGGGACTCAACATTGTGTTTGCAGATGAGGACAGGGCAGTAGAGAGGGTCACTGTTGCCTGGAAAATAGGAGATCAGAGTGGAGCCAGAACCCAGGCCCTGGTGCCCTGGCTGGAGACCCCTCAGGCTTAGTTAGCTGTCGGACAGGTCTGCCTTTTGCGGTGTTCTAGAGTCCCTAAGGTCTGCTAAATCCCCTCTCTGACTGCCAGGGCATGCCCCAAGGGACCTCTGTAATGCTCTAGGCCCCTCTGAGCTTGATAAGCTGCCAGCTCTTAGGCTTCTTGTGGAGTAGGAAGAGTTGGGCTGACTCTGCAGGGTTCAGGGTGGGAGCACCGAGGTAGATTGAACCCCAGGTTCGTCTTCGGGATTTGTCCTCCAGCTTAAGTGGGGCCTGGTATGTAACCGTTGAATCTGGGGTGACAGAATTACTGAGCTGGGTATAGCTCCACTGAGGTTTCAGGAGAGAGGCTTCATTGTCCCTGAGTGTGCCCCAGTCAAAGGATTTGGGGTAGGCCTATCCTTGAAGATGCGTCGTGCAGGGTGAATAAGAACCAGGCACCTGGATGTACAGTCCCAGTCCCAGCTGTCCCCTTGGTTAGTGGGAGGGACCTGGAGGCACCCACTTAGCATCCCTGTACTTGGTCCCCCCAACACAGAAGCAGGGATATAGTAGAACCTCTTTGATGAATTGCTGTAAGGAGAGAGTTAATTCGATCTCTGGGACTGTGCTTGGTCAGTAGTTATCCTTATTGTTGCACTCCTGAGGAGGCCAAAGGAACTGAGACAGATCCTCCCACTCGCAAACCCTGGGCCAGAGTCCAGGATGTGCCCTGGTCAGGCAGAGGTGCTAGAGCAAGGGACCCTATCCTGTAGCGGCATGCCTTCCCGTGGTGCCCTGGTGAGGGCTCTGGCAGACAGTTGTCCTTCAGTCACACACCTGAGACACGGTTTGCCTGACTACAGGTGCAGCAGTTCCAGGATGTGGCCACCCGACTGCAGACAGCATATGCGGGGGAGAAGGCAGATGCCATCCAGAGCAAGGAACAGGAGGTGTCTGCAGCCTGGCAGGCACTCCTGGATGCATGTGCCGGGCGCCGGGCTCAGCTGGTGGACACGGCAGACAAGTTCCGCTTCTTCAGCATGGTCCGTGACCTCCTCTCCTGGATGGAGAGCATCATCCGGCAGATCGAGACCCAGGAGAGGCCCAGGTGAGGGGCATCCTTCCTAATGCTGAGATCCTTCACTATAGGTTCCTCATGTCATGGTGACCCGGGCCATAAAATTATTTTTGCTGCTACTTCATAACTGTAATTTTGCTACTACTATGAATCATAATGCAAGTGTCTGTGTTTTTCCGATGATCTTAGGCTGCCCCTGGGACAGGGTCATTTGACCCCAATGGGTTGTGACCCACAGGTTGAGAAGCACTGCTCTAGTACATCCTAAGAAAGTCAAGGCTCCTCCCCTGAGGGATGGGTCCAGAGAATGGAAGATCCCGAGGGTACCATAGACCTGATCTGGGTTCAGGCAGAAGCACAGTGGTTTATATTCTACTGGGAGGAGCGACCTTTTCCAAGTAAAAGGAGAATGCTCTCAGTCACGTAGGTTCTCCAAGGGAACCATGACCACTAATATCAGTGAAAGTGAGCGACTCGTATATCCAGAGTGGACAGGCTCAAGACCATTCTTCCTCAGCACTGGGATGTCAAGGTCACTGACATCTGAAACTCAGTGCAAAGATGACTGTCCTTAAGAGGCAGGGTCAGACTCACGGGCAGTTGAAATCCAGTGGGGCTGGACCTCTCTCTACCTGAGCCAGTATTGGTGACCTATCTGTCCCTCTCCATGCACAGGTACTTTAACATTTCTTAGAGATATCATTTGCATGCCATCCTTGACCCATTTAAAGTGTATCCTGTGGTGTTTGTATAATCCCAATTATGCAATCATTGCTCACAACCTAAGGTAGTATATTTCATCATCACCACAACACAAAATTTCCCCGTGCTAGTCATTCACCATGCTCCTGCCTCTGGCCCCTGCTTTTCTGCTTTCTGTCTCTCTAGATTTTGTATTAATGGTGTCACACAGTACGCTGTCTCCTGTGACCGCTCTTTCCCTTAGCTTGTTTCCAAGGTTCATCCATGTAGCATGATTCAGTGCTTTATCCCTTTTTATCGTCAAATAATATTCCCAGGCTTCTTTGGGGTCCTGCTTCCCCTTGCTAGGCCACTGAACAATGAAGACACTACATACAATGTTAGTGTTACTGCTGGGGCTGGGACAGAGGAGGAATTCCAGGCTAGCCAGAGAGAAGACAGGATAGGGGCAGACTCCTTGAGGCAGGTCTGAGTGGCCCGATTTTGCCTCTCAAACTGCATCTCTACCCTGGTCCTCCTGTCCCCAGGGATGTCTCCTCTGTGGAATTGCTCTTGAAGTATCACCAGGGCATCAAGGCTGAGATCAACACCAGGGCCAAGAACTTTAGCACCTGCCTGGAACTCGGGGAGTCCCTGCTACAGCGGCAGCACCAGGCCTCAGAAGAGGTGAGTCCCTTCATGTCCCTGTCCCCATGCTTGCTGGCCAGGCAGCTTCAGGGAGCAGGGAGGAGAGGATGCTTCCAAGGAACTGAGGTGCCTACAGGCCAGAAATCAGAGCCATACTAGCGTATCCCCTGCCTAAAGGAGGTGGGTGCTCACCAAAGGAGGGCAGGCCCATGCCCACCCAGTACCGACATGAGCAGGGACTTTGGAGTGGTTGACCCTACTTCGCAGGTGAGACACCTATAGGTGCCTTGGAAGGATGAGTCCAGGACTGTATGACCAGGCTTGCTCTTCGAAGCTGACTGTGACTGCCTCAGACAGTAGGGAGCATTGCCAAAGCCTGGACTTCTACCCTTTCCTCTCCACAGATCCGGGAGAAATTGCAGCAAGTGGTGTCCAGGAGGCAGGAGATGAATGACAAGTGGGAGGCCCGCTCTGACAGGCTCCACATGTGTGAGTATAGCTCCCGGCTGGGGAACCTAAGGGCAGGATCCAGCAGACCTCTGCTGTAGGTAGGGGGTACCACACCATGCCTGGAGGAAACTCCATGGCAACACTCAGGGACAACGCTCTGGGCCTCTGGCCTGACCACAGAAGGCAGACCTCTGCAAACACATTCCACCCCCTAAACCCTGCCCACCCTCCTTCTTGCCTGTGCCCAGATTGGTTCCCCTGATGAGTTGTGACTTGGGAGGGGTCAGGCAGCACTAGTCTCCTGGGTATTTTGTCTTCTGGTTGTTTGTTCTATGGAGATGAGGGGCTCTGTCCTCCAGCAGCTGGAGAGAGAGAAGAAAATCTTACCTCCCTGGTAAGCTGTGAGCAAGGAAAAAGCCAGGACTAGTTGGTCCCTGTGCTTGCTTGTCTGTGACTGTGTGAGATAGACAAGAGCAAGAATTTGAGGCAGGCGATTGTTCCCTAAAGCAAGGCAATGTGAGCCACAAAGGAGCTGGTCCCACTGGTGGCCTTAAAAATGTGACCATGTCTGTGCATGGTGGTGCACACCATAACCTCCACTTGGGGAGTGGAGGAGGAGGACTGAGAGTCTGCGGCTAGCCAAGGATGAGCACTGAGACCTGTCTCAAAAGCTAAGAGCTAGGGATGAAGTTCAATGATAGAGTGTTTACTCAGCATGCACAAAGGCCTGCTAAGTTTGATCCCCAGCACCACACAAAATAAAAATAAAATATATACATTATAAAATTTGACATTTATGTAAGTTGAATTACATACATGTGTAATATGATGCATCTATGTAACCATTGGTAGAGATGGGTTGGGCTATACATATAAAAGATTATGTAGCTATATAGCCGTTGGTAGAGATGGGGTGGGATCTCTAAGATTATGTAGCTATGTAGCCATTGGTAGAGATGGGTTGGGCTATACATATAAAAGATTATGTAGCTATGTAGCCATTGGTAGAGATGGGTGGGATCTCTAAGATTATGTAGCTATGTAGCCATTGGTAGAGATGGGTGGGTCTCTAGTGTGGGGACGGATGGCTTAGGCAGAAACTCAGCACTGAGTCAAGTACCCATATAGTTGAGGGATACCTGAGTGCTAACTGACCCTTGGGCCTGGTGGGTGGGTTTGTGTCTTACTCTCGTGGCAGTGCTGGAAGTGTGCCAGTTCTCGAGGGATGCCTCTGTGGCCGAGGCGTGGCTGATTGCCCAGGAGCCCTACCTGGCCAGCCGGGACTTTGGACACACAGTGGACAGCGTGGAAAAACTCATCAAGAGGCATGAAGCTTTTGAGAAATCCACAGCAAGCTGGGCAGAGCGCTTTGCTGCCCTGGAGAAGCCCACCACGGTGAGCTGAGGTCATCTGGGGGGTGGGGGCGAGAAGGCTGCAGCTATTGGGATGGGCTGTTACAAGGCACTCACTCTCAGTCAGTTGTCATGTACTTGGGCTGGTGTCAGAGGGTGGACAGGTACAAGAAAGGACTGGTGCATAGACACCAAAGACAAAGATGTGACTTGAAAACTCAGATCATCTGAAACTGTAGCTGCCCTGACCGCCTTTTCTTTTCCATCCCCAGCTTGAGCTTAAGGAACGCCAGACTCCAGACAGACCCGTAGAGGAACCTGGGTGAGTGTCAGCATTGCATGCCTGTGTACAAGGAGCCAAGCATGCTTTAAAGGGGGTAACGGTAACTGGGAGAAGGAAAAGGAAGCTACTATCAGCAGCTGTCATGTGACCTCTCCTGAGTGCCCTGTCAACACAACACAGAATGTATGGAGCTTTAGAGTCGTGTTGAGACAGGCACAGAAGCCTGAAACCCCATACAGAAAGGAAGGGGTAGCTAGCAGTGGCTGTTGCTAGGCCAGCCTCTCCTTTGGGAACTCCCTGGACATTGCCCTTAAGCTGTCTCGAATGGAATTCATCCATTTCTGATGTATTTATCTTTACTTTTCCCATGAAGCCTTGGGGCATGTCCTTACTGAGCACCTCCGTGAAGGAGAGCCAAGGGCTATGCCCTATACATGCGCTGAGCTCCCAGTGGGTGGAGAGCCACAGAAAACCAGACGTTGGAAGCAGGTACCTGTCACTAAAGAGGGATTGTGTCTTCCTCAGGCCTCAAGAGGAAGAAGGCGAGACAGCTGGCGAGGCTCCCCAGGTCCACCGTGCAACCACTGAGAGAACATCCCCGGTCAGTTTCATGTCCCGCCTGTCTAGTTCCTGGGAGTCGCTGCTGCCAGAGCCTGGTCACCCCATCTAGACTCAGCCAGGGCAGAAGGAAGGCGAGGACAGGGTGGGCTGCCTGGTCCCCACCCTCATCCTGCCCTTTAGGAGCCTCTTAGATCAGTTTACTTTTATACTTAGATTTTAATTCTTAACTAAGTCCTCTCCTTCCAACCCAGAAGCCAGCCCACCAACGTGAGTCTACAAGTTTGCCTTTATGTAGTCTAATAAATTTTATGGGACCAGTACATCACCATCAGCACAGGGGAAACACTTTATGCAGAGGTGAATCCTTTGGGTACATGATCTCCCCATTTTCCTTCAAATTCCATCCTCAGCACAGCGCCCCCTTCATATACATGCTGGCACATACATGTACACAGGCACATGGACCAACAGACTGCCTCATCCTGCCTGAGTCACCCACAGGCATTTCATGCAGCAAAGTGTGGATATCCATCCTTCTAGAAGATTTCTTCTTTCTCGGCAGAGCAGCCCTTCCCCCCTTGGCTATGGATCTGAGAGTTTGACTATGGAGATGGTTAGACTTGAGTCCTGCAAGTGTGGAGGAGAACCCCACCCAGAGCTCTAGCACTGCAGGGAAGCCCCCAACTCATAGAACAGCGAGTCAGAACCTTATCTGAGTGGTTTAAAGAAAAGTCGCTTCCAGAGGCCTGGGACATACAGCCTTAGGCTCTTACCCAGAGCAGGTCCTTTTGGCCCCTGAGAGTCTATTCAGGGAGCCTGGGCAGCTCTGACCAGACTGGGGAAATGCGATGGGGAGTAGCTGGGTGAGGAGAAAGCAAGAGTCTACGTGTGATGTGCATGGATCCCTGTGTCATGCGGCTTTGAGGATCACAGGAGCAGCAGATACTATGTGTACCCCCTCTCCCAGTGCCCAGGTGACTGTGAGTAACCTGAGTAAGGTTTCAGAAAGATTAGCATCCTTGGTGGGAACTTCTGCTACTCGGACCACTCCTAAAAGATGCATATACCTCCCTATGTGCACATGAATGCGTGCTCATGCGCGCGCACGCGCACACACACACACACACACACACACACACACACACACACACACACACACACACACAACACCTCAGTTCCTTTGGTCTCCTTTTCTAAGATGTATTAGCCCATCATGCTCAGCAGAGGGCACTATTGGGCTCTGCTGGAAGACTTACCTCTGAAGATCCTGCTGCCTTTCCCATCACCCTGTCTGTGGTAGACTGTCTTCCAGCTCCCTTTTCCCAGCACCAACTCCCCTGACCCCATCCCCACCCTCACCCCACTCCCACCAGAGGGAGAGAGAGAACTCCAGGGGTTGACATGGACTGTGGACAAGGGCTGGCGCTGTCCCTGCCTCCTGCCTCCTGCCTCCACCCACGCTTCTGCCCTGCATCCCTGTGTGTCTGCATGCGGTGGTGTCCCCGGTGTGTGGGCTTCATGACCACCTGAGCATCTCGACACCATTGTCTGTCGTGTACGTGTACGTTTGTGCAAGAGTAACTACATGTGCACCTGAGCCACCTCCATCCAACACTTGAATATCACTGGGTTGGGAATAAAATTTGCTTAAATCTGAGTGTTTCTCTGGGGGAGGAGTGAGCCCATACGGGAGACCCTTGCTGAGGAACCAGCCACTCACCAGATGGGAAAGCAGCCCAGTCTGTACCAGGAAGCAACCAGATGGCTAATCAAATGAACACCAGGCCCAGGGTCTCCTGGAGACAGACTTCCTGGTGCAACTTCTTTCCAAGTCTTAAGATGCACGGGGAGGACCTAACTCCAAATCATCTTTGATATGAAAAAGGATGGAACCTGTAAAGGCAGAGAAAACCCAACCCAGTTTCTGAGCGCGTCTCCCACGCTCACTGCCCTTAACAGAACCTCTGGCCCATCACAGGAAGGTTCAGCTGTCTGCTGCTCCTTCTCATGAATAGGCCTGGGGTGCCATGGCTCTCCTGCTGGTCCTGTCTGTGCAGTCTGGTGTTGGGTCCTGTAGTATAGACATATGCCACATTGCTTTGTGTAAAGGCCCTTACTAATGCATGTCGCTTCCTGCTGGAGTTATGAACGGGAGTGGACCAAGCACCCTTGCCCTGTCTGGATAGTGCATCCCACAGGGTAGCACCCTGTGGGCCCCAGTCCAGTTTTTCCCTTCCTGTGTGTGTCCATGGAATGACTCAGCTGCCAAACCATCACTGCAAAGCCACTGCTGTCCCTCACCTCTGCATGTTAGAGTGCATTCTGGTAAAAACCCAGCCCCTCCCCACAGGTAAGTATAAAGCCAGGCCAAAGACAAGGTATCAGAAGGAGCAGAACTTGAAGTCAGAATGAACGGGGTCTAGTCTTTGGTTCTGTTGGAACGTTCTATGTGGGTTTGGAGCCCTCTCCTTCCAAGTCCCTGGCCTCATAAAGGTCCCTTTGTAGGGTTGCAGAATGTCTACATTCCCATGTGTCAGTGATGTGATTTAGTACTTCAAAGGGGGAGTTGGAGGAGATGGCTCTCATGTTTCCTGCCATCTGCTCCTAACTCTGAGGCCCCAGCAGATAGCATGAGGCCAGGATGGGAAAGAAGAGGTCACGGGTAGGACATTTGCCCTTGTCCCTGTTTGAGGGGGGCCTAGTAGCTTCTATGTGTGTCTACCCATGCATGGAAACATTCTGGAAAGGGGCAGACATCCTTCTCCTCAGAAAGGCCTGGGGGCTGCCTGAGTGTTCTTCGTCTTCCAGGCACTGCTCCCAGTGCAGTGTGTGGGGAGGCGTTTTTTCCTAGGAGGGAGGAAGGTGGGCTGTCATGGCATTGAGGATGTGAGTTGTCCCAAGCCTCTTCTTACATACCTGCTATGCACTGCCCCTTCGGGGTTACTGCGATGACATGAATGACACTCCTTAAAGACATGGATGTTCTCTGGAGCAGTGACAAGAAACAGTCTCCTCTGTTTGGCACCAGCATCTCCTTCCTGCCTCCAGTTTCCCAGGCTAGACCCAGTGTGCAGTGCAGGGGGAGCCTGGGAATGAAGGCACTCCAGAGAGTGGCCTTATGGGTGCTATTCATGGTCAGGCTTCAGCAGGCTATCAGAGAAGAATCTTACCCAAGGGCAGTTCACGGACATCACTTTTAAGTGTGACCTCCCAAGATTGGGGACACAGCTGACTCCCTGGGGACTAAGGCTGAGCTGACAGGGGTGATCTGAATCTCTCTGATCATTGTCTCTTCCTTCCGTTGTCTCAGGAACTTTGGGAAATAGCCAGCGCTTTCTAATGAGAGGGGCGGTACCCCAGGGACTGGGGTGGGGGTCCATGGCCACCTTTGTGCAAAGGCTGTCAGCTTCAGCACTGCTGGCCCAGCAGCAACCTCCCCAGCAGCCCAGAGCTTCAATCGGCAGCCGCCAGTGAGGCTCTGACGTTGGTGAATGCTGTGGGTGTGGAACAGCAGCTGTGTTTCTTCTTGCCTGAACAGCTTTCCCAGTGCTTGCCCCTCCCCACCCCCCAAACAGCGGCTTTTTCAGACATTTTGCAGCAGATGCAAATCCTGTTTGTTCCAAATGGGCAGTCTCACCCTGGAACAAACGTCAGCTTTGCCCCAATCTTGGGCGTGTTTCTCTCTCCCCAGGATGCCTGCGTCTGCGTGGCAAGGGTGTGTCTGCCTGCAGCCTGGAACTGTGCCCTGGCTCGCTGGAGAAACCTGCTCTCCTGCACATTCACCCACAGCTGGGTGTGCCCAGCTTTCTCCTTGCTATGCCAGATGCCAATGCCTGGTCCCTCTCCCCCAGATTCCCTGTATCTAGCTATGTGTCCCAGTGTCCCAGACAGTGACAGACTCAGAATGAGACTCAGTTAACATTTGGTAGTGCCTTAGAAGTAGGTAGGAAACTGGCTACTCGGATGCTAGTGCCTTAGTTAGTGCTGAGGTCCACATCACTAAGAAGTCTAGCAGCACCAGCTCCTCTAATATTAACGCAGGTGGCAGGCCTGGTGAAGACCATCGCTGAAGAAGCCTCCCTCTCCTCTGGTGGCGATGGACCAGATCTCCTCCTCCCGTGTCCCATAGGAGCCTGCAAACAGCCTTCCCACTTCCTTTTGCTTTGTCTGTACCATATTCCCTCCACCTTGCCTGAGCTTCCCAGTAGTTAGTGCAGACAGCTAGCCCCAGGGCTATAGTATTGAGCCACTCTGCTCCCAAACCCCACTTCTGAGAGCCCCTCAGCATCTCCTGACCTGCCATCCATGGGGTTGGTTGCTAACTGCCCCATCTGGCCTTTTCTTACACTTCCTGTTCGCACAGCCCCCTCCTTTCTCCTGTGGGGTGGGTAGCCATCTCTGCCTATCCCACGTTTCCATCTCTTTGACTGCTTTCAGCTCAGCAAACTGATTCTTTTTCTCCTCTTGCAAACAGCTATCTTCAAACAGCCTTTACAAACTGTCTGGACAACCCCTTTCCCCCAGAGCCTAGGAGCCAAGACATCAGACACTGAGGAGAGTAAATACCCTGTTTAAGTAGCTCTGTTCACCCTCCACTGCCTGGTACTTTTTGGTTGCCTAAGGCATTTATTGGGGCATCTTATGTAATGCAAACCCTGTTTCCAGCCCCTGCTAGTGTAGCCTAGATGTGGTAACACCACCTTAACAAATTGGCCACATATAGAGAGAAAATGCTGTCAGTAGGGGTTTCTTTGCTTATGGGTACATCTTAATTCACTGAGCATCTTCAGAACTTTGGGATAATTTGGTCTGTTGGAGTTAATGGTCTGTGTGCAGTCCCCCCACGCCTCCTGCTGGCTGACCCTGGAAATGCATCTTCAAGTCAGTCCCCAGAAGAAACGACCCGTTCTTCACTTTCCCACTTCTCGACATCTGTGGGGGAAGATCCCACTCCTTTGTGTCCTTCCTGACCCAACCAAGCTTCCTGGCAAGGCAGTGTGCTTAAAAGCCAAGCTTATGTGACTTGCTTGACTTTGCAAAGCTCTGTCCAGATTCCAAGACTCAGGTGGTTCCCCCCACCCCCCAGCATCAGGAGCCTGGGACCCCTCCTTGTTTGGCTGCAATCCCATGAGGTCCTACAAGGCTCCTCTGGGTGTCTTTTCTTCCCATAATATGCCTTGGCCAGCATGGCATGCCTTTCTTTGACACGATCCCAGCGAGTGATTCGCTGATCTTCAACGTCATTGAACTGAACCAGCCTCCACTGCAGATGGTACCTCCACATATTGCAGGCCCACCCTGCCTGCTTGCTCCCACTTAGGGTCTAGACACTTTTCACCACCTCCCAGTCCGACACCCAGAATTTCTTCCAGGAAGCTCGAGCATTCTCCTCTAGACTATCTCCAGCGCCTCTGGGTGATGTCCTATGATGGACACCCCTCAGTGATGCAGAAGCTGAGTTTTTCCTGATAATCAAGGCCTGCTGGTTGATTCAGGGACGTCACTGGGGTCTCTGCTAGTTTCCTCTGTGCCTATGCAGAACCTGCCTGTCCTTAACGCGTATCTCTGCTAGATGCAAAGCAACTCTGAGCCATGCCCAGCATCTCCTCCAGACACTTTCTACCAGTTCCCCTGCCTGAGGGCACAGTAGCTCTCTCCCCTAGTCCACTGCAGGCTTCCAGGGAGAACAAGAGAAACTCCACCTCTTCCTGTCTCTTTCCTAGTTTATTTACCTTGGGACCTGGGCAACATTGGTCCTTCTGTCCCAGCCATCCGACAACCTGACCTCTGGTCCCACTGTTGGATGGGGTCATCATCCAGCTGTTTGCTGGGAAATCCTTGATGTATCCTCCAGCCTAAAAAGAGGCAGTAACTCATTCAGGGATACTGCACGCCTCCAATTCATTCACGGCAGGTTTGGCGCTAGGCCCAGGCAGCCCCGGGAATGGGTGGGTCTCTGGCCAAGCCACTTGGCTCCTTTGGTTCCCTGACCCCCTGCATGCCTAGACCTAGCCCAGGGTCCCTGCTGCCTATGTTTCAAATGTGTGAGGCCTTTTATCAGGCAGAGAAGCAATGCTGTGGACCATTGCCCTGACTCCATTAACATGCTATTTGGCCCCAGATCTTCCCTGGACTATCTGGAACCCAGGTTTCTGGTCTCTGGTAGGACTGGCTGACTCAGTCATTCTCCAAGACCTCTTCTCAGCCTCCAAAGATTTTAAGAATGTCTTCTTGCCTCCCATGGGGGTTCCATCTATCCCTGCCACCTTCAGCTTTCCTAACAAGGATTTCATTGCAGACTCTACCTACATCCCCTCCTCCTTGGGGCACAGCTGCAAGTAAAAGGCCCCAGGGGAATTCCTAATCTCTTAGGAATTCCAAAGTCAAGACTTCTACAGCCATGCTCATGCTTCAGGCACACCACATGCAGAGCTGACTATAAGCTAGGAGGCAGCAGCTCCTCGGAACTGTCTTGTGGACATTCTCTGTGGGTCAGAACCCCAGGGGTAGATTTCTAAGCACTGACTTTGCTTCTGACCATGGAGATAAAGGCTAGGTAAACGGACCCTCTGAGTCTTCACCAAGTTGTGAGATCTTTGTAAAACTCCTAATGTGAGTTCCCAGGAACATTGTTGACCTCAGCCCTGTCTACTGACTTCTGCATTTGCCTTCGAAGGAGGCACCTTCTCCTAATCTTCTCCAAGCTCTGTGAACTTCAGGGTGAATCTGCCCTGAAGGGCTTTACCAGTTCCCTAGTGTCTCTCCCTGTTCCTGCCTAGAGCCTTGGACTATTCCAACTGAAAATAGTAGAGGATATAATGGGTAAGACCTTGCCTGCCAGCATGCAGCTAAGATTGAGGAGTCAGCTGGGGCATCCTGAAAACCCCAAGTAGTATTTGAGATGGCCTCTCATTGGCCACACAGGCACTGGCCACAATAGCTCAGTGGAGCCGAGAGGGGTTAGGATCATAACAGCCAACATTTGCAGATACTCTTACTCTGAAGTCTTCAAATCACCCATAAAGTGGACCCAAGTACCACCCTACAGACAGACAGAATCAGGAAGGCTTAGTGGCTTGCTAGCTCCTCTCCTGATCCTTACATGGATTCTCAGGGACAGACTCTATCTGACCCAGCAGTAGGCTTTGGGCACTAGAAAGGATGTGGGTATACAGTGGGGCATGGTTTGATGAGGAAAGGGTGGGATGATATGGAAGCGGTGCTCTTTTTCCTCTCCCCATCCTCCCCTACTCCTCCAGAAGTTAGTTGGCCAAACTTCCCTGGGAGCTGAAGAGAAGGAAAGTCCCCAGAGCCTCCCCACTCTCTCCACCCTCTCCTGCATCTACCTTCCTTCCAGCCCACCTTCTTCCACAGTGCATCTTCTGGGTCCAGGAGGGATCTGAGGACTTCCAAAGCCAAAGCCCTCCACCCCACCCTTATTTTTGGTTCCTCTCTCTCAGGTCTTGACTTTTGTGTGGGGTTGGAGGCAGGATGCACTCTAATCCACTCTGAAAGAAAAACTAGAGAAGAAATCTTCGCATATACTGGAAACCCCCATGTTTCAAAGCTAACTTGTAACCCAGCCAAGTATGTTCAGAACACCCCGCTCCAGTCTTGGCCAGTCTCTGCCCAGGATACAGCAGGAGGAAGTCAGGCCTAGCTGAATCTATCTTGATTTTCAAAGGCTAGTTTCTGAAAGATGGAAATGGGGGGTGACATTAAAAGCATAGGAAGCAAATGCAGGAGGGCAGAGGCTGGGAGAAGGCCGGCCGAATGCAGCTTGTGACGGGCTGGTGGCTTCCCTCCCTGCACCTGTGTGGCATCTTCTCCCAGACATCGGCCCCTCCTGGGTTATCTCTACGAGAGGCCCAGACAAGGAAGTGTGAGATATTGGGCTCATACTTTCATCCTCTAGACAGAGTCCCCTCTTTGGGAGGATAAAAAGTCCCACTAGACTTGAGTCTGGGGCTGAGAGGTAGGCCTTTCTGTGTTGGTGATTGCCTCCAGAACTTTCTATCCAAGGCAGAAGGTAGGCTACACTGGGGCCACAGGACTCCACACTGAAGCTTCAGGTTCCATCCCTGCCACTCCTGCTCTTTCTGCTCACTTGAAAGTAACAGCACAGACATTGCAGGGTCTTCGGAGCCTTGGGGCCATTGCTGGCTCATGGCACATGCTCTGAGATATAAATTCTTCAGCACACATAGAGAATAGTGGCCTGGCCACAAGCCTCAAGCAATTCTAACAAAGGAAAGGAAATGGGATAAAATGCAGGCCTGCCCAGTCTGCAGTATATTCTCCTAATTACTTTGCATGCCCATTAGCTACATGACATCCCAAAAGTCGTTAACCTGAGCACCATTTTCCTCATTATATATAAAAATGTTTGCTCAGTGGTTTCCCAAATGCTTCCAGCCAGGGTTTCCTTTCTTTGAATGAAATTTTATCTGACCCCTACTTAACAGCTTGTTTATTGAGCAGTACTAATATGATGGGCACACACACACACACACACACACACACACACACACACACACACACAGCCTCTCCTGTTCTCTCACCACTACCTTTGAACTTCCCCCACTTGGCATTCCACAGTGCCACTCCAGGCAAAGCCCAGACATTGCAGTTGTTAAAATTACCCAGTTTTAGCTTAAAACTTCAGTCTCATGTCCACTGTGGTACCTGTGGCCTCCCTCCACCTTCAGCTTTAGGACAGGGAAAGGCTAAGTTCCCAATGAAAAGAACACGGCCCGTTCTTTCCTAACTCCTCCTTGCTCCTCTCCAATATTCTTCTGAACCTCCAGTCAGTTGCTGGTGTAGGAAGGACAGAGCAGACTTCAGAGTGGTCCCTTTCCTGCTTGGGTAATTCTGAGCCTCTGGGGCATTATGTCCATGGCCTTAACTCCTCAGACTTCCATATATGCCTGCTGGGGACACTGTCCCACAGTCAGCCACGGGGATGATGCACTAGCCCCATGGCCCAAGTGAAACTACCTTCTTTGGGACCCATTTAGAAGACCCTTCTATTGGTCTTGCCTCAGTTGGCGATGCAAGGCTAGCTGCACCCACATTCTGCTGCCTCAAGGACAAGGGCAGGTCAGCGAGGCCTTGTATGAGATGCCCAGCTAGGAAACAGGATGCCCCTTCTCTTTTCCATGGACACCTGATACCTACAGCAAGAGGCTGCTTCCTTTCCTCGGTTTGGTCTGCAGGGACCCCACACAGAGGCAAACATCACATCACTTCCACAAGACAAGCAGCCAGTGACGGATAGGGGCTCCTGCCCTATCTAACAAGTTCCCACCAGGTGACAGGAGAGGGCTTGCCAGAGATAAAAGAGACTCCGTTTGTTTTATAATAAGGCGAGGGGACCACTCCTCAGCCGTTGGGCTTAGATCCAGAGTACAAAGTGAGGGGGACTTAAGGCCTTGGTTGCAGTGTAAAGGTTTTGGAAGAGAACCCCTCAACACTCCCATCCAGGTGGCTTGTAATGTCTGCACAGCAGCCCTTTCTGCAGACCAAATATTTTCACAGCCCTACAGTGTTTGAGGTTGGAACTATCTGGAGGAAGCAGGGTTGGGGCATGGAGCAGGCCTTAGAGAGCTCGGCCACAGCCCTGAAAACCAGTCAGACCCCTCTGTCTCCTCTAACAACCCTCTTGCCAATTAAGATGGAGATGGGGTTGCCAATTAAGACGGAGATGGGGTTGTTCCGCTGTGAGGTTAGGGGAATTGGAACCAGAGGCCAGGGAAATGAGTAGGAACCCATCGCCAAGTGTTATAGGAGAGTCAGAGTGGGCCCAGAAGCTTGTGGCCGAAGAGAAGTAGGCTCAGGTAGAAAGTGCCAAAGACAAGCTATCCCTGGCCTGGACCCTCGTGAAGACATGCCCCTCTCTTGTGCCCCTGAGCAGAGGGAAGAAAGAGGGACATGGCCTGAGAACCTGCAGCCACCACCCCTGCCAGGACACCACAAGGATGAGCAGGAGAAATCTGTTGGGGATGAAAGGCCTGCCACAGAGCCCCTCTTTAAGGTCCTGGACACGCCCCTGAGTGAGGGCGATGAGCCCACGACGCTGCCAGCCCAGCGGGACCTCGGGCACACTGTGCAGATGGAGGGATACCTGGGCAGAAAGCACGACCTAGAGGGGCCCAACAAGAAGGCCTCTAACAGGTGTGTTGGGGAAGGCCACTGGGGAGAGCAACTCCAGGGTCACTCCACCAGCAGAGCTCTGGTGACATTGGTGTACGCCCGGGAGAGTAGCCCTGAGCCCTTGACGGTCCCTGTGCATTGCTTGGCATGATAGGAAATGGCTGATTTTGGTTCTGACTATCCAAATCCCCTGTTAAGTTCCCCATTTGTAAAATGGCAAGGAGATGGATGGTGACAACAGCAGGCCTTTTCACAATGGATGCTGTGCCTGGCACAGAGTATGCCCATGGTGAGCCCTGGCCAGTTATCACAGGGGTGGGTGGGCAACAGGAAGTCTTGGAGCTGACAATATGGTATTGACCAAGCCTCACTTGTACCCATCTAGAGTTCATTTTCCTTGCTGTAATAAATGACCTGGATGCCTGCTCCAGTGCTATCGCAAAGGTGGCATCCTTTTATGACACAGGGCCAGCCATGTTCTGCTCCTGCCTGGAGTCCCTGGGGCCTTGTCCTCTTTAAGGGCATTACAGGGCCTGAGTTAGCACCCTGTGGCAGGAGAGACGGTAGGCTCAGGTGGAGAGTGCCAGAGACAAGGAAACAGGCCAGCACCGAGAGGTAGAAGCCTGGGTTTTCTCCAGAGCCCCAAGGGACTCAACAAAGCTATTTCAGCCATGTGGGGACCCAACCACCCTGAAGGGAGTCAGCTGTGCAGAGCCCTGGGAAAGGGGAGCTAACATTTATCGGGTGCCTCCTGTATGCTTGGCGTTCTAGCAGGACTGGTCAGATCTTTACATCTGCTGTTTCCATTTTCCCGGTGGGGAAATAGGACCCCAGAGAGGTAAAGTATCTGCTAAGGCAGGACTGTCACTTCTTAGCTGCGGCCTTACTGCAGGCGGAAGGTCGCTGAGCTCAGTCAGAGAACAGGCCACTTCATCCGAGTCAAGTTTTCTCTTGGGCCAGATGGTACTTCTTCACTCTGTGCCCTCTTTGCTCCCCACCTGCCTTCAAAAGACACACAGACGTGGGGAGGAGGATCAGACACAGGAGGAGCTGAGTGCTTCTCCCTGGTCTGTACCATGAAACCGCAGCAGCATGCCCCATTCCGTAGAGGAGCCCTGGCAAGGCCGCCGTGAGCTCAGGAGCTCCAAACACAAGCGTGGAGATGAGCCCAGACTTGCAGAAATATGGTGTTTGAGGGTTTTTGTTTTGTTTTGTTTTGGTATCTTATTTTTCTTTTCTTAAATGATAGGACAGAATCATATGTGCCTCTAACTATCAAACTCAAGAACAGTTTAGAACATACTTGAGATCCTGGCTCAAAACACAAGCACAAACAACAGGAAAGGGCTAAGGCATTATACTGAGTACACCATAACAAAAAGCCTTGTTTAATTCTGCTCACTGATATATCAAATATGCAAAGAATAAAGAGTTTAAAATTCTGCTTCAAGAAATGATCAGAATCATAGCATTTACCTAGTATGTGGGTTTAGTCCCCAGCACTGTAAAATTTAAATAACTAAACAGTGACTAGGGATGTAACTCTTAAGTAAAGCATTTGTTTAGCATGTTCAAGGCCCTGAGTTCTCATCCAGCATCAAAAAAAGGGGACCTTAGAGTGATGGCTACCAGTTAAGAACTCAAGATTATTTCCTAGCACCTGCCTCAGGTGGCTCACAACCACCAGTAACTCCACTCCAGGGGACCTGATGCCCTCTTCTGGCCTCCAAGGGCACCTGCACCCATAACACATACCACACTGTCATGCAAACATACAGAAAAGTGGTGCTTGCCCTTAAGGCAAAAGCAGTGTGTATCTTTGTGAGTTCAAGGCAAGCCTGGTCCACATAGTGAGTTCCAGGCCAACCAGGACTACAGGGTGAGATCCTGTCTCAAAAAGAGAAAATATTTTAAATAAACAAACAAACAAACTAGAATTATAGCAAAAAAAAAAAAAAGAAGAAGAAGAAAGGAAGGAAGGAAGGAAGGAAGGAAGGAAGGAAGGAAGGAAGGAAGAAAGGTGCATATGTGCATAGGAATGTTCAGGGCTGAGAGTGGAGGTATAGTTCAATGGTAGAGCACTTGCTAGCATTTGCCTGCGGCCCTGGGTTCAACCCCCAGTGCCCACCAAAAAGCAATCGCCCCTTGTGATAAAGGAACATTTTCAGTAAATGTAGGTTCTCAGGCTTAAAACAAGAAAAAGGAATATTTATCACATTACTGTTAAATTGTAGATAAGTTTTCCACTATTGTAAGATCCAGCAATGATAGGATATTGTACAGCTATGCAAAGTTATTTTTAAATAATAGTGAGATTATGAAGAAATGCCCATGGCATAGTGTTACGCTTAAAAGCCAAATATAAAATTGGATATGGAAGGCTGGGCATGTAGCTCAGTGATAGATGTTCAGACCTGGGCTCAATTCCCAGCAGAGAGAGAGAGAGAGAGAGAGAGAGAGAGAGAGAGAGAGAGAGAGAGAGAGAGAGAGAGAGAGAGAGAGAGAGAGAGAGCGCACAATGTATGGTATAATCTAATTTTAGTTATCTCTGTGAGATGAAAATGTGAACAGAACACTAGGAGGACACACACTATGTGAACAATAGTTACCTTCTGGTAGTGAAAGGACATGCAGATGGTTTTTAATTCCCCCTAATTTTTAAACAACAGAATGTTACTGTTTATCCAGCCCCCGCCCCTGCCCCAACATGGTGCAATGCAAACTAGCTGCAAAGCTATAGGAGCTGGTTGTGTGCCAGTGTATCAGGACCACAGGTGACATGCCTGTCCATATTGTTGCAGGTCCTGGAACAACCTGTACTGTGTGCTCAGGAACAGCCAGCTGACCTTCTACAAGGATGCTAAAAACCTGGCCCTTGGGGTACCCTACCACGGAGAGGAGCCCCTGGCCCTGAGGCATGCCATCTGTGAGATTGCTGCCAACTATAAGAAGAGGAAGCATGTATTTAAGCTGAGGTGAGCTTTGCCGCCCAGCACCTCTGCCTGAGCCGTTGGCCTTTTGATCCTCTATGTTGATGGCTTGATTGAGCGTTAATGGCCAAATAGACCCACTGTAGCTCAGCCCCAAGTTGGTGCTGTTCCTCCTGTTCCTCGGAAGTCTTCATGGTCTAGAGGGACATGGATATCCTACATGGAGGCTGTAGAATACTGGCTAGCTCTATGCCCAGGCAAAGACTTCCAGAGATAGTACAACACAAAACCCTTTGTCTTCCTAGGTTAAGCAATGGCAGTGAGTGGCTCTTCCATGGCAAGGATGAGGTAAGTACAGGTGGCCTAACTCTGACGAGGCTATCAATGGTGTGGGTGGAAACCTGACACTCATCTGTGTTCCCTCAGAAGAGAGCAATCAGAAACACACCCATCCCTCCCTGATATTTCCACCCCACAGGAGGAGATGCTGTCGTGGCTACAGGGCATGAGCACTGCCATCAACGAGTCTCAGAGCATCCGTGTCAAGGCACAGAGCCTGCCTCTACCTTCCCTTGCTGGTCCTGATGCCAGCCTCGGCAAGAAGGAGAAAGAGAAGAGGTTTAGCTTCTTCCCTAAAAAGAAGTAGCACCTGGAGGCCCCTGTGGGTGGGGCCAGTCAGGCAGCATTGCAGTGTGCATCGGGACACGCAAGGACCAGGAGTCCATGGCCTCGACTTCTGCAGTGGCCAGTCTTCCTCCTGCCTGCCACCCACTGCCTGCAGCCTGCCTGCTCAAGTTGCTGGGCCAGCCCCAGGGCCCACACTGCACTGCAATAGCTGCCTTGCCTGCCTGGCCTTCCCAATGCCTGCCAACGGCCCTCCAACTCCCCCACCCCGTGCGGCTGGCTGGGCTCCAGGGACAGGGGGTTCAGCTCCTTTGGGGCTAGAAACGGTTCTGGGTTCTGTAAGGCATATACTCTCCTCTCCTGCCCCCCAACAAGCTGGGAAGCCTGGTGGGGTTCCTCCAGTACTGCCCACTACCACAGCAACTGCCCCTAGGGGTCACCAACCACTATCAGCCAAGAAAAGGAAAAAGGATATTAGCAATGGCTGCCCTGCCCCTTAGGGGGCAGAAGGGAGGGCCTTCAGAGCCCCAGCTCTGGGCAAGGGGCTGGTGGGGTACCAAGGGAACAATAAGGGATGTCAAACTTTGAGTACTGCCAGCCTCCTCCCTGCTGGGCTCCCCCAGAAATGGGACTCTCTCCTCAGGGCTAGTATGTCCCTTTTTTCCTTCTCATACCCCAAGAGTTTTGGTAAGTCCTGAGTGAATGAGCCTCCGGCTCTTCCTCCCCACGGCACCCTCTGCTCCTCCTAGCGTCAGGACAGTATTGGGAGCAGAAGCCTTCATACCACTCCTTTGGAAACCCTGGCTAGAGCCTTTTAGGGCTCAGGCCTCTGCCACAGGGGGATGGACAGGTCCCAACACTGCTTAAAGCTCAGCCTCTGCACTGTGGCTTTTTCCTGCTCCCAGCTGCAACCAAACCAGCAGTATGTGGCCAGATGCAAGCTGAGCATCCAGGTCCTGCAGTAAAGTATCTCAAAGCTAAATGCCCATTGTGCTCCCCATCCCTGCAGCAGGTACCAGGCCAGTGGCTGGACACAGAGCTGTCTATTACCTAGGGGTGACAAATGCAGGCATGACACAATTAGCCCTGGAACACAGGGTTGGATGTTGGGGTCATAGTCATAAAAGTGTGACCCATTTTGATTGGCTTTTGCAGGCCTAGTCACACAGTAAAGAGATCAAGCATCTACCACCCCCTCTCCAAGCATAACAAGGGGCTCTGCAGCCTATCCCTAGGGAGTGCTTTCCATGCCTATTAAGAACAGGACCCCTGGCCCTGAAGACCTTTCTCTGCTGCGCAGCTGGAAGCATCGTGGCAGCTGGAGTTAGGAGGATTTGAGGCAACAGACCTTTTCACCCAGGAGACCATCTGTGTCTCCAGGTCTCACAGCCAGTTTTTACCGCCTTCCCCATGGGTAAGGCTCAATGGTAAGCATCCAGTTACTAGGCCTCCCCAGACTCCCTCGTTGTTGAGCAGGCAGGTGTAACTCAGAGATCAGTTTCACGTTACCCCCAACATGTGAGTATGAATGCAACTCCAGTGGACGACAACCACTAAAGGGAAGACCTTGGCCATCGGGGCCTGACTTCCTCATCTCCACAGCATCTTTACTTGGCCTCAGTGTATAGGACCCTAGAGGCCCCTCCTTCTACAGGGAGCATAGTCAGCACCGTGCTCTTTCTACAGCTGGAGAAACCAAAGCAGTAGACAGGGCAGCATCTGCACCCTGCTAGTAAAAGCCACGGTGCACCGGAAGGCATGTCTTTCTCTGGGGAAGGAAGCAGGCTCTTGCTGAAGCTTTAGGTGGCAAGCAGTTCCCTCGGGCAGTTTCCCTGGTCTAGTCTTTGGGGGCGCGAGGGGGAGCAGAGGAGGCCAAGGGATGAGGGTCTGCATTTCCCCTCTACATGTACCCATGCAGCACCTGAAGCGGGAAATTTCTGGTAATTCCACAAAGCCAAGAGAGAGAAGGCTCCAATGGAAGAGCTGGAATTTCACCCCAAAGGGTTACATGGACTAGTAAGCTGCACAATGCCTGCCATCACCATCACAAGCAGCCCTCCACAGTTCCCAGTCTGTCACACAGGCCCCAAGGCACACATCTTACTGGACTGACTGTGGGTAGCCAACTTTGGGGGAACCCTGCGCTGCAGGCTCGGCTCTCCTGGTGCCCCGGTGAGGCTGACTTTTCTCCTGGTATTTTCTACTTTGTGGTCTTGACAGTACTCCCAAACTGGGTTAACACAGCTCCAGTCCACACCAGCATAACCGGCTTCCTCCCCAGGGCAGTTGGAGGCGGCTGTGGGCACGGTCAGGTAGCTCTCCTTCCCTGTCCCTTTGTCCTGGGACCCTCCCACCCCACCTCCACTGGTACTAACAGAAGTCTATGTAGGTGCCATCCCCTCCCCACCCCCACCCTCCTGCCGACTGGAGGGCAACAGGTCCCCTAGGCTGGCCCTGGATCTCCAGCCTCCCTCAGCAAGAGGAGGCAGATTCAGAAGAGGAGGAGGCCAGCAGGCCACTTGGCTTGGTGCCTTGGTCAAGCAAGCTCAGGGAGGACACAAGAGGAGGAGACTGCAGAGGAATACAACCCTGTTGGGCACAGATCATGCCGTCTGGGGCTGGCTGGGCCTTGTCCTCCACCCGCTCAAATGTACTTCCACAAACAGAAGAGCCCCATTTACTAGTTTTTCTAATAAATCAATAATACTCTGTGTTTGTTTCTGTTTCTTATTTGACTAGCCTCGTGCTGCTTTGAAGTGGACTTCAGAGAGCAGGCAGCATGGAAACAGAGGGACAGCTAGACTTCGGTTTGTTCCTGAGAGTATTATGGGGTGATTCTGCTGGTATACATGGGCCTAGACACATTCTGAGACCCCGAGGAAGCTCTAGATCAAAGTCCTTTCTAAGCAATCACGGCTCATGCTGTTCACTTCAGGGTGCAGGGGCCTGATCCCTAGTCTGTCCTGGGATCCATTTTCAGGGTTGTTTGACCTGTGCAGGACATGGGACTGTCAGGTTCCAGAGGCCCCTCAGATAATTCTAATGGGTGCTGTAAAAGCAAGTGTCCAAGGTTCCCAGGCACACCTAGATAGTGGGTATGAGGGTCATTAGAGAGCATTAACTACAACTGCCCAGGCTCCACGCCTGGATGTCATCATTGAGTGTGAGAAACTGACTCATGCAGCCTTCAATCTGTAGATGAGGAAAGAACAGAGTTGGGTGACCCCGCTAGCTGACAGCAAGGCTGAGACAAGACCATTGAGTCACCTATCTAGTGCTTTTATGGCAGCTACCAGGTGTCATATCCTGGGATTGGCCTGCTCAGAACCAGTAGCTGTCTTCTCAGTGACTGTGAAAGTGGCCACTGAAGGCTCAGAGCAATGAATAGGACACGGGCTAATGCAGTGCCACTCTGCTCGTGCCCAGGGGACTACCACTTACCTGATAGTGGGGGACTTGATGGACCCATGTGCAGATTCAATCCATCCTCCTAGGTTGGAAGATCCTCAGATCTTAATTCTGCAGACTTGCAGACACACTCGAGAGACTGAGCTATTCATCACCAGGGCCCTATCGTCCCTTCCTTTCTGGCCTCAGACAAAACAAACCAAAGTAAGGCTGGTCTTTTGTGGAGAAAAGAGCTCACCCAGAAATGGGGCATTCCTGGCTCTCTGCAGCCAGACACTTCTGTGGATGCTGTGGAAACAGGGTGCACCCTAACAGAATACTGTGCACTCTTACAACACTGCAAACCACTGTAGCACAGTGCTAACCCTTGGCCTTGGGATCCCTGCTCCTTCCTGGGTGCTGGAGAGGGAGAAATGAGTAAAAGGCACTGGGCACTAGAAACTCCTGCTGATCTGAGGTGTTCCGCTTGCCTCTGGCAGCGCCGGTGTTTATAGTATAACTCTGTCCTTGGGAGAAGAGCTAAAGGTTCACATGTGAGATTCCCACCCCAGACAGGACACTAGGCTGTGGGTGGACAGAGCAGAGCAGAAGCAGACATGGCAGAGAACAAAGTTCCCACCTCACACTCTGTACCCCAGACATGAGTGAGCATGTCCCTTGACCCATGAATAATCCTCCCCACAGTGGACCCAAGAAGGAGACCACACATAGGTTGGTTGGATGGTCAGCAGTGGTTATTGCACCATTGACAAATAATGAAATGTGTGTACATCAGCAACAACCACAGGGCCAGCAAGATAACTTTCGAGAGTACCTGAACTAAGTCTATTACATTCTTTACAGGACTTGCGCACACACGCTCATACACATACATACATACATACATACATACATACATACATACATACATACATAATACATAACACACACACACACACACACACACACACACACACACACACACACACATCCCACAGGATTGAAAGCAATAAATTATTGGCCTCATTCCTGCCTAGGTCCAAAGACAAGGCAGGTAAAGAGCAAGCCTGCCCGGGCTGCTTCCTAGATCTTCCCTTGAGCCCTCAGCCAGGCAGTGGCCGGCCAGTGAGGGAAGCCAGGACAGTGCTTGCTCTCCCTGGGCAGAGTAAGCTTAAATAAAATATTTGGCTTCTTATCAGAGGAATATTTACAAGGTGAGTGGCTCATCTGGGCCAAGGAAAGTTATCCTAGGACCTCCCTGGGGAGGTGAGGGTGTTCCAGCACAGGTAGCAGGTACGTCCACACGTGTGCTCTAAACCACTCTTCCAGAAGAATGGAGGAACAGTCTTAGTGAGCCAGGCTTGGGAGAAGCACGCCAGTCCACGAGGTGGCTGTTCAGGAGTCAGTCAACCCACAGAGTTCAAGGCCTGGAATTTCTCCCTCAGGTTTCTCACTCTACCCTGCTTGTTTGTGTCTGCTGGGTCCCTGGGACCTCCTTCTTCCTTGGGCTGGTACTCTGCACACTCCTGGAAACCTTGGCCTTGTTCCTTCAAAACCACTGGTGAAATTCGCTCCTTCCCATCACCCTCCTCCAGCCCCACGGTGGAGCTAGGATGGGGCCCCTTCTCCATGACAATCACTCGCTGGTTATTCTCCAGGGTAAGGTCTGCGGTGATATACAGGGATTCGCCTCCATTCAGGCTGCTTTGGGGAGAAGGGTCAGGAGGTGGTGGGTGGGAAGCCTCCCCACCTCCCTGGGGCCTCTTAGTGTTCATGCTGCAGCAGCGGCCCACCTTGCCAGACACAGGAGGCTCTACTATGTTCTCAGGCAAGGAGCGGCTCCGGTTGACCAGCAGGCCACGTGGCCAGTTGCTCTCGGCTTGGGCAGCCTTGTCGTGGGATGTATACTTGGAGCAGAGCTCTCGGACATCAGGCCAGTTGAAGGTCTCAGTGTCGAAAGGGCTGAGGGGGCTCCGAGAGGAGGGCCGAGAACCGGGGGAGGAGGCGCTTCTTGGGCTGAGTGCGGAAGGGCTGAGGGAGAAGCGGCGTGGGGAGGTGTCTGCGTGGGAAGATTTGGAGGTGCCATGTTCCTGAGCCATTAGCTGCTCACAGCTGAGGAGGGACAGCACAGGCTTCCTCCTGGCTGGGGGGAGAGAGAGAGCGTGAGCCACATGAACCACTGTGAAGGAAGACGTATCAGGAAGGGAGAGATGGGAACCATCCTCAGCTGCATGCGGGGACCAAAGAAATCCCGTTTTACCCCTCTGCTCTCACCTTGGTAAGGAATGAGTCCCTGGCAATTTCTCCTAGCTCTCTCTGCTCAACTGGAAGTGCTGGGGAGAGGGAGGGGGCAGGCTGAGGCTTTGATCAGGGTACAGGATGGGCCTCAGAGTACAAAACAGGTTGCCCAAGCTCACATGGTACCTTGGGTCCAGCCCTCTCGTGGCATGGCCTCTTTAGAGGTTATCTCCCCCACCCCAAGCGCTGATTTCTAACTGGTTTTTCTACCCCCCTAAGCATCTTATCCCCATCATACCTTTGTCCCCTGACAGCTCTCCAGCTTCCTCCTCTGACAGGCCAGAGATGGTGGGGATCTGCTCTTCTTGGTCAGCGGTTGCTTTATCCCACGGCAGCGGTGGCCTAGCTGCCTTGATGTTCTTAATGCGGAGGCTGTACTGGCGGGCCAGCTGGTAGACCTTGTTCTTGACGCGCTCGCTCATATGGCTGTCCATCACATGGGAGAGCTGCACAATCCGGGGATGCAGTGGGGTAACCAGCTCCCCCTGGACCCCACTGCTCAGCTCTTTCACCAACTCTTTCAGCTCCCTGGCCAGGCGGGCTGGGCTGGGCTGCTCAGTGGGAGAGGCGCTTTCCGGGGAGGCCACGGCAGACTCCTCAGTGATGGCCCCCAGCTCATGCTCCTCCAAGATGAACAGTGGCTCTTGTAGCTCAAAGCCATTGGCCTGGCTCTGGCCAGGCCCTGTCCGTGGACTTCTCTCTGAAGACTCCATTTCCTCCCACATCTTCACAATTTCTGAAGATGGGCGGAACTCGGCATCTGTGACAGGAGCTGGGTCCCCTGCGCCCGACTGCCTGGGCCCTGGGAGGTCAAACAAGGCCCACGAGGCTGGCCGAGAACTCCCCGGCCTCTTGTACCCAACTGGAGCCGCTGGCTCCGAATCTGGCTTGGGAAGGCTGTTGAACCTGGACACGGAGCTGCGTACCAACCCTTTAGGGATGTAGGAGAGGCTCTCCCGCCGACGGATGCTGAAGCCTGCGTCATGGTGCTCAGCATTTTCATAGTAGTTCCTGATTTTGTCCAGCAGCTGCCGGTCTCGGGTGGACAACGTTGATTCCTTTTTCTTGCAGGAAGATCTGTCTGGTTCCGTGGGGCAGCCTGAGCCTGCGCTTGGAGATTCTGTCCCATTGACAGAAGGGCCATCGTCTGTGACCGTGTCTGCACTGATGACCACTTCTGGGGCGGGTGGGTTGCTGAGAGCGTCCCCAGTGCTGCCCCATCGAGCTAAGCCCTTCTCACTGCCCTCCAGGCTGAGCACACTGCTGCTCCGGCTGATAAGCCGCGGTGTCCCGAGGCCACTGGACTTGCCATCCTCCATTGCCAGGCTGCTCCGCCGGGAGAAGCTACTGGCAAACCGCTCGGCTATGACACTGGCCTGGTCCAGCACTGAGGGTGGCAGAAGACTCTCGGGCTCCTGAGTGGCTCCCATTCCCTCCTCTTCCTCCTCCTCACTACTCAGGGCCTTAAGGTCCTCAGTGCCCTCAGGCTCCACAAAGTCCACCACATCAACTGGGCTGTCCACTCCCAGCAGCCCCTTGGGGACATGAAGCTGTGTTTCCAGAACTTCTGGAGACTCTGGGTCTGAAGGCATCTCCTCAGTGCTGGGAACTTCCAAGGCAGTAAAGGCCTCCTGATCGGCCCCAAGCTCAGGATCTGTCTCAACCTGAGATGCAACAGAGAACAGATTAGGGGCAGGGGTGGCGCTCCTCCATGAGGCTTGGGGGACAGCCTGCTCTCGGGCTGGGTAGAGGCTCTGCAGCTTAGGACAATCAGAATGAGCAGTACTCAAAAGAAGAACAACAGGTCCATTTATTTCTTTAGTTACCCTGCAGCTACATGATAGGCCCTTGTCCTCACACCCAAGGAAAACACTAGAAATGAAGAAGGGTGGTAGCATCTTTCAGTGGCAGCCTGCATGGGACTGCAGGAACAGTGTGGAGACATACAGCACAGCCAGACACTGATCCAGTTCCCAGGGGCCTCACATAGCCAAGAAGTATCTTAGGGATCCCACTGCCTGGTGTCAGGGCAGCTTGGGATTCTAGGATTCAAACCCAGGCAGGCCTGAGCAATTATGAAGGGATATCCCAACTTCCCCAAGGGACCAGAGTCCCTGGGGCCAGGGGCCAGACGGCAGCTCAAGTGTGTGCTAGATCACTGTCTGAGGTGAGCTCAATCCCCAGACCCCACAGCGAAGAGACCCGACTCCCAAGTTGTGTTCGCTGACCTCCACACAGACACACCGGCACTCTCTCTCTCCCTCTCCCTCTCTCTCTCTCCCTCTCTCTCTCTCCCTCAAACCGTACCCCCCCACCTCCTCTAAACTAAAGGTGAGGGCAAGGAATTTTGTCTTCTGTCAGCCAACCTGCCTTAGCACCTGTGAGCCCAGCCTCACTGCATATGCCCAACAGATGGGCAAGGGGAAATCGAACAGAACTCCCTCCTGACCACCTGGCCATTGGAACTGTAAGCTGCTGGCACAGGGAGACGATCAATACAGACACGAAATTCAGAAGCACCAGACCCAACTCCATAATCCGCAGAGCCACACCGCACCCATGATCTAGACCTGTGCTGACCACCACAGACACCACCAGCTATTCAACCACAGCATCTGAGATGAAGCCAGCCCAAATCAAGACCTGGTGGGAGGGTAAGATACATCCAGATTTTGAAAGCTTTGTATAAAACACAAAATGTATCAGTAATTTTGCTTTGGCG
This sequence comes from Cricetiscus sungorus, assembly GCA_030556225.1. Taxonomy (NCBI): domain Eukaryota; kingdom Metazoa; phylum Chordata; class Mammalia; order Rodentia; family Cricetidae; genus Cricetiscus; species Cricetiscus sungorus. The sequence goes on from JANBXA010000588.1 coordinate 32,660,517, forward strand.
CTGTTAGGCTACATAAAATAAGACATTAAAATTAATTTCACTTTGCCCTCCTTTTCTTTTTAAAACAGGTTCCCATAGAGCTCACTATGGCCTCACGCTTGCTTTGTATCTTAGGCTGGCCTTAAACGCCAACTCCTACTGCCTCTGCTTCCAGAGTACTAAGGTTATAGGCAGGTACCATCCTGCCCAGCTTCTTTTTCTTTCTTAACATGGTTACTAGAAAATGCAATGGGCCAGTGGCATAACGGAAACACGAATGACTAGATTCTAGACAATTTAAGTTACACAGAAGGCTCACCACATCCTATCACTCCTAGACAGTAAAACTGTCATGCTCTGAGTCTTTAGCGGTAGCCCAGAAAAGTCATGAAAGAACTTGCTGTCCACTGTGAGCGCAAGAACAAGTAAGGTCTTTAGGAAGGACTACATCACAAGGAGTCCATACTCATGCCTCATAAAAAGAGGCTAAAGGGAGTTTCCTTGCTGTGAGGACACAGCAAGTGTGTGACTGAAGCGGACAGGGTATTCCCATCAGACAGTGAACCAGCTGACAGTGCCTTGATCTTGGACTTAGCAGCCTCACTACTCTGAACAACACATTTCCGTTGTTTATCTGCACTTGGTCTGCGGGATATTGTTGCAGCAGCTGAAGTGGACAACTCTATTTCTATCTGGGGTTGTCTAAGTTCTCAGCTCTGTTCTAGCTGAGGCTCAACCTGGGGTCTAGCTCACAGCCTTGTCTCCTTTTAACTTTTGAGGAAGCAAAGGACTTAGGTCCACTGCCCCCTCAGATGCTGCCTGGAGTGCAGCCTGTCCTGCAGCCTCTCCAAGCCTCTTTTACTTCTGGAGCAGCTGCGGGGCACTGAAGGAAAAAGCAAGGGGGTACCCAATGGATATGCACATTCTACCCTTTGCCCAGGTGGGCAAAGGCATGACTTAGCATATTGTTCAGGGCATGCCTTATGTCTGTTACAGGCGGCCTGTCTGAAGGGCCCCAGTGAAGGTCATCTTTGTTTAATTCATAGGAACAGGCTGGCTTTTTGCCAAATCACACACCCCTAGGCTGGCCAGGCCTCTGGAAGGGGCAAGGGCCAGGAACTGGAGAGTCCCTCTGTTCAAAACCTCTGCCTGTAGACTCGGAGCTCTGGACTCCAGGTCCCCTGAACGATCTCCCTCTCACCCACTGTGTGCTCACCTCCGGCAGGGAAGAAACAGACTCAAAGCTCATGCGTTTCTCTGCACTGGTTGGAGACCGGTCGCTGGGCCTTCTGCAGCTTTTAGAGCCTTCGGATTCCCTGTGTCTCTTTCCCTGCAGCAAGCAGAAATCAGTTGACAACTGAGAACTGGTCCCTTCTGCATTCCACCCCAACATGGACAGTGCCTCCCACACCCCCGCAGAGGTACAGGAAGTACCCGAGAACCAGTCCTATGCCCAAGTCATTCCAAACAACCTGAACTGCCAGGCCCGGGGCCACAGAAACCCTTGCAAAGTGTGCAGTTTTAGAGAAGCCCAGCCCACCTTTCCCTTACAGATGCAGTGAGGTGACCTTCTCACTTAGTGGATGCTGGCTCTCCCATCCCCTCCCCTGTTAGTCCTGCCCAGTGGGTAGTATACCAGTGGGTACCCAGTCCTAGAACAGTGCATGCCAGGGGCTCACCGGGGCGTGACAGTAAGTGAGTTAAGAAGTGCTGACAGCTGGAGGGAAAGGCACAAGGGAATGGGGTGGAGAGCTCACAGGAAGGGACTCTGGGAAGGACATGCTCATGCCGGGCAACATGCAAAGAAGAAGGGAGATCAAAGAGACACCTCACCATAGCACCCCGGGAGAAAAGTAAAGCGTTGGCTCGATAATGCCAGCAGTGGAGGGCAGCCAGCAGGGAGCTGGCAAAGTCTGCTACCTGCTCCGCCACTGCCAGACTCTCCTCCTCCTCCTCCTCCTCCTCTTCCTCCTCTGAGCCTGGGAGCTCTGGCCCAGGCTCCTTCTCACTGGCTTCATGACCTGCCAGGTCTTCTAGGCAGGTCTGCTGCTGCTGTGCCTCCTCGTCTTCCAGCTCCTCCCTGGCAGCCCCCTCAGCCTCTGGCTGCAGGCCCCGTGCACGGGGTGGCTGCCCAAAGTCCAGGAGGGCTCCGGCACTGCCTGCATGCTGTTCAGAGCACAAGAGCGCCCTGTGACTTGCCTTGTGGGCAACCTCCCTCCTGCAGGTGGCTAGAAATGGCTACATATGAAAATCTACTCCTGCCGGGCGGTGATGGAGCACGCCTTTAATCTCAGGGCTTGGGAAGCAGAGGCAGGCAGATCTCTGTGAGTTCAAGGCCAGCTGCCAGTTCTAGGGCCTCCTCTGGAGTGGAGCATTTTGTGTGGGAAGGGCTGAGGTCTAGGTGGGAATAAAGTCCCAAAGAAGCCTCTACATCCCAAGAGGGGAAAATCAGAGGACGCAGGCCGAGCAAGCACCACAGGGTGCTGCTGTAGGATGATGTGAGAGGGTCCCTAGGGACTGATCTGGGCTGTGCCACCCACACCCCCTTTCCGGCCCCTCTTCCCTGGCCTGAGCCCGTGTTCTCACCTTCATCCCTGCTGCTCTGGCTGCTGACACCACCACAGGGTCCAAGCACATGGTGGGAGGAGCATGGAGAACACCAGTTAGTAGGAGAAAGAGTCTCTTCTGAGAGACCCGAGTCCCTGGGGAAGCCTCACAGGGGCTCCTACACTCCTGAACCCCACGCCTAGTCCTGGCTTTCAAAGGGATGGCTGACAGATCAGGAGCTCAGTACATAGCAGTGCAAGCTGCTGGGCTCCCACTGCAGCAGGAGGGAAGGGCATGGTGTACGGGCAGGGGAGCAAAGGCCCTCACTTCTCTCTCTCTCTCTCTCTCTCTCTCTCTCTCTCTCTCTCTCTCTGCAGACATCAGGGGTGAAGATCTGAAGTCATATTCCCTCTAGCCTATCCTCCATAATCCCCAACCAGGTTGCTGCCTGCTTTCACCCTTCCACCCCACCTAGGGGTCCCTGGCTGCCCTTCTCACACACTCACCTTTTTCATTCAGCTGCCTGAGCAGGTGTCTGGGCGGCTCTACAAACACAAACAGGCTGTCAGCACAGGCCAAGAAGCAGCTGCACCTGACCTGGGTTGCAAGCTCACAGCACCACCAGCCCATCACCACCAGCCCAAAGTCCACTCTAGCTGGCCCCCAGCCACCCCCTCAGGGAAGCTTTCTGCACAGTGTCACGGAGGCCCCAAGTGGGGCCCCAGCCACTTCTACACCTCTGCGACACACAGTGAACTGCTCGGTCCCTGGATTAGTATGCCAGGCAAGGCCTTGGTTATGGAGTCACCTGGAAGGTATGGGCCCCACGCCACCCACTTCAGAATAACTAGCCACTAGCCACATTTCCATCTCAAGCCCCTCTATCTCTGCCACAGGCAGCACATCAGCACACAGCTATGCCCCACACCAAGCCCCTCATAGCGTGCAAGCCGGGAAGCAGGGGTCGCACCCGACTTTCTACGGCCCTTAAGGCCTGGCATCTCCAGTCCTTGCTGCCTGCTGGGAAGTGTTGCCCTGCTGAACAGGGTATAACCAGGCTCTGGAGACACAAAACACAACCATTAGCCTAAGGGTGTCATCACGTTGTGCCCCAGCCTTTCTGGGGACAGACCTGAAACAGGAGGGTAAGGATGAGAGGACTCTGTCTCGAGACCTCTCTACAGAGTCCTCAGCCCACCCCTACCCTGTCTGATAGAGATGTGACAGCTTAGGACGGCCCCTAATTGTCTATCCAGTAAGAGTCTCAGCAGAATCCACACAGGTCTTTAGGCTGACCCTCCCTCCCAGGAGACCCACTGAGACAAACACAATAGGCACATTCCTGATCTACAGCCACACAAGCAAACTCCTAATTGCTTTTCTAAAGGAAGGGGTCTCGTGTAGCTGGCCTCAGATTTGATATGTAGCAAAGGATAGCCCTGAACTTCTGACTCTCGCGCCGCCACCTCCTAAATGCTAGGATCCCAAGAGTACATCACCACACCTGTTTTATGTGGTGCTGAGGATGAATCCAGGGATTCACATATGATGGATAAGCCACATCACCCTCCTAACTGCATCTTTGTTGTTTTGTGTTTGTGTATGGATGGCCATTTATTTGTATACATGTGAAGGACCAGAGGTCAGTATCAGATTCTCCCTCAGTGGCTCCCTACCTTATTTTTTTAGGCAGGGTCTCTCACTAAACCTAGAGCTCACCAGTCAGCTAGACTACTATCCAGAAAGCCCCGGAGAACCTTCTGCCTCTCACTCCCCAACAATGGAACCAGAGGCACACACAACTGTGTCTGACTTTTAATGTGGGCACCAGGAACCCAATTCAGGTCCTCATTCTTATGTGACAAGTATATCAACTAAGCTATCTCCCCAACCACCCTCAGTTGATTTTAATGAGAAAGAGGGCTCATCAGGCTAGATGGCCCAAATTGATCCCCAGAAGACACATGAAGGAAGTAAAGAACTGAGTCCCAAAAGCTGTCCTCTGACCTCCCCACAGATGCCATCACACTTGAATACGCACATTAGACACACGGAGACATACGTGTCATAAAAATTAAAGATTTTAAAGTGTGACAAAAAGTGAGATATAGAAACATTCTATTACTTCTGTTGAAAGCTTAGAAGAAGAACATTTAAGAGTTTAAAAGCCACAACAGATCTCACGAATCTCAAAGTGGACTTGTTTGCCTGACATAGCTGTCTAGAGGAAGGAAGGAGGCAAAGTCCCCGAGGCCCAGACGGGGCACCTAGGCTGTAGCATGTGGTCTGAGTCCTTCTTCTCACACAATTCCTGAACATCCACCAACTGATCTCTATCTACCACACAAGAGGAAGAAGAGCTGCTACAGGGAACAAGCTGGAACAAGAGGATGAACATTCCTCAGCACCATGAAAGAGATGTCACGATGAACACCAACCTCAAATGCAGGCCATCGCCTTGGCAACATACAGTGCCACCGTGGCCACCACCACCACATTTGGCAGCTCGCACACCATCACTGGCATTGAAGCATGAGCTCCAGGAAAGGAAAAAAGTGCAACAGTGGTCAGCACCCTCTTCTAGAAAGTTCCAGGAGATGAGACATGTCTCAGGAAAATTAACTCTCTTAGTATTCATTCATAGGCTAAAATCTCAGCCACATGCAAACTTCAGCTGTGCTCATTTGCTCATTTCCTGACCACCCTGGATGGCTAAAGTCTTAGGTTGGAGAGACAATGGTTTTATTGAGCTGTAATTCACACACCAGACACATCACCTGTGTATACACTTCAACAACTTTAAGTACATTTACATAACTGTACCTCAGAGCTGTGTGTGTGTGTGTGTGTGTGTGTGTGTGTGTGTGTGTGTGTGTGTGTGTCTGTACTGTAGGGGTGCTTTTCTGGTTTGGGAAACACTTCTTGTCTGTTGTGGTGACTTGAACCTAGGGCATCAGCAAGCTAGCCAAGTGCCTGTCGCTGAGCTATATCCCTGTCTCTTAGAGCTAAAGTTCTGACGCTGATACAACAGTATTAATACCACTATGACTATCTTTATTAGCATTAATTGTCAACTTGCCACAGCCTAGAATCCCCTGAAAGTCTCAAATGAGTAACTGCCTATACCGGGTTGGTCTGTAGGCATGTCTGTGTGAGATTTTCTTGATTGCTAACTGATGCAGGAGGACCCAGCCCACTGTGGAAGGCGCCATTCCCTAGGCTGTATGAAGAAGCTACCTGAGCATGAGCTAGCAAGCAGCATCATCCATGGTTCTGACTGTACGTCCTGGCTGTAGAGTGAGTTCCTTCGACACAGGTAATATGTGGATCTGCCTTAAGTTCCTGCCTTGACGTCCCTCAACGATGGACAATGACCTAGAAGTGTGAGCTGAGAGCTGGATGAATCCTTTCCTCTCCAAAGGATTCTGGGCAGAGTAGTCTATCACAGCACCAGAAAAGAAACTGGGACAACTGCCATTGCTGCCTGAATACTTCCATGTGCCAGGCTCTCCCAGTGTTGAGCCAAGGCAAGCTAAGAGGGATGTTAGAGAGAAAGAGAGAGAATTATAGAAGGGAGGAAAAATGCAGATGGCCAGAGACCAATAAAGCAACAACCTACTTTGAGATTTTTAACCATAAAATCTATATAACCAAACTAGATCAGCCTAGAAAGGAGCCACCTGGAACAATACCAGACATTGCAAACATGAAAACAATCCAGAGACCATCTGGCTCCACCTTCTAGAAGGTATCAATCACAAGCATTCACGGACCCCACAGGTGTCAGTCAATCAAGACCCTTGTGAATCCAACAGAAACAATAGCCTCAATCTAAAGTCATTTGCGCTAAGCTACTGTCACATGGGCTCACTTCCAGACTCTACCATAGATTAATCCAGGTCTGTCCCTGGGCCTCACACTTATTGGTAAGTCAGAGAAAAGTGTTAGCAAAAAAAGGGAAAACTAGCCACAGAAACATCCCCAACCCCCACACCATCACGGCAGAGCTAAGAATAAAAAAGCTAGGTTTTCTCTTTCTAAACAGACACTTCATTCTAATATCTCCAAGAGCACATTAGCAAATCCCGTCATGGAAGAAAACCCAGGAGAGGAAAACGGAATGACCCAAAGTAAATATTTCCTGTCTGGATTTGGTGCCACTTGGTCTAAGCTATTTTCCTCCCACCCAGCTTCTGCTCTGTCACTCCAGAACTAGCCATGATGTCCAAGTGCTACTCCTGGCCAAGCAGCCACGCAAGGAGGGCTGGGTGGCTAAGAAGCAATACCAAGTCCTGAATAAAGCATCCCCAGAACAGGTGGACAGCCCTGGTGAACAGGAAGTGTCTGGTGGTGGACAATATGCGCGCAAAGATGTCCACCAACCACCCTATCATCTTTCCCAGTTTTTAAAAGAAAGTAACAGGCCACTATGTTACTTCAGATGACCTGGGCCATGATCCTATGAAGAAGGTCTTGTCCACAAAGCCCTTCTCTTACCAGACTGCCGGCGTCCCTGGCGTACATGAGTAGACACCTCATCCTGGGAGGACCACGCCTTCTTCAGCCGTTCTGGACTACAGCGATACCTACTGGGATCTGTAACCAGGAGAAAAACATCAGGCTGTTGGTTCCCCAGCAGTGTACTTAGATGCTGCCTGCTCAAGACCACATCTCCCACCCACACCAGCCCCAGATGGTCCTGGATGCCTCAGGAGGTCCCCCATCTTCCATATTCTTGCACTAGAGTCCTGCCATGTAGTAGGAACATGTCACTAGTTACACAACTGATCCCAGCCCTTGACAGAAAGAGTCTCCCATCCTTCCTTTCCCGTTCCTAGACAAAAGTACCAAACAAGGTTTACCCAATATATCGCCTGACCTAACAGTGTACACAATTAGGGACAAAACAGGCAGAGAAGGGTGACTTACAATAGGAGTCCATTTCCAAGATGGCTTCCTTGGCCTAGAAGGGAAGGAGACCCACATAGTAACTACCTGACTGTGCCTCACCTGCCCACCTGAGAACTCACACAGTGTCATGCATGGCACATATAGATGCTGTACTAACACCTCTGTCCACTGGAGCCAAGCTCCAGCACGTTCTCGGGAGTTGGGCCAGGGGACATGCCTTCCCTGAAGCCCATGTGAGACAACCCAGGGAGCCAACCTTCTGGGGGATGGTGGCATGGTGGTTCTCCAGGATGAGCCTTTTGATGTGGTGAGTCCAGCTCCGTTTCTCCTCCACAGTCTTGGCCTAGGCACAATGAGAAGGAACAGGGTTTATTATTTCAGGTCAAGACTGCCTAAGTACACCTAGTACTTTGGCAGGTGGGGGTAGGGCAGAGGGAGTAAGAAGGCTATGCTAGGGGTGTCTGTGTATAGCCCTCAATGATCTCACCTAACAGATGGAGACATTAGGGCATGGGGCAGCCAGGGAACAGGCAGCCACATGCATATCCCTGGAAGTTTTGATCCCCAGCCCCTCACCGCTCACCTGGATGCTATATTGCTGCTTGCTGTGTTTATAGTGGGTGACGGTAAAGCAGAGGGAGTCTTTGGTGCTTTCGATCAGCATCAGCGAGGAGCACTGGGGGCAGAGAACAAGGCGATTAAGCAGGAGAGAAGGGGACAGGCTCTGAAGATGGCCCTGGAGCCCGATGAAGCCAGAAGGAGGCTGAGGAGTCAGGGTCCATGGGGAAAACAGAAGGCATAAGCGAGGACGACAGCTCAGTTACCGGAATGTGACCCTTGTAGACGAAGTGATCGCCCCGCTTCTTGGTGATGAGCAGTATCTTGTCAAAGAGGAAGAAAGTCCTCTCGTTGCGCACGCGGTGTACGCGGAAGGTGGCTTCCAGGACCAGTTCTCCATAGGTGGTCAGGTCCGGCCCCTTCCAGTTAATGAGCAGTGACTGGATCTCCTGCACCACAGACCCCGACACCAGGAGTCAGGCCTCACTGTCCGCAGGAAGTCAGAGACCCCGACACCAGGAGAGTCAGGCCTCACTGTCCGCAGGAAGTCAGAGACCTCACCCCGAAGGCTTCCACAGACACCACCCCTCAACCCAGCTAAGCATGGTGACAATATTCCTTCTCCCAAAGCCTGTCACCTCCCAGCCCCAGAGCACCTGTAGCCGAACTGCATGCTCATGCCTCCTCTTCATGTCATTGATGTACCAGGCCACACAGGTCATTGTGTCGATGGCATCTTCTACCACCTCAAAGCCATCCTCTTCTTCGTCAAAATGTTTGGCAATTTCCTGGACAAAAGACAAGTGGTCTAAGCAAGGCTGAAGCCAGGGCTCTGCCTGGCACCCCAGAGCAGAAACCCTGATCTACCTGGAGCAGCAGGTGGTACTTGAGGATGCGCTGGACGGGCTTCAGCAGGTAGGAGCCCAGAGGCAGGGAGTGTTGCAGAAGTTCCTGCCGGTCTCGGAAGAACTTGGCCTGTTGCTTGTCCTGCATGCACTCAGTCAGGGCCGCTACCGAGCTGGGCGGGGTAAGAGTGGGAGTTACCATCTGGGGAAGGTCTGGTGAGGAGGCAGGAGCCCTGTACTCATCAAATGGCCCTCTCTCCCCAAAGATACTCACTTGGGGTAGTTGTTGCAATACTGAGTGTAGATATCAAACTCTTGGCTCTAAGGGAAAACCAGAAAAACCAAACAAACACACAAAAAAACAAAAGAATGATTTCAGGGAGATTCTGATCTGACTAGAAAACACGATGGGACCAAAGGACAGGTTCCTGACCCCTTGAGCACAGTGTCACCCCTGAGAACGTGCAGAGCCTTCTTTGCATCTGTTTGTCTAGAGCATCCCATCCACTCAATAGCCTTGGACAGGAATCCCCAGGGACGAGGAGCAAGGACCCGGCCCTTCTTACCCTTTCCACGAAGCAGCTGGCCACAGCCACAGGGTCATTATTGCAGCTGTCCAGGTCTCTGAGAAGCTGGCTGGGTGACGGGACAGAGGCCATTAGACAGACCCTAAAGTCTGTAGCCACCTCAGTAGCTACCTACACACCCCCTGCCCACCTCCTCAGACACAGATCCCCAGCCAGCCCTGGAATCATGCTGTGAGCCTCAGCTTCCACCCTGCCCCAGGCAGCAACCACAGAAAGTATCCAGCACGCCACAAAAACAGAGGATCGGCATGCTCAGCAAGCAGCATCGGAAGAGGAGCCATAGATACCCACCTCGGGAGAGGACACAGCTCCTCTGTGGGCAGGAGTCAAACATACAAAAGCAGAGATTAAAGGAGGGTAAGGAGAGGAAAGAAGAAAGGCATATTCCCAGATAGATGGGAGGGTGCAGGAGCAGAGAGACAGGGAGAGACTGGTCACTCCGATCTTGGTGGGGAGGACTTGAGAAGACACCGGAGACAGCATCCTCCATCTGCTTCCTCCTCTCTCCCTAGCTGCCTTCCCTACCCCCTCCTTAGTCTTGTCAGCACCCTACCCTCCTCCCCACACACTGCCCAGACTCCTCCAGCTGCAACAGAAGAGTCCTCCTGTCCTGTCAACACTGCTGTCTGAGTTCCTGTGGTCCCACGGCAGCAGACCCAACCTTCCCAAACTCATCAAGCCTCTTTCACCTGTGGTTCTTAACCTTCCCAATGCTGCAACCCTTTAATACAGTTTCCCATGTTGTGATGACCCCACAACCCTACAATTATTTTTGTTGCTACTTCACAACTGTAATTTTGCTGCTGTTATGAATCATAATGTAAATATTTTTGGGGGGGGAGATAAGAGGCTTGCTGGAGGGGTTACGACCCACAGGTTGAGAACCATTGTAACAGGTCGGCCCTCCAGAGCGTCTTTACGTCCCTTGGGATCAGTGGGAAGGAAGCTATAAGATGTACAAAATGATATAGAAGAAAAAGCCCCCACACAAAGAGCACAAGTGAGCCAAGGCCTAGCAGTGTGCACAAGACCCAGAAGGTGCTAGAACCAGCAAGTATGTGACTTCAAATTATAACCCATAGAAAGGTCAGCTGCTGCCCCCTTCCAGCACAGCACTATCATACTGAGCAAGGGTAGACTTCAGTTCCCCATCTCTACAGTGAAGCCTACATGTCACCGCCCATGTGTCTAGATAGCCAAGGATTCTCTGCAGGCGCTCACGAGTGCCCCCGTGCACGGCAGGCTTAGCACATACCTGTTCAGTGCATAGATGCTCTCTATGTTCCCAAAGAGGGCACTGACTTGCTCTGGCTTCAGGAGCCCGGGAGTATCGATGATCTTCAAGAGATAGTCCTACATGGAGAGAGGTATGAGGACCCCGTATCTATGGGCTTGATCACCTAACACCCCTAATCACACCTTAATCCATACTGCATTTTACAGCTGTAACACGATTTCACAGGCAGTGTCCACTGTACTGAGCTGCGGATATTTACTCAAAAATTCACAGCCACTTGGCAACTTGGAATGTAACCTTATTTGGAAACAGGGTCTTTGTGAATGTCATTAGTTAAATTTCTCAAGGCGACATCATTTGATATTTAAAGAGGCTCTGGGTCTAACGGCTGATGTTCTTCTAAGAGAAAAGGGCAAAGACATAAAGCAGGTGGTGGGAAGGGGTTAAGACAATGCAGCCACAGGCCAAAGGACAGCAGAGAATAAATATTAGCTCTGGTTTCCTACAACCCCCGTTGGGAGGCAGAGTCAGGAGTTAAAGGCCAGGCTAGGCAACATCTCATCTCAAAGAAAGCAGACCAAGAGGCTGGTGAGACGCGCATCAGGCGAAGGCACTTGCCTTGTGATCCGAGTTCAATCACTAGACTCATGTTAAAACAGGACAGAAGTGACTCTAAAACTTTTGAGCTCCACATAGGCAAAACACACACACACACACACACACACACACACACACACACACACACACACACACACACCACACACACACACACACATCCCGCACCCAGCTTTTAGAATTATTTATTCCAGTATTTTATGTATGAGTGCTCTGTTTCATACACATCATAAAAGAGCATCAGATCCTATTACAGATGGTTGTGAGCCACCATGTGTGTGTGCTGGGAATTGAACCCAGGACCTCTGGAAGCCCAGCCAGGTAAATGCTTTTAACCGCTGAGCCATCTCTCCAGCCTACACTTTTTTCTTAATGAACACAAACAATCTGACAGAGAATTCATTTCTGGTGCTTTAAGCCCTTAGGTTTGTGATAATTTGCTAGGTAGCCCTAATGGACTCACACCCCGGCTTCCCCACCAGGCAGAGGGCCCCTCAAAGGCAGGTACATGCCACCTTTCCCTGTGTGCCTTACAGTATGAAACACTGTACCTCTGCCAGTCCTGTTCATTCTGCAGACAAAGAACTGGAGGCTCTAGACACTGAGCCCATGCCCAAGGTGCTAGGCCCAGGAAACAGCAGAGTGTGGGGAACCTGGATGTACCTGCCCAGGTTTAATCCCTGCAGAGCAACTAGGTCCTCCTAGTCATGCTAGAACCCCTCTGTTTGCTAACACAGTGCCCACTCCCCAAGCACCTACAAGAAATCCTATTACCCTACTTGTGTGGCTTGGTGTCGTAAGGAAACATGAGAGGCCACAGTTCCCACCAATGTGCCAGGGAGAGCCTGCCATCCTGGTTGTACTGAAGAGTTGGGCCACTGGAGGCCAGAATCCCAGGCCTCTTGGACAGATGGCCAGCCCCACCCAGCCTCGGTACTGACCTCCACAATGCTGCGCAGGTCCTGTACATACATGCGTTCGGTTTCCACGATCTCTCGCACCACCCGGCCCAGGTAGCTGAGCTTGTGATGGGCAGGACTTGTCCCTGCACGGCCGTTGAATGGGGAAAGGGGTCCCTTCATGTTCAGCCAGCCACTGGAGTTGTTGTTGCTGTTGGGAACATGCCGGCCCCAAGGGGAGCCTGTCCCGTTCTGGGCTGAAGCTGCAGAGCCTGTGGGCTCCTCCATGACACTGTGGCTATCACGAGAGGAGCCAGATGAGGAAGTGGTGGACATTAGGCTTGGTGGCCGCTCCTGGCTGCCATCTTGGTGGAGGGTAGTAGAGACGGGCATCCTGGCATCGCTACCTGGGACTGTCACCTCGGGGAGATTCTGGAACAAAACACAGATGGAGGGTCAAGCTCTGAGTACCTGCAGACTCAGAAAGAGAAGGCGAGGTTGTCAGAGACTGGGAGGGCACAGAATGGGAAGTCACTGATAGTGGGTGCAAAGTTCACTCTGAGAAGACGAAACAGCCCCTGAATGGATAGTGATGTCAAGACAGGATGAATGTACGTAATATCACTGACTATATTTACAAACGGCTTAAGGTGGTAAATTTCCACTTTTGTATGTTATCACAACTTTTAAAAGTCAGGTCAATGAGATGACTCAGCAGGTGAAGGCACTCGCCACCAAGTCCAATAACCTCAGTTCCATGACTGAGACCCACATTCTCAAAAGAGAACTGACTCCTACAAGATGTCCTCTGACCTCCAAATGTGAGCATGTGAGCATGGCATGTCCAACCACCTCCCAAACACATAAATGCAATAAAAAAACACAACACACACACACACACACAGCCTAAACACCGAGGAAGGCCATTCCCTCAGAATAGGAATACTTCCTGGCAAGGATGCTCAAGCTCTGCTCTTTCTGGATCCCGACAGCTCAGCCTCTATCTCTCCCAGGGTGGAGACAGGTGGTCTACACCGGGAGACAGCAAGTTCTCACAAATGTGAGCCCCAGAAGAGCAGAGAGGCCATCCAAGCCGACACAATGGTCTTGAGTACCTTCTGAAGAACTCAAACCCAGTTCCAGGGACTGAGAATACAGCTCAGTTGGTAAAGTGCTTGCCTAGCATGCAGAAGGCTGTAAGTTCGATAGCCAGGCGGCGACTGCACTCGCCTTTAATCCCAGAACTAAGAAGGCAGAGGCAGGCAGATCTCTTGAGTTCAAGGCCAGCCTGGTCTTGGTGAGTTCCAGGACAGCCAAGGCTACACAAAAAACAAACCAAACACACAGACAGCCCACAGGCATAGTGGTCCACAGCTGTAATCCCAGCACTCAGTATAGGTAAGAGGATCAGAGGTTCAAGGTCACCCTCCGTGGTATAGTGAGTTTCAGGTTAGCCTGGGCTTCATGAGAGCCTATATAAATCTGTTATTTAAAAGAAAACTAGACAAACTAGCTCTGCCACTTGGGCAACATGCTTAGCCTCTGGAGGCTTTACCTATAGCACAGAGTGTACCCTGGAGCTATGTCCTCAAGGTGATACAACCTGCTGACTGCCCTCGGGGCACGGTGCATGGCAGAGTAAACGTTCCACAACCAGCAGGACAGGATGATAATGGTAGCTATCAAAACGTACATCCCATGTGCCTTCCTGTCTGTGTCCATGCTGGGAGTCACTGGGTCAGAGGACACGTGTGGAAGTTGGATCTCCCCTTCTGCCATTAGTTTCATGTCTTCAATTAAATCCAAGTCATCAGGCTTGGCACTTCCAGCCACTGAGTCATCCTACCAGCCCAGGTTCTTACAGTGTTACAACCAGCATGAAATACTCCCCGAAAAATTCTAAATCTCGGCGCACCGGTTACCTCAACTGTACCTGATGCCTTCTCCACACTGAGAGGGAAGAGAAAGGATGGGGGGAAACTGAGTCAACTTCACCCCTTGCCCCACTCCCAGGTACCTGGTGTAGGCAGGCCCCTGACTCAGCCATACCAGGAAATTCCCCAGGGCTGAGCAACAGCTGAGTCTCCGCTCAGCACAGCTGGGCAGAACACATAGAAGCCAGGAAGCTGCACCCAGGTGAGGCAAACACAGCCACAGGCGGACTTTATTCCCAGAGCAGATGGTCTGCTCACAGCCCACTCCCGAGGCACAGAACACCTCCTGCCTACCCAGGAGGCCAAAGCCAGGATGCTCCCTCGCTTGCTGTTAACTCAGGGGAGGAGCAGGGAGAGAAGGGCGAGCGGGGATCATTAGGAGCTTTTTGATGAGAAGGAAGAGGAAAAGGAGGAGGACAGACACCCGGCCCATGACCTCCCTCCCTTAACTCCAACCTAGGACTCCAGCCCTGGCCAATAGGACCTATAACGTGCTGTCGTCACCCCAGCCTGTTTTCTTGTGTCTCTCTCTGCCCTTACCTGGAAACCAGGGCGTCTGGGTTCTGCCTTTTACAGGCGTTGCCCTCTCTGCCTGGCATTATTCCTCCGTATCTACTCTACTTCGTACTCAACCTTCCAGGAACCTCCCCATAAGCATCAGCAGAGCTGGAGGCCTCTGCTACGCACTCTTGCAGCCTCAGGGCTTCTCTTCTCTTATCTCACTGTGTGACCTTGATTAGCTTGAGACCCTCCAGGCTACGGGTTACATAAGCAGGGATCCTCAGGACCAGTTTGGTGAGTAGCAATGGCAATCAACTCGATGTTTTTGACAAGAATTTTTTCCTCTTTCTGGTCACAGGGTCTCTAATACCCAAGGCTGCCTTCTAACCCCCAAGGATGACCCTGAACTTCTGACCCTCCTGCCTGCACCTCCAGGTTCCTGGGATTACAGCCACCACACCTAATTTATAGCGTGCTGGGGCACTTTGTGAATGCTAGGCAAGCATGCTACCAGAGCCATATCCCCAGCCTGCTGCTTTATTAAGCTAAAGGCATGTTCTGACCCACTCATAATCCAACACTAGCCCGGCCAGGCCCTTCTCAAGGTTGGAACTTTGTCACTGTGTCCCAGCTAAGGGATTTTATACAGAGCACTCCAAGGTGTGCTACATAAACCTACCACGTGACAGGTGAAGGGCCCAGCAGCAGCTCTAGGACTGGTGCTGGTGTTTGCCTCTGCTAAGTCTAAGAGGGAGCACTTGGGAGCCAGGGAGCTAAGTCTTAGGGGGAGCACTCAGGAGCCAAGTTGCTGCTGCTGCTTCCTTCCTCCAAGAACCTTCTCTTTTGCATGGAGACTGGGCCCAAGCTCTACTCTGCCCTTGACCTCCACCGCCATCAGTCCCAGCTGGAAAAACAACCAGGCAAGGACTTAAGGCCTGAGATCTTTCCCAGATTAGCCCTGGGGTCATGTCAGCTCCTGTGGGGAGGCTAAACGGAAAAGACCCAAGTCCCCAAAGGATTTCACAGCCAGCCAGGGCATAAGCCTCATAGCAAGAGTCACCACATCCCTACCTTATCCCTCATACATGATCGGGGGTTAGTGTCTGAAAGGCACCTTCGGAGAGTCACTGATAGGGACCCCACTTCTCTAGCTAAATAATAGCTTCCTGTTTGCAAAGCCAGGTGTCCTGTAGAAAGCAAGTACCTGCTGCCTGAACCCCCAGTAGCAGAAACAAAACAGGGCGGCCACTTGCTCAATGGCCTAAGTGCTGCAGGGCACTAAGTCTCACCTGTCCCTAACACCATGACGTGAGCACTGTTCTGAGTGCCCTTGTTCAGATGCACTGTGCAGAGTCCTACCTCCCTAAAGGACCTCACACCTGTCATGGGCCCTGGCCTCCGCTGATTACTCTACAATACAGATCTGGGTCAAAGGGCCATGGGCCACAGGGAAGCAGTGAGCAGAGGACTCCTGGGGCCATGTCTCAGATGACAACAGACGGCCTGCAGCACGGATCTCACAGCGTCCTCTCTCCTAGGCAGGAGGCCACGACAGGGCAAAACCAGAGTGGTGGTGAGTAAGGCAGGGCAGGATTCAAGTGAATGGTTAGGCTGGCCACAGGGTAGTGACAGAGAAGACCCATCCTACGCCAAGAGGCCACCCTGTGCCACTGCCAAGTGTACAGTGCAGACTCCTAAACTAAATCCTACCCAAATGCTCCCTTGGGCAGAGCTTCTTGTCCTTCCTACCTGCCGGCAGCACCCACCATGCAAGATTCCTCAAACCTGTCTGTTTTGGCTTTCTTTCTCTGTGTAGTCCTGGAACTCGTTCTGTAGACCAGGCTGGCCTCAAACTCACTGATCTGCTTGCCTCTGCCTCCCTGTTGGGATTGAAGGTGTGCAAGTGTGCACCGCCGCCTCGGTAAGGCTCGAACTCGTCTTGTGAGACAAGGACTACCGAGAAAAGAAATGAAGTAGCAATCAAGGGTCAAGCCCACCTATCCTACCACAGGCCATGTCCACCTTTGGCAGGAGCCAACCCCATCCGTTATCAATCCATAAACCAGTCTTCTAGAGAACCCAATCTCAAGTCCTGCAGTGTTTGAGACGTTCCCCCAAAGACTCCAGGGAAGGGACCAGAAGGTCACCCTCCCTCCCTTCCACTCCCCCCCCTTCTATGTCTAAGTTGAGATGTATCTACTCCCTTCCTCCACCCACACATGTGTAGCGTTTGCTCCACCTCCCCAAGGACCTTCCCTGAGTCTCCCCAGGCAAGGAGGCAGGCAGGCTGCAACAGGCCCCTTGGATTCTCAGCAGCAGACTGGAGCCAAGTCCCACACCTTTCCCTTCCAACAATGCCTCAGTGGTGTGCCCTCAGTTTGACCCAAAAGGGGGATACCGCAGGTCCCTAGACATAGCCAGTGCCTCTGTGCTGTCCCCAGGCCTCTTACCATTGAGGCAATTAAAATCCACTCTTCCTTCCACAAAAGATTCCCCCGAACAACCCCCTGGGGCCTTCTGGAATCTTGGGAGAGAACCCCAAGAAGTGGCCACACTCCTTCTAACCGGCCCTCTCTGGCAGGCAAGCAGAGAAGGCAGGAGAGCTAAAGAGCATGCTTGGGACAAACCTCAAGTCTGGCAGATGGAGAGGTTGAAGACTCTGAAAATAATCTGGTGCCAAAAGGCTATCATCACCTTTCACCTACTGCCCCGCACCCTACACCCAAGAGCAGAAGCCCCACAGTACCAGACCTTCTCAGCAACACAAAGAAACGAGTGGGGGGGGGGTCCAAAGGTAACTGACCATGGGCCCCCACGGGGGAGAACTCATCCAGCCCCTTTGTACACCACACGGATGGACGTCCTTGCCCAGAGATGACAGTATAGCCTCCATCCACAGGCCTTCTTGGCCTAACATCCAAAACTCTCAAGATCCAGGCAGCCAAAGGACCTCTGACCTTCCCCAGAGCAATCCCAGCTCCACTTTCAAAACCTCCCTAGAGAGGGTGTCAGGAGGAAGCCACAGGGAACAGGCACAACTTTTCCACCCAGACTGAGCGAGGAGCACGGTGAACTTCCTCGGAGGTCTCAAGCGAGACCCACAAACCACTGGGCTGTGCTCTCCCCACAGCTCCCCGCACACACCCGCACCATACTCACTTCCTGAGTGTTGGCTGAAGTTGTGCTTTTGCCAATCTGTTCTTAAAGCTACACACACCCCTCAAGGTTCTCAGAGGAGGCAGGGCTCTGAGGAGGTGTGGCTTTTTGTCACTCTCCCATGTGTGGCTCATGGGCCCATTCCACCCATTCCACGCCTCCTAGAGATCCAAGGGCCCCAGACGCTCTCTGGGGACTGACTGTGTTCAATGTCAGCAACGTGTTCTGGAGAGGTTGTGTGAACAGTGTGACCGGAGTTTCTGGGCCACCCAAACCCAGCCCAGCCGACTCAAACTCATTTTCCCCTGGGGAATCCATTTTCCCACCACCCAAGAGCAACAGCAGCCCCAGGCTGGCTGGGAGGCAGAAAGACCATGGTTGCTAGGAAGGACAGGACTGTGGTTGACGTGTCAGTGGGGTACTCCCACCTGAATTCCAGAGGAAGCCTGTCTGGGCCTACTGACTGAAGTCCAGAAAACTCAGCTTGGCCTTGGAAGGGAAGGAAAGCCCCTGGCACTCGGCTTCAGAGGGAGGAACACTCTCCTACTTCCTACTGCCCCGGCCTCCACAACCTAAGCCTGTGTTCATCATGCTCTTCCTCAAACTGGGAAATCCCGAGACCCTCTCCCTCTACACCGGCCCAATCACCACTTTCAGGATCTACATGGCTTTAACCGTTTCTAATCCCTCCCAAGTACACTCTATTGTTGGCCAATCACTGTCCCCTACCAAAAGCATCTATACCCCAATCCTTGGAACCCTGTCCCACAAAAGGTCCTTCATAACACGTTCAAATAAAGGATATTGAGGAAGAGAGGCTATCTCGGATTGTCTGAGTGAGCCCAGCATAATCATGAAAGGCACCCAGTGGAAGCCTGAGTCAGAAGTCTACAGGATAAGAAAGGGAAAGTCAGAAACTGAGCCGGAGAGATGCTACACCGCTGCCTGCCTCTGGCCACAAGTCAAAGGGTACAGCGGTTATCTATAAAGAGCAAGGAGTAAATTCTGACCTCCCTAACTTGAAGACTGGGGAATCAGGGGTGGGAAGATAGGTCAGTGGTTAAGAACACTTGCTTGTGCAGAGGACCCAGGTTTGGTTCCCAGGACCTGTGCAGTGACCACATACACACATTCAGGCAAAACACTCATGCACACATTTAAAAATATCTAAAGTGAAGTTTAATGCTTAAAAAAAGTGCAGTGTGTGTGTGTGTGTGTGTGTGTGTGTGTGTGTGTGTGTGGCGCGCGCGGAAGAAACCATTATACTTCTTTCCATTCTAATGACCCTGGGTGTTACTTGACACACTGGTCCATGAGGCTGACACATGAAAGCGTTTCTTCTGAACTAACTCTGACACCAGTAGGTGCTCAATAAATGCCCACTGGGAGAACTCCAAGACCACACCTAGGACACCTCTCACCGCTCCCACAGTCAAGAGAAAGCCACACAATGGTTGAGATCGAGATCTGAGCTAGTTCCTCCTGGAAGTGTTCACATTAGTCACCACCATGGGCCAAGACATATCCAGCATTAGTGACTGATCATTCACCCCGGCAACCTTGTCATACTTGGCCCTGCAGAGACCGCCCTGCCATGCCACAGACGCAGTGATCAGTCATAAAAGCCTGGAGCAAAGGCGAGAGCAGCCAAGTCTAGACACAAGGCGGTAGTGATAAGGCCTCCTATAAATATTCCCCCCCAAAATTCAGTCTACCAAGACGTTTCACATACTCAGAGGAGGGCAATTACTTTTGTTCATAGCTGGGGTTAGTCACTATGGCTTGCTAACAAATCTTGTCACCATGCAGAAAGAGATACAAAGTACCAGGAGAGGAGGCAGCCAAGGTGCTGAATCCAGGCTTGCAAGGTCCCAGAAGGCCATGCTAGAGGCAACTGCAAACCTACTTAAAGTGCCTGGAAGTTACTATTCCTCTCATCTCTTGGTTTAAAACTATTTTTTTTTTAATTTTGTATTTTGATTTTACGTGTATGTGTGTTCTGATTGCATGTATGTCTGGGCACCACGTGTGTAACTGGTGCCCATGGAGTCCAGAAGAGGGCATCGATGCCCTGGAACTGTGGTTGTGAGCCGCCACGTGCATGCTGGGAACAGAACCCAACTCAGTACTCTTAACCACTGACTGAGCTTTCTCTCCAGCCCCTCATCTCCTGCTTTAAAGGAATTAGGGTGCTAGCTAAGTGGTAGAGTATTTGCCTAACTTGTACTAAGTCCTGGGCTCAATCTCCAGCACATGTACACACACACACACACACACACACACACACACACACACACACCACAAACACATGCGCCCATGTGCAAAATAAATAAATATAAGTAAATGTAAAATAACAATAATAAAGGTAAACCGGCTTATCCTATCCCTTCCCACTAAACTAGAATTTATCCATCTAGGGTCCCAACGCAGTTCAGACATGATCTCACATCCTCACAGGAGCAGTCCGGCTGTTCAACACCAGCAAGCATAAGTCAGGCAGAGTCCCACTGCTATTGCAGCATTCCATGGGGTGAGATGGCAGACCCACCAGCCCATGGGGAAAGATGTTCAAAGCATCATGGAAGCAAAAACACAAATAAGTGACCAACAAATCCCATCCTTCACACTGGTCCTTGGGTCTTAAGTAAAGCTTCACAGGGGACATAAGTCAACTCAGCAAGGAAGAGAGACAGAGCTCCTAAGTCTCGGGGAATATCAACAGAAAGAAGCAGAATACAAAAGAGCCCAGGGCTGTCCTGGTTTAGATGAGAACGGCCCTCAGAAGCTCAGAGTTGAACACTTGGTTCACACACAGCTGGTAGAACTGTTTAGGAAGGATTAGGAGGTGTGGCCTTTGTTGTCACTGAGGATGGGCTTTGAGATTTCAGAAACCCATACCAGCCCCAGCCTTCCTCTCCCACCCATCCCCTGCCTCCAACCTATAAATCTGATGTAAGCTCTCAGCTACTGCCTGCTTACTGCTTGCCTGCATGCCTGCTTGCTGCCACGTTTTCCGCCATATGGTCACAGACTCACTCTCTGAAACTGTAAGTAATGTAAATGCTTTCTATTATAAGCTGCCTTGGGTATTGTAAGGATTCAGGCATCATGCTGGCCTGGCCCTGTCAGCTGACAGAATGCACTCAGGCAGTGCCCTGGTCAGCCCAGGGTTCCATGAGTACCAGTCTGTACTCAGGTGTAAAGGACCCCTTTAAAAGACAGACCCCACCCACTTACGCTCTTTTGCTCTCTTCTGCTGTCTCCCCTCTCCTCTCTTTTCTGCTCCTGTCTCCCTCTTCTCTTCTATCCTCTCTCTGTGTCTCTTTACTTCTTTTCTCTTCCCTTCCCCCACCCTCCCCTTTCTAATAAAACTTCTCACTCAAGCTCTGTCTGCCTGGTGTGTTTGTCCCCCATCTTGGTCACCCTCGCCAGCCAGGGAATCCACCACCATGGTCCCCCACGCAGGTCCCCCTTCCAGCTTTATCCTAACATCGGAACAAAAGCACAACAGGTATGGTGTCTCTTCACAGCAACACAACAGTAACAAGAGACACCAGCGTCCCCCTGAAGGGCCCCTACATCTGTCCCTCACACACACTGGATGTACCTTCATGGCGACTGTCACTCAGGGATATCAGGAGCTGCCCTCCTAAGCTGTGAGCTTCAGAATTCACTCGCTCAGCAAGCATTTTCTCAGCACCTACTCTGCAAAAGGCACTGTGGCAGCCATGTGGGAGACATAAGAATGAATCCCACACAGAGCTTGTTCTATTCGGAGAAGCAAGCTTATCAATACCAAAAGGCGGTAAAGGGACAGCATGGGCTAGGGACAGCTCGGGGGCAGAGTGGTTGCTAGCATGCTCCAGGTCTTGGGTTCAAGGCCTTGTACTGTGAAGACAAAACAAACATCCAGAGAGTCGCATGAGAGCTCTAGAAGGCCAGGCGGCCAGCCGGGGAATTTAACACTTCTGAGCATGACACTCGGCCCCGAGACACTAAAATGAATGCTACATCGCCCCTGTCTTTGAGGGCCCTAAGTCTAGAAGGAAAACAAAGGCATGTATACAGATTATCTACAATGCCTTGAGTACTAGCACGGGAATGAACAATGAATAAACAAAAAGATGCTAACAGAAGTACAAGTCGGCCTGGGACCTACAGGAAGGAGGTGCTGCTTTGGCTGAGTAACAAATGATGAGTAAGCCAGGTGAAGAAGAGATCTGAAGGGGTCAGAAAAGTCAACTCCAAAGGCTCTGGGATCCTGTGCATCCTGGGAGGGCAAGTCTAGAGGATCAAATACTGGGACAGGTGGAAACAGACTCCAGGAGAGGAGGTGGGAGAACACGCCACTTGGGATGCAGACTGCAGCTACAGGTGTCCCCAGGACCAAGAAGTGTTCCAAAAGAATGCAGAGGCCCAGGAAGGCAGGGGGGGTATGGGGAGGGGGCACGGGGGGGGGGCGCTCAGGGTATAGAGATCACTGGCTAAAAAGGAACAAGGCCTACTGCAACCCACATGCAGAAGGGAGATGTGTGACCCAAGATCAAGGTGACTCGAAGCAATGCATAAATTAAGGTGTTTCCAAAAAGAAGGGAGAAGGGCTGGGATGTAGCTCAGTGCTGAAGTGCTTGCCTGTCAGGAAAGCCTGGCTTTGTTACACAGCACCACATAAAACCAGAGGTAGAAGCAGGAAGATTGGAAGTTCAAAGCCATCCTTAGCTATGTAGGCGTTTAAGTCCAGTCTGGGCTACGTGAGATCATGTCTCAAAGGGGGTGGGAGACAAAGTCACTGCAGGAGCCTGATGCACTTCCTCATGACCTAACGATCCCATTACCCAATGGGATCAACCCCTCAGATTCCAGGTCTTGGCTGGAAAGGAATCTCCCTCTGGGAGTAGGGGCCCACAGCTCTCTCATCTGGGCTGAAGAAGGGTCCATGTGAATCTTAACATCTGAGGGTGCCCCCACCTTCCAATCCCACACGTCAGAACTGGGGGTGAGGTTGCCAGCAGGGTATCTCCCCCGCCCCCAGGCTGGGCTCCTTTCAAATTCTAAGCACGAGCCTCCTGGTACAGAAACAAACACACAAGCAAAGCTCCTTCCAGGAGGATGAAGTTCAGTTAAACCATCATCCTTCTCTCCCCTGGCTTCTCCACAACACACCCCCTTCCTTTGCTTGGGCTTCCATCAGGGGTCTCAGGATCCTAGCCCAGGGTCAGGGGAGTGGCTTTTCCAAGGCAGACCTTAGGGACAAGTGTAAATCCTCGTGACACTAGGCTGCCCCCGCACTGCAGCAGCCCCAGACGAACCCCTCCACTCCCAGCACCTGCTCCCATCCCCCAGTCCCTCACATCCTGACTAAGAGGCCTCAGCCAGAGAGGACTAAGGAAACTCATCTAACCAGTTTCCTGGGAAGAGAGGAGCCTTCTCCCTCAGTTAAGAGCACACAAAGACCAGAATTTCGACCGTTGCCTCACCTGTCGCCAATCCTCAGAGGACACACAGTACACAGGGCAAGGAGAGGCACGGCCCCAGGGGAGAGAGAGGTCTTCATACACATGTGACGGAAACAGTGACCCCACACAAAGACCTCCACGCTGGTTCCTGCACCTGCTGCCCGGAGCTTCATGAATGGTAGGTGCTGGCCCCATCCAGCCCGGCACCCATTGGGGTACCCAGGACCTCCTCTACCAATGGTGCCACTTGATTTCATCCAAAACAAACCACCTCCCCATGGATCTGGGAAAAAGGAAGCTTCAGGAAGAAGGGAGAGATTACGTTTTCCCAGTGTGCACGTTCTGTGTATGGGTAGGAGAGCAGTGGGATCACCCAGGATCTTCTCCAGCCACCCAACTGTGAATGTTCACAGAGGCCTCTGAAGTCCCCAGCAAAGCACTCCAAAAGCCACAGCAATGTCTGCCCGTTTTCCAGGCACATGACCAAACCAGAGCAAGGTAAGCAGAGGCCACTCATCTACACCTGAACCAGGCATGGTCCTCCGTTTCTGAACCTCCACGGGAGACTCTGCCTCGTGCCCCAAACTTGTTGCTGTTCATGCAACCCCAGAGGTTGCCAGGCAAGGCTTTAGAGTACCAGAGTCCCACCTGCACCCCATTTGAACCCGCTTGGCCTGGTCCCAGAGGGTACCTACCGCTTTCCTCAAAAGGGCTCCCATCCCAACACAAAGAGGAGTACTGGGAAGGTGGCCAGGGGTCGGGGAGTTGCATTGTCTCCGGAGCACGGCAGCCCAGCAGTTAACAGGCTCAGGCTGGGCAAGCAGCAAACTGCCACCAACAGCCTCGGGAATTAAAGTGCCCGCTGCTTCCTGTGGAACCTCGTCAATAAATGTCCTATTCAGAACCAGTTCCGTGTGTGGGTCATGCTTCCTGCATTTCTCTCATTCCTGATTGCTGGGGGGCCACCATGGAAATGTAGCTTCCCACCGCAACTCAGCAAGCTCCTGACAGGTAAGGACCCAGGCCACCGCCCCAGGGGGTAAGCGCCACGCATCTGAGGACCACAAGTATCTCCAGAGACTAAGCACCCGGGACACTAAATGCAGGAAGTCAAACGCTGAAGATTCAAACAAAGCCAGATCAGTCACCAGCTCAACAATGCTCCATTTATGGGACACCTCCCCCCACTCAGGCCCTCACAGCCCGCCCGAGGCGATTAACCCTTCTCACAACAGCAAGCTGGAAGGTGAGACAGTAGACACCAATATCATCCTTGCTTTACCAGTCAGGAAAACTGAGGCACAAACTGTTCCCAGATAACAAACTAAAATCTCAGGCAACGTTTTATGAGGACGTACCAGGCACTGCTCTGACATACTTGCTATGCAGTTTCACAACACACCCCCACTCAAGGCCACGCAGCTAGGAAAGTGGGGAGCCAGGGTTTGTTGGAATCCAGATCTCTGTGCAATTCATTCACAAGCAGCACACGCCTCCCCCTCCTCACACGCAGGACCCAGGAGCAGGGAGCCAGAAAGGAATCCTGATGGGCCATCCCTCAGGTGCCCTCGAGGGATAACTTATTTGTTTGTTTATTGCGTCTTTTAAAAATTAACATTTTGTGGGGGAAAGTTCCCACACAGTGTAACAACCTCAGAAAGAGGCCCAAACAGAGTCACCTGGGAAGTCCTAACTCACCGGCAGATGCTTCCAGAAAGAAATCACTTGGGAGAGCACAGAAGACAGCTGAGGGCAAACACACAGTGCCGTTCTTCTGCCACAGGCTCTGCACTTGGTGAGGGTCGAGATTTCTGTGAGTGTCCTGCCACTCACAAACACAGATGGCAAGTACGGGTCTTCCAGGCTTGTGTCCCCAGGTGTTGACTACTGTGCTGGCAACTGTAAGGAGTCGTCAGAAGGTGGCTGATGTGGAGAGATGCTATTTTGTGGGTGACTGTGGTGGAAGGAAAGAGGTGGCCTCCTTGCAGAGACAGATACAGACTTGGGAGTTCGGGGTAGGGGCGTAGCGCACTTGCCGGCTGCCTGGCCATACTCAACCCAGCAGATGCTACAAGAATGGAGGCGGAAGTAACTTTTCAGTAGTAGAATGCTGGCCTGGCTCGTGGGAGGCCCAGGACTCAGTCCCCCCAGCAAAGTCGGAGGATCACTCACGTTTGAACACAGTATAAATCAATTGCTAGGTGCTGAGGACAGGGCAACATGAGCAACACAAAGCTGCTTCTCAAAGAACTGAGGTGACAGTGGATAGATGGCCACACCAGTAAACAGCTGGCATATTTCAGGGTAGCACTAAGTGACAAGCAGAAGAAAAAAACACAGGAATAGTGTGACGGGTGGATGGGACCTTTGTTAGGTAGAGGGGTGGGGTGAGGTGTCTAAGATGACTGTTGAGACATACACAGTAAACAGCAGCCAAACAGGCAAAGCCTTCTAATCTTTTCCTCTACCCCACCTCAACCATCCACTTCCACGCAATACAAGCCCAGACCTAATTGTCACCAGCAAATACAATCAAATATCTTGCTTTGAAGTGCCTGTCTCTCTGTGTCCCATGACTGCAAGGAGCTGGCTAAATAGCTCCATGGATAAAGGCAATTTTCTGCTAAGCCAGATGACCTGACTTATCTCTGGGACCCACAAAGTTCCAGAAGAACCAACTCATAAGAAGTTATTTTCAGAATTCCACATGCAGGCCAGAGCATGAGCATAACCCCCAACACACACACACACACACACAAGAAAGTATGGGCAACTCCTTGATGGCAATCAATGAATAAAACAGCACAAACAATGCAAATACTAGAATAACACAAACTACTGAATGGTCCAGGAGGAAACAAAATCTGACAACACAGGTAGCTATTTATAAATCGAAAACTTAAAATAAAAGCCCAGGACTTGCTTCAATGGTAAATTATGGCAAACATTGAAAGAAACCATACCAATAATTCAAAAACATCAAAAAAAAAAAAGGAACTAACACTTCCCAAATTATTCAGATTATGGTTTCCTGTGCCATCAAGACCAACATAAGTAAAATCCAGATTATAAAAGGTAAAATTATCTCTTTCGAGATGGCAAGTAAGATACATAGAAAGATCAATAAAAGGTTTCAGCAATGTAACAGGATACAAAAATCAGTTCTGATAACCCCAACACTTAGGGGGCAGAAACGGAGGGGGCGGGGGGGGGGGGGGCACAGTGCACTGGAAACCAATCTGCCCTACAGAGTAAGTTTCAGGCCAGCCTGGGCTACACAGCAAGACCTTGTTTCTGAAAACTACAAAGCAGGGAAGAAGGCTCAGTGGTCAGCCATCTCCAGGGTATCTGACACCCTCGTCTGGCCTCCAGAGATACCCAACACATGGCACACAATGACATGTGTTCCCATACAATCCTGAAAAGTCTGGAGATGTAATTAAGAAGACAACCCAGGGTAGTGAGAAGGCTCAGCAGCTAAATCACTTGCCAGACACACCTGATGGACCACCAGAGTCCAGTTCCTGGGCCCTGGAAGGAGTGAAATGCAGGTTGCCCTCTGACCTCAAGTAGCCCAATAAATAAAATAACTTTTAGATTTATCAGTGTATGTGTTTAAAGTGTATGGGTATTGTGTCTACATGTATGCACACCGAAAGAGGAAGGACATTGGATCCCAAGGACGACAGTTAGAGATGGTTGTGAGCTTCCATCTGGATGCTGGAATTTTAGCTCAGGACATCTGGAAGAGCAGTCAGATCTCTTAACCACTGAGCCATCTCTCCAGCTCCATAAATAAATAAGGGGGGTGGGGTTTGCACACCATTAATCCCAGAAGCAGGCTCTCTGTGAGTTCAAGGCCATCTTGGTCTACATAGTGAGTGCCAGGACAGGAAGAGCTTTGTAGAGAGACCTTGTCTCAAAAACTAAAAATAAAAAATTAATAAATAACAAAAAATACAAAAGAAAAAGAAAAAATACAAGACTGATACACTGATAGAAACTAAAATACTGTTGAAAGAAATGAAAAAGCTGGGCAGTCATGGCAGACCCTGTTAGATCCAGCACACAGGAAGCAGAGGCAGGAGGATCTCTCTGAGTTCAAGACCAGCCTGATCTACAGTGTGAGTTCCAGGAGAGCCAAGGCTACACAGGAAAACCCTATCTCAAAAGAAGAAAATAAATTAAAGCACACCAAATGAACAGAAAGTCATTCATAGTCTATCCATACTGAGCACTTCACACTGTTAAAAATGACAATTTTCTTCTTTGGCAACTGCTGACAAACTTAGCTGCAGATTTGGCTCTCCCCCTACAAAGCACAGTCATCAAGACTGCACTACCCTCATAGAAGAACACATAAGCCAAAAGAACAGAGTAGAGGACAGAAATAAAACTTTATTTACAGTCAGTGGGATTTTAACAAGCTAATTCAGTGTAATTGGTGGGGTCTTGTTAGAGAAAGCAGGTCACAGAGAAGCAGAGGCAGGTGAATCCCCAGGAACTCAGGGCAGCTAGCTCAGTGCACACAGCAGCGAGCAAGGGACCCTTTTCTTAAGCAAGGTCAGAGACAGAGAACCACATCCAAGGTTGCTGTCTGACCTCCACAAGCTCACACATGAACATGCACACATACGTACACATATGCACACTCATACACAAATATTTTTTTTAATTAAATACTGGGTTACCATAAGACCCAACAATCCTACTCTTAGGTAAATCATTAACATATGCCCACACCAAAATGTTTACACATTACATAACCAAATGTTCACAGCAGCATTACTCACTTTTAAACTTTATTTACTTATTGGCAATGCTAGGGGTCAAACCCAGGGGCCTTGTGCAGCTAGGCAAGTACTACTAAGCTATGGCCCCATGCAACACCACTACTCAGAATCGCTAAAAAGCTGAAACAGCCTCACAAATAATTGTTTTCTAAAGCCCTCTTAACCTACGATGATACTGAGTGTGGTGGTTCACGCCAGGGCTACCCAGAAAAACCCTGTCTCAAAGAAAGGAAAGGCGGGAGGGAGGGAGGGAGGAAGGGACAGGAGAGAGAAATATCCATCACGTCATAAGTGAACAAAATATAATATATCCACACAATGCCAATTTTTTTACACTTTTTTTTTTTCAAGACAGGGTTTCTCTGTGGCTTTGGAGGTTGTCGTGGAACCAGCTCATAACTCACAAAGATCCATCTGCCTCTGCCTCCCAAGTACTGGAACTAAAGGCGTGCACCACCACTGCCCGGCGGCTGCCATGTTTTAATAAATATGAACTATATCATAATGAAACTAAAAAAATAAAGAAGGAAAACATTAAAGACAAGCCAATGGGTATAGACAATCCAGTAAGCAATGGAGAGAAACTGGCTAGTGTTCTGTAAAAATTAAAATCATTTCTGCATTACAAGGACCACGACTGCACCCCAGAATGACGCTTAGACATCAGAACATATGCTAAAGCTCTCTTGTCCTGCCAGGGCCAAAAACCAGCGATTGGGAAATGCATTCCAGGTACATTTAAAATGGGGGTGCAGGGGGTAAAATCTGTAACATTTTATTCCTATAAGAAATGAGAGGGGGGAAAAAAAGAAATGAGAAAAATAGCTAGGCAGTGGTGGTGCACGCCTTTGATCCCAGCACTTGGGAGGCAGAGGCAGGTGGATCTCTGTGAGTTCAAGGCCAGCCTAGTCTACAAAGTGAATTCCAGGACAGCCAAGGCTACACAAAGAAACCCTGGTCCAATAAATAAATAATAGATATGAAAACTTAATATAAATAAATGAATGATAAATATGAAAACTTAAAATCCAGGACCATTAAGCACCACGACCACATAGTTCAGCACCCTCAGCAGAGCTCAGAACCCAAACAAAGGAGCAAATATCAGTGGGATAGGTGAGAGGGCTGCTCCTCCCTGTCATTTTCTGGCTGCACACTTGGCGCGCGCGCACACACACACACAAAAACACTAGTAGGTGCAGAAGATGCAAGCGCCACCCCGGGGTACCTGGCAGCCTATTCTGTGGAACTGAATTAAGTGAGAACCTATCCCAACTCTACTGTAACCCAAACCCAGGCTCAGCCCCACAGAGACAGGACAGAGAGCAATCCAAACCACACCTGCGGTTTCAAAACACTGGGAGAGGGCTAAGAGCACATGGCTCTGGAGCCGTTAGAAAGTTCAAATCCTGAGTTAGGGGTGTGGCTGAGATGGATAGCTTTCACAGCAAGCAGAAGACCCTGGGCTCATTTCCAATGCCACAAAGGAAAAAAAAAAATTTAAAGGGTAAGGAAAGTTCAAATTTTATCTTTACTAAGTGTCAGCAGAGATCCTGGGCAATTCACCAGACCTTGACAGGACTTGGGAGTGTGAGATCACCGCCCAGTTCTCAACATCTCTTAAGATCCCAGCCAACCTAACTGGAATCTTTAAAACGATGTTTTATACTTCCTTGCCTCCCCGAAACGCAGTTAAGGATGCATAGCTTCACCTTTTCTTCATGAGTCAGGGTCACAGCTGCTAGCCAAGCGTCCATCATCTCGCTGATGATCCCCAGGAGGAAGGTATGTCAAGCCATTCCCTGCAAACAAATGACCCTGGGTCCTTCCGCTAGGATGGGCTTTTCCCGGTGTTTCAGTTTCAGCCCGCTTTCATTGCCAACTCGCTGCTCCACAGTTTTTCTTTCTATTCTGGCTTGCTCACAGCACTCTCACTTGCTACCTATCTGCAATGGGCTCCGACACAAGACACAGGCTATGGATAGAAGTTAAACAGGCTCTGAGGAGGCTGCTGTGGATTTCATAGGCATCTCAACCTCTGGCTGCATGCCCTTCTTGACTATGTGCAGATGAGTCGGATGGAGAGGGAGGCTGCCACACAGCTGGGAGTGGTGCTATGGGATATTATGGGACATATATTCAAAGCTGTAAGCACACCCTGCTGTCCTCTTCTGGCCCAATTTGCATGGTGGTAAACTCTGCAGCAGGCCTGGGAATGTGGGTTCCAGTGACTGCAGGTTCCTTTACACTTTACAAGAGGCAAGAATACCAGGCTGCCTGCATCACTGCCTTGCCCGGGCAGGTTAAAACTGGAATCTTATGTCCTGATCACTTACTTTAGGACAAGAACAGATCATTTGTAAACCAGGCATGGTGGCTCACATCTGTAAACAACACTTGGAGGATGAGACAGGAAGATTGTAAATTCAAGGCCAGACTGGAGATTAGAGAAACACAAACAAAAGTGAACATGAAAACTTCATTCCTAAGATTTACCGCACAGTAGCATAAAGCTTATTTGACAAGTATTCTTTTTGTAATCCTACCATGTACAGGCACTAGGGGGGCAGCAATGACCTACACAGGGAGACTGCAAAAACACTAGTTCCCCTTTAATAAATATTTGTCATCTGTTGCTCGTCACTGGTTTACACACACACACACACACACACACACACACACACACACACACACACACACACAAAAGAG
This sequence comes from Cricetiscus sungorus, assembly GCA_030556225.1. Classification (NCBI taxonomy): domain Eukaryota; kingdom Metazoa; phylum Chordata; class Mammalia; order Rodentia; family Cricetidae; genus Cricetiscus; species Cricetiscus sungorus. The sequence goes on from JANBXA010000588.1 coordinate 32,691,244, forward strand.
AGAGAGAGAGAGGAAGAGAGAGAGAGAAAGAGAGAGAGAGGAAAAGAGAGAGAGACAGAGAGATGGAAAGACAGAGAGAGAGAAAGGGAGCGGTGTCTTCATAGCCTTGAAAGTAAAAGCTATGAGCTTTTTTAAAAAGGCTTATTTATTTCTGTCTTATATGTATAGGTTGTTTACCTTCATATACAACTGCGTGCAGTGTCTGTGGAGACTGGAAGAGGCTGTCATATCCCCTGTAACTGGAGTTGTAGACAATTGCTAGCCACCAAGTAGGAAACAAACCCATGTCCTTTGGAAGAGCAGGCAGTGCTCTTAACCACGGGAGCCATCTCTCTAGCTTAAAAAAATAAAAGTCAGTCCTACAATGGTGGCACACGCCTTTAGTCCTAGCACTCCGGGGGCAGAGGCAGGTGGATCTCTGTGAGTTCAAGCCAGCCTGCTCTACAGAGAAAGTTCCAAGACAGGCTCCAAGGCTACATAGAGAAACCCTGTCTCGAAAAACCAAAATTAACTAACTAAATAAAAAAAGCCATCTTGACTACATAGAAACATACTGTCTCAAAAATTGTTTAAAGGGTAGGAGAGCCAGAGTAGTAAGTCGGTCAGTAGAGTGTTTGCCTACCATACATGTAGCTGAGTGTTCAATCCCTAGCATTGCATATAAGCCAGACGTGATGCTAGGTGCCTGTAATCAGGCAGTCTGGAAGTTGAGAAAGGCCTGAAGCTCAAGGTTACCCTCAGTCATATGTGGAGGTCCCATGTTAGCTCGGGATAAAAGAACAAAGTCAATTTTAACATCAGTTTTCAAGCAGCTCCAGTACCTGCCAAATTCATCTACAAAGATAGAGCAGGAGACCCTCTTGGGATCAAGAGGAAAACAAAAACTGACATCTCAGTGGGTAGAGGGCACCTGTCACCAAACCTAACAACTTGAGTTCAACTCCTGGGTCCTACATGGTAGAAAGAAAGAAGCCCCACACACTCTGAACACACACACACACACACACACACACACACACACACACAACCAAATACATAGAAGAAAATGTGATTTTATTTTTCCCTTAAGTCTTTTTCTTACATTCCTCTCTCCCATCTCAACTCAGACTCCAGCAATCAGAGAAATTCCTAGGATTCTCACTATGTTTCTAAAAAGGCTGCAGTACCCGGCACCTTCCAGAACCCTGTTCAGTTTCTATGTTCAGCCCTTGAGGCTGTTCAGCGTGGAATAGTCCTTCCTCGTCCTTGACATTAAATACAAGCATTCTCACCAAGTGCCAGCCAAAACAGCTATCAGGGTATTGGTCTCCTTTTAATTTGCTTTCTCAGATGGCGACCGTTCACCCAGCGTGGACTCGCGCCTGCACTCTTCCCACAGCACTGGAGCAGACGACACCACCAAGCCAGGATCCCTCTCGGGTGGAACCCCAGCGCCAGCCGGCTGTGCCCTAGAGATTGGCTTTGTACTCTTCTGTGCTCCGAATGAGAACAAGGATGAATGAAGCCCTATTCCTGCTCTCAGAGAGCTTTTAATCAAAACAAGCCAACAAGGCCAGGCATGGCAGTGCTTGGGAAGCAGAGGCAAGGGGGTCACTGTCTGGGGTGGGGGTGGGGGAGTTCTGGGTCAGTCAGACCCTGTTTCACAGGGAGAAAAGAACCCAACAAATCAGTTAGCAAGCCACGCTGGTTCCCGAACACCGGAGTGGTGAGCATCTCCAGGGTAGCCTCCTGCTGATGTCCGGACCCAGTCTTTTTTCTTTTGTGTACTAAAGTCACAAACAAGCTCGAGGTAGGCAGGGCCCTCTTTCTAACTTCCTCTATACAAACTGACAGTCTCCCAAAGTTCCTTCATCACAGGGCGGGCCTGTGCGTACTTGCTTGCAGCAGCCTGAGAGGAGTGGTCTGGCTGACAAGCACTTCCCTAGGCCTGGCCCCTGCACAGGGCATCTTTCACTTCCTGCACAGGAGCAGGGCCCCCAGGAAACCGCTGGCCACAAGCTTTGGCAACAGCATTTTAGATTAAACCCCTCTGGAGGAGGAGGATGGCTCTAGCAGACACGGGAAGAGAGCGTCACGTGGGTTGGGTGGAGATACTTTGGATTTGCAATTCTCAGAGTTGAGATTTTTAGAGCCCAGGAAAGAGAAGCCAGTCTAGGCAACACCACAAGGCTCTGCTAATTTCTGGGCCAACCAAATGGCTCAGTGAATAAAGGTATTTTCCACCAAGCCTGATGGACTAAGCTTGATCCACAGGACCCTCGAGGTAGGAAGACTCCCATTTGTAGCTCATTCTGGTCTCTGGAAACCCTTAGCAAAAGTCTTTTCCGGGTGCCTCAGACCTGCTATCGGACTGCCTGTCATCTTTGTGCATTCTCCTTGGAGAGTCTGCTCACAGTGTACACCCCTCCCCTTGCCCTCCCTTACCCCTTGTTCTTGATACAGCCCCACCCCCTGTGTAAAGCATCTACGCAGAGAATGAAGATGAAGGATGGAGAGCCTTCAGGACTGTGAGGCCAAGTGACAAAGGTGGGAGCCACCAACTGACTGGACGCAGGGGGATTCCAGAGTGAGGCAAGCCAGGCCTGCTCTGGGCCACCCTGTCTATCTGAGGGACAATGGCCAGCACACATCCCAACCAGCTGAATCCAGGGTAGCAGAGAAAGACTCTGGGCTAGATTGGCTCAAGCTTTCTAGCCACCCTCCTTTGGAATTCCCTGCCCCTTCCCAGTACTTAAAATGCAAATGTGCAGCTTTCTCATCCAGAGTCCTAGCACTGGCAGGAAATATCAGCTGCTACCTCTGCAGAATTCAGATAGAGGAGAATTGACTGCATAGCTCTGTGGGGCTCTCTTAAGCATTGCAGACATTTTATCTCATTGTTCATTCTCACGGTGTCACAAGTGGTAGGCACGATGACTAACTCCGCTTTACAGGTAAGAAACAGACTCAAAGGAGTTTAGTCAACAGATGGCTGCAGGGCTAGGAAGTTGTCAAACTGAGTTTTAAATCCAGGTCAGTCCAACTCCAAACCCTGATCCTAAATGTCACATCAGAATGCTGACCTGGGTCTCAGGAGGCAGATGTCCAGCACACACAGAAAATATCTCCCCGGCTGATGGACTCCAAAGCCCCTTCCTTAGGGAACAACTGTCATTCTCTCCCTTCCATGACAATTCCCACTGACTTTCCCTGCCATTCTTTCCTGCTAACTGTAAGGCTTGTCCAATGACCCATCTTGTTTTCTGACAGCTGCCCCCAGTAGAATTCATCTCCACCAGGTCAATTGCTAAAAACCATACTTTGTTCACTGCTGTGTCCCAGCTACCCAGCATTCTCACATAGAGGATGTTAAATAATAATGGGTGAATACCTAAAATAGATATAAGATGCACGGATGTAAGGAGGGAAAGAGAAGAGAGTGAAGTATATATACAGGGGAGTGTTGGAGGTCCCAGGATGAGCCTGCCAGATCTGTCGACCCAAGAGACTGCTCCTGAGTTTTTCCACTGTAATTCCTAGCTTCCAACACCCCCCCCCGCCCTGGAGCTTCTAGAAACTGGGGGAGGAGGGTAACGAGAAAGGCATGCTACAGCTCTTGAACAAAGGCCTGTGGACATGCAGCTGGCCAGAGAGGCGGGACAGGGCAGTGGCCTGTGCCAGAGGGACAGCCCAGGATGGCTGGACTGAAGTCAGCCTTCAGCACAGCTGCAAAAGTGACACCCCCCATCACCCAGTCCCCACCACCCCCAACACAACAGAGGACAACTTCACAATTAACCTCCAGGGCTGGTGGCAGATGTAGCACCCTCCCAGTCTCGGGACCACAGCCTGCACGGGGTTCTGAGAGTGGATGGGAGTAGGGATACAGGCCTTACATCTGGGACCCACATTTTATCCCCGTCCAGGTCCAGTCATCTCTCGGGCCATGACCTTTGGCCTGTTCTGGTGTAAACACAGTGACCCTGAGATAGCAGCAGAGTTGGTAAGGCCAATGTTTACTCTGAGACTAAGATATTACAAGCCAGAGAGTAAGCTGCCACCACTGGCTCCTGGTGTCCAATATCACCTGTGTTACACATGGGGAATTTCCAGCAAACACGTAAGGCTCCCTACTACACTGCATTTCTTTTTTTTATAGGAATTTATGGGACACTTCCCACATCATTACCACATCCCCTATAAAGAAAAACAGGTTCTCCGTATGGAAACTGAGTCAGAAAAGATAAGAAAACTGGGGAGGGGGAGGGGGAATCTGGTCACAGACGAGTGATGTACTCAAAACGCCTCAGACGCCTTGATCTCCGATGTAAGGCAAGAGGGCAAGCATTAGAACCCACTGGACTCTCGGGCCAGTGGCCCACCCACCCTCCTGGTTGTGCTACCTCCAACAGAAAAGCCCCAGAGCTACTCTAACACAGATAGACCAGACCAAGCGGAGAGGGAGAACCGCCACACTCCATCCCCAATCCCCAGCGCCCTGTGGGTAAGGCTGGGAAGGGAGGGCCAGTAGAGGCAGCAAGTATGTGTACAAACGGGAGGTGGGGTCTGTGAGCCACCCAGTGAGCCCAGTACCACACAGGAATAACAGTAGTAACAGAACAGTTGACTTTCTGGCGTTTAGTCGCTAGGTTTTGATGCTGAGCTTTCATGACCCAAGATTCCAGTGTAGCAAAGGGAGGATTGGAAAGGAGCTCCTCCGAAGGAAGCATCTTCTCGCTCTCAGGACTGTCATTATACTCCACGCTAATTATTTCTTGAGCAAGGGCCATGTGACTGGAATGTGTGAAGAGGCACAGCTTGGGAGACTGGGAACCCCAAGACTCTGGAAGGTGCTATGGTGCCTGTAGGTTCCGGGGTGGGGGAGGGGTGGCTCAGAGAAGCCTAATACCCCCCACATCTACCAAGAGTTTAGTGATTGACTCTGAAATGGACACTCTTCCTCAGTCTTTAGCACCACCCCACAAAGCCGCTTTTCTCCACCCTACAACCATTACATTGCTCGTTCCGTTTTTTTGTTTTTTTTTCCTCCCTTTGTTTTCAAAAGTAGCTCCAGAATAAACGTTGCCACCGAAGCAGCATCTTAAACAACTGAAGCTTGCAAGCCTTGTCAGAGCTTCCCAAACTGAAGGTCTCTGAGCGAGGGTGCAAAAAACCAAACCAGTTGAAGGAGTGCGACGGCTAGGTTGTTAGGGGCACCCAGCGAGGGGGCTCTAGGCTTGCAGATCCTGAACACTGTTTCTAGCACCCACTCTAATCAGCCTAGATAGGCAGCGGAGATTCCCAGGAGCAAGCACGATGTGGCACCAACCCGGAACAAGCTGAGTACCTACTTCTGGGCTGGCGGGGACCAGAAGCGAGTCCTTCTAGAAGGGCCCACAGTCCGGAACAAGCACTAAACCCCTGACGCCCGTGCACTCAAGGATACTGAGGAGGAGAAAACGTCGAGGGCTGCCCGGATTTTAAACTCTGCGAAGCCACCTATACTGCTTTGGTTTCCGGGGTGGGGACAAAAAGTGACTCCCCTTACGACCTTCCCGCGCTCCAACCTCCTCAGAGTGTGTCCGAGGAAACCCTGGACCAGGTCCTCATCCCACAGAAAGCTAGCCTGGGATCCCCGAAGAGTGCCGCCAATCGCGCGTGGGCAAATGGAGAGGGGCGAACCCGGGAACACTCACCGAGCGGTGGCCGCCCCGCCGGCTCGCGGACGCACAGAGCGCGCGGGGCTGCCCAGGTGGCGCCGCGAAGCGGGCGCGAGTTTGAAAGTCGCTCTCGGAAGCGGCTGGAACCGCCGGCCACTCCCGCCCACGGCTGGCCGCTCCGCGGTCCCAGCCTCGTCCCGCTGCGAGCACCGGACTTCGGGGGTCCCCAAAACGCGCACGGCTCCCCAACACTCCGCAGGAAGTTGCGGCAGAACCGAGCCCAGGCTGCAGCGGGAGGGAGGGATTGAGGGAGGGAAGGAGGGAGAGAGCCAGGGAGGGGCGGACCAGGAATGTTTCCAGTGGGTGGAGACTGAGCTGGCGGCTGCGATCCAGCAATTGGCGGCTCTCTGGGGGCCCCGGGAACCTTCCTGGCGCGGCGAGCGAGCTGGGGCTCGGGCTGGAGGCAGCCGACCGCGTGGCTAATGATTAACGCGCGCGACCGGCCGTGTGGGCCCCGCTGGCCACCCCCACCCCCGCCACCTGGAGCTCCAGGATCCCAAGACGCACGTGGTGGGGTTGGGTACCCTAGTGTCCCCAGCCTGATCTCACGCCGAAAGGGCGGCCCAAACCTCCAGACTAGGAAAGACACCTGGCTCAGTCCCCTGGGCTTTCCCAGGTGAAAGGACTGGCTGGATGGGAAAAGGACGTTCTGGCCCTACTAGAGCAGGTCACCAGGGCCGCTAAGTCAGAAAGGCTCGTCTCGAATTCCTCACCGAAACTAGGTCTCGGTGGCACCTTTACAGTGGTAAAAATCTTGCCTTCTGAGGAGAGATAAGAAGCGCTTTACTTGGGGCTCGGTGGGGCGGCCGGGGTGGGGGTGGGGTGCTGTTAGTGAGAACAGAAGATTGAGGAACCAGAGTGACAGGACCCCATTTGGAATGTGATCTGGGTATCAAAAAGAGGCTGCGCGGGGAAAGTAGAGGATGGGAGGTGAAGGTACACAAGGGCATAGAATATGGACAAGTTGTGGGCAAGAACACACACCTTTGTGTTTGCTGGCTTGTTTTTTAAGCAGGATCTCAATTAGCAGAGACTGGCGGGGGTGATCTTGAACGTAATAGTTCTCCTGCCTCTACCTGCCGAGTGCTAGGATAACTGGAGTGTACCACCACGCCCTAATTATTGTTTTTACTTTTTGTTTGAGGCAGCGCCACACTTTGTAGCCCAGGCTAGCTCCGAACTGTAGGCGCTCCTTTAGAGTACTGCAATTATAGGTGTGCGTTAGTACGCCACACTAAGCATAAATCTTTCAGCGGTAAAGATCATAGGGGAGGGGAGGGGAGAGACTGTCCCAACACCCACCAGGAGGAGGGGTGGGAGCCCAGGGTGAGACCACAGGAGAGTCGTAGGACTCCCGGGTTAGACGCTGGCACCAGCTCCATGGAACAGGAACACCAGCATTTAGAAGGCCAGGTGTAGACAAGAGAGGATCCTAAATGGCTTATAGAATCCCCTCCACCACTACCCTTAAAAAATAAATAAATAAATAAGTAAATAATAAAAACGCTGCTCCAGGGAAAAGCAAGCACCTAGTGATTTACAGGAGGGGCGGGGCGGGGCGAGAGGAAATGGCTTTTAGGTGGCTTTGAAACGGGATCTCTGGGTAAGGTGTGGACAAGCCTGTGTCCTTGCTCCTGACTGAGGGAGGCGCTCCGCCTGGCGGGACCAGAAAGTTAGGCCCACTTAGTCCGCAGGTTAGGCCTGAGGAATGGCAGGCTAGAAGGCAGCACTGGTGAGAGCCAAAATTGCCAAAAAAGGGGAGGTAGAGATAAAACTACAGGGTGGGATGGAAAAGTGAGATGCCCCACTCCTTCCTGCCTTGAACTTTCCTGGGTTTCTGGTTTCTTCTCTTAAATCTAACAGTCCTTTCCTACTTACCTTAACTCCAGTTTCCAAAGACGTCCTCCCACCCCGAGACTTTTGAATGCACACCTTCTCAGCTAGGAAAAATGGCTACCAATTGCTCTGTACTTTATAGCCACTACGGTAGGAATACAAGGTAGAGTACACCTTTTTGCTCCCATTTTGCAGGAAGAATACTGAGGCTCTGAGGAGAGAGTAGTCTGGCCAAGATCACGCTGTCAGCCAAAGAGTATTCTGACAGGAGCCTGAGGGGTAGACACTGGAGTGTTTATTGTGTTAGCCTTACTTTGAGAATTTTACAAGAAGAATTGCGGTTGCAGGAGGAGAAACTGAGGCTTGGCTATACAGCTGGCGGGTGGTAGATCCGGGAGTCATTAACAGGGAAAACAGCTTTTCAGCAGCGCCTTCTCCATCCACTTCCTTCTCGACACTTGTTCCTTCCAGCCCTTGATTCTAATGCCCCTCGTTGTTTCTAATTTATATGCCTGTTTCCTGAAAAGATTGTAATCTCATTTATGTAGGAAGCATTCAATAAGGCTATGCTGAAGCCAGATGAAACAACCCAAGGTTTATGAGAAAACAGTTTCCTGCCTCTGGACCAGGATCCCTAGCAGCAGCCCCCTGGCAGCTTTGAGCCTCCGCCTTCCCACCGGTTCTTGCTTCAGCCACCTCACCCTGCTATTAAATCATTTATTGTTATAATAACACCTTGAGTCTCTGTAATGCTTTTCATCTAAGGTCTCAAAGTGTCTAACAAATGCAAATTAATTCGTCTTCACAGCCCCTCCAGTAGGATGGAAGAATGGAGCTGCGCTCCCCGGTTTATGGGCGAGAAAAACCAAACAACCTAGAGTCAAGATGACTCACGAGGAACTAGTGCAGGATTTCTCATCCCTTCACCTCCTTCTGAATGAAAATTTCAAATCCCAGAGACAGAGGCCATTTGAGTTTTCACAATAAAGGACATTTCCAAACTGTCATTTCAGCTGCTCTATTGTGGACCTCAGGAAAGGGAGGGGTGTAAACACAGGAGATAGGTCCCCAGGGGCTGTGTTCCTTGGCTTTGAGGAGGAGCCATGGCTTGCTGCTACTGACATAGAATTCATCCCCAAACATGGAAGAAATCCCTCTTGAAAGAGACACTATTACATTATCCCAGTGCCTTCAGAGCTGAATTTCAGTAATGTCTCTCAAAGTGTGGTTGAGCCTAACATGGACAAGGCTCTGGGTTTGAAGCCCAGAACAATAGAAAAAAAAAAAAAAAAAAAGTGTATGTTGCATACAACAAAAGGAGAAAACAAAAAAACAAACAAAAAAAAAAAAAAACAAAACCTCACAGCATCAAACTGTTATGTATTAAAAGAATGAAGGTCTAAGTTGCAGCAGATTGCTTAGGTGACATATAGGAGGGTCTGTGACTGGGACATGGCAGTCCTGGCAGTCAGGACTACATAGTGATCTCCAGTCTGGACTATACAGTGAGACCTTGTCTTAAAAAAAGAAAGAAGCCAGCATGGTGGCACAGGCCTTTAATCCCAGTACTCTGGAGGCAGAGGCAGGCGGATCCAGCCTGATCTACATAGTTTAAGGACAGGCAAGTGTCCTCAAACACAGGAGAGAGGGGGGGAGAGAGAGAGAGAGCGAGAGAGAGAGAGAGAGAGAGAGAGAGAGAGAGAGAGAGAGAGAGAGAGAGAGAGAGAGGAGAGAGAGAGAGGGGAGAGGGGGAGAGGGAGGAGAGAGAGAGAGAGAGAGAGAGAGAGGAGGGAGAGCGGAGAGAGGAGAGCGGAGAGAGGAGAGGGAGAGAGAGGAGAAAGAGAGAGAGATTGAGATTATGAATAGATAGTTCAAAGAATGGGAGAAACTTCCTGCAAATGAGAAGGGACTTCATTGTAATCCACAAAACAAACAAACAAACAAAACCCCTACAACTCAATAAAGAGTTTTTAAACGTGTAAAGGCTCTGAATAAACATCTCCCCAAAGAAGCTATACAGATGGCCAGCAAACACATGCCAACAGCATTAGACAAGGATATGCAAACAAAACAGTGAAACACTGCTTTATCCACTAGGATGCCTGTAATCAGAAGCACGTGACAGTGAGTGTCCTGGGGACAGGGAGAAACTGCACCCCTCTTGCACCACTGATATATCAGTGTTGCAGAACAATCTGGCCATTCTTCAAAGGTTAAACATAGATTTTCCTTATGATCACAGTTCCAGTCTCAGGAATGTACCTAAAGAAACGAGAACACCTGTCCACACATAATCATGGATCATAAATGATCATAGCAGCATTATTCCTATCAGACCCACAGAAAAAACCCAAAGGGCCCTCAACTGCTGATGGTAAACAGAATGTCACGTAGGATGCCATAGAATGAAGTTTCAGTTCATGGGTGAACTTGAAAACATATTGCTGAGAAACCAATCATAAAAGGCCAGATACTGTATAGCTCCATTTATGAGATCTGTCCAGAACAGGAAGTTGGAGGACATGAGGAAGAACCCATAACCAGTCCAGGACTCTACAACATTGTGACAATTGCATTAGTTATTATAACTGTTGAGTTACACTTTTGTGTTGTGTTTAGCACCCATGCTAAACATGGAATCTCTCACTGAGATACACACTAGCCAGAACTGTACATTCTAAGTTAGAATTTAACTAGATGGGTCAGGCTGGGTTTTTTGGGGAGGAGTGGGGGGATTGTCATTATTGTTGTTGTCTGTTTGTACTGGGGCTTGAACCTAGAGTATTTGTGCATACTAGGCGAGTATGTGTCCACTGAGCTATATGCCTGACCCTTCGAGTTTTTATTTTGAAATAGAGTCTTGATAAGTTACCCAGGCCAGGCTTGAGCTAACTTCCTACCTCGACTTCCTGAGTAGCTGGCTTATGCCACCAGTCCCAGATCCACGATGCTTTGAGCTTCCTGGGGTTAAGGGACCCTCTAGCCTCCAGCCTCCTTTAAAAGTAGCTACCTCCATCTCTTTATTAGCTAGGATTCTCTAGAATTTAACGGCTCTCAATCTTCCTAACACTTCAACCCTTTAATACAGTTCCTCATGTTGTGGTGACTCCCAATTATAAAATTATTTTCGTTGCTACTTCCTAACTGTAATTTTGTTACTGTTGTGAGTCACAATGTAAATAACTGAGTTTTCTGATGGTCTTAGGCAACCCTTGAGAAAGAGTTGTGTGATCCCCCAAAAAGATCAAAACCCACAGGTTGATAATTGTTGTTTTAGAGTCAAAGAACTTATAGACAGACTCTCTTTCTACATATAAAAGGGGGATTTGTTGGAATGACTTACAGCTGATTCATTAACAGCTGGCTGTGAACAGAAAGTCCAGAAATCCAGTAGTTGCTCAGTGCAGGAGGCTCAATGTCTCAGCTGGTCTTCCATCTGTGCTGGGAGCCTGAAAAAGTGCACTGTGACATCAGTGTACTTGCTGGGAAGGTGGGGGCAAGCAAAGAGACTCTTCCATGTCCTGATACAGGCTTCCATCACAAAGGGTGGCCCAGAGTAGATCTGGATTAAAGACTTGTCTTCTCCCACCTCAAGCGATCTGGTTTAAGGTGTGTCTCCCTACTTAAAGATCCAGATTAGAAGCGGATCCTCCCAAAGGCGACACGGAGAAAGCCTGTCCCCAAAAACCAGAAATAAAAATAAATATAAAGAGGCGGCCCTTCCCGCTTTAAGTTAAGCAGAAATCCTTCACAGGTGTGCCCTCCATTTTTAGGTTTTAGCTCCAGATGTAGTCACATTGACAGCCAACAACAGCCAGCAAGGTCTCCCTGGTTGAAGCGCCGAGACTGAAGTGTGCACGCTCACATCCAGTTGGATTGTCCATTTTTAATGAGGCATCTGGGGACTGGGGAGATGATGGCTCAGTGCATGGCTGCTCTCCAGGGGATCTAGGTTTGAGTCCCAGCACCCACATGGACTGAGAGTCAGTTGTAACTCCAAGTTCCAGGGGATCTAACGCCCTCTACTGGCCTCCGCAGTCACCAGGCATGCAGGTGGTGCACAGACATTCATGCAATATAAAATAAATATATATAAACACACATAAAATAAATTGATTGATTAAAAAAAATACCATCAGGGTTTATTATCATTATTAAATGAGTAATGTTTTTTTTCAAGACAGGGTTTCTCTATAGCCTTGGTTGTCCTGGAACTCATTATGTTGACCAGGCTGGCCTTGAACTCAGAGAGATCCACCTGCCTCTGCATCCCCAGTGCTGGGATTAAAGGCATGTGCTACCACCGCCAGGCCAAACGGGTAGAATTTTATGTCATATAAGTTTGAGGCCAGTCAGGGCCATAGGGTGAAACTCAAACAAACAAACAAAAATCTGGCAACATATCAGCATCTTAGGATGCTCAGTAGTGGGAGCAGGGCAAACTCAATGCTACATCTCAGCAGAAAATGCTGTATGAAATTATAGACTCACTGGAATTCTGTGCCTTAAAGCAGTAATTCAAAGCCCTGTGTACCCAAGCTTCCCCCAAAACAAATGAAAAGGAAGGTTTAAAATTAATTCTTAAATAGGGCTGTGGCCTTGGGGGGTGGGATGGTCCCTCCTTTATTGATTACTTCCTCTGTTCTTGGTGTCAGAAAAACGCCACATCAGAATGGGGAAGAGGCTGTGGGGGAAGGGAGAAGATGTACAGCTCTCTGCCACCTCACGGGTGTCTGAAGGAAATGCACTGTTGTTTGTCTTTGTGTCTGTAACAGAGGCATTTGCCAATCACTTGCGGTTTTTCAAGAAGCAGGGAGCCCGTGTGAACCACTTCTAGAGCCCACTTATGTTCACTTCCTTATCAGTAGATAAAAGGGCCTAGTCAGCGCTCACAACACCTGAGACAGGGAGTTGGCACCCACACCTAGCCTTGGAGGCGCTGGGTTTGCTTTATACACAGCTTGCTGTTCATTCCCTGACTTCTGGCCTGTGGGCTGCTATTCTGTCTTAGTGACTGCATATAGATAAACAAGCTGATCCCTGCCCAGTGCCAAAGTGAGCAGGCGTCTGGGGTAGACCTACTGGGTGAAATGGTATTTTGAGTTGTTTGGGGTAACTTCTGGATCCTTCTGCACCTGAACTTTTCAGGCACAGGATTCATAGGAGTCACTGGAAAAGTTCTTTCCTTTTTTATCCTTTCCACTTTCTCACCATTTCTTTTATTTATTTTACGTACCAACCACAGTTGCCCCTCCTTCTTCTCCTCCCATTCCCTTCACTGGAAAATTCCCAGTTCAGGGCTGATGTAGACTGGCATTCTTTTTGTTGTTTGGTGGGTGTTTGATAGGTCTCTTGTAGCCAAGGCTGGCCTTGAGCCCCTGATCCTCCCGAACTGACGTTCTGAGAGCTGAGACCACCGCATGCCCAGCTTTAGAATGTATAGTCTTTGTTTGTTTGTTTTTAATTTGTTTGCTTTGGGTTTGTTTGTTTGTTTTTGAGACAGAGGCCCGGTGTAGTTCTGGCTGGCCTGCATCTCGCTCTGTAGACCAGGCTGACCTTGAAATCAGAGATCCACCTGTCTTTGCCTCCTAAATGCTGGGATTAAGGTGGGTGCCACCATGCCTGGCTCAGAGTGTGCATTCTTCAATGACAATTTTCTCTTTTTAATTATGTGTGTGTACAGTCACCTGCAGAGGCCAAAAGAAAGCTTTTAAGAGTCCCTCGGAGCTGGAGTTAGCGGTGTCTGTGGGCTTCTCCCTGTGGGAGCCGGGAACCAAACTCTGCCCTCTGCAAAAGCAATAATGCTCTCTTAACTACTGAGCCATCTCGCCAGCCCCATAAACATTTTTATTACATTTATTTATTTATTTAGTGGGTGCACACAGGTGCATGTTCACACAGGCTTACAACAACACCCCCACCCCCACCCCAACCACCCCACCCCCACTCCAAAAGCTAAAAGGGCCTTGCTTGTGAGGCCTCCTGACTTTGGAGTGAGTCTGGCTGATATAGTAAACCAGACAGAGGAATTCTACCTCAATTCACATGCAGTTGTCAATCTTTAACACCTTGCTAAGCAGGACATTGTGGGTCTTCCAGGGACTCCACTGTACCCTTCCAAAACAGCGAACAGGAGCTTAATTAGAAGGTAATTGCACAGCTACTTGCAGAGGAAGGCAGTTCTCCTTGGCTATAATTGGGGCTGTGTTTTCCTCACTGGCGGGTGAGAAAGTCCTGGCTCCTCTAGAGAGAGGATGGGTGGGCAGTCAAGCCTGCAAACCCAAGGAGCTTACTCCAAAGACCCTTCTCTTGGTTTCTGCACCAGACCATACAGGAAACGTGAGTGGGTTATAACCACTAGAGGAAATGTGGCCCAGCCCCTAGAGTCTCTAAGATCGTCAGCAGCTTGTCTAGGAAAGTGGAGGATAAACACGGGGGTGAATGGCATAGCTAAGCATTTCTGCCTGCACAGTGACAAGACTCACAAGCTGGCCTATCCTTAGCTGTCAGCTGCTCTACCTTGCCTTGTCATCACCTTGCCTTTGTCAAACCTCCTTACTCTCCTGCCTGTGACAAGACTATTTTCCTCTCGTCCTTACAGAATTTCCAGGGTCTCTTTCAATCTTGAAAACCTTGCATTCCACCATATTAAAATGAGACAAAGCCTGGGGTCATGGATATAGCTCAGTTACTAGATTTGTATACATGATGCAAGAGGTTCTGGGTCCCATCCCCAGCACCACAGAAACCAGACTGTAATTCCAGCACCAGGAGAAGAAGGTAGGAGACAGGAGGATCAGAAGTTCAAAGTCATGCTTGAATTTTTATTCATTTTGGGCTATGTGAAACTCTTGTCTCATAGAAAGAAAGAGAGAGGAAGGGAGGGAAAAAGAGAAGGAGGAAGAGAGTGAGGGTGGATGTGAGAGAGAGACCAAACATGGAATCTAGAAGGTCAGGTCTTGTATCTCACATTACATGATCCTTGGTGGCAGGACAAAGACACAAACCCAGACCTCTCTGTAGCCTAATTTTGTGTTCTCAGCCACCAAAACTGCCTACCTGTGACGTCAGACAGCCAGCTACTAGGCCAGGGCAGCTGTAGTGGGAGAAAATTTCAACAAATTAAAGCCAGGAAGACACACCAGTCTCAATGGAGTTTGAGCACATCTGTCTAAACCCAACAGTGAGTAACACACTTGTCATGGGGCTTGGTAAATGAATGACAAAAGGAGAAGGAATCACATGCTCAGGGTCATAAAGCTCAGGAGAAGGGAAGGAAAAGCAAAAAGACTCAGAACACAACCCCACTCCCACAGAGTTCTTTTTACAGTTTAGTTTTTTGCTTTATGAGGTGAATGGCTAAGGTGCCTGTTAACATAGCAGAGGCAATCAACACTGACAGCTGGGCCACATTCTCACACCTGTTACAGAGTTCTAGCTCCTCTCAAAATCCCTCATACACACTCCCACCCCTCCTCTCAACCTCTCCAGGCCCTGAACTCGCCCTCCCTCCCTATGTAACCCTGCTATTTTCACCAGTGTTCTCTCGGTTCTTTTCTTCGCCCTCAGCTCCCTTCTTGGTCGGCTTACGCTCTTTCCCCTCTCCTGTCATGCCCCATTCTATTCTGCTGGCCATCTTCAGCCTGGACCCTTCCAGATGCCTCTGGCCATGCTCTCCCTCATATCTATAATAAACCTTCTCCTCAACCACACCTAGAAGTTCTGTCCTCATTCTCGTTCAGTAAGAATCAAATCCAAGGCCTCAGACAGGCAAGCTAAACCCTCCACCTCTCCTCATTGAATGCGGGCTCCTCCTGCTTCAGCTTCTTGAGGAGCTGGGGTTCTAGGCAGGCGCCCCTACATCCTGATAGCTCTACTCCTTGAGCAATCTCCATTTAAAGTTCCCATACCTCAGTTGGAAAGTGAAAAGTTTGGTAGGGCATTTAGCAGTGGTCCCATCTAATAATGGCTTGCTGTTGCTGTTTGTCTGGTTGGCTGGTTTTCTTCTTAAATTTTACATCATAAGTGCTGGGTTCCCAAACCCAACCACAATATCCTAGTTTCCTCATTGCCACATCGAGTCAGAGATTTGAATAGCCAGAAGATGCCCTCAGCCCCCTCAGTTAATAGAAGTGGCTTTTCTGGGGAACATCAGTTCTTAGTTATGTATCTGTGAAGGTACTTACCCAGCCACACACCCACCAATCCATCAATGCATCCATCCCGTAGCCATTTGTCCGCTGTCCTGATTACCGGGACTTGTACACTTAGGCTAAGACATGGATTTGCTCCAAGGGTAAAGCGAATAACCAAACCAAATAATAAGCTCCAAACACACAGAAAAGATTTTCCAAACCGTGTTTTCTGTGTGACTGCTTATTATTGTACCTGGAGGAAAGAAGCTATTCCAGCCCCATCCCCAGGTTTAACAGCGACTCGGAAGGCATGCTTTTGCTTTTCAAAGAACAAGGTGTGTGTTTATCTCAAGGCTCGTCTTACCACTCAAGAGGCTTTTGAATTATTTTTAATAGCTGAGTGTTGTCAAATCCTGGGTATTTTAGATTGGGGGAGAATGTTTGGGAAATGGCTGACTGTCACTCAGTCTTGCTCTGGTGGGAGAAGCCCCATAGGGAAAGGAAGTTAATTCTAAATGAGACCCCCCCCCCTTTTTTTTTTTTTTTTTTTTTTTTTTTTGGTTTTTCAAGACAGGGTTTCTCTGTAGCTTTGGAGCCTGTCCTGGAACTAGCTCTGTAGACCAAGCTGGCCTCGAACTCACAGAGATCCGCCTGCCTCTGCTTCACCAGCGCTGGGATTAAAGGCGTGCACCATCAATTAGACTCCTAAGGAATGCAAGGAGATTCTGTTAACACGAGACACCTGGCAGGGTATGACATCGGCGCAGCTTCTGTTGTGAACACACACTAGGGCTTCGTACTGCCCAAGCCCACACAGACTGTATGCTGTGAAATGCAGGGCTCTTACAAAGTTTTCTGCTCTCATAGAAACATGAGAGTTTAACTGTAGAAAAGAAAGGTCTTTATTATTTCCTCACCTTCCTCTTTCAGCATGAAGTATCAACTTAGTATGTCTTTAGATTTTATTGTGTTTGAAAGTTTAATTTTAAAAATTGCTGTTTGAAGACTGGAGATGTAGTTCGGTGATAAATCACTTCCCTGGCATTTGTGAGGTCATAGGTTCAATTCCCAGCACCACAAAACAAAACAACCACAAAATTGTTGTTTGAGTAACTGACATGAATTTCATAAAAAAAAAAAAAAAAAAAGTTAAATGAGGAGGGTTGGAGTGACGGCTCAGCTGTTAAGAACCCTGGCTGCTCTTCCAGAGGATCCAGGTTCAGTTCCCAGAACCCACATGGCAGTTCACAATCATCCATAACTCTAGTTCCAGGGAATCTGACTGCTCCTTCTTCTGACCTCTAAGGGCAGAGGGACATATTTAGTTCATGCATACAAATGCAGGCAAAACCTTCATACACATAAAATAAAAAAATAAAACTTGGGGGGGGGTTTCAAGATGGTGTTTCTCTGTGTAGCCTTGGCTGTTCGAGAACTCGCTCTGTAGACCAGGCTGACCTCAAACAAAGAGATTCACCTGCCTCTGCCACCATCGGCTGGCTGAAAATAAATAAAACTTTGAAACAGAGGCAGGTAGATGGATCTCTGAATTTGAGGCCAGCCTGATCTATAGAGTGGGTCCTAGGACTGCCAGGGCTACTCAGAAAAACACTGTCTCAGAAAGAAAAAAAAAAAAAATCAAAATTAAGGGAAAAAAATTGAAATCATTAAATGAATTTGCCATTTTGCACCACCTAGTCAATTCATGCAAAGTGGCATTCTCAACAATGATTATAAAATCAGAATTTTGATCCACTTTGCAAAAAAAAAAAAAAAAAAAAAAAAAAAAGTAGATGTTCTATACCCTAAAATTGCAATTATTCAGCCAACTCTTAGGGGCTGGAGGTGTAGTTCAGTTGTAGAGTGCTTGCCTAGCATGCACAGAGCCCAGGGGTAGATCCTCAGCACCAAATAAGCAGGCATCCTGGAGCACTCCCGTGGAGCACTCCCATAATCTTAGCACTTTGGAGGTAGAAGCCAGAGATCAGATGCTCAAGGTTGTTTTGGCTCTGTGAGTTTTGGCTGTCTGGCCAGTGCAAAGCCAACTTACATAAGACATAACACCCCCACTTCCTGTTTGTGGTAAAACATTTTTTTAGGTATATGACTTTTGTTTATGCTTCATTGCTTTAACTCTGTGAAACTGGGATTCTTTGCCTGTCTAACACACCTGCCAGTCCTAATAAAGATCTGAATGGCCAATAGGGAGTCAGGAGCAAGAATAGGTGGGGCTGGCAGGCAGAGCCACCAGCTCTGTAGAGGGGAAATGAGGAAGAGGAGGAAGAGAAGAAGGAGAGAAGGACTTCAGGAGCCAGGTGCCCAGCCGCCCAGCCACCCAGCCAGCCACGGAGTGAAAAGAAGATAAAGGTGTACAGGAATAGAAAAGGAAAAGCCCAGAGACTAAAGATAGATGGGTTAATTTACAACAAGGAAAGCTGGCAAGAAGCAAGCCAAGACCAGGCATTCTGTGTGTGCACATGTGTGCATGTGTGTGTGTGATTTATTTGGGAGCTGGGTGGTAGCTGCCCCCCCCCAAAAAAAAACAAAAGAATAAAACATTGCACAACAGCTCCAAAAATAATTTTTTTTTTTTCTGTGTGGTGGCACATGCCTTTGATTTCAGCACTTAGGAAGAAGAGACAGGTGGAACTCTCTTAGTTCTCTACAAAGCAAGTTCCAAGTTAGACCAGGTTATATATGGTTATATATTAGGAACCCGCTTCAAAAAAAAAAAATTTTTTTTTTTTTAAATAAGTAAGCATGCTGGGGTGGTGGTGCACTCCTTTAATCCCAGCACTCAGGAGGCAGAGGCAGGCTGATCTCTGTGAGTTGGAGGCTAACCTGGTCTACAGAGTGAGTTCCAGGACAGGTTCCAAAGCAATACAGAGAAACCCTGTCTCAAAAAAAAAAAAAAAAAAAAAAAAAATAAGCACAACCATCACTTTAGTATAAAATTTTACAACATCTTTAATAAATATCAAAATTATATGTATACCAAAGAATGATTTCACAATTAATTTCTCTGTGGTTTATCTTCAGAAGATAATTTATCTATTTTATATACCAATATAACTAGAATCCTATAAAAATGTCTTAGTTTGTGAAATGGAGTCACAAGTGTAGAAAAATTAGGAAGCCTGATCTAAAGGAGTGTTAACGTGAATCAAAGCCAGCTTCCCCAGTTGGGAAAGACAGCACCCTGCCCTTCCTATCTTCTGGCCCCTTCCCTTCCTTACCTTCATTCTCTGATATGGGTCCTGGCTTAGGGCCAAGATAGCTTTAACACAGGAATGCAGTGATTGTCATCGGGCACTTGAATGCCATGCTTATCTTTTACCTAAGGAGAGCTACAAGCAACTTGTCTCTGGCTGTTCCCACACTCTGACATCCCAGCCGTTTTCTCCCTTAAAATCATCTTTCATACATTTTCTGATCCTCAGACATTTATCGAGGGCTGTTATGTGCCAGACATTACACCTGCCTCCTGTCAGGGGGTTGTGTGACAAAACATTTCCTGGGGAGATGCAATACACATGTCTACTCACCCCAGGTAAGGGGCGCATGACCTACCAAAGTGTCACCAAAGTACAACTTAGTCAGCCACTGAGTTCAACTGGAATTACTTAGAGGAATATGAGTGAAGAATTGCTTATACGAGCAAAAAGGCGCATCACCAAAGCCCATCCCAGCACAGGTGACAGATCACAGAAGCTGGGGACCTGAAGCACACCATAGGCAGCTCAACAGGTTGCAGAATGTCCTTTCCAAATGACTCTGGGCTAAACCTTTTCCAAGCACTTCAGGTTGGTTTCTGCTTCTCCCAGGCAGCTCAGCTGAAGCCCTAACTATTTTTTTTTTCTCCTAAAATAGGGTTTTTCTGTGTAAAAATCCTAGCTGTCCTGGAACTTGCTTTGTAGATCAGGCTAGCAGCCCCAAACTCACTGAGATCCTCTTGCCTCTGCCTCTCAAATGCTGGGATTAAAGGCATGTGCCACCACTGCCTGGCCCCTTAATGATTCTTTATCAATAAAAAATCGTAAGTCAGATGTGGGGATAAGAACCTACAAAATCAGAGAAGCAGCCACCAGTGACTTCTTACCTTTTCCGTTCCTTCCTCCAAAAAAGGCAAAGATTCTCTCTCATCTCATCCCCATCTTACATACTTTCTGTCTCCTATCTGTCTTCAGTCCTCCAAACCTCTATGGTTAATGTTGATCAGCTAGTGGATAGCTCTACCCTCTGACGCCAAGCAAGCTTTATTTGTCAGAACACAATCAAAATAGCAGGCAACACTCAGACTCTCTTGAGTTTTTGCAGCTCTGTTTGTTTATTCTGGGAAGAAGGGACTAGTGAATCTGGTCAGTTTCAGGGACTTCCTGAAGTGCTCTGCTTGAAGAATTACCCTGCAGATTGAAATGTAGCAGTCTCCAAGGAAACTGTTACACAACACAGAAACATAAAAGGATTATGTTCTATCTCCGACCTTGACCCTGAGGATTTTACTGGGAACAGTGAAATCTTTAAAGTTTCAGTCTAGACAAAGGAAGCAGATGGGTAGGGAACTCACTGAGTACATGGTTGGGAAAACCTTTACAGGCAAAGGGCTCTTAACAGAGTGCACACCTTTAATCCCAGCATCTGGGATGCAGAGGCAAGTGGATCTCTGAGTTCATGATCAGCCTGGTCTACAGAGTTCCAGGACAGCCAGGGCTACAAAGAGAAATCCTGTCTCAAAAAAAATTATTTTATGTGCATGAGTGTGTACCTGATGCCCTCACAGGTCAAAAGAGGGTGTTAGAAACACTGTGATTTGAGTTACCAAAAGTTATAAGCCACCATGTCGGTGCTGGGATTTGAACCCAAGTCCTCTGAGAGAGCAGCAAGTACTCTTTAACTGTTGGACCAATTCTTCAGCTCCTAAGTAGGGCTTTCACAGTGATGGAGATTTAGTAAGCAGAAGAGGAAAAGAATTAGCAGAAACGAAGATCGCATTAGGAAGGCAAATCTACGATCAATACTAACTAGTCTCTGGATCATACATTTCCATCTGCCCATTCTTACAGTCTCCAGACCCTGTTGGGCCATGCCCAACCCCCACCTTTTTAATAGCAATAAGAGGTGGGAATGTTAGGAGCCTGCAGTCTCCTGACTCTGCCTCTGACGATGGGTGGGGTGCCTCTGAAACTGTAAGCAAACCCCCTTTTAAATGCTTTCTTTTACAAGTAGCCTTGGTCATGGCATCTTGGTATCTCTTCAGGTCTTTTGATAAGGACTTGAACTTGGCTTCCCCTCCCTTCACCCCCAAGTGACTAAATGAAGGTTTGTTTGGTTACAAGTGACAGGGCTCAACTCAATCAAGGAACTTGTCCAAGTGTGGAGGTACTGTCACAGGCAAAACTGATGCTGGGGCCTCTGAGACAAGCTTGAGTTGAGAGGCAAGGAAGTCAAGCTTTACCTCTGATCTTAGTAACCCCAGCAGGACAAAGGGAAGCTTCCTGTAGGGAGCTGTGATACTGCAGTCGCCATTACAAGATGGCGCTGACATCCGGCCCCACAGTCAGTAAACAAGTTCTGGAGCACATGTGCCGATTGTGAGAACACGCCAAGTCACTGCCCAGCCCGGAGCGTCACATAGGGTGATGAGTGAGCAGCCAACCAGAGGGCGATACGCCACCTCGTACCATCCTGGTGCGGCTAGGGCTTATAAATTCAACGCCACTCTGGGGCTTGGGGTCTTCCTCCTTTCATCGCTTGGATACAATAAAGCTTGCTGCAGAAGGATCCTGTTGTCCGTGTGCGTTCTTGCTGGCAAGACGACTGCGCCGGCTGAGACAGCTTCCCCCCTGGTCTCCAGGACTGACCATCTGGGTTGGAGAGATGGCTCAGTGGTTAAGGGTGCTTACTGTTCTTCCAAAGGACTGAGTGCAGCACCCAAATGGCAGCTCACGACTGCCTGTAACTCCAGCTACAGGGGAACCATAGCCTGAGGGCACGTGTACAGTCCTCCAAGGGATCCAATAGTCTCTGACCTGCATGGTCACCTGTAAGGCTCACACACAGTACATACAAAGTCATGTAAGCATACACACATAAATAAAAAGACATCTTTTAAGAAAAAAATTTTCAGTTTGACAAAATTTAAATCTTCTGGGAGACCAACTTCTGGACACATCTGTAAGGGAGTTTCTAGTCTGGGTTAGCTGGGGTTAGGGGAAAGTTCTGTGTTGTGAGCCAGTGGCACCATGCCATAGGCCGGGGGCCCTGGACAAGGAAAACTGAGAAATCACACAGCAGGCTGGGTACAGCAGGCTGGGTGAGCACTGCTTGAAGTTGCTGCCACAGTGATGGTTTTCCCCACCGCACCTCAAACTGTGAATCCAAATAAATCCTTCATGAGTTTCTTTGATCAGGTATAGATCGGCACAGCTGTGAGACCGCACCTAAAACAGCAGGCAAAATAGATCCTCTTGTGGAGTCCGAAAGCTGTCAGTCCTGTGGAGTCCTGCTGACTTAATCCCTGTTACAGATCCTGTAGATAGACACTGGTCGCTGCTCCCTGTGTCCTCAAATACCTGGTGGCCGGATGGTCTCCTTTCAGGGAAACATTAAATTGCCAGGGGAACCTATGAACATGTCCCATGCCACTGCAGAAGGATTAGCCTGTGGACCAGCATCCTAGGAGATGTGGTGTCAGGATAGGCATCAGATGAGAAGAGCAGGTAAGGCTGGTAGACTGCCTCCTCTTGCAAAAATCCATTCGGTGGGTTTGGTGGTCGGCCAGTGCAGAGAATAGAATGCTCACCACCAAGCAGAATTCACTTAGATGATGTGGAGACTTCTGGACTGCAGGTGTCACTCCCAGAAGAGCAACCCCTCAGAACCCAGGTTGCCCGGGGCTCATATAGACTGCTAAGGTGAAGTGTTTTCCAGCTGTTCACCTCCACTTTTGAATCTCAATGGACAGTGAACTAGCTCTGCAGAGGAAAGCACGAAGTAACTGCTGACAACGACATCCTGAGCATCTTTCCATGCAATGGGGGTATTCTGTTTCTGCAATGTCCATTACAGTAGCCACCAGCCACATGTGGCTATTGGGCAGTTAAAATGTGGGCTCAGTCCAGCAGTGGAGACAGAGGCAGGTGGATCACTATGAGTCTGGGGCCAGCCTGGTCTACAGAGAGAGTTCCAGGGCAGCCAAGACTACACAATGAAACTCTGTCTTGAAAATTTTTTAAATAAATAATAATAATAAATTCAAGGTCAGCCCCAATTCAATAGTTTGAGTCCATCCTTGGCTTCTGGGTTTCTTACGTAAGAGCCTGTCTAAAAAGACTAAAACCCAAGCAAATAAAGAAACACACACGCCAGGCAGTGGTGGTGCAGACTTTAATCCCAGCACTTGGGAGGCAGAGGCAGGCAGATCTCTGTGAATTTGAGGCCAGCCTGGTCTTACAAAGCAAACAAGTTCCAGAATAGCTAGGACTGTTACACAGAGTAACAGTCTCGAAAAAAACAAAACAAAACAAAAACAAACAAAAAACGAGAAAAATACACACAAATGCACATATGCACACACACAGAAACTAAGGAACTGAATTTGTCTTCATATTTAATTGAAATGAATAGCCATGCACTATGTGTCTGCTAAACCATGCACAGCTAATGAATACATAGCAGACTCTAAGCCTCAGGCAATATCCTTCCTCCATTCACCTCCAGGCCTCGAAAGGGAAAAAAGTAGGCTAAATTGGAACACAACATCCTCATTGGTGGTTGACGACAGGAAAAGGCAGGTGGTGTGGACTGGGAAACGAGGAAGACCCCTAGTGTTAACTTCCTTCCTAGTCACAGATACCAGCTGCTGAGCCTGGCAACTGTCACCTAGCTCTGAGAGTCACTGCCTACAGAAAGGACTTCACCAAAAGTCATCTGA
The DNA here is from genome assembly GCA_030556225.1 of Cricetiscus sungorus. NCBI lineage: Eukaryota > Metazoa > Chordata > Mammalia > Rodentia > Cricetidae > Cricetiscus > Cricetiscus sungorus. The sequence continues at coordinate 32,714,847 of JANBXA010000588.1, forward strand.
GGCTACCAGGTGGCCATAAAGCCACTGACCACTGAGGAAGGAAGGAACTCCCACCCCTCCCAGAAGCCCCAGAGGGGACACAACCCGCCTCCACCCTGAGCTTGGAGACCCCGTATCCCATATTCGTCCCTCACAGTGGAAAGTATCTTCTGTGGTGTTAGAGGACCTCGGGTCACCAGTCCATTAAGTGAAGTCCCTGCAGGATATCAGCTCCACAAGTGTTGATTGCAGGCTATCCAAGTCATCGGAGAAAGAGTGGAGCTTATATAATTTCCTGTCCAAGAACAAGCTGTCACCTCACACAGTGGGAAGCTATCCAGCCAGATAGCAGGAGGTTCCACTCACAGCCTTCTGTCTAGAAAGGGGCCTGCCAAGTTCCCATAGCCAGAGCTGAAGTAACTGGCTTTCAATAACTCAGGAGACCCAAACTAACCCTGCACATGAACACCAAGGTACAGCCTCATGATTTTTTATTTATTTAAGTTTAAATTTTAATTAAAATTAAAATTGATTGTCAGAAATGCACGCTTTTAATCCCAGCCCTGAAGAGGCAGGGGCAGACAGATCTCTGTGAGTTCCAAGCCAGCCTGCTCTACAGAGAGTTCCTGGACAGCCAGACCTGTACAAAGAGACACCATCTTAGCCAGGAGGTGGTGGCACACACCTTTAATCTCAGCACTTGGGAGACAGAGGCAGAAGGACCTTTGTGGGTTCAAGGCCAACCTGTCTACATAGTGAGTTCCAAGGCAGCCAGGACCACACAGAGTAACCCTGTTTCAAAAAAACAACAAACAAACAAAAAATTAAAGAGAAAGAGAGATCCCATATCAAACACACACACACACACATACACACAAAATTGCTTTAATTTGAATTTACATGTTTTTAATTTTAAGAAGTGAGCTCATGGGGAAAAGAAGTGGAATGGCTATTCCCAGGAAGCTCCCAGCTAATACTCCCAGAAGCCAGTCCAGGGCACAGGTTGGAACAGGCAGGGCTGAGAGAGACCATGACAAAGACTCATGAACCACAAAGAGGACCATATGCCAGGCTTATTCCAACTTGGTCTTTTCAATGCACTTCCTGTGTTACCCCATGACTCCTATGTCAAACTTCTTCAAGCTTTCTGGGCCAACCATCTCAAGAGGTTGGGCTTTGGCTGGCTCAGGGTGACTGACTGGCTACCAAGAACGTGAAGATGGGAGGGGGTTCATATTGTGGTTTAATAAGGATCAGGAAAAACAAATAGGCTGAATAGATATTTATTCAGGGAGAAATAACTTATAACAGAGACAGATGAACACCAGCAGGTTCCTGGTCCCAAGGATGCCTCCAGATGCTGTCCCAATGCTCCAAGCAAGAGAGCTCTCGGGGCAGGTCCCTTCCCCCAACCTAGTTCCCTCTGTCCCCACCCCCAATGGGCGTGGTCAGTGCCACAGGCATGAACAAAGTGAGTATCTCACTACAGGGTCCTGTCTTAGCATATGGGGGACTTCACACAAGTTCTGGGCTCTTTTGATGTTGTTGCTGTTATTTTGTTTGTTTGTTTGTTTTGTTTTTGTACAGAATCTCATGATCTGGTCCAGACTAGCTTTGAGCCTATGACCCTTTTGCATCCGTCCTCTGAGTGCTACCATTACAGGCATGTGCCACCACATCTGACTTAGAGTATTTTTTTTCTAAAGAACTATTTATTTGCATGTGTGTGTGTAGCATTTGCATATGCTTCTATGCCTGTCCTCCTTATCGCTCCACCTATTTCTCTGAGGCAGGGTCTCTCCCTGAGTGTTTTCTTGGTTGGCTGGAAGCAGGCTAGCTCCAGCAGTCCCATCTCTGTTCCACTGGAGCTGGTGTTACACACATTTGCAAAATGTCCAGTTTGTGGTGTGGGTGTCAGGATCTGGTCTCTGGCTTCATGAATAAGCAGCTATGGAGTTACTCTCCAGGTAAGTTCCCACCCCGCTGTTTTGTTTGTGTTCAGTGGGTCTCACGTAGGGAAGGCTGACCTCAAATTCCTTATGTAGCTGAAAATGACTTGAACTTCTGATCCACCTGTCTCCACCTCCCCTGTGCCTAGATTACAGGTATGTGCCAGTACACCAAGTTTATACAGTGCTGGGGCTTCCTGTATGCTAGGCAAGTACTCTGTCAGTTAAGCTACACCCCCAGCCCTGAATGTTGTTTTAGAACAGCACACTGAGCTTGCACACCCACACACGGCAGCATTATTCACAACAGCCCAGAGGAGGAGGCAATCCAAACAGTCATGGCTGTGCATACAATGGAATGTCATTCTTGTTGAAATGAAGAAAGCCCTGTGGATTCAACACGGGTGAACCTTAAGGTCATTGGAGACATTATACTCAGTGGAATAAACTAGTCACAAAAGACAAATATTGCAGGATTCCGTCTGTATGAGGTATGGAAAGCAGTCAAACTCAGAGAAGCAGACAGAGCTGCTTGGAGGTGGAGATAGGAAATTAGCCATCAGTAAATTCACAACTGAAGGGTTTTCTGCTTTGTTTTATTTTGTTTGCGTTTGTTTTTGTTTTGTTTTCCAGTCAGGGTTTCTCTGTGTAGCCCTGGCTGTCCTAGAACTCACTTTGTAGACTAGGCTTGCCTCATAATCAGAGATTGGCCTGCCTCTTCCTCCCAAGTGCTGGAATCAAAGGTGTGGGCCATCACCTCTGGCTGAGAGTTCTAGTTTTTTGTCTTTGGTTTTTTGAGACAGGGTTTCTCTGTGTAGCCCTGGATGTCCTGGAACTCGTGCTGTAGATCAGGCTGGCCTCAAATTCAGGAAGATCCACCTGCCTCTGCCTCTCAAGTGCTGGGATTAAAGGCATGTGACACCATGCACAGCCCCAAAAATGTATTTATTAAAAATTTTACATGTATGAGTGCCTTGCCTGCATGTATGTCTGTGTATCACATGAGTAATAAGTACCTGCAGATGCCAGCAGAAGGTATCAGATGTCCTGTAACTGGAGTTACAGACCTTTGTGAGCCAAGTGCCAAATCCAGGTCCTCTGGAAGAGCAGCCATTGCTTTTACCTTTAGTCATTTGATGGCTTGCCATTGTAACTGTAAACAGTTTGCCCATACCACTTGGTTGGACCCGTTGTTAATGGCCTCTTCACTTGTAGAATGAGAGCACTTACTTCCCCCTCCCAAGGGCCAGGATTACAAGCATGCACAACCAAGCCTGGTTTATGCATTTCTGAGGATCAAACCTAGGGTTTCCTGCATGCCAGGCAAGCCCTCTACCAACTGAGCCACACCCCAAATCCTCTACCACTAACTTCAGCCAGCTCAATATCTACATTTACTACAGTTTATGATGTTTTATCCCATCCAGCTTATTGACGATAGGTGAGTTTTAGAAACTGATAAGCATAGTGTTTACAGAACGAATGACCATGTCAATGCTGTTCCCTCTCTGTGGATTCAGGGCCAGGGCGTGTCCTAGCAGGTACCGGGAGCTGCTGGACCTGTAAGCACTTGACGAAGGCGAGGGGCAGGTGTTTAATCTACATGGATCCCTCAAAGCAAAAACAACAATAAAGTCAAGGCTGAGATTATAGACAAGACCTTCCTAAACAAGACGAAGTGCTGTGGTGTGGGACGGGTCCCTTGTGATCCACCCAAATAAAAGTTCACCGTCTTTCCGCCTCTCTAATTAGCAGGTCTCCTTTGCTGTTAAGCAAAACTCTCTACGTGTATTCCCGGGAGGGCCACCCACTTTATCAGATCGCCTTCTTCCTGTGCGTCAGGAAGGGTGAGCCTGCTCAGAAGCACAGCACACCAGGAGCACCAGGCAGGTGGAACCACCACGGCCAGAAAGGGCAAGCAGCTCGCCCCCGGTTCCCAGCACCCCAGACAGCCATGCTGGGAGGGCGGCAGCCAACCTTTCCTTATGTCTTCTCTTCCGCTCCCATCGGTGCCAGCGCAGCTCTCCATCACTTGCTGCGGCTGATGTGAGGCAGCAGTCGCAAACCCTGAAATACCACTGTGTTTCCAGGTGTGCCGTGGGTAGCGTGGGTAGCGGCATCTCTCCTACAGGCCTCCACCTGCCCAGGTGCCCAGAGCCAGTGAGGGAGGAGGATGAGTGGTGAAAAGGAAAGCAAGGATATCTTGGGAGTCAGGGCAGTGCTCTTGTCTACTTCTAAATTCTGGGGTCAGCATAAGCTGGGGAATGTTTGTCCTGCCTTTTCCTAGCTGCTCATGTCATTTGAAAATGCTTTGCTCCGGGACTTATGCCCGTACGCTTCCTAAGACTTCCTGATTGGTGGTCTCCGCTGCTGTAGGCCTGTTTGGTGGTCTCCACTATACCCTCACCGACGGCGCCGCACAGGACAGGTCTGTATGGCGATATTGCGACTGAATGAAGCAGAGGGGCTCTTGGGTTTACAGAGTCTTTCTCTTCAGCAGATCTGTTAACTATTCCCAAAACAGGACAACTGTAGCTCACCAAATCCAATTAACAGTTGTCTCTTTTCTGCCAAAGCAAGAGTCTTTGGGACTAGGACACCGTGCTGCTAGCTCCCTCTTATATGTAGTAATGCCCACCAGGCTTCTGCCTATCTGAGCTTGTAGAAATTAAAAACAAAAGATCCAGAAGCAGGAGAGCTGGTACCAGATAGTGGGATCTCAGGGCTTAGAAACAGAAACAAGACCAAATTAGCCAGTGGTGGCAGTGCACACCTTTAGTCCCAGCACTCAGGAGGCAAAGGCAGTAGGATCTCTGTGAGTTCAAGGCCAGCCTGGTCTTCAGAGTAAGTTCCAGGACAGCCAAACCTACACAGAGAAACCCTGTCTTGAAAAAGCAAAAATAAATAAATCAATAAATAAACAACAGAAACAAGGCCAAGTTGCACATTGCCAACATGCCTAGCCACTCAGTCTCTTCTATGGATTCTTAACTGTAGCTGGTCCCCTCGAACCAACTAGCACTAACCAGAAATGACCAGGATGCCGGCTTAGAAGGGGAACAACAGACTTTTATCAATTTTCTGAGGAGAACAAAATTTTATAACCGACATGAGTTTCAAAAGGTCTTGCATGCAAACATCTTGGTGGGCTGACGGTCTGTTAGATCCCAGCTGTGGCTGTTTTATTAAAGAACTCTTAGAGTTTGTCAGAAACTGTGGAGTCTCTCCTACTGGTGGCATCATATCCTGGCCTAAGGGTTTGGTTTGTGTCTTAGGATAAGGCTGAAGAACTGTACATATCTGAGCAGCCAAGTAGACACAGGGCAGGGGGAGACAATCCCCACAACCCCCACAAATGTGCTTCAGTGAGCAGCAGGCCCAGTTAGCCCTGTCTTACAGTTCTAGCCCAAGCATTTCTCAAATGGCCAACATGTCTTTGTGCAGACTCTGTCTCCAAGTCAACCCGGTCAATAGTCACAACCCACACACTGTTATCTGAAGTGAAACAACTAGAAACTAAAAAATATGGAGCTTTGGGACCTCCAAAATCCATGACTTTTAAGTTAGTTGAGTGTGGGTGATACTAGAGTGCTTATCTGGGGTGTCCTTTTGTGATTGGTAACATCTCCCTGTCATTGTTTGTCTGTGTAGCTATCTTGAACCTGAATAGTTTGGGTTTAACTTACTCATAATAGTCTTCCTCTCGGAAAACATTTTGACTTTGTGAGGTAATTTTGGTTGTTATGGCAAAGTTGTTGAGAGGAACAAAGACGACAACATGAGGTATTTTTAACAGGTAGAGCATTAAGGGTCTAGAGGTGTCTTCTGTGCTCCTTTGGTGGTTACTGCCTGCTTCAGCATCCATTTATGAGAGCATTAATGGGCAAAATCACATTTACAGGGAATGTCTATTAGAAATTTTCAGCCGGACATTGCTGGTGCACACCTTTAATCTCAGAGCTTGGGAGGCAGAGGCTGGAGGATCTCTGTGAGTTCAAGGCCAGCCTGGTCTACAGAGCTAGCTCCGGGACAGGCTCCAAAGTTACAGAGAAACCCTGTCTCAAAAAACAAAAACAAACAAACAAACAAAAATGATGACACTAACAATCACATGTATACTGTAGATCTAAATGCAACATCTGAAATTATGAATTGCCTAGGAGAGAGGGAGGGAGGGAGGGAGGAAGGGAGGAGGGAAAGAGAGGAAGAAAGGAAGAAAAAGGAAAGAAGGAAGGGAGGAGGGGAGGAAGGAAGAATAAATACAAGGATCAGAGCTGAGGGTAGTGGCACAGGCCTTTAATCATGGCACCAGGAAGGGTAAGGCAGAAACTGGAAGTTAGACTCTGTGTTAGGTTTGTATATGTTGAATGTGTGTGTTGCTCAAACAGCACATGTATTGTGATCAGGCTATGATGAAAGCTCCCATTGTTAATGACGGATCCACCCTAGTCTCCATACATTTTCCACCGTGTGGACTGTACCCTTTAACCCTTGAGTCAAAATGTACCCAGCTTCCCTTAAAGCCCATGTCTAAGTATGAAGCCATGAGAAAGAGTATTATGAGTGTGACCATGTGAATGTACAGATGCTCCTTGGTTAAGATGGAGTTATATCCTGCTACATACACCACGATAAGTCAACAATATCATAAAGTCAAAAATCATCTCATGCCCTAGTCTACAACCATCACACTTAGCAGCATAGCCAATGGTACAGGGCACTGATTGATTCCTCTCGTGGTCCTGGATGACTGGGAGGGCTCAGTGCCACTGCCTAACTTCACAAGAAAGATTTCAGTTCTGCATGCTCTTCAAAAAAAAAATATTTGGGGGCTGGAGGGTTAGCTGAGCAATTAAGAGCATTTATTGCTCTTGCAGAGGACCTGGGTGCAATTCCCAGAATCCAAAAGGTGTTCACAACTGTCTGTAACTCCAGTCCCAGAAGACACCCGTACTCATAAAATAAAAACAGATTTTAAAATCTTTTAAAAGGCACTACTTGACAATTTCATACCTGTATATAATGTATTATGGTCGTTTTCACCTTCATTACTCTCTCTCATTCCCTTCTCACTCCCACTGAACCCCCCTCTTCCCAGCAAGCCCTCACTCACTCTCATGTTCTTTGTTTTGTTATATTGTGACTCACTGTGTTTAATCAGAATTGCTTGCATTTGCATGGATGGGATGTTATTGAGCAAGGACAACTTACCAGTGGTTACACCACTGAAGAAAACCACTGCTCCCCTCCCCCAGCAACCATTAATTTCCAATTGCTCCTTAGAGAGGGTTAGGGCCTCATGAGGCCCTCGATCTTCCATGGATGTTTACAGAGATGGTCAGGTGCAGATCTTATGCTGCTAACCGTAGCCCCTGTGTCTTCATAAACACAGCCACTACATCTAGAAGACAGCATGTCTGGCACTCACCCCCATCCCCCAGATGGTATGTTTTTCTGCTCCCACTTTCTTGATGGTCCCTAAGCCTTAGAGAAGACTGTGTGAAGAGACACCACGGCCAAGGAAACTTACAAAAAGGATAAGTTTATTTGGAGTTTACAGTATCAGAGGGTTAAAGCTCGTGATCATGAGTGGCAGGAAGCATGGCAGCAGGCAGGCAGGAAAGATGCTAGAGCAGTAGCTAAGAGCTTACAACTTGAGAAACACAGGCTCAAGGCAGAGAGAGAGAGGGCCTCAGGACAGCACGAGTCTTTGGAAACCTCAAAGTCCACCCCCAGTGACACAAAGCATCCTAAGCCTCCCTAAACAGTTCTACCCATTGAGGACAAAGTTTCCAACCAAATATTTGACTCCATAGGGTCCATTTCCCCTCACACCATCGTAGAGGGTGATAGCGATGCTCTGTGAAGGGCTAAACTCAACAGTTACTAATTCTCAGTGATTTGACCAGTACAAGTGTTTGCATTAACTGTTTCCCAGTGCAAAGAGAAGGTTTTCTGGCCAACACTGAGAGCAGCATTAACCTGTGGGTCTAATAAATATTTAGAAGGCAATTTGACAGCATATCCATTTGGCGAGACAAAGTAGTAGGTCTCCTCCCTTCACAGAGCCTAGGACCTCCCCAAGCCTTTTTTGCAAGGTTGGCAGTACTCAAATTTTTAAGTTCTAAGATTTTACTAAAAGAGCACCACTTTTGTACTATTACAAAGCTGGAAAGACCAAGTTGAACCATCAGATGTCAGAGGCCAGTTGGAATTGTATTTCAGTGATCAATAGTTTGCTAGAATGTGCAGGACGCACACACACACACACACACACACACACACACACACACACACAAATAAGCACTGTCTATAAAGTACACATGAGCAGTGGAATGTGTAGCCTCATGAACAAAGCATGTCTGATCTTGTGCCCTGAGGTCTGCCTGGAGAAACCAGACCATTGTGATGAGAAGATCTAACAGAAAGTCTTACGGAAGCCTGTGTGGGTCATAGAAAAAGGTTGGTCAGGTGCTGGGTGGAGCTAAGCTTGGATGCCTGGAGAAAAGGCCAGATGCTCGGAGAAGCTAGACAGGCAGTTCTGTGCCTGCACTACTGACACTGATATGCCTCAGGCACAGGCTTAACCACCTTCCATGCCCAGATAAGGCCTCCCTCAACTTTCTAGTTGGGTATTGGTAGGTGAGGGGCATCAAAATGCCAACAAATACTGGGAGAGTAGGCTAGGAAAAGATTCTTCCACATAGTCAGAAAGATCCATCCATCCTACATGTTTGATATTGACCTTCTACCATACTGTGAGACAGTAAATATCTGTTGCTGCAAGCACCCTGGGTTGGAGTCTAAGAGACATTAGAATACCACGAAAAAATATATTCTAAGTTTGACTTGGGCTCTGCCACTCGGCCTTGCCATCAGGCTCCAGACCTCCTATTCTCTGCTTGTCCAGTGGTGAGCTAGGCTGTGGGACTATTGGGAGCAGCTGGCTGGGTGCCAGCATGCTAAGGACTTAATAACCCGTGCCATGGTTGTTTCTAAGAACAAAGCCATTTCCAGAGTCTTTGTCAAAATTCCTGATGACCAAATTCCTCCAAATTGCAGAGCGCATACAGGAGATGCCAGGAGGGGAAAAGGGAATTGAAAGGTCATACTGAGGAGAGCCTGTTGGGCTGGGCACCATGATGTGCTTTCTTGGGTCATTTAAATACTAGTCTCCAAAAGGGCTGAAGGTGGGCTGGAAAGATGGCTCAGTGGTTAAGAGCAGTCCCAGAAGGTCCAAGGTCTATATAACCCAGTATACACATTGCTCAGTGTATATACTGGGTTATACACTACCAGCTTCAAGAGAACTGATGCCCTTTTCTGGACTCCCTAGGTACCCAAACATCACACACATACACACACACACACACACACACACACACACACACACACACAGAGAGAGAGAGAGAGAGAGAGAGAGAGAGAGAGAGAGAGAGAGAGAGAGAGAGAGAGAGAGAGAGAGACATCTTGTTTGTTTGTTTTTGAGACAGGGTTTCTCTTTGTGTAGCCCTGGCTGTCCTGGAACTCCCTCTGTAGACCAGGCTGGCTCAAACTCACAGAGATCCACCTGCCTCTGCCCTCTGAGTGCTGGGATTAAAGGCCTGCACCACCACCACCCTGCATAAAAATATATTTTTAAAAATCACAAAGCCTGGCACTGGAGAGACAGCTCAGTGGTTAAGAGCACTTGCTGCTCTTGTAGAAGACCTGGGTTTGATTCCCAGCAGTCACATGGAAACTAACAAGCACCCATAACTCCAATTCTAGAGGAACCAGCACCCTCTTCTGGCCTCTGAAGGATTCTGCACATGTGGTATACTGACCTACATACAGTCAAAACCACTCATATACATATTTTTAAAAAATCTCAAAAAAAAAAAAAAAAAAAAAAAACCCAAAAGGCCTGAAGATAATGAGATGTGGTCCAGGGGAAAGAGCCTACTGATGGGAATGGAGGACAGCAAGACCTAAGAGGGAAGGGCCGGGGGTGGGGTGGGGTGTAGGGGGTGGGGGGTATCTAAGGGGAAGGACGGGCTGAACCACTAAGCCTGTCCCTGCCAGGCTTCTGGCCATAACTCCTGGCTAGGGAGGTACCTCTAGGGGGGATGTGCAGACAGTAAACATCTCAGTCAGTGCAGCCGGGAGTCACCAGACCTGCAATAATACGCCTTTCTGCCCTGATGGAGAGAGAGGCCATTGTGTCTGTCAGCTGCGTCCTGACTTGTGGCATAGCTTGCCTCTCAGAAAGACTTGATTGTCTTAGGCAACCTCCACAGCCTGGGGCTTCCACCCAGTACATGTCAGCAAATTTACCAAGAGACAGCCTCTCACGGGGGACAGGGTTCCTGTAACCCTCCAGCCTCGGCTACCTTGAGGAGTCAGTAACAAAGAGAAGCAGATTGAAGGAGACACTTGGATAAGTCAGAGCTGTGGGACCGATCCAGTGCTGTGGAGAGACTCCCAAACCCACAACCAGAAGTCGGTGGGTGCCAGGGTTAAAGTCTTTCCTGAGGCAGTTACTACTAAGGATTTAGGTCAGAACTGAAGATGAGGTAAAACCTCCCTCACGCTGAGGACGGCCTGGAGATTGAACTGCTCCACATGCGGGAAGAAAAGCAAAATAGTGGTTCTCAATTTGTGGGTCTCAGCCCCTTTGGTGCTACAGGTATCTTCACTACAATTCCTAACGGTAACAAAATTACAGTTACAAAGTAGCAATGAAAATAGCTGTGATTGGGGTCACCACAGTATAAGGAACATAAGGTCACCGCCTTAAGGAGACTGAGAACCACTGGCCTAGTGGGAGATCTGGACCTCCTCATTACTGAAAGTAGCCTGTACCCCGTTCCTGGTTTTCTCTCCAAGGAGCTGGTTTTAGGAGGCAAGGAGAGAGACAGACCTCTTACAGAGGCCGTCTCTCCAGCAAGAATTTCTACCAGGGGGAGGGAAGTAAAGATATATGATGTACTGCCTAAAATCGTTCAAGGCCACTTTTTTTTTCCTCCCAGGAATTGTCCCTTGGTCACTTCTCTGGCTCTGGGAGAGGGTCACGAAGTGTACTCAAGCAGAGCATCCTTTGACTGCCTCCACTTTGCCTCCCAGTGTTTTCTCCGAGCCCCTGCCTGGCCCAGTTCTCTGGAGATTCTCTTCCCCCTACCTCCTGTCTAGGCGTCTGGAAGAGCCAACACCCTCATCCCAATCATCTACCGAATGAGCTTCCAAAAGCCCTGGGAAGCCAGGCGCAGCCTCTCCCTCCCTGCTCCAGACCCTGCAGGAATTGGGAGGGAATGTGCCTGCTGGGCTCCTGCCCAGTCCCGAGCCAGGCTGGGCCAAGGGCCTCTCCTTACCCCTCCCCCACAGACACACAACGCTTTATAGTCAGATTATGCCATGGAAACTATGTGCTTGGCCTGCCCTGTTCACATGGCCTCAGACGAAAAAATAACAGCGCCTTCTCAGTCTGCCGAGACCCACAGTCCTAGCAGACCCTAGTTAGCAAAGCTGGTCTCTTATGAGAAACGGGTCCCTGTGAGAATCTCAGGAAGACCTGAGGGTCTGAGGGGTGTCTCAAATCGCTCCCCTCCTCCAGCCCCAGACATCTGCCTCCCTCTCCTCAGCAACTGGAGGGTCCAGGCACCAGGAACACACTGCCTTATATGGCGGTTTCCTCTGAGAAGAGTTGTATCTCCCTCTCCACCAGCTTCTGCCTTTAGCCACGCCCCTCCCCATCAGTGGAGCCACCACCTCCTTCTCATGCAGTAGCCGCTAACCACAGGTGACCACTTACATGTAATGTTAAACATTTACATTAAAATTACGTTCCAGATGAGCACAGTGATGCATATCCATAGTTCCTGCTACTTGGGAGGCTAAGGTGGGAGGGTCATTTCAGGAAATATATGAAAAACTTCAGCCAGGTGAGCTTAGGGAGACTATACCTCAATACACAAAACAATCCATTTATTCATTAATGTCCTCGGGTGTGTTAGCCAATGTCAAGTGGCTATTAAAGACTACTATACTGGTCACGAAAGACAGAGGACATCTCCAGCACCCCAGCATGCTCTGTAGGATAGCACCGCCCTGGACCAATACCCAGACTTCCCGAGCTCACTTGGATCTGTGATGGCATCTGGCCTAAGTTCCGAGGGCCATAACCCACTGCTAGGGTACACACTCCTAGGTCCCAGGGAGGAAAGAGAGTCTGTGGATGAATCTGGGACTCCCTCAAGGTTCAGAGCACTCTGGGGACAGATGGAAAAGGGAGCCTGTGTTGTCTGCCCGCGTTGTCTCACTGCCCGTGGAATCCGTGGATGCTAAAACTCTCGCTTCAAGCCTAGCCTTCCAGGGTAGTTAGGACAGAATACTTTTCAAGGAGGAAGAGCAAACACATTTTGCTCATTACTCAACTATTAATTGATCACGTAATTTGAGACAGGGTCTCACCTACTAGCCTAGGCCATCCTGAAGTTCACTACGTAGCCTAAACTGGCTTTGAACTTGAGGTGATCCTCCTGCCTCACCTTCCCAACTGCTGGGACCACAACTGTGATCTTCCATGCCTGGCTCAAACTTTTAAGAATGTTTTAATTGTGTCTACTAGGTTAATTTGGGTGTGGGTGTGTGGGTGTGTGGGTGTGTGTCGTTTACTGCTGGTTGTCCTCTGACTCGGAGTTCTAGCCCCGGAACAGGTGAAAGGAGAGTTAGCACAGGGGCCAGCCTCCACATTTAGAACAAAGGCCGAATTCTGCTGATGATAAACCGAACACAGAAGCAACAAAGGTCCATGTAGACCCAGATCCTGTGTCTCTTCAAAGCCTTCCACCAGTGACAGGGTCTGGCCCCTGCTTACCTCCTTCTTTCCACCTGATTCAGGGCTGGAACTCTTGAGTGTGTGGCCAGAGGAGGTCAGAGGGCAACCTGCAGGTATTGGCCTGTCCTTCTCCCATGTGGGACCTGAGGACTGAGTGTCAAGCACACTATCCACTGAACCTTGTCACCAGCCCCAACCTTTCAAGTTTGTAAACAAGTTTTTGAGAACTAATCTATATATTGTCTAGTTCACCCACTCAGAGTATGTAAGTCTGTGGCTTTTGGAATAGTCACAGAGTTGCATGATGTCACTGGTCAATCGAGAGTGTTTCCATGACCACAGAAGAAACCTCACGGTCTTTCATCACCCCTAATGGCAGAGAGACACAGGATGTTCTGGGGTGTTGGCCTGCAAGTGTGGACATGAGTCTGTCTACCCCTTCTCTCTGTGGTCAGCTCCCTGAGACCAGGTGTGGTACCTCTGTCCCCATCTGCCCACAATGGGCACACAGTGGAGCTTCCTAGTTATTCCTCGCTTTCCTCCTTGACATGAGAGGAGATAGGCCATCCTGGACAGAATGGGGAGTATGGGAATCCTGTGAGCCTAGAGGAGCTTGCGGCTGAAATGGGTGAGATAACAAAACAGTACACGCATCTGATTACACAGTTAAGGACTAGACTCTTGGGGCCAAAGTTCTGGAAGGTGAATTCCTAGCCCCAGGATATGGGGCAGTGGTGAGGCCAGGCGGTCTAGAGCACAGACATGCTCAAGTCAGTAAGGCAGTGGGCCTAAGTGAACTCTGGGTCATGATGTCTGGGATCCTGGGCTTGGAGCTGTCACTGGCGGGAGGATTTGAATAGACACAGGAGCCAGATCTGAAGGTTTTGCCGTTTCTGAGTTCAGTTTCTCATCAGCAGAGCTCTGGCTCCTGTCTTTCTAAGCTCAGGGTCTGACCCACTCTGCCTCTTTCCTTTCACTTGTCCAGGGTAGGAGCTTCTCAGAGCCTGGGGTTGGAGGTGGGGGCTGGAGGTGGGGGGAGAGTGAGGGTGGGATGGGGGTGGAGGGTGGGAGGGTGGGGGTGTTAAAGACAGACTGGGGAGGTGACTGAAGTTGGCTTGCACAGCGGAGAATCTAGCAAGTAAGCTGAGACTAATGAACAGAAGAGCCATTCCAACAGGTCCAGACAGGCCTCAGAGAGGATTCAGGAGCCATGGCCCAGGCCACAGCACTGAATGAACAAAGCTCTTGGCATTGAACCAAGCAGGAGGCCATGCTGTCCTGAATGTACCTGGGCTGGGCTTGTGTTTGATCATTCCCGAGGTGTTGATCATTGGGATGGAGGAGATGGAGGATGAGGGATGAAAGAGTGAGCTTCATGGGAGGGGTCAAAGGAAGTGGACATCCCATGTCCCCAGTGACTAAGAGAAAGTGATCTTGTGTCTTGGGTAATACAGAGGAGAGGAACAGTGCGCTTCCTCTGGAAGAGGAAAGGAAGGAACCCACAGGCGGTTCTATTGTGCCTGCTATGGTCCAAGTGCTGTACAGACACAGGGACCCTACAAGGTCACTCATCTTACAAGGTGTATAACAGGAATTAGAATCTGGCTCTGGGGTCTGCAGAGATGGCTCAGCGGTTAGGAGCACTGGCTGTTCTTTCAGAGGTTCTGGGTTCAACTCCCAGCACCCACATGGCAGCTTGCCACTGTCTATAACTCCAGTTCCAGGGAATCAGATACCTTCACACCAATGCACATAAAATAAAGTTAAATAAATTAAAAAAGAAAAAAGGCCTGGCTCTGTGGCTCCTGGGCCAGGCTTGCCCCGTTGTTGGCCGGTGCTCTCCTGTTTGTGTTTAATCCTGAGGCAGCCATGGGGAGCAGGGAGGTGGTCTCTGTTCTGGATGCTTAGGGAGGTTACATAGCTTGCCCCTAGGAATCTCACTGCCAGGGTTCAGTCTTCACCTGTGTGACTCTGGGGTCCAGAATGTCTCTGTCACTCCACACTCAGATTCCAGGAGGTAAAAGGGTAAGGCTACAATAAGCCAAAACGCCTGCTTTCTCATACATTTTGTTAGAAATGAACAGAACGGTGCAGCGATCCCTGAGACATGGGAATGAGAGCAGGCGCGGTAACTCTGCTGGGCCTCACACAAACCCGCAGTGACTGCAGCCTGTCTTTAAACGTGTTATTGTTTAAATAAATTGTTATTGTAGCTCCAGGTGCCAGCGGCTCGCACTGGCCCTGTGTACGCCATCAGAGTAACAAGGGGCTTCACAAAAAGCCCATTGTGGACTTGACCCATGTTCCAGCTTGAGACTAAGTTAAACCCAGGCCCTGAGCTGAGCTTCTGCCTGCAGACTTCTCACTGACCCCCTGCACACACCTGGCCAGCATGCCCAGCCCTCTCCGACCACCTGGCTCCCTCCCTTGTCCAATGGCCCTGCAGAGCAGTGAGAGACTCAGGGGTCCCAGGACCAGGCCTTGATATGATGTGAGGCTGACTGTTGTAATTTTAAAAGTGGCACTGGGGAGAAGGACACCACGTGACAGAGCTCACGTGGAGGAGAGGCGGGGAGTTTGGCCTCTGGGGACTGAATACTGACACTAACCAAGTGAATTTCTCAGAGTCCTGAAAAATACGCTGAACCCAGCGATATCAAGGTCTCTCCTAACTCCTGGGCTGGTGCTTGTTGTCACTCATTCACTGCACCAGCTGTGCCACCTGCTAGGAAAACTAAGGTATCTACTGCCTATCGCTGGCTCCAAGCAATTCTGGGGGACAAGTGTCCAGTGGTGGCAAGTTGATACTTCACTGACCTGAGGTGCATTCTTGCTGCAGGGATTAGAAGGAAATCTCAGAGTGAATGTTGACTGACAGGAAAGCAAGAAGGGGCCTCACGGGTTAGAGGGAACAAACAGCAGGTGTGTAAAGGGAGTGACACCGGGAAATTGTCATGTGCTGTTTAAGCTTGTTGAGAGCAGACTCTAAGAGCAAGGAAACTTTCCCTCATCCCCTCTGAACCCCACGTCCCGGGTCAGGCTACCACTCCCCCACCCCCCAACTCTGTAGCTGAGGGGGAAAACAACAAGTAGCTAGGTATTAACAGCACTGCATTCCTGAGAACAGAAAGGTGGTGAACCATTGTTTACCCCCATTGTTTACCCCTCGCATAAAGCGTCTACAGTGGGAGCAGGAAGCCAGATGTTTAGCCATGGAGAGATGCTCAGTTAGGAACCCCAGCTGATGCCTCAGCTTCAGCAGTGTCTGCTGATGTTGTAAGACCCCTCTTTGATGATGTTGTCTTTGTTTACTCTCTCGGCTGGGTTTTGGTGGTGTTGCCTGTCTGCGACTTGTTGTTCATACTTTTACTCCCATTTACTTCCATTTGCTATACACTTAGAAAATTCACTCATTCAGAACTGGGAGTGTGTAGAGGCAGAGGTAAGGGCAGGCATGCCAAAGCCAGGCATCTGTAAGTCAACCGCGGTAGCTGGAGCAGAGACTGTGAGTGAAGGAGAAAGAGAGAGAGACTTTTAGAGGCAGGGAGCCCGTGTCACACAGGTATGGAGACCTCTAGATCTAGAGAGGGTTTAAGCAGAACATCGTGCATTGAGTTTGGAACCTGGTTGGCAGAAGGTGGAGTGTTAGGAAGCAAGACAGCTTCTCTGAGACAGAAAGACCCATCAAAAAAATTATCTGAGGGCTGAAGAGATGGCTCGGAGGTTAAGAGCACTGGCTGTTCTTCCGTCCGGGTCCTGAGTTCAATTCCCAGCAACCACATGGTGGCTCACAACTATCTGTAATGAGATCTGGTGCTCCCTTCTGGCCTGCAGATATACATGCAGGCATAACTCTATACATAATAAATCTTAAAAAGAAAAGAAAGAAGTATATCTGAGCCACTCAGCTGAGAAAGACGAAGTGTCAGCTAAGGAGGGAGAAGGACAACATATGACTTCCGTTGCATACTGGGTAGTGGTGGCGCACACCTTCAGCCCAGCACTCAGGAAGCAGAGGCAGGTGGATCTCTGTGAGTCTGAGGCCCGCCTGGTCTACAGAGTGAGTTCCAGGACAGCCAGGGCTACACAGAGAAACCCTGTTTGGAAAAACAAAGACTTCTGATGAGTGGTGGTTTAGATAAGAATGGAGAGTGACCCCCACAGGCTCATATATTTGGATACTTAGTACTGGGGAGGGGCACTATTTTAAAGGATTAAAAGGATAAGGAGGTGTGGCCTTGCTGGTCGGGATGTAGCTCTTGACTACTGCTCCAGCGTTTGCATGCTTCGAGCTTCCTCTCATGACGATAATAGACTTAGACTTCTGAAACTGCAACAAGCAAGCCCCCGGTCAAATGCTTTCTCTTATAATAGTTGTCTTGCTCTTGGTGTCCCTTCACAGCCATAGAACAGTGCCTAGGATATGGCGTGAGGATAACCAGGGATAGATGAGATGTGAAAGGCAAAATAAGACAAAGAGGTCCATGAAGGGTCTCGACTGTTTTAGGTGGCATTTTACTTTGTTTTGAGACAGGTCTTACAACGGAGCCCAGGCTGACCCTGAGCTTGTGTAGGTAGTTCTGGATGGCCTCAAACTCATGGTGACTCCAGGTTTGTCAACGTGCAACTGCCACTCCAAGCACAGGGCTCCCAACTTCCCGCGGGTTTTTTTTGGCTGGATTTGAAACATAGAGGAGTAACAGGCCTGGGGTGAGGTTTGTTAACTAAAGGGCTGAGAATTCCCTCCAGGCTGGGAACCAAGTGCTATTTTCGAGCTATCCCTTAACAGGCCAACTCAAACACCCTCTTGGAAGGGCTGTCTTTTTTCTTTTTTTCCTTCTTAGTGTTTTTTGTTTTTGTTTTTTGTTTTATTAGGATAGGGTGTTTTTATTATATAGCCCTGGCTGTCCTGGAACTCTCTATGTAGACTAGGTTGGCCTCAAACTCACAGTGATCCACCTGCCCCTGTGTCCCAAGTGCAGGGATTAAGGACATGCACCACCATGCTCAGCTGTCATTCTTAAAGCTCGAGGTAAGGGAAAGACTCTTGGGGGTCCCTCTCAAAGGCATATTCATCATCAGTAAGCTATGCCCTCTCGGGCTATGGTCCAAGGCAAAGAGAAAAGTAGGCAATATGACGGAAGGAAGATGCTGGAAGGCATAGGATGAACAGACCCCCTGAGGCTTGGAGGGAAGTAAGTCACACTGATCAACCAGTGTTAAAGCCTGGAGTGGGGTGAGAACTGCAGGAGCCTCTACAGAGGCCGATAGCCTTGTCGAGACAAAAGCTATTTGTGCAACACTCCAATAGAATCATAGAACAGTCCCTGCCCTTGTGCATGTGTCTTTGTGCCCCTGGAGTGGCTGCACAAACTGAGGCAGCTGCATGGTGTCACCAGTCTGGGAGAGGGACCTCCAACCCCACCCAAATTTCTCCTGGCTCAAATGTAGACAGGGAGAAAGCCAAAAGTCCCTACTTGCCTCTAAGAACACAGAGGTGGGTGTGAGATAAGAGCTGGGACCGCCCCTCCCCCCCAGCTCAAGCCTAGAGGGGAATGGAAAGTAGCAGGACCTCCACCTGGTTCAGTCTGCAGAATTAACACAGGACACAGGGGCTTTGTGAACTACCTGGCGCCCCCAGCATCTAACTGTGGATACTAGTAGATCAGGTGCGAGAGGGCACCTCGTGGATGCCACCAAGGTTTGGAAGTGAGCACAGGGCTAGCACCCAAATCTGCCACCTCCTCCACTGCCCAGAAGGGCAAGCTGGAGAGGAAAGTCAGTATAGTGATTTAATTATCTGTCCAGTTTACAGTAGAAGAGATTGGGTCTCTCTCTTTAATTGTGGAGCTTAAACTCTCCCAATAAAGACCTGGTGTGTAAGGAGACACCCTCACTCCCAGCACTTAGGAGGTGAAAGCAGGAAGATTAGGAGTTCAAGGTCACCCTCAACTATGTAGTAAGGCAGAGGCTGGTCTGGACTATATATGACTTTGTCTCAAAAAAATAAATACATAGCTATGGCACATGCCTTTAATTCCAGCCCTTGAGAGGCAGAGGCAGGCAGATGTCTGTGAGTTTGAGGCCAGCCTGGTTTACAATGCAAGATCCAGGATAGCCAGGATTGTTATACAGAGAAACCCTGTCTTGAAACACTCGCCCCCCCGAAAAAAAAACCATACAAAACAACAAAAACCACATGTGTGCATTAATATGATAAGATGTATTTTGTTTGCAGCAGAAGAAATTCTCAAAGAATCAGTTAAGATATTATATTAAACAAATATACACACATCTCTCCCTCTTACAACTGATGCAAAGGCCCACATGTGATGTTTGCATCCATTCTAGAGACTACAGAGCTCTCACTCTTCATAAACAGCATGGCTCTGCCAAGTGATGTTTGGCAACTCCTGTAGCTTTACTTTAATTTGAGTTTATGAGTTATAATTTACATACAGTAAAACCCTTTCAAAGTGCATGCTTGAATGTGTTTTGACAAGTGGGTGCACTTAGATAACCATCACCCCACCTAACATCTGAAATCCTTCCATTACCTTTTGGGTGGTCGGGATCCCTGTACCACCCAATCCAGAGGCCACTGATGTGATTTCTGACTCAGTCTTTTGCTTTTTCCAGGATGTGATGGCCATGAAGTCGTAGATTATGGAACTCTTTACACTAAATGTTTAAACACACTTCCTTAACTACCCCAGCTTCCTCCTCTTTTTCCACTCAGCCTTCTCTGCCAGTTGCTTTATATGGACAAGTCCTGGATCAGGGGCAGCCTTCCCCAAGCCCTGCCTAGACCTATTTGTATGACGACAGTCCCCAGGGTCAGAATACCGTATAGAACTCCGGGGTTAGTTCAATCTTGCTGTTCTCTACTACATTTACTCCCCCTCCCCCACTTCCTCTTCTTTTCCGAGACAGGGCCACATAGAGCCCAGGCTGGCCTTCAACTCGTTACATAGCAGAAGATGAGCTTGAACTTCTTATCCCCTAGCTTCCATTCCTGAATGCTGGTGTTTCTGTCACATCCATCACACCCAATTTTAGGGGTGCTGGGTGCTCTAGCTCAGGGCTTTTTTGCATGCAGCTAAGAAACACCCCTAGCCCCACATTTTCCTTTCTTCAGGAGGTGTTTCCCTTCACCTCAGGGAACACTGAAGCTGCCTTCAGATCACTCCTGACACATGTTCTCTTCTCCCTGACTTCACCTGTCCCAGCAGCCTAATGACTAAGGAGTCCAATCCATGTGTACCACCCACTGCCACCGAGCTTCCGGCATGTTTCTCTTTTGCAACCCTCTCTTTTGCACACCCTCTCTCTTTGCATGCCCTCTCTTTTACACACCCTCTCTTTTGCACACCCTCTCTTTTGCACGCCCTCTCTTTTGCACACCTCCTCCTTTTCACACCCTCTCTTGTGCATGCCCTCTTTTGCACACCCTCTCTTTTGCACACTCTCTGTTGCACACCCTCTCTTTTGCACACCCTCTCTTTTGCATGTCCTCTCTTTTGCACACTCTCTGTTGCACACCCTCTCTTTTGCACACCCTCTCTTTTGCACACCTCCTCCTTTTCACACCCTCTCTTGTGCATGCCCTCTTTTGCACACCCTCTCTTTTGCACACTCTCTGTTGCACACCCTCTCTTTTGCACACCCTCTCTTTTGCACACCCTCTCTTTTGCACACCCTCTCTTTTGCACACCCTCTCTTTTGCACACTCTCTGTTGCGCCCCCTCTCTTTTGCACACCCTCTCTTTTGCACACGTTTTCCTCTCCTCATCCTTCACTGTCTGTCACCTTGGTGTCAGTGCCCCAAAACATCTTGAGGTTTAGTTTTGTTGTTGTTGCTTTGTTCTTTGTTTGCTTGTATGTTTGTTTTTCCAAGACAGGGTTTCCCTAGCTGTCCTGGAACTCACTCTGTAGACCAGGCTGTCCTTGAACTCACAGACATCTATCTGCCTCTGCCTCCCGAGTGCTGGGATCTAAGGTGTGGGCCACCACCACCCAGCTATGAGATTTTATTGGCCACAGATCCACCTTGCTGCCTGTTCTTTGACCTCCAGCAGCATTTGGTCAATTAGTTTGGGTTTTGTTGTTGGTTGAGGTTTTTTTTTTCTCCTTGGTGAGGGAGGAACAAGAAGACCCAACACTGCAATTTTGTCTCTGACAGATTCTGCATCTTCAGGACAAGGAATGGGTCTCATACGCCCCAGCAAATCCTGGGTCTCACACACAGCAGTAAGTGTTGCCTCCACGATGGTAAATAAATAGGAGAGGAGAGATAAGACAAGAGGGAACAGAGTTTGTGCCTAGGGACAAGGCACCGTTGGACTAATGAGGTAACTGTCTTGCTACATGCGTTAAACATTAGTAATCTGACTGTTCCACGGGAACTACAGTGGCCTTCTCCATCTACTGTAGGCATTTCAAGGGGCTACAGTCTAGGAACAGGTCTCCTTGGGTTTCTGCCAGAGAGGCAACTTGGTCTAGGAGAGGAGAGCAGAGGTCCAGAAGGAGAATTGCAAAGGGGAGTGGATATAGCTTAGGGATAGTGGCTCCCTCTCTGATAACTTTTTCTCAGGGCTATTGACTTGACCTTAAGCCAGTGGTTCTCAAGCTTCCTAACGCTATGACCCCTTAACACAGTTCCCCATATTGTGCTGACCCTCAACCATAAAATGATTTTCATTGCTTCTTCATAGCTGTAATTTTGCTACTGTTATGAATGGTAATATAAATACCTGATATGTAGATGGTCTTAGGTGACCTCTGTTGTTCAATCCCCCAGAGGGGTTTCAATCCAAGGGCTATGTTCAATCTTTCTTTCTTTCTTTTCTTTTTTTTATCCTTCTTCTTTATCCTTCTCCTTCTCCTCCTTCTCCTCCTCTTCTTCCTGCCTTGCTGGGATAACAAAGACAGACAGCACCCTTCTGACACTTGTTTGACACTGGAGACTAAATTTGGAGCCTGAGTTCCTACCAATATTTGTCTTCGAAAGGATTCTTTCTTTCATATTATATTTTTGAGACAGGGTCTTACTGCAACACTGTGTATTTTTGGCTGGCCTGGAACTACAGTGTACACCAGGCTAGCCTCACATTCACAGAGATTTGCCTACCTTTGCCTCCCAAGTACTGGGAAAAATGTATGTACCACCACACCCAGCCCTTGATCATATTGTTTTTACTCCTTACATATTTTAGTTATTAGTTTTGCTGGACATGGGGCACCCATGTGCCAACAAGCACATCAGAAGTTAGAGGATAACTTCTCTTCTTCCCCTGTGTGGGGCCCAGGCTTGAACTCGGGTTTGTTGGGCTTCATAGCAGGTGCCTTTACCCTCTGAGCCATCTCACTGGCCCTTAAGACTTCAACCCGAAGCAAAAGCAGGCGCTCTATCTGCTTTTCTAGTTGTCTCTGAGCATTTGTTTTCTTATAAAAGTTTGGGCGAGTCTCAAGGATCAGCCACAAAGAATGGACAAGTGGCTTGATTCTGCCCCCTAGAGGACACTGAGATCTCTATAGAAACAAGAATTTAAAAACCCTCAATCTAAAGAGACCATCATTTATTTCAGGAAAGGGAGGCAGGCTGGAAGAAGGTTGGGGTTTTCTGAACCAAAAGTGAGAACCAGCACATCAGGGTAGACCTATAGCAGACAGGGAACACTCTGTGAGTTTTGTTTTGTTTTGTTTTGAGACAGGTTTTCTCTGTGTAGCCCTGGCTATCCTGTAACGGGATGTGTCACTACTGCCCATTCAAATGTACATTGCTGAATTTGGGGTTTCTGTGTCACAGTATTCTGGCCTCACAGACCAGACACGGGAAGTGTTTTCTTTTTTCTTCTCTGAGTCTGTATAAGTTTAGTGTTATACTACCTGTAAATGTTGGAAGATTTCAACAATGAAGCCCTCTCCTTTGACACTTTTTGGGAAGTGGCTGGGCACACTCGTCTTAACACAAGCCCCAGATGGTTCTTTTTTAAAATTTTCATTGCTTCCTTTCATGTGCTTGATGGCTGTGTATGTGCACCATGTGTGTGCATGGTGCCCACAGGGGTCAGAAGAGGGTATTGGATCCCCTGGAACTAGTGAGTTACCACGTAGATGCTAGGAAATGAGCCCTGGTTGTCCTCAAGAGCAACAGTTCTCTTAGCCCCCGAGCCACCTCTCCATCTCTCCAGGCTGTCTGCTCTCTAACCCTTTCATACCAGGGCAAGCGTGGGAATCACACGCACGTCATTCATTCAATTTACAAGAACTACAAGAACACCTCTCAGGTACACATTTTCGGTAGTCGGTGGAGTGCCTGAGGGAGCTGAGTCGAGGTCCCCGTTCCAGTGAGGATGGGTCAGTCTCTTTTGAAAGACTCGGCTTGCTAACTGAGTATAGAGCCCATTTTCAAGATGGCATGGAAGTCCAGCAGCTACATTGTGCTTACAGACATGACTTCTTCACTCACTGTCTGTTCACACCCAAGTTCTTTGGCTGAAATACCAGAGAGTGAACCTCTCTAAACTCCCTTCCTGCTCCAATCAAATCTCTTCCTGTAGAACCTAAGCCCTCCCCTCCCCCAGGGAGGCCTCTGAGAAGAGAAATTGTTCAGGTGACCTGCCTAGGATACTGGTCTCCATAGCCGTGCAGTTTTACCTCCTACCAAACAGTGCCTGAAAATTCCAGAAGCTGCTGGGACCTGTGTCCTGCCTGTCCCCTAGACTCAGCGTTTCAGGTGTCTCTGTCATTGGCATTCCCAGCCATGCTATAGGAACCTTCTTTTTGCTACTCTCTGGGGTGGAACATGGACTTTCATTTCAGAGGAGGCTTGCGGAGAAAGTAGAGTTAACTGAAAAAGGATAATTTCATTTATTTAATCTCAGGGAGGCACAGGCAGGCACATCTCTGTGAGTTCGAAGCTGGCCTGGTACATAGAGTGAGTTCCAGGATAGCCAGAACTACTCTGTCTTGAAAAACAAAAACAAACAAACACAAACAAACAAACAAAAAAAAAAAAGGAAAATTTCTAGAACCCAGAAATCTTGAGATCTGGAGACCATCAGGCCAGGCTTCAAACCCTGGCTCTGTTCTTAATAGCTGTGTGATTTGGAACAAGTTACTCACCCACTCTGAGCTTGGTTTCCTCATCTGCAGAATGGACATAAGAACAATGTCTAAATGAGGTGGGAACCAGGACACCCACGTTGCGTTTGCCGATAGAGTGGATTCGCTTACTTTCTCCAGTCCTCAGGGGTTTTTTGTTTTTTTTTTAATTTTTGTCTGTAATAACCAGAGGATGTGGGCACACACTCCCAAACTTCCCTTCTGCTCAGATTCCAGGGTGTCTATTTGTAGATTCTTAGCAATCCCCCCACCCCCCAGTATTTGGGAGACTAAAAATCAGGGGAGACATAGGAGTTTGAAAACATAACAAGATCCTTTTTCAAATCATCGTGCCCATGTGCACTCATGCATATATATATATATATATATATATATATATATATATATACATATATACTCACACGCTCACAAATACACTTACACTGTGGAAGTTTCAAAGACAGTGGTCCCCCAAGGGAGTGGCACTATTAGGAGGTGTGGCCAGTTGGAGTGGGTGTGGCCTGGTAGGAGGAAGTGTGTCACTGTGGGGGTGGGCCTTGAGG
This sequence comes from Cricetiscus sungorus, assembly GCA_030556225.1. NCBI lineage: Eukaryota > Metazoa > Chordata > Mammalia > Rodentia > Cricetidae > Cricetiscus > Cricetiscus sungorus. The sequence goes on from JANBXA010000588.1 coordinate 32,739,260, forward strand.
TCTTCTTTGCTCAAGGTACACTCTGTGGTAGATAGTTCACTTCCTGTTGCCTGCGGATCAAGGTGTAGAACTCTCAGCTTCTTCCACAGCAGCATGTCTGCCTGCATGCCATCACACCCCGCCATGATAATGGACTAAACCTCTGAAACTGCAAGCCACCCCAATTAAGTGTTTTCCTTTATAAGAGTTGCCCTGAGCAGGGTGGTGGTGGCGCACGCCTTTAGTCCCAGCTCTTGGGAGGCAGAGGCAGGTGGATCTCTGTGAGTTCCAGACCAGCCTGGCCTACAGAGCGAGTTCCAGGAGAGCCTCCAAAGCCACAGAGAAACCCTGTCTCAAAAAACAAAAAAACAGCAACAACAACAACAACAACAACAACAACAAAGAGTTTCCCTTGCCCTGGTCATGGTATGTCTTCACAGCAATATAAACACCAACTAAGACACAACACATACACATAAACACACATACACATGCACTCACATGGACATCAGAGGACAGCTTCTGTGGGATTTGGTTCTCTCCTTCTACCATGTGGGTCCAAGGATGGCACTCAGGCCCTCAGGCTTATAGGCAGATGCCTTTAGCTACTAAGCCAAGCCATCTCAAAGGGTCCCATCTATCTTTTTCATGGCTAAGACTCTCTTGTGATTTCTTTGCTTCACAGGGAGGAGACATAGCACAAATCTATCCTCTCCACCCTGCCTTAGAGCAGGGACATCCAAATAGATAAACCCTAAAAGTGTCATTTCGTCAGCCAATCAAACAAGGCCCACTGAACACATTCACATGGGAGTCTCTGCCCCCATCCTTACATTCCTACTTCCAGGCCTGGAACTGTACACAGCCATCTTGTTGGGGGTGCTTGTTCAGTTCAGCTGACTTATCTGGTCCATGTTAGAAAGGAGGAGTGTGGGTGGAGGAAAGAAATAGACAAGAAACAGACAATAGAGTCTGGCGGGCATCCAGTAAATACTAGGATCAGCCCCAAGTTTATTGCTCAAAGTTCTTCGATATGCAAATCAAAACGGGGGAAGGCAAAAGACTTCCTTACCATGATACAGGGCACAAACAAATGTAATTACCTCCTTAACACCCAAAACACCAAGTAACCACAGCCTAAACCAAGTATCCTGTTGTTAAGGTTAAGACATCCATTACTACATCTGAGGCCAAATATCCTGTTGTCTAGACAAAACACACAGTAGCCACACATTATTGTTGTTTAACCTTGAAGGAGCAATAATAGGCTCAAATTCTCTGACCTTATGTCAAGATGAAATGGAGCCACTTTTATGGGCCTCCCTAGGTGCTTGGCTGCTTAGAGCAGAGTGCCAGAATGTTTCCTTTAGCTTCTTAGGTCAATATGTAAAGCCTCCAATCAAAATTTTAACTGGGACTTGTACCACACACACACACACACACACACACACACACACACACTGGTTAAAAGGATTCCAGGTCTTTTTGTCAGTCTGACACTCCGAAAAGCCATTTTCAGGGTGGGAGTGGCCATCTTCACCTCTGACTTCCTCTCTGAAGGTTAATAAAAATGTCAGTGATGGACCAAATCCAGGGGATGCTGGCAGCCCTCACAAAGGCACAGATAAAGCACAGCCACACCCCTTTCTCACACCAGGTGCCAACACTGCAACCTTTAGAGCAAACTTTTCTCATGAGCCAGAGCTAGCAGAAGAAACCAGAAAGGCCGGGAGTGGATCCAGAGAGGCCGTTTGCTATCTTTTCCAGATATGAGTCATTCACTCACTCATCCAACATATACAAACATATGGCAGTGTTTTGTTTTGTTTTTTTCTTAACTAGGAGACAATTCACAGACCATAAAATTCATCATTATAAAGTTTACAAATCCGTGTTTTGCATATGTTTAGTCTGTAGTGCCACATCACCACACTCAGGTTCTTAAGCATTTCCATCACCACACTCAGGTTCTTAAGCATTTCCATCATCACACTCAGGTTCTTAAGCATTTCCATCATCACAAGGAGGCCGTAGCCACTAGCAGTCACTCCCTGCTCTCTCCTGTCTCTCCCTGGTACCTCCCTCCCCAAGTCTCTGGCAACCAGTAATGTACTTCTGTCTTTAGAGAGTTGCATGTTTGGAAGCGTCATGAAAATGCAATCATAAATTATATGATATTACTGGGCACTGGCGGCACACACCTTTGAGTGTGTCACTTGGGAGGCAGAGGAAGGCAGATCTCTGAGTTCAAGGTCAGCTTGGAATGCACATAGAAACCCTGTCTCAAAAAAAAAAAATAAAAATAAAAACTGCCTGGTTTATTTTTATTTTTCCTCAGCATATTACTTCAAAAGTCGATTTGTGTTTGTGGTATATACTAGAATCACATTATTAGTCGTGGGCGTTAATTAGTGTTTTATTGCTGAAGATACCATGACCAAGGCAATCTTATAAAGGAAAACATCTAACTGGGGCTTCCTTACAGTTTTAGAGGGTGAGTCCATGATCATCACCGAGAGAAGCAGACAGGCATGGCAGTAGTTGAAAGCTTTACATCCTGATCTGCAGGCAGCAGGCAGAGAGAAAGAGAGACTGGGCCTCAAAGCCAATCCCCAGTAACACACGTCCTCTAAAAAGGCCACACCTCCTAATCCTTCCCAAACAGTTCCACCAACCGGGGACCAAGCATTTAAACATGTGAGGCTTGGGAAGGAGGGGAGGACTTTTCTTATTCAAACTTCTGGGCAACACGGTGTTTCTGTTTTTAACTGAGACCCTGAAAAGCTGTTTCACCTCTGCTCTACTCCTGCTATGCCAGAAGGCTACACTGAAATAGCGGGCCAGACAGGCCTGGTCAGTGCCTGCTAGAGCTTGGAACTCAGCATGAGAGGGAAGAATGAACCAGACAACTGTGAGTATGCTTGCACAAAAGCCAGCACTTAGGAGGCAGAGGACCTCTGTGAGTTCAAGGTCAGGCTGGTCTACAGAGCAAGTTCCAGAACAGGCTCCAAAGCTACATAGAGAAACAACCCTGTCTTGAAAAACAAGGGGGGGGTGTGAGAAAAAAAGAAATAAGCCAAGCTAAAGCTGGGCATTCCTAAGTCAGAATATGTATCTGTGTATTTATTTGGGTGCTGGCAGCCCCTCAAAGAGCAAAGACTAAGAAAAAGAAAAGCCAACTACATGGGCCTCATCCATCCATCTATTCTGTCAAGGCAAGGAATGAATAAAACAAAGGCTGGTGTCCCTGAGGAAATCCTATCATGCCAACAGTCTGTGACTTGAGCTGCAAAATTAGGCTGTGAGTCCCCTGCTTGCAAACTCACACTGAGGTCTGTGGACTCGCCAGCCTCCAGTATAGCATGGATCAGTTCCTTAAAGTAAATCTTGCTCTTGTTCCCTCTCCCCTCTCTTCCTTCCTGCCCCCATCCCCCCTGCTACCCCTCCCCTTCTCTTCTGTTTCTCTGAAGAGCTCTGACTAAAGCACGTGGGTCATAAAATGCACCCCAGCCTCCTCCTGCTCCTTTCTTTCAGGCTGTATCCTTCTGAAAACAATGGTTTTGAAAACAGTGTGAAATATCATCAGCCACTGGACTTTGTGGGAGCCTTAGCTGACTCAGTCACCAACCTCCCTCAGAATCTGCCACTTGAAGCCTCAGACATGGTGGAACAGAGGACAGTCAGTCATCCTTGGTGTGTGGTCCTACCCAACAGAGGCCAAATTGCAGATGAGTAAGTATTTGAGTTCCAAGCCTTACTTCAGTTAGCTTTTTGAGCTAGCAGCTCACTCTGCTGTCCAGGCTGATCTTGAATTCACAGCAATCCCTCTGCCTCAACCTCTCCAATACTGAGATTACAGATGTGCACCACCATACCCCACCTATCTCGAACTTGAGGTAAGTCGGACAGAGGAGGGTCTAAACCACATCATTCTGGCTTAGACAAATGTCACCTTCCTTCTCCGTAGTGACATCCTGCAGGGGTCTAGCCCCCAACATCTTGAGAGAAACAGAAAGGCCTACCTTGAGGGAGAAGATGGCCTGGCATTGCTGGCTGCCTCCCAGATCTTTTCAAATGAGGAGGTTGAAAAAGGCCATCTCTGGCCCCAGATTAAGCTAACGTCACAAGGAACTGGGAGGTCACATTGTGAATGACCTTGGACTGGGTATTTCCTTCATGCTTTAGCCTTTCAGTCTAGAACTCTGGCTCAGGATGAAAAAAAAAAAAATTATTCTGGCTGTTTCCAGAGACACTGATCACGGTGACAGTGACATATCCTCAAAACAGAACAACATGGAGGGGAACCTGCAGGCATCCTAGCCCCAAAAGTGGAAAACCACGAAGTGTAACGTATGCGTAAGGAACCACACTGAGCCCTTTGTATGTATCATCTCAAGGAACTCTTCAAATGTCCTCTGAAGTGGGGAGATGAAACAGCCTTCAATGCTGGTCCAAGTTCAGTGGGTTTCAAAGCCTGTTGCTCTCCTGCCCACCTCAGCTTTATCCCACACTCAAAGACAGAGGGATGTGGTGACGATAATATGTCTATGATTTCCCAGATACAAAGACCTGTTCCCACTCAGCCGTAGCACAACCACCACAGCACGGAATTGACGCCCCCTCAAACTGTTCATACAGTCCCAACGTTCCTGTCCCGCTGGGATCCCAGGCCGCAGGCTGCTGCTAGCTGCAGTGGCCTTTGGTCTCCTTCAGTTAGAACAGCCCCTCAGGCCTTCCTGTCTTTCCTGACCTTGACGTTCTGCAGAGCACGGGGGATGTGCCCCAGTCTGAATCCATCTGATAGACTCCTCATGATTTTTGTATTTTTGGCAGGAATGCCGCAGAAGCGATGCCACAGTCTGTCTTTCGGATGTGTCACGTTCTGAGGCTTGTGACAACTATTAGGATCATTACTGGTAGGGGTTGAGGGACTTTTAAAACAAGCACTTGGGATTGTATATTGAGAAAGAAAGCTACAACTGCTGGGAATTTTGTCCCTCAACAGATCCTTAAAGACTAAGGATAGTGGTCCAGCTCAACAGAGGCCAGAGGCCAGGGTGCAAGGGGAGCCACCGTTTGCTCTGGGAATGCATCAGGCCCAAGTTTTGTAGCCTTCTTCAGGAGTGGCTTGGAGTGGTTGGAATGAATTCCTTAGTAAGCCACTCAGAGAGGAGGGAAGACCTCACACAGCCTTGTTCAGCCTAGACACGGGTGTGGGAGGTGCCTTGGTCCTGCCTCGGCAAGATGATGCTGCAGACTTAGACTTCCTAGGAGAGGCCTTACCTCTGAGTAGCAGATGGGAAGTGGGGAGAACAGGAGGGGAGGAAGGAGGGGGAACTGGGATTGGAATGTAAAAATAGATTAATAAAACAACAACAACAACAACAACAATAATAATAAAGGGTGCAGCAAACACATCAAAGACCAACAACAGAGGAGAACGATGAGAGATATGGGAGGTGTCTCTATAGGCAGCAAGACTGCGCATTCCATGCCAGCCTGTGACTGACTCAAAAACAAAACTAACCATCATCAACAACAAAATTTAACACAAACACAAATTAAAAGTTGTGATAAAGCCTGGCAGTGGTGGCGCTCATCTTTAATCCCAGCACTCAGGAGGCAGAGACAGGAGGAGCTCTGTGAGTTTGAAGCCAGCCTGATCCAAAGAGTATGTTCCAGAACAGCCAGGGCTACCCAGAGAAATCCTGTTTACGAATAAACAAACAAACAAATACAAAAAGTACACGACTACTGCACTGATGAAAACCAAAATACTGTTGAAAGCAATTAAAGCACGCCAAATGAACAGACAGTCATTCATAGTCTATCCATACTGAGCACTTCACACTGTTAAAAACGGCAATTCTCGTTTCTGGCAACTGCTGACAAACTTGTCTGCAGATTTAGCTCTCCCTCTCCCTGCCCACCCTCTGCCTCAAAAGCATGGTTATGAAGACTGCACTGTGGAGGCAGAGGCAGGAGGATCTCTATGAGTTCAAGGCCAGCCTGGTCTACACCAGAGTAAGTTCCAGGACAACAGGGCTACACAGAGAAACCCTGTCTTGAAAAAAAAAAACAAAAAACAAGCAAAGTTGTGGCAAAATACTAGGAGTCTTACTTAGATCTACCCATGCATAGGTATAATTCCTGCTAACTCTGTGGTTGCCTTGGGGGGAGGGTGTTCTGCTTTGGGGGTTTTATTAATTTGTTTTACTTTAAATATTTTATTTTTATTTTATGTATGTGTGTCTGTCTGTGTGAATGAATGTAGGTCCCGTGTGTGTGTGTGTGTGTGTGTGTGTGTGTGTGTGTGTGTGTGTGTGTGTGTGTGTGTGTGTGCAGGTGCCCTCAGAGGCCAGAGAGAATCAAAATTCCCTGGAGCTGGAGTTCCAGGCAGTTGTAAGCCGCAGGATGCTGGGACCTGAACTTGGGTTTTCTGTCCTGTGTTTGATCGGCTGATCCAATCCATCGGGAAGACAAGCTCATTCAGTTAACACCTTCCACAGAATGCTTCCTCTTCAGCGGCTTCTGTTTCCACTCATCAGCCATGCTGCCCATCCAGACAGAACACTTCATCACACAGGCCTCGCAAGTAGAAGCTGCAACCTGACCTCAACACCATAGCGTTTCTCCTGGTCCCAGGCAGCCCATAGACATTTCTAGGGCAACCTTCTCAATTTCCAGAAGAGAAAAGTAAGACTCTAAGAGTTTAAATGCTGTGTGGAAAGACACGAATGTGTACACAGCAGTCTGAAATTCAAACTAAGTCCTCACACAAGCCCTAGAGTCCTACACCCCTTATTTTTTATTTATTTGTGAGTCCTACGCTCCTTATTTCCATAACATGCTTCCCCTTGTCTCAGCTAGGCCGACTGTGTTTGGGAAACACACTGACCACATAGAGACATTTTTTTTCCCCCTCATTTTTTGAAGTATTTTAGTAGTTACTCTCCCACAAGCTGAAAGTACTATTCTGTGCTGTTGAAGGGGGGTGGGGTGGGGTGGGGTGGGGCATTAGCCGTGACGAGGAGAAATGTCACAAGGCCCTGCTGCTGAAGATGTAGGGCTTATTTTAGAAACCCTCCTGTCGGTTGTTTCCTCAGAGAGCAGCGTTGCTTCCTGGTTTCTCTGGATGAAATTTAAATTTCTGTTTAAGGATCAGCACCCAGATGCGTCTACGTGATTTCAGCACAGCCAGGGCTGGGGTGGGGGATGAGCACAGTATGTGTGGTCGGCCTGTGAAGGAACCAGCATTCTCCAAAGATTTACCCAGCTCTGGGTCATCACAGACTGACGCAGATCTGCAGGCTGCTGCAGCTGGCCTTCTGATGTTAACATCAATACAGCTGCTTGTTTTCATTTGCTTAGTTGCCCTTTTTTGGTGTTGTTGTGGATTCTTTTGTAGACAGGGTTTCTCTGTGTAGCCCTGGCTGGCCTAGAACTCGCTCGGTAGACCAGGCCGGCCTTGAACTCATAGAGATCTGCCTGCCTCTGCCTCCCCCGTGCTGGGATTAAAGCCGTGCACCACCACCTCCCCACTGCCCTTTTCCCCCCTACCATATTTTGTCTTTTCCTAAGTCAGCCATGGAGGTCAATGGATACCATGCAAAAATTGATTCTCTCCTTAAAACATGTGGGTCTGGGGACTGAACTTAGGTCTCCAGGTTTAAGAGCAAGTTTAATTTAGTTAGTGTGTATGTATGTATGTTCACCATAGTGTGTGGTGTGTGTGTGTGTGTGTGTGTGTGTATGCATGTGTGTATGGTCACCATGGTGTGTGTGTGCACATTCATGTGAGTATGTGTGTGAGTGCTCACCATGGCAAGTGTATATGTATGTGATATCTGTATGTTCACCATAGTGTGTGGTATGTGTGTGTGTGTGTGTGTGTGTGTGTGTGTGTGTGTGTGTGTGTGTATGCATGTGTGTATGGTCACCATGGTGTGTGTGTGCACATTCATGTGAGTATGTGTGTGAGTGCTCACCATGGCAAGTGTATATGTATGTGACATCTGTATGTTCACCATAGTATGTGGTATGTGTGTGTGTGTGTGTGTGTGTGTGTGTGTGTGTGTGTGTATGCATGTGTGTATGGTCACCATGGTGTGTGTGTGCACATTCATGTGAGTATGTGTGTGAGTGCTCACCATGGCAAGTGTATATGTATGTGATATCTGTATGTTCACCATCGTGTGTGTGTGTGTGTGTGTGTGTGTGTGTGTGTGTGTGTGTGTTTGTCTGTATGTCTGTGTACTCATATGTAGTGTGTGGACACCTTATGAGAGGCTTTGTTCTCCTTCCATTGTGTGGGTCTCAGGAATCAGGGCCCTCAGCCTCAGCCTCAAATGCCTTTACCCACTGAGCCATGAGGAGCCACTAAATGGATCTCCTCACATGCGTGGCAAGTTATGCTGTGGTGAGAGGCTCAGGACTGTCGAAGTCTCCTCATAATCCAGCAACAAGCTTACCTCAGAGCAAGTGACTCTCCATAGACCAAAGTGGAGGTCATGATGAGGATAACAGTCTCAGATTTTTGAGGTAGTTGCTGTGAGGAGTGGTAACTGGGGAAACTGGCAGATACAGGCAGAAGTTTGACTGGGCACTTTGCAGTGTAATTCCTTATTCCCATACCTCATCTAGAGACTTCTATAAAACCTTATGTTGGTTATCCCTCACCCTAGGTATCAGACTGATGGTTCTTTTGAGTGCAACATCACACTGAGACTGTTTGGTGGCCAACATTTAAGGAAGCCTTGATGACTGTTGCTTGCTTAGCATCATGCTCTCACACACTGTTCTTCTGCACTGACCTGGGAGGTTGTGTGCTGTGACAGGATGTTTGCAAAAAGTGGAGTGAGGGGGAGTATGAGGCTGACATTCTTGTCATGACCTCCACCTTGGTCTGTGGGACCATCTGCCTTCAGGCAAGTCTGTTGTTGTGTTTTGTTTTGTTTTGGTTTGGTTTGGTTTGGTTTGGTTTGGTTGTTTGAGACAGGGCTTCTCGGTGTAGCCCAGGCTGCCCTAGAACTTTGTAGACCAGGCTGGCCTTGAATTCACTGAGATCTGCCTGCCTCTGCCTCCCAAGTGCTGGGACTAAAGGCGTGTGCCACCACCACCAGGTCTGTTGCTGTATTTCAAGGAGACTCGAACAGCCTTATGGAAAATTTCATTGTGTAGCAAGCAAGCCTCCCACCACAGCGAGAGTAACTTGTCAGGTCTGTGAGGACATCCTTTGGTTCTAGCCAAGAAGTGGATCCTAATTGCCCTAACTGACATCCTGTTGTAATATCCTGACACTCTTGAGCCAGAGCTGTTCAACTGAGCCACTCCCAAAATGCCGGGATTGTATGAGATCACAAATGGCTTCTGGTAAATCTTTAAGTTTTGGAGTTGTTCACTATGCCCTGGGTACCACCCCGCCAGCTTTACTGAGGTTACACAGACGTAGCCAAGCCATCTCAATCATGGGTACAATAAGGACACAGTCATTGCCCACATTTCACTGCCTCTTTATTCTAATGCCAAAGCAAGATCTACCTGGAACTTGTGTGAGGTTACCATCCCCACCGACTAGGAAAATACAAAGCGTTTGTGAGTCTGAGGAAGGGAGATGGGTGTGTTTAGGAGCTGACTATGGTCTCTCACTGAGTGTTACTTATTGTTTTTGAGATGTCACTGTCTCTTGCAGGCACTGCTGTTGTCACTAGGGTCCAGTGACCCTGCAGGCTTGTCCCTCCTTTCCAAGCATTTTCCCCAAAGAACACACTGGCCTAAAGCCAGGACTGTCTCTGTGCAGGCGTGGACAGAAGGACACATCCCACCTCTTCAGTGCAGTAGCTCTGCCTTCCGGAGTCAGATTCCCCTCCTAAGTCATAGATGACTGTCTCTAGTCACAGTTACTCCATGGGTTAAAGCAGGGAGAAAACTTAGATCCAGGAGTCCAGAAAAGGCCTGGGCAGCATAGCTGGTCTTTTTAAAATGATTTTTTTTTTTTTAAATTTAGTTGTGTTGTGACCATGTTGAATATGCAGTGAGAACACAGTCATATCCCAATTGGAGTCCTACAGAAATTATTTTGTTCCTTCAAGACATAAATGTAGTAAAGAAAGCAAAGGCCAGGCAGGTATTGTGGTATGTGCCTGAAATCTCAGCACTGGGTAGGCTAAGGAGTATTGTCAGTTCAAGGTTGGCCTAGATTATCCATAGCAAGACCCTGTCACAAAACCAAGCACTGGACATACAGCTCAGTGAAAAAGTGCTTTCCAGTACCTTCACAGGCCTGGGTTTGATCCTCAGCAAGGAGAAAAGAGAGGGGGAAAGGAAAGAAAGGGTGTTTAGGAGATATGACTGGATTAAGAAACACTGAAGACATGTAAATTATTGAGCAGAATATTATTTATAAGAGACCCTATTTATGTCGAGGTATGAAAAAGTCAACCATGAGAATGCATTTCCCCAGTGGAACTGAATTTTAAACACAGATCTGATATAAGATGTGACTATACATTCGGGGAGCATTAGTCCTCTGTGGTCTAGAGATTGATGCTGACATTCTTGTGAAATGATATCATGCCTAGTAGTACTTTAAAATTCTAATGTAGGCGCTGACAAGCTTCTTTCTCTGGAAAGGGCCACATGGTTTGTCACTGTTCTTCAGCATTGCCGTAGTCGTGCAAAAGCAGATATAGCCAATAAGCACATGAGTGGACATGGCTATATTCCAGTAAAACTTTATTTATAAAACAGGAAGAAGCAGGCTTCATTTGGCCCACGGAATTGTGGTTTGCCAATCCCAGCTCTATGAAAAAAGTAAAGCATGTGAGGCGGGCGTTGGTGTCGCACACCTTTAGTCCCAGCACTCGGGAGGCAGAGGCAAGGGGATCTCTGTGAGTTCGAGCCCAGCCTGGTCTACTACTTCCAGGACAGGCTCCAAAGCAATACAGAGAAACCCTGTCTCAAAAAACTAACAAACAAAAAAAGTAAAGCAAATCAGGAGAGTTGAGAAGTGGAAACAATGGGTAAAATACCATCGAGGCAGGGCGACAGGTCTGTGGTGTTTCAGGGCACTTTTTCTCTATTACTTCCCTCACATCCTTGACTTTTGTGCACACACGCTCTCATTTCAAGCTGGTGTTGAGTTTAAATCGACCTCCCAGAAGCCGAGGACAAGAGCAGATCCCTGCGGTCAGTGCTTTTGGTGGGGTCTTTATTATTTCCCAGGAGATTCAAGGGCGCATTTCCTTTCAGAGCCTTACACCCTGGTAAACAGTCTTCCTAAAATGGAGATTGCAGCCCTTGGGGATGGTGCTTACCGCCCTCAAGGAAGCAATGTTGTTTTCTTCTTTCTCAGTGGGAAGTTGGAATGTCTCAGGGAGGACTAGAAATCCTCCAGAAGCTCCGTGGAGCGCTGGGAACTCAGGAAGTTGGAATCTGGTCAGAGCATCTGGGAGTTTTAAGGGAAGAAAAAAGTTAAGCTATTCATCAGGCCCCATAACCTCTCTCAAACGCAGATATGGTGATTATACAGAAAAGAGACAACGAGCCATGCGGTCAGCAGAAAGGAATCACACACGTCTCCAGCAAAAGGGCCCTGAATGGGAGGCTGAGTCCTTACCTAATTTTGGATCATGGGTGGCGGATCTTTTATTTTGAGAAAGGAATTTGTGGCTTTTTTTCTTGCTAAGTTTTTTCACAGCCCTGGTGGAAGCTGGCCCTCATTACGTGTCCTCTGCGGGAGCTGTGCTGTTCATCCTCCCTTAGCATCAGCCTCACTTCTCAGTGCCAACTTGGCAGGACCTCATTCATGTAACTATACAAACCCTATCACCATTCAAACTCCAACTTCAGCTACTAAGCTTTGCCTGCATTGTCTAACATTACCCACTGTCATTATGCAACTGTGTATAGCACTATGTGGGACCTAGGGTAATTAATGCTGGTGCCATTCCACCCCAGAGCCTGGAGAGATGGCTCAGATGGCTCAGTGCCTCAGAACACTGGCAGCTCTCCCAGACTGTCCTGGGTTCGATTCCCAGCACCCACAAGGCAGTTTACAACCAACTGTTAAGTCCAGTTCCAGGGGCATCTGATACCCTCTTCTGGCCTCCAAGGGTACCAGGCACAAACGTGGCTCACAAACAGACATGCAGGCAAAACACCCATACACACAAATCCCTGCAGAGGCAGGAGGACCTCTGTGAGTTTGAAGCCAGCCTGGTCTACAGAGTGACTTCCTGGCCAGGACAACACAGAGAAACCCTGTCTCAAAAAACAAAAAACAACATCAAAAAAGTGATTGTGAACACATCTTTTGGCTAGCCTCTGTGTACATTATTTCTGTTGAGTATGTACCTGGGAATAGAATTGCTGGGTCATAAGGTGCCCATATATAAAGCATCAACAAATAGTTTCCTAAAGCAGTCATAGGCCTTGGCATGCTCTCCCACTCTCAAGTGAGGCTTGCAGCTGCTCCAAATACTTGCCAACTCTTGGTTGTCTGTCCTGCTCCCTTAGCCTTTCTGGTGTGGTGCAATGATATCCCTCCTGGTTTAATTTGCTTATCCCTGGTCACTAAAGCTACTGAGTGCATTTTTTTAATGGGCTCCCTGGCCATTTTGACATCCTATCTTGAAATGTCCAAGTCATTGCTTATGTTCTTTTGGGAAGGTTGTCTTTTTCTTATTGACCTGAGGAAAGTATCTGTGCATTTGTTTGTTTGTTCATTATTTTGATGCAGCTGTATTCTTACAGCTGGTAGATTTCCATTCCTTATCTTAAAAATAAATCCTTAATTTTGGTTTGGTGGTGGTGGTGGTATATATATATATATATACCTTTAATCCCAGCAATTGGGAGGCAGAGGCAGGTGGAACTCTGTAAGTTCGAGATCAGCCTGGTCTACACAGCAAGTTCCAGGACAGATAGGGTTACATAGAGAAATCCTGACTCAACCCTGCAGTACCCCCCCCAAACACACCCACACCAGAAGGAGGAGGAGGAGGAGGAGGAGGAGGAGGAGGAGGAGGAGGAGGAGGAGGAGGAGGAGGAGGAGGAGGAGGAGGAGGAGGAAAGAAAAGCAGAATTTGAGGTGTGCCTGGGACATACAGTGATATCCTGTCTTCAAAAAGAAGAAAGAGAGAGAGAGAGAGAGAGAGAGAGAGAGAGAGAGAGAGAGGGGAAAGAGGGAGGGAGGGAGAGAGAGAGGGAAGGAGGGAGAGAGAGAGGGGGAGGGAGGAAGAGAGAGAGAGGGAGGGAGGGAGAGAGAGAGGGAAGGAGAAAGAGAGAGAGGGAGGGAGGGAGAGAGAGAGGGAAGGAGAAAGAGAGAGAGAAGGAGGGAGGGAGAGAGAGAGGGAGGGAGGGAGGGAGAGAGAGAGAGGGAAGGAGAAAGAGAGAGAGAAAGAGGGAGGGAGAAAGAGAGAGGGAAGGACGGAGAGAGAGAGAAAGGGAAGGAGGAAGAGAGAGAGAGAAGCTGGGCACTGATGGTACACACCTTTAATCCCAGCACTTAGGAGGTAGGAGGCAGGCAGATCTCTGAGTGTGAAGCCAGCTTGGTCTACACAGCAAGTTCCAGGACAGCCAGGGCTACATAGAAAAACCCTGTATCAAAAAAACCAACCAACCAAACAGACAAACAAACTCCTATTAATCAAAAATCCTTTTCTTATTCTTATTGTTACTGGTTTTTCGAGTGCTGGGTATATGCCACCACCACCCGGTGATTAACAGTTTTACATTTTAATGAACTATGTAATAGGTTTTCGTCTTTAAAAGCTAGGCACTTTTTGTGTACTGGCTCTTCTAAGCTCATGAAGATGGTTGGTGTTATCCTTTAGAAGTTATATTGTTTCACCTTTCACATTTAGGTCTGTGATTAATCTGGACTTGGCTTTTGCATTTGGAGTGATATAGGGAAGATGTGAATACTCAGGGCATCAGTACCAGTGTTGAAAGGGTCGTGTATCTTCCCCATGTGTGGCGTAGGAGCTTGCCTGTGAGTCAGGTGTCTACCTGTGTGTGTGGCTATCTAAGAACATCTTATTTATCTACGTTTTCACTGACATCACATGTTTTTAATTGTGGTAGTTTAAAAACCAGTCATTTAGCTGGGTGTGGTGACACATACCTGCAATCCTAGCACTCAGGACGGAATATGGAGCAAGAGGATGAAGACTTAGAGGCCAGTCTGGCTATGTAGTGAAATCTTTGCGGATCATGCCCCAGGGACGGCCCCACCCCCAGGAGTATATGGACAGTGCAAATTAGACTCGGTGGGTTGTGTTTTTAAAAGGATGTGAAGTTAGGGACTTAGTGGGGTGAGAGGTGGAGCTGGGATGAGTTAAGGGGTGGAGCTGGGAGTAGATATGGTCAAAATACATTGTGGGAAATTCTCAAAGGGTTCATAAAAATATCTGTGAAGCTCCTCAGGTCTCAAACCAGCGTCCAGCCCTCCAGAAGATTTTCATTTGAAAAGATTGCTTTGAAAGTCAAACTGATTGGCTGTGATTCCACCTGTATTGTGGAATGTTGCTCTACAGTCAAAACAAACAACAATAATAACAACACAGAGCTGTAAAGACATAAAAGGAGGAAACAGGTATGATAGCTCATTCAGAGGCAGGAGCATGATGAGTAGGAGGCCAACCTAGGTTCAATCCCAAACTCAACCTAAAAATAATAAGATCATTGAGGGTGAGAGGGAAGCAAAGAGTCAGAGCACAAAGGGTTTTCAGACCAGGAAAGTTCTGGTTTGTTTTGGTTTGGTTCTGTTATTGTTTATTTATTTAATGTTTTGGCAGAGTTTCTCTGTGTAGCCCTGGCTGTCCTAGAACTTGCTCAGTAGACAAGGCTGACTTCAAATGTCCCTTACAGCTCTCTTCCTCCCCACCCAGCTGTAGAACCTCCGTGCTCTCAAGGTTGAGCATTCTCAGAATTGCCTGGTACACAGTACCTGTACCGTGACCCCAGGTGTGGGTGGTGCATGACTTCCTCCTACGCTTAGCCCATCCCCTGGATATATAAGACCATTACTCTCTGTAATAAACAGCGGCTTCTTCACTTCTCATGGTTGTCTGTTAAGTGCTTCAATCCCGACACCCTCCACCAGCTCAGTACTCTGGTCACACTTGCACGACATTCAAACTCAGAGATCCAACTGCATCTGCCTCCTGAGTGCTGGGATTAAAGGTGTGCACCACTACCACCCTGCTGTCTTTATTTTTTGTTTGTTTGGTTTTGTTATGTTGCTTATTTTGACAGAGTCTCATGTAGCCCAGAATGGTCTCAGACTTGCTATGTAGCCAAGGCTGGCTTCAAACTCCTGACCTCCTGTCTCTACTTCCCAAGTGTTGGGGATTATAGGTGTGTACTACCAGGAAAGCCTCCAAACTATTCTGTATGGTATTGTGATAGTGAACATGTGTGCTATAAATTTGTCAAAAGCCATATAACATCGGGGGTCAACAGACTGCTCAGTAGGTTAAGCCACTTGCCACCAAGCCTAATGTCCTAAGTCCCTGGGACTCATGGAGGAAGGAGAAAGCCTGCTCCTGAAAGTTGTCCTCTAATCTCCATTGGAGCTGTGGCCTGTGTGTGCACACTGTGAATGAATGAATGAATGAATGAATGAATGAATGAATGCCAATGTAAACTATGGGTTTTACTTTCGAGTTTGAGGTCTACTAATCAATGCATAGACCTCTGTGGTGGAGAATGTGAGTAAGAGAAACTGTATTTTCTGGGTCAGGGACACATGGGGACTCTCTGTTTTCTACTCATTTTACTGTAAACCTAGCACTGCTATTTAGAAATGAAATCGGTATCCTGCACCCAAGACATTGTGGAAGAGGAGGTGAAAAGACTGTCCTCATGAGAAGATCAGGGAGTTGGCTGTGAGAGTGTGTCTCCTACAGTGTCAGAAAAGCTACACCCATGAAGCCTCATCAACATGGCTGCCTAAACAAGATCTGTACAAGAACAGCACCAATAGATGGGATGGAGGAAGCTCAGGAGGCCTCAACACTAAATGAAGAACCACAGGCAACCAAGGAATACTGAGAATTGGAGAAGTAGTCTTCCCCAGGGAAGAACACACCATTTGGTTATCCAATACCAAACGGTCAGCCCTGCAAACATACACAGACAAGTATCATTATGTAGCTGAGCACCTTACATTTATATTTAAGAACACACACACACACACACACATACAAACACACACCTCTACCACCACTGCCACCACTACCAACAACAAATTAAGAAAAAGAGAATATCAATTTGAAACAAGAGGGTAAATGAACAGGGTTGGAAGGAGGAAAAGGAAGGAGAAAATGATGTAAGTATATAATAATCTCAAAAAGTGAAAGTCATAACTATAAAAAACAAATGGAATTGCTTATATATTTTCAAAAATTAAAGACTTTAACAGCGGACAGGAAAGCGACCCAGATCATTCTCCAGGGTTTCTTTGAGTTTTAGTGTAGCATGGACATGTAACATTTAGCACATGCTGTACAGTCTGGTAGCCACACTCTACCCAAAGCCGCTTCTTGTTTCATTGTAACCCTCAAAGCCAACCACACACTGCTCGCTATCCAGACCCTGCAGCCACAGTCGCCTCCTGGTTTGAATGACACAGTTTCCATTTTTTGCTCTTGTAATGTTCCCATCTAGGCTTTATTTAATTGCTGTTACCATACACCAGTGATGCACTTTCTAGATTGATCTATTTTTTTTTTTATATCTCAGAGGTAGACAGGACACTGAACTTAGCCTCGAGTATACGGCTGAACTCTGATTGGCTGAATTTGAGGTTGCTCTTCAGTCTGTCAACAACACCCATTTATGAGCATACAAAATACAGCCGGCTGTTTGGGTAGTGATCAGATTGCCCCTGTTTTCTGTCTTCCACAGACCCTGATTATATTTGGGCTGAGCCTGCGTGTTTGTTTCAATGGTACCCAGAGTCAAAATATTCCAGAATGAAATGTCTTTTCATCATCCAACATCTGAAAACACCTGTTTCCACTGCGTTCTGTGAAAACTGTGCTTCTGCAGACAAAGGAAAAAGTTGAGTGTGAATGTTCTCACGGCAAGGCCAGATGTTTGGGTGCAAGCTTGCACCCGGAACAGAACTGTCCATTGTGTGAGCTTCACAGGAGACCTGAGTTTGCCTTTCCAGTCACCCATGTTCCCGCTTCAAGTCCAGCACAGAGGGGTAAGGGGGACAGAGGAAGTTGGGGGCTTCCTGGAGAACTTCCGTCTCCCTTTCCCATCTTCAGCCTCCTCTTCACTTTTTTTTTCTTTTTAATGCTGCATATTGCCTTTATTGTGCAGAAAAGACTTTCCGCTGATTGTCTTCGGCTACTTTGTCAATGGAAAAGTATCACATAGTTCACTTCACAACACAAAAAGCTACATGTGCTTAAAGTAACATCTAGAGCATAGACAGATTGTAACTGGACTGGAAACTAGTCCTCTTCACGTTTTACATCTTCCTGGTAGACTATGGCTCCTTGGGCTTGCTAACAGAAGTCCCGCTCGCTCCCTGCTGCCATGCCTGACCACCTGAGAGTGATCACTGGGACCCACATCATCATCGTTGAAGGAGAGAACTAACTCCCCTGGCCTCCTGGCTTCCCCACCTGCACAAGCTTGGTGACCAGTCCAGTTCCTGCTTGACCTGCTCTGTTTCTCTGTATTTCTTCCCCTCATCTGCTGCAGAATCATATATGAGCTTTAATCAGTAGCCTACACCAAATTCTTAGATCAGAAACCGAAGTACTGAAGGCAAACTGGCCTCCAGGTCCAAGAAAAAAAATCCCTGTGGCGTCTGTCCTCCTCCACCGTCCCATTGTGGGTCTTCCAGGTATACACATTCTGGTCAGAATTCTTAGTGTTTGCTACCGGGTGTGCAGTTATTTTGTTCTGTTTGTTTGTTTTCAGGAAACCAGGGGTGATGGAACATGGTTATTCTAGAATAACAGGCAAGATATGAGTGGAACCCTATACTCCCACTGTCTATGCCTCTCCCTATCAGGGAGAACAAAGGGGCTTATTCGGGTTCATAATGGGTCAATATGTTACCAAGCTTTAGATTTCAGAGAATTTTAGAACCAAGTTAAGAATAAAAGCAGCAATTTACATGCCACAGCTTTTAAGTCCTTAAAACAACGTGGAGCAGATGTTACTATTAAAGGCTTGCCCCATGTCCTACAGCTATCTAGGAGAAACCTAAGGAAGCATTTTATTCATTGAATCTACTGTTGTCTTGTTGGTTGTATTTGTTTCTTTAAAAAAAAAAAAAAAAAAAAAAAAAGATTTATTGCTGGTCATGGTGCACATGCCTTTAAGCCCAGCACTTGGGAGACAGCGGCTGGAGGATCTCTATGAGTTCAAGGCGAGCCTGGTCTACAGAGCAAGTTCCAGGACAGACTCCAAAGATACAGAGAAACCCTGTGTCAAAAAACCAAAAAATTATTGACTTTTATTTATGTGTATGTCTTCACATATTATTTGCCACCACGTGTGCTCAGGGCCACTGTAAGAGCAGCAGGCTCTCTTAACTGCTGAGCCATCTCTCCTTTTTTTTTTTTTTTTTAGATAGTCTTGCTATATAGCCTAGGCTGGACTTGACTTTGTGATCCTTCTGCCTCCTGAGAGTTGAGATTTCAAACATGAGACATCATGCCCAACTGTCATTTTCATTTGTCTGGAGGCAATATAACTGTAAGACAAAAAAGATCATCTCAGGAAGCAAGTGTTAAGTTTTTCATTTAATCTTAATGTAATCTTGGTAAGGGTAGGGGGTGGGGGAGTGGGGGAGGGGGGGTGGGGGTGAGGAGTGGGGGTGGAGGTGGTGGGGGTGACACACACTTTTAATTCCAGCACTGGGGAGGCAGAGGCAGGTGGATCTCTGTGAGTCAGAGGCCAGCCTGGTCTACAAAGCAAGTTCCAGGACAGCCAAGGTTACACAGAGAAACACTGTCTCAAAAAACAGTCATCTTTGAATTTAGCTTCTAGCTGAACATGTGTACATTCTGATCATTGAATAGCTTGTCCTAGAAGCCACTGTGAAAGCCACGCTTTAGAGCTTGAGTTCTGTGAGCCTCTCATTGGGTGGCAGAGGGGAAGATTGGTTGGGGGAGGGGGGGAACACAGAGTTTGCTGACATTATAAAGAGGTGCCACCAGCAGGTGGCAGTGTTTCCCACAGAGCTGCAGAGCCCAAGTTCTGCACAGATGTCTAGAGATGTAAAAACAAACTGGGAGTAGACCATAGCAACTGCTTGCATTTTTTGTATGTGCTGGGGATTGAACCCATGACCTTGTGGATAGCAGATAAGCACTCAACTGCTGAGATACACCCCCACCCCTAAGTTTAAAATTTTTGTCCATTTACACATGATTTTTTTTTTTATTATCATTTACTTTTTTCTTTTTCTTTCTTTCTTTCTTTCTTTCTTTCTTTCTTTCTTTCTTTCTTTTTTTTTTTTTTTTTGGAAACAGGATCTTTCCTAGAACTCACTACATAGACCAGGCTGGCCTTGAACTCACAAAAAAAAAAAAAAAAAAAGAAAAAGAAAAAATCTGCCTGATCCTGCTGAAGTTAGAGACAATCACCACCAGGCCCTGATTTATTTTTATTTTAAAACATCTTTGTAAAAAACAAATCAGGGTAGACATTGGTGTAAATGTTAAAGGCTGGAGCAGGCACCTCCCTACCTGCCTGTCAGCTGCCCAAACTCCCTGTGATGCTCCGACAGATCTGCTCATCCAGAAACAGCCCCAGGAGGGCTAGTTCGACCCCATGGGCCTGCCTCATCCGTTTCCTCCTCCACTTCCCTGAAAGCCATCACTGTGCACATCTGGGGGCTGGGCTAGCCTGCACCTGTCCACCTCTGCCTCGGTTCTCATGAAAGAGCCAACCACACTTCTGGAGAGGACAGCCTTGGCAATGAGCAAGTAGAGGAAACAGTTGTTGGCTGTGAGAAAGACACTTCAGGACCAAGAGAGGCTTCACCAGGCCTGTGCCTGAGGTCCAACAGGCAGCTACAGCAAGTCCAGCTACAAGTGAAAAATGTGTCCCTTCCAAACACAAGCTCCAGAGAAATGCTTGTTTGTCCCCTTTTAAATTTGAGGGTAATCAGGTTTTAGAGAGCTTCCTGCTGCAAATGTAATAACAGGCATTGAGACTGTGCATAATCCATGGAAACAAGAGAGTGAGTTAGGAGGTGCTGTTGTCACCAAGGGGACAGTAACACACTGAGAACTGCCTCATCATTTTTCTAATGATACTTCCCAGACGATTGACATGCAAATCTCACACTAATTATTTGTGTTTTGTTTGTCAATGTTACCACGGTAACTCTTATAAAGAAAAATATTTCACTGGGGCTGGCTTACAGAGGTTTAGTCCATTATCAGAACTGTGGGAAGCATGGCAGCCCACAGGCAGACATGGTGCTGGGAGAGCTGAGAGTTCTACATCCAGATTCACAAGCAGCAGAGAGAGAGAGGGGGGGGGAGGGAGAGAGGAAGGGAGGGAGGGAGGGAGGAGGGAGGGAGGGAGAGAGGGAGGGAGGGAGGGAGAGAGGGAGAGAGAGAGAGAGAGAGAGAGAGAGAGAGAGAGAGAGAGAGAGAGAGAGAGAGAGAGTCTGGCTTGGGCTTCTGAAACCCCTGAAGCCCATCCCCAGTGACACACTTCCTCCAACAAGGCCACACCCCCTAATGCCACTCCCTAAGCATTCAAACCCATGAGCCCGTTGGGGGCAATCTTATTCACACCACCATATTTGCAGAAACAGGGTCTCTCTGTATAACGCAGGCTGGCCTTGAGCTATCGCCTCTCTTTCCTCTTCTCCCACATCCCCCATATTCATTTTAAATTAGAACGTTACATATGTCTAGGCAGATAGCTTTCCAATCAGGGCAGGCATCAGGCAGGCAGATGCTCTGAAATGTTGGGGGAAATGTTATCTTAGTAAGCCTCAACTTTGTCATCTGCTAGCCTACTCAGTGCTGTGTATTGGCATACATATTCTTGTAATGGACTATGTTGTCAGTAGCATAACAGACAGGGCTAAATGTACTTAACTTGCCCAAAGTCCCCTCATGAACAGTTACTGGGAACCAACAACTTGCTGTTTCTCCTTGGCCCCATAGTGGTTCCTGCCAGAACAAACCCATGTAACAGACCTTGGGTAAGTGACTAATCAGTGGAACTCTCCAATTTTTGTCTAAAGTCTTTACTGAAACGCAAGAACAGGATCAAGCGTTCCATTCTCTGGACTTCATGGGTTCTCAGATATCTTCTGTGAGCCATGCTGTGCTTACAAGGATGCCTTATTCTGTATCTACCTATAATCAGGACTAGTGTTCTGACATGAGGACTTCCAGGCAGACAGACAGAGCGAGGGTGTAATCAAGCATGGGCTGCGTGGTCACCACAGTTAAACCCAGATTTGGACCGCACTTCCTTGTTTGTTCCTGGCATGTAGAACCCAGCACTTTGCTTTGTCCCACAAGCAGCTCCTGGCTCCTCTTGCAAGTTTGGCAGCCATCTGCATCTCTTGTTGACAAGAAGGACAGGCTAGCCTGTGCTGAAGTTCCAAGTAGGGTAGGGAATGACAAGCATTAGCACGCCGGTGTTCCGATGAGAACAGAGAACAAGCTGTTCACTGACTGCAGAGAGGCCGGGTGTCTGCTCTCAGGCCTGGAAAAAGGGCCAGTCCATTGTGCCTGGTTGCCACAGAATGGGGGTGGCGCTCTGGAATATGCTGGACTGGTGTGTCCTCTTTCCATTTAAATCAGGGTGCTCTGTGGGTCGCCACCCATTTCAGGAATGGGTTTCTGTACCTTAGGGTAAGGGGCATGCCACCGAGAATAACTAGGTCATTGCTCTATTTCAGCTTACAAATTCCTCTACAGAAAAGTCTTTGTTCGAACATAGTAGTAGGAAGTGGTCTTCAAAGTGGGGTATCCAAGGCAACACAAAAGGGGTACAATCTCTACATTTTCATTTCATCCTTTACAATATCTGTGGGCAAGTATTTTGTGTGACATGTACCATTGATATAATAATAAGTATGTATTGCTTTGAAACTACATCATATTACTATATACATGTATCATCACCACATATAATACATATAATCACAGACGTTGCGTATCTACAGTTGACATTCTGTATCTGTGAGTTCTCAAAAGCATTCAGGAAAAAGAGCACTTATACAAATGACCACAGGGACCAGTGACATGAGAGAGTCTATGATGGCAGCACTCAGGAGGTAGAGGCAGACAGATCTCTGTGACTTTGAAGCCAGCCTGGTCTACAGAGAGAGTTCTAAGACAGCCAGGGCTACACAAAGAAACCCTATCTTGGGGGTGGGGTGAAGGGGTGGGAGTTGGGGGTCTAATGGACTGATGGAGAAAGGGAGGGAGGTGGGGGAGGGAGGGAGCCATATAGCCTTGTGAAGCTGCTCTCACTTGAGTCAGTGCTTGGCAGGGTCAGGGCATTTAGAGACTCAGTGCATCCATGTCATGAGGACAGCACATCACTTCCTCCCAGATTCACATAGCCCAATACCATGTGCTGTGGCTTGAACTGTGCCCCTTACTCCATTTTCATATGCTAATTCTC
Organism: Cricetiscus sungorus; assembly: GCA_030556225.1. NCBI lineage: Eukaryota > Metazoa > Chordata > Mammalia > Rodentia > Cricetidae > Cricetiscus > Cricetiscus sungorus. The sequence goes on from JANBXA010000588.1 coordinate 32,761,877, forward strand.
TAACCTCCAGGGACCATAGGCTTTGATCTCATTTGGAAATGGGGATGTTACAGATATCATTAAGATAAGGTCATACTAGTGTGAACCTTGCTCCAGTGTAATCTGTGTCCTTCTAAAAGGGTTGGGGCTGTGTCTCACTTGGTAGAATGGCCTGCCTAGTACGTATGAAGCCCTGAGCTCCATCCTCAACATCACATAAACTAGATGTGGTAGCACTCTGCAATTGGAATGGGAAGAGAAGAAGAACAGGAGTTCAAGACCACCCTCGGCCACAGAACAAGCTCAAGGTCAGTTCCGACACCATTCCTCGTGGGAGGAGTCAATGCAGACAGAATGATCTAAGAAGACAGTGCAGGCATATGGCTTTCTACAAGTGAGGAGGAATGTGAGGAGTGCAGGCTGGAGCAGAGCCCATCCTCCCAGGCCAAGGAAGAAAGCAGCCCACTGATAACCTGAACTCAGATTTCTAGCCTTCAGAACACTGAAAAATATACTCGTGTTGTTTAAGCTGCTCAGTTTGTGGTGCTTTGTTATGGCCATCTTAACACACCAATACACCATCTTACTATGTGGCCAGGGAGAAATCTAAAACTGGGATTTTGTATTAAAAAATCTGGGGTCTTCCAGGCTGGGATAATTTGGAAGAGACTGTTCTAAATGGAGAGAAAATGAGTTTGTCTCCTTACCTTTTTCAGACAGGTCGAAGTCCTCTGTCCAGCCAGAGGCAACGGAGGTTTCAGAGGAAGGTAAAATGACATCCCCCATTTTGTGACTATGACTGAACGTTAAAAACTGGGTTATTTATGGATACGTTTATATGGCTCACAGTTCTGGAGGCTGAGACAGCTGGGGCATGGCTTCCCCACCTGTTCAACCTCTGGTGAGGCTTTTCCTACCTCAGTGACAGGGTGAGAGACCAGAGGGAGACAAGCACACGTGTGTGACAACATGTGCTACTCGCTCCAGTGAAAATGGCATTAATCCATAAGGATACATGCACCGTCACCTAAACATCTGCCATTAGTTCAACCTCCCAACCCCATCGCACTAGAGAGCAGGCTCCTAATACATGGACTTGGGACATACCTTCCAATTATAGCAACAAGGCATTCACAGACCGCGCCGTTCCTTGTGCATCTGTACGGAATAGAATTTCAGCCTGACAATACTTGCATCTGAGCCAGATGTGGTAGTGTGTGCCTATAATCGCAGCACTTGGAGGGTGGAGGCAGAAGAAAGCCAGCTCCAGTTGTCTACCAAGGTTGAGGCCAGCGTGGGCTGCTGAGACCCTGTGTGATGGCTAAAACTTGGCTGTCAGCTTGACTGGATCTGGAGTTAACTAAAAGGCAGGTCACTGGGCGCTCCTGAGAGGGATTGTCTTGATCAGATTAGCGGAGGTGAAAGACACACCCTAAACACGGACGGCAGCCCAGACAAAAGAACAAAGAAGGACAATTCTCTTTGCCTGCTTGCCTTCCTGCTTACTGGCGAGCTCATCTTTCTGTTGATGCCACAGCAACATTCCTTCACCGGTGCTGGAGCCAGCTTCTGCAGGTTTCCAATGTAGCCTGAAGACCAGCAGCTCTATGAAAACACCAGTTTACAGCAGCCTCGTGGACTGAGCAACTAGCAGGTTCTTAGCCTCTCTGATGTTAATCAGACTTTGGTAAACTACGCAAACAATCTAATAGCCCCCCTCCGCTTTTATGACACAGGATCTCATTGTGTAGCCTTGATATACAGGAACTATATGTAGACCAGGCTGGCTTCAGATTCACAGAGATCCATCTGTTTGTGCCTCCCAAGAGCTGGGATTCAAAATGTGTGATACAATGCCCAGCAATAAATCCACTTTAAAAGTATATTTAGTCTATCAGTTCAGTTCCTCTAGAAAACACTGACTAGTATACCATATCTTAACAGACAACAACAAAAACCCACCTAAACAACAACAAAACCCCACCCTGTAACTCCCCAAACACAGTTCTCACATCTCTTCCTGAGGCAGGCAGATCTCTTCTTGTGACGGGAGCCCATTTTACTATTTCCAGGCTAGTCGCTGCTTTCCCATCTGCCTAGCCTCCTCACTTAGCTCTAGCAGGCTGCTAAGCCAAACACAGGAGCAGTGGAATGCTGGAGCTCATGGGTATCTGCCCTTGAGAGCTGGCTATGAAGTCTAGAGAAGTTTGGGGAGCCAGCTGCGGAACACAACTATTAGCAGCGACGTTACAGAGGCTGGGGGTTAGCTCAGAGGTAGAATACATGCTGTAAACGTTCCTTCAGAACCAGATAACAGGTGTTCAGGTCCCTAACACCGTCCAGTTCTTAAGGCAACTGTTGGCTGTGTATAGTAACAGCTATAAAAATAGCAGGTGAGTCCACTTCCGCAAGAGGAGCCGGGATAAGTGTTTCCAGGCCTCGGAGGTTATACGGTATGGTGTAGACATTTCAGGGGCTTGAGAGTGACCTGAGCTTGTAGCCAACTCTCTCATTTATCAGCTGTGGCCTGGGCAAGGTATGGCTTCCTCCGGACTCCATCCTATCCTTTGCACTGGAGAGAAACAAGAGATTGTCTAAAGTTGAATGATGACTCAAAGGGGAGGATGTGAAGAGATATGAGGGAGGAATGAATGAGAACAAGATATAAGGACACCATGAATGAACCCATTATTTTGCATATTGATTTAAGAAGCTAAATGAGCAGAGACTGTGGTGTGTGTGTGTTTCAAAGTTACAGTGTTTACTGATATAATAAACAGAAAGATGTTAATTCATCTATAAAGAAATTGAGATGGGCTAGATAGGGATGTGGCTCACTTGGCACAAATCCCCCGGGGTTCAATTCCATAGCAGCATGTGAAAACTGGATGTGGTGGTATATGCCTGCAATCTCAGCACTCAGGAGACAGAAGCAGGAGGATCAGGAAGTTCAAGACCATCCTCAGATACATAGTAAATCTGAGGTTAATGTGGTCTCAAAAAAAGAAAGGAAGAAAAAGAAGGAAGGAAGGAAGGAAAGAAGGAAGGAAGGAAAAGGTCAGGAAGAAAGGAAGGAAATAATTAATAGGGGTGTTCACATGGGTTATAACATATCTAAATCCTCGCCTATTAGAGCAGACAAAGAAAAATTCAGCTTATCATTTAAAGGTGGTACTAACAAAACAAGGAAATTAGTCTTAAAGATTCAAGTGTGGTGTCACACACCTTGAGTCCAGCACTCAGGAGGTAGAGGTGGGTGGAACTCTGTGAGTTTCAGGCCAACCTGGTCTACACAGTGAGTTCCAGGACAGCTAGGGCTATGTAGTGAGACCCTGTCTCAAAAAACAACCAAACCAAATCACACCACCACCACCACCACCACAACAACAACAAGAAAACAAGCTAACCTTAAAGGGCTTGTGTAGAAATGCAGCTGACTTGTGTTAGGCTTTGCAAGTTTTTTACTTAAAATTTTCTTTCTCTTAAACTTTGTATGTGTGGGTGTTTTGCCTGAATGCAGGTCTGTGTACCATGTGAATGCCAGAAGAGAGCATCAGATTCCCTGGAACTGGAGTTGCAGACAGCTGAGAGCAATGTAGGCACCAGGAATCGAACTTAGGTCTTCTGGAAAAACGGTAAACACTTAACCTGTGAGCCATCTTTCCAGCCCCATTTATTTCTCTTTAAAAACATAATTACGGTCACTTGCATAAGATCAAGTCATGCAACAGCAGTCAGTGTTCCAGCAGACAGCACTAATTGGCTCTGTGTGTACGGGGCTCATAAGGCAGGGAAGGGAACTTGTTAGGTGTGGAGGACGGGGGACATGGAGCTGGAGCTGGGGGTAGATATGATCAAGACACATTGTATACAAGTATGAAACTGCCAAAGAATAAAGGCAAGATTGGTAAAGAGAGCTTGGAAAGAAATACACTGCGCATCCCATAGCTTGGTTTTTAATCACTTCCCCCTTGAGCAGTTCGGTTTCGATCTGTTCTTTTCTCTGAAGTTGCGTTTACACGTCTCCCGTTGGGGACGCTGGAAATAGTTTATATTTATAGTCCCTCGTCTCTAGGATTCTGCAGCTACTTTAGGTCTGTTGTAAGAGTCTCTTGATTTACACCACGCTGGCAAATCCTTCCCAATAAAGCCTTTCTTTTCTTGCAAAACTATGTAAAGAAACAGGAAAGGAGGATTTAGAGCTGGAAGGAGAGCATTCGTCTCGGCAGAGCTGGGCAGTGGAACCTCCTGAAGCAGCTGTGCCCAGTGGACCCGGCGGGGGGGCGGGGCGGGGGCTCACAGCCAGGCTGTCTGTCTCCAGCAGGCCAGCAGTCTCAGCCACAGCAGGAGACCTCGTGTCCTTTCTCTTTAAATTCTCAAGCCTATTGTGGACTTCAGGAGACCCACAAATGCCCAGTGTTACATATGCAACTATTTACTCCTGTGGAGAAAGGCTCCAGACAGTTTTCAAACTGCCAATCTCCTCAGGCCCAGAGCTCAAAGGGCCTAGCTTTAGGTAGGGTTCCAGTACTCCTGACAAGGGGAATTTAAGTGGCTTTTGGACCTAGGAACAAAATAAAACTGCTGTGCAACCAGGCATTGGTGGCGCACGCCTTTAGTCCCAGCACTCGGGAGGAAGAGGTAGGTGGATCTCTGTGAGTTCTAGGCCAGCCTGGTCTACAGAGAGTTCCAGGACAGGCTCCAAAGCTACACAGAAAAACCCTGTCTTGAAATATGAAAACGAAAACAAAAACACCTGTGCTGTACTAACTACCACATTGTCAAGATTTTAAATGTATGGTAATGATAGGAGCCCAACCTTGAGCCAGACGGACTTTACTGTCTCTTAGCAGTGGGACCTCTTTGGGACAACCAATTAACCTCTTGCTGCTTTTGCTTCCTGACTATATAAAATGAGACAGATAAAAGTACTAGTCAGCCTGACCTTTTAAACAAGTCTACATGTGGGAAGAGCCTAGAGCTTAGCCTGGCACTGGCTCGGTGTTACGTGGTCTCTGGCCCTTAATGTGCAGCTCGATGACTCACGATGGTTACCTTCAGCCACGAACCATGGAGTCTTTCCTGTGTTGGGGAGACAGCTGAAGGGCCTCTTTGGGAGTCAGGGTAGCATCTCAGAGGGCCCTATATGTAGGTGACACTGCAGCGATGCTAAAGAGAAGAGTAGAACCTTATAGTGGCTCCGTGTGTGTGTGTGTGTGTGTGTGTGTGTGTGTGTGTGTGTGTGTGTGTGTGTGTGTGTGTGTGTGAGTGTGTGTGTGTGTGTGTGTGGCACACACATTGGGGATTGAACCCAGAGTCTCCTATACCTCTGAGCTAAACCTCAGTCTCATCTCTGTCCATTTTAAATTTGGGTATTTTCTTTCCATTGTTGTTACAGTTTTTCATGTATCAATATAAGTCCTGTTCTGCATTTGTTTTGTAAATATTTTCTTCAATTCTATTGGTTGTCTCCAAATTTTATTGCTATCTATTTTAATGTGTGTCCACTGAGTATGTGTTTGTGTGTGGGGGATTCATATGTCATGGCTCATGCATGAGCTCAGAGGACAACTTGTAGGAGTGAGCTCTCTCCTTCCAACATGTGGGTCCTGGAGCTCTAACTCAACTCATTGGGATTGGCTGCAAACACTCCTGTTTCTGCTCCATCTTGCCAGGACTTTCCTCCTAAGGCCAGCAATGGTACCTTTTAAACACACACACACACACACACACACACACACACACACACACACAAGCACACACAGCACACACACACACACTCATACACATGTTGCTATTTTGTTACTTAGTTTTTTGTTTGTTTGTTTTGAGATGCTCTTGCTGGCCTGGAACTCACTATGTAGACCAGGGAACCTCAAGAGTTATTTGGATAAGTCCTATTTATTTATTTATTTATTTATTTATTTTCTTTACTTCTTTCTTTTTTGGGGGGGTTGCTTGTGCTTCAGAATCATATCATAGGAATCACTGTCACTTTAATCAAAATCAGAAAAATTTATGACTGTTTCCTCCTAGGCAATTCATAATTTCAGATGTTGCATTTAGAGCTAAAGTAGACATGTGATTGTTAGTGTCATCATTTTTGTTTGTTTATTTGTTTGTTTTTGTTTTTTTGAGACAGGGTTTCTCTCTATTGCTTTGGAGCCTATCCTGGAACTTTCTCTGTACACCAGGCTGGCCTGGAACTCGCAGAGATTCTCCTGCCTCTGCCTCCAGAGTGCTGGGATTAAAGGAGTGTACTACCAATGCCAGGATTAGTGTCATCATTTTGATAGACCCTAGACTCACCTGGGAGATGGGCCTCTGGGCATGCTGTGGGGATTATATTGATTTCACTAACTGAGGTGGGACTTCCTGCCCACTGTGGATACGGGTGGCACCATTCCCTCGGCAGAGGATCTTGGATGTGTAAGAGTAGACAAGGCAAGCTGACGCCTGTTGGGAGCCGACCTTGAGTTACATTCTCTTGCAGAATTGCTTACACCTTAGAACTCTAATTGAGCCTTATCTTGGTATACAGGAACCTGCTTAACAGGTGGTCTCTTCCACTCATTCCAGGTACTGAGTGCCCGGAACTGAGATGGGCCTGGCCCAGGAACTAAGATAAGCAGACGTTTATTGTCTGATGTTTATTGTCTGGGATAATTACCAGGACCCCAGAGTTAGCAGAAGCTACCCCTCCCTATTTCCTTCCTGCCTTCTACCCCTCCCCATTCCTCCCTGCCTGCTACCCCTCCCATTTCCTCCCAGCTTTGCTATAAAAACTCCTTTTTACATCAATAAAGTTAGACCTTGACAAATGCACTGCTTGGTCTCCTTCCTTCTTTCTCTCCCATTATTTTCAGGTTCTAGCCCACCTCGACCCACGAATAACTAGGCCCCAAGGGTCGGGGCAGCCGCCAGCATGCTTTCCTTGATCTCTCCCAACTGCTGACATAATGTGACCAGATGCTTCAGGCACCTGCTGCCTTGAATTTCTAGACGGAATGGTCAATGCCTCAAGCTGGGGGTTAAAATGAATGCTTTCTGTTGCTCATTTGAGATTAAGTGATTACAGCAACAGAACGATACCATACTTTTACTCTACTGTGTTGTGTCAGGTGGAAACCCAAGTTCTCTCTCTTGTGTGTTGGCATCCAGCTGCTTCTTTGCTTAATAGCCGTATGGACTCCTTCCTGATAGAACTGTCGTGACAATCTTGTCAAAGTCCACTAACCATAAATGTGAAGGTTTGTCTCAAATTCTTCCTGCTTTCCCCCTCTACCAAAGCATCCACTGACTGGGGCTGACACCAGGCTTTGCATACCTGCCATCGGGTGCCGGGTCAGCCATACAATAGCCGCACCCATGTGAAGGGCCAAGCATTCAACCACAAGTCTTCTTCCTTCCTTCCTTCCTTCCTTCCTTCCTTCCTTCCTTCCTTCCTTTTCTTCCTTCATTTCTTTTTTCTAGACAGAGTTTCTCTGTGTAACTTTGGAACCTGTCCTGGAACTCTCTCTGTAGACCAGGCTGGCCTCGAACTCAGAGTTGCACCTGCCTCTGCCTCCCCAGTGCTGGCTTCTTTACCTGTGAAATCTAGAACTGCTCTTGAATATCTATAGCCTAACAAGATTTGTCTTCCTCGGTTAAACAAACTTAAGGGGAGAGTCTGGAAGAACTCCAGAAGTACATGAGGGGTACCTGGAATTGCTCATCATGCCCATACCTTTACAAAGTATGGGCAGCTCTGCTGTCTTCCAACCCTTCTGCCTAAATAGCTCATCATTGATTGGGTAGCCTTTGTCAGTTTGACACAAGCCAGAGCCACCTAAAAAAGAGGATTAGCCATCCTGAGGCACAATGAGACACTGGTGGAAGGGGTGTTAGTGGGCCAGCTCAACAGGTCTTCTCATTCTTTTCCCCTGTAGTGGCCTCGAGTCACTGAAAATGTGACAGATTCAATTTATCAAATGTTTCCTCCTGGGGTGAGTGCTGGCCTGTTCTGTGCAGGCCATGTGGGTCTGTGTTGAGGCTGTATTCCAAGTGCATGATCCAGGGGTTTCCCTGGGAGCAGAGGGCAGCCTCTACCCTGTGATCTACCTTGGCCTTTTGACATCTTCAACGGCAGGCAGTAGGCCTTTGCTTGCTTGCTAACTCATGGACAATTGACGATGGAAAATGGCTCCCTTATCTGATTCATTTTCCCCACAAGGCAGGGTGGAGGAGGAACACTGGGGAGGAGCCCATGCTCTGTTCTTTCCTGCTGTTGGTGTTTCAGTAAATCTGGGGCTGACTCAAAGCCAGGGTGAGGAATAGAAATTACAGAGAAGGCCGTGCTTACAGGCCTATGTTCCAAAGCAAAGCTGCAACATCAGCCTCATGTCCATCTCCAGCTCAAACTGGGAAACAGATGAGGCAAGTGAGCTCTGTAATTAGAGGCTGAGGTGAGCCAATGGAAGCCTCCACAGGTCCAGGGAAACCTCATCAGAGGAAGTCCGCCTCAAGAAGAAAGGTTCTTGGGTTGGTTTTGGAAGAAGGGACTGGGGATTATGTCCTGGCTCCTACAAGAGACCTGGCACTGGATTGGACCATCCAAATATTAAAACTATAACCGCATGTTGTGGGGGGGGAGGGCACGTTTGGTTTCCCAGGGCCACGTCCCGTGCTGGGTGGCAGTGTTACATGAAGCAGGGAGGTCAAGTTTGCTCAGCTTTCTCTCCTGAGTAGGCAAATTAGACGCTAGAAGGCAAAGACCACAAACACAGAGCAAGACACACTGACACCCTCAAGACCTTTGGGGGCAGCTTCCTCCCAGCATGACCGTTTTTAATGCACAGGGAGCCGAGCCATAGAACTTGTGCTGGTGGTAAAACCAGCCTGTGGAAAGCAATCTCCCAGATGAAGAGGCACAGGAGGGAATAGGCGAGGAGGGCCCTCTGTGGTCATGGCCAGGAAATACCTGCGCTGACTCCACAGTCTTTCTCCGGGCATCCCCAGGAGCATCAGATCATTTATGAACACCAACATGCTGGGGTCCTGGCCTCAGCTCTCTGCCGTGGCCTTGGCACTGCGGCCTGTCGAGGGAGATGGATTCTTTCCCTCCCCCAGGAAAGCAGCTGAGTAAAATGGAAGGCTGCAGCAATAGTGCCACCAGGCACCTTCCCGTATAGACAAGGAATCAAAGGGGAGGAAGTTGTGGTCACCATGGTTTCCGAACACAGGAAAGAAGACGGCCATTGGGAATGCTGCTTTGCAGTGTGCCCTCCCGGTGACGTCAGCAAGGAGTGTTGCCCCGGGGTCCATATGTCTTTCTGCCCTGGTGACTGGGGGCTGAGAAAGAGGCCCTCAGAGTTCCTTTGAGGTCGGGGCCCCAAAGCACCACACAAGAGGCCCTTTTGCTTCACTACCCTGAAAATTCTAGAAAAGGACCCTGTTCACAGGAAGTGCTCAGTCATCCCTGTGGAACACGTGTAAAATTGGTTTATCTCGTTTAAACCCCACTAAACCCACTTACTGTGAGGCGTTCCTCAGCACAGTGGAAACAAATTAGCTACCCCTCAGGTTTGGTGTGGACTCCCACACTTCCAGTCAGTGTGTCTGTCCCTGTCTCTCTATAGGCACGTGTCACCAAGTTATAAATCTTTATGAAGATTGTGAAAACAATGTTTAAACAACTTGAATCATAATTGAAACACTTCTTTTTGTTTGTGTGTGTGTTTGTTTTTCGGACAGGGTTTCTCTCTGTAGCTTTGGAAGCTGTCCTGGAACTAGCTCTGTAGACCAGGCTGGCCTCGAGCTCACAGAGATCTTCTCCCAGCTACATTCAGGAATGGAGGGGTCTTCAGAGGGTGAATAGAAATGTCCGGGGTCAGGACAGATACACTTAACATCCTGTTGAGTATCTGAAGAGATGGAGCCGCTTGTGCCAATCCTTCCCAAAGTAAGTAAAAGCCAGCAGGCCGTGCAGAAACGGTTCTTATGTGCTCTGGCCTGACACTGTCTGACTGATGGAGTCTTGGCTCCTCCCTGTGTTCTGTTTATACTGTGGCTGAGGCACAGCCATGTTTATACCCTCAAACTGAAGGGGTATAAATAAAGAGCTGGGAAGAGTACCCCACTGGTCTGGCAGGATTGACAGTATTCTAAAAAGAATCTGCTCCCTTCTTTGGCTCTCAGTCTGAGGAAAGAACAGATCCCAAGAAATTACTATTTCCTTAGGAGTCTCCTGATGTGTGTGTGAGAGAGACCTTGATTTTAAAAAATAAAGAGCGAAGCAGAGAAAATATTAGAAACAATATTTACTGAAAAACAACCAGTTTGAATGTTTTCAAGAGTTTTGTTTGTTTGTTTTAATTACTTAAGGTGATCAGGGCAAGGTGGCACACATTTTTAATCCCAGCACTGGAGAAGCAGAGGCAGCTTGGTCTACATATCATATTCCAGGACAGCTAGAGCTGTTACACTAGAAACCCTGTCTCAAAAAAAAAGCACCCCCCCAAAAAAAAACCGTACTATGTATTTTTGTATGTGCATCCCATGAATGTAGAGGTACCTGGGGAGACTCCTGGAGCTGAAGTTCCCTGGTGCTGGAACAAACTTGAGTCTCTAGAAGAACAGCAAACACCCTTAGCTGCTGGACCATCGCCCCAGCCCTTTAAAATGATTTTAAGCCATATATGGTGGTACTCACCCAAAATCCCACTACAGGGTTGCCAGTTTGAAGCTAGCCGTGATGACATAGCCAAACTCTGCTTCAAAAGCCTAAAAGACGAAAAAACAAACTTCCACCTTCTTTCCCCCCCCCCATGAAGAAATATTGTATTAGCAAAGGCAATCTTAATAGAATTGTTTCAATTCCTCCAGCTTTCTTCTGAGCCCTTTTCCCAAATTCCTACAAGACTAAGAACCCGTAACAGGAGTTGGTTGTGGTGGCACACACCTTTAATTCCAGCACTTGAGAGGCAGAGGCAGGCACATCTCTGTGAGTTCAAGGCCAGCCTGGTCTACAAATAGAGATCCAGGATAGCCAGGGCTACACAGGGAAACCCTGTCTGGAAAAACAAAAACAAAACAAAACAAAAACAAAAAGAAAAGAGAAGGAAAAGGAAAAGGAAAAGAAAAAGAAAAGAAAGAAAAGAATAGGACCAGTGATCCCCAGCAAATGTTAGATGTTAAAATGCATTATTTCATAATGCAACACAAGTCACTCCCTCTCAGCCATTATACCTCTGTCTTACATTGTGAGACAGGATCTCTCATTTAACCTGGAGCTCAGTGATTCACTTCGATTGACTAGCCAGCAAGCCCAGGGCATCTGTCTGTCTCCTCTACTGAGATGAGAGGTTCGTACTACATGTCTGACTTCTACGTAGGTCTTGGGGTCTGGGACTCAAACTCAGTTCCCCATGCTTGCACAGGGAACACTTACAGACAGAGCCATCTCCCCAGCTTTCCTTTTGTTTTAAGCAAATAACCTTCTCATTTTCATTAGTCAATTGGAGATCCACCATGACAAGAAAAACGATCTGTTACCAGGAGAAAACAAGTCTTTCTTTTTAAAAGAAAAACCACATATCTATTATCTGAATTGGGATAAATCTCCAATAATAATAATAATAATAATAATAATAATAATAATAATAATAATCTTTTTATCTTATTTGATAAAACCGTCTGGAAATGTGACCAAAAGAAGAGGATGAAAGTCAAGGTGTGGACTAGAGGCCAGCATTCTCATTCCAGAGCTGGACACAGCATGTGACAAGGCAGTGGTGTCTTGTGACAGGTACCAGCTATTTCTCCTGGGGCCTTGGGTATCATCTAGCTAGGGAGGGACAAAGCACAATCTGTCTTTTGCTTGGAACAAAAGCCTTGACCTTGCAGAAAGTACTGATTCTTCATTCAGCTGTCTCTCCCTAGCCCAGCTTTGGAGGAGGGGGGGGCAGGGAACACAGGACGACTTCCTGTTAATGACGATGGGGCTTTTGCTACTTCCAGAGACTCATGGTGCCCAGGAACACACATAAACTCTGTCCCCTCGGGATCCTCAGCTGCAGGGCTAGTGTAATAAAGATTCAGGCGTTGTGCTGGCCTGCTCCTGCCACCTGGCAGAATGCACTCAGGCAGTGCCCTGGTCAGCTCAGGGATCCATGATTGCACACAGGTTCAAAGAACCCCTTTAAAAGTCACACACACACACACACACACACACACACACACACACACACTGATGTCCTCTCTTCCCACTCCTCTCTTTCTTGCTTTTTTTCCCTCTCTCATTCCTGCTGTTCCCCTGGGGCAGACAGGACTTTCCCTGTCCCGTCTTCTAGTCTGTCCTCTTTCTGTCTCTGTGTCTCTTTACCTCTTTTCTCTTTCCTCTCCTCCCTCTTTCCTTTCTAATAAAACTTCTCACTTAAACTCTGTCTGCCTGGTCACCCTCGCCTGCCATGGAATCTACCATGGTCCCCCAAGCAAGGGGGACCACCACAGGCGTCATTAGCGGTACCAACGCTGCCATTCCTTGTAACCCCAGGAGAGGGTGGTTTATAACAGAACTCACTTATCATCTGTGAGGAGAAACATGCAGCCCATGTAGAAATTACAATTGCAGATTAAAGGTGGTCCCTAGTTGCCTCCAGCCTGGCTTGTTAGGGTACGTGGTGTCTTCAGCTGGCAGCTGTCCCTCGTTGTCCTAGGTTTCTGCTGTCTTCCTATCCTCTCATGGAAAACTCAGTAGCTACTTTCAGGAGTTTGGAACGTCTTGCGTTTTCCTAGGATGACAATTTGTAGCATAATTAAACGAGGGCTAGAGCCTCCTTATAACGCTCTTCTACAATTTGGGGTGACATTTCTAGAGTCTCTAGAGATAGGACGTAAGGAAGGAATTTTCTTTTGTTGTGTCTGTCACAGAGGGGACACCCGATCCAGCATTGCCTTTAAAACATGGCCTTGATGCACATGTAAACAAACACAGGCAGATTCTTACCGGATCTCTTTGCAAGGCACAGGCGTGGCTTAACCCAGGCTTCTCACTACACCCAATACTGTCTCATATACATCTTGGAACAGCACGGTTCTATGCCAGCACTACTTGGGAAAATAATAATGGTGATGTCAGTAAAGTCCTTCAAACGGGCACTGAAGGATGGCTCTTAGGGTATAGTCCCAATGGTGAGATAAGACCACTTCCACAATTTGAAGCAAGCTTGATTCTTTTATTGTGACTGCCTCCTAAACCAGGTTAAAGAGAGCAGCCCTGAATCAATTTCTTGGGGTCCTTTTAATAAGTAAAATCACTAGTAGTTTTTCAGAAGGGAGCGAATGGGGCAAATAAGGAAATACAGAAAAAATATCTCAAAAACGCATTTTGTGTGTACCATATCATTAGGGAGGGTTCAAGGAGGGTCAGAGACGGTAAGAGTATCCTGTAAAACAAGTCAAGGTCATGGGTTGGGCAAGATCAGGTTCCAGGAAAGAGAGCAACTCAGTAAATAGAAACTCATTTCTAATAATACAATGCAATGGCTCCTGCCTTCAAAATGGAGTCAGGCCGGTTCCTTAGCACAAGCATGAGGACCTGGGTTCAGAGCCCCCAACATATTTGTAAAAGCTGGGTATGAAGCCTGGCAGTGGTGGCACATGCCTTTAATCCCAGCACTCAGGAGGCAGAGCCAGGCTGATCTCTGTGAGTAGCCTGGTCTACAGAGTGAGTTCCAGGACAGTCAGGAAAAAAGCTGGGTATGGACACAAACACATACTCACACACCCTTCGGACATTCATGGAGACTACTATACAGCATTATCCCCTAGGTAGAACTACTGGATCTTCATAAAACCAGCTGTGTCTGCTTGTAAACATTCCTCACAGCTGGGCTTGTTGACTTTTGACATTCTCTCATGGAAAGAAGAGGACCAGCTGGGTCAATGAATTCTCACCTGAGCATCTGGTCACCCTCCCCCCAACCACTCATATGCAAGTCTGCCCTATTGAACTTGGCCTTGGTCTCAGAGAGGAACTTGAGCATGTAGGCTGAGGAAGTCTAAGGGTAGGGGTTCCATCTATGGAGCGATGGGAACTGTGGTCCACACTGGGTGCAGACTTTCCAGTCCAGCTGCTTTAGGGTCACACACACTGCAGCCTGAAACCTCACCCATCCTAAACAACTCAGTGGTTCACTTAGGTGAACTTTGGTTTGTCACTGGGCCTTGAAGGAGGGAGGTAGACATTGACCAGCAGTCCACCCCCCAGGGAGAAAATTCTTAAAACATCTTACTTTATTTGACCTGCTTTCACATGCAACCCCTTTTGTCCTCAGCTCCACAGTCTCTGAGCCAGACAGTACCAAACTCCTGCCAGGAAACATGAGTGCCAACGATTGTTCTACCAAGGAAGATACAACTACCATAAGGCAGGACTGGGATTCAAGTTCAAGTCTGGAATCCGACTCAATCCTTGGGCAAGTATTCCTAATACATATAGAGTATATAATACATATAATACATATAGTATATAATACATATAGAGGCCACAGATGAGTTATTTACATAACTTACATGAATAAATTCCCAGACCAGTGCATGTAGAATAAACCAGAGATCTTAAAAGACCCCATAGTTCAACTCTGGCAGAACGGAGGCTCTCTCCAAGTCTGCCATCAGCCCCTCAAATACGCTGCCCCCATCTCTCAGTGTGCCTTCTGCTTCTCTGTGACGTCATGCGCTGCACTCCAGCTCTGCAGTGTCCAGTCTCAGACTTCCTCTCAGCTTTGCCTCAAGAAATGCTCTCTTCTCCCACACTTTCTTTAAGGCTCATTGATTTCAAAGGCAACCATCCTCAGCAAAGTGCTATGCCTCCATAGTGATTTTACCTGAAATCTGGTGTTTATCCCAGGATATCCAAATGAACTGCTGTTTCTTCTCTCTCCTGTTAGTTAGGCTGTGTAATTGCATCTGGAATTGCAAAGAACAAAAGTTATTTGTCTTTCTAAGTACCTCCCGCAGGTTCTCAATGATGAATGGTTGAGCTGAATGCAATTTAATAGAATTACACTGGCTTTAGAATAACACAAGATGCAGATATGAATACATTTCACAGCATGTTACAAAGATTATTTGTTAGTGCCACTGGAATATCAAAGCACCAACAAACATGTTCTTTTATGAGCCACATTCAGGTTTGAAATCCATGATGTTGTGTTTTTCTGAGTCTTTTCTGCATCCTGTCATGGCTGCTAAAGCAGGGGGCTGGGTGAGTGTCTGATCCCTTCACTAGTTGACAGAAAGTAATCATAGAGCATCAGATGGCGTCTGGGAGAGGAGAGATGCACTGGAAGTAGTAGGGAGGAGTTTTGAGTGGAGTGGGTTTTTTTTTTTCTGTTTTTTTTTTTTGTTTTGTTTTTGAAGGATGTTCTCTTGAGATGGAGACTCCACAAAGAGAAAAGGTTGACTAGGTGCTACTCAACCTCTCCAGTCTTTGAGTCTCGAGTTTTATTTAAAATAGAACCATAGAGATTTAGTTAACACTACCTTCAGCTGCAGTGGTAGAGCCAGTGCCTGTGGGAACAGAATTTCCACCAGGCCTTTGCTGGAGAAGCAGGCCAGTAACTGTAGAGCCATAATTACCAGCTGAAATAGCAGTCGATTGAGGCACAGCCACTGTGCCGAGGTTAAAGCAACAGAAACTGTGTAGTTGAATATCTGTGCTGTGTGTAGCAGCCATGCTGGGTTCAAGAGTTATAGTTTTGTGATATAAAAATGTGGAAGATGGGTGGTTGAGATGGTTCACTGATGAGGTGATTTGCCCCTAAGCCTGATGCAACCTGGATTCAATCCCCAGGACCCACACAGTAAAAGAGAACCAACTCCTGTACCTTGCCCTCCCAAAACATGCCACAGCATGCCCACATCCTCCTATATACAAACACAGTAATAATAAATACAACTGCAAAGCGATAAAAATGAGGCAGTGATGGGAGATGTTATTCTGTATATATGTTTCTCATACTGGTTAATAAAGCACTGTGGCCAATAGAAAACAAGATAGGTGGGGCTAAGAGACCAGGAGGAAGGGAGAGGAAGTTGGTTGGAGTCAAGATGTAGCCCGAGAAGAAGCAGGAAGCCTGCCTCGAGGCTCCCCATAAGACGACCACATGGAAATACTTAGATAAGTAGAAATGGGTTAATAATTAAGACAGAGCTAGCCCATAAACAGTAATGGTAACTGGCCAACAGGATTGTATCAAATACAGAGTCTCTGAGTGTTATTTGGGGCACACGTGGTTGCAGGACAATGGCGGCAGAACCAGGAGGCCGGCGGGAACAACATGCCGTAACAAGGCAGTTTTGAAATTATGACTGAATACTATGTCAGTAGTATGTCTAACAGAGACACCATGAGAACTTGAACTTAATCCTAAGTTTAAACTGGCTTTTAATTGTTAATAGACTCCAGGATCCTTTTAGAGACCTTTCCTACAGGCTTGACCATCCACTGTGATCATATAATCTCAGCACTCTGGAGGCAGAGGCAGGCAAATCTCTGAAAGTTCAAGGCCAGCCTGGTCTACATAATGAATACCAGTAATAGCCACAGCTACATAGCCGTCCTGTTTCAAACAACAACAACAACAAAAACCCATGCACTTGTCAGAGATTTGTACATACCACCCTCCTCACAAACTTATGAGATCTCCCCATTGTGCTAATAGGAAACCAGAGGCAACATGAGGTAAAGTATTCTAACTCAGACCTCAGATGTGATCTAGTAAGTTCTAAACTCAAGAAACTGTATCTGTGCTCTTTGGCCCCTCATATGCTGTTCGGGAAATTGTCAGGATTCAAATCCTCCTCAGGTAACCTGTCCTTGGCCTGGGGGAGTTCAAATTCTCCCAATTTTGTCCTTGTTTCTATTTGTGTCTTCCAAGGAAGAGAACCAAAAACACTCAGCACTTGACCACTGACATGAATGAAAATGTTTCAGACTTTTCAGTTCAAATGGTTCCAGTAAGCTTAAAATTCCTCTGAGAGATCGTCCCTCCCCATATCTTAACTCACCCATGTTTTTCAGGATGTACTATTTTTTTTAAAATAGTTTTCCTATATCATAAAGCTCCAACGTGCATAAGAGTGTTCTCCAGTTAGGCCCTGATGATGCCATATATGGGAAAAAGAGTCAGGAATTTTACTTGTGATCTCTGATTTCCTCACTGACATTCCAGCCCATTATGGAGGCACAAGCCTGGGATCCCAGCACTGTGGAGGCCAGGCTGGCTCATAAGCTTGAGGACAACCTGGGGTACATGATATGACCCTGTTAAAATAGAAATCCAGTGTCACCTTGATTCTCTGGATTTTCTCTCTCCTTTGTTTCCCCTAAGTTTTAAATTTTATTTTATGTGCATGAGTATTTCATTCACTTGTATGTTTATGTACCACAGGCACGCCGGTGTTCTCAGAGTTCAGAAGCAGACATCTGTTGCAGGATATTTGTTTACACTGTAAAGATGTGTCTCTGCCTCAAGGCTCCTCCTGATTGATTTAATAAAGAGCTAAATGGTCTATAGCTAAGCAGGAGAGCTGGGCAGGATTTCCAGGCGGAGAGGGACACCATGGAGATGCAGAATGAGTCTGACACACAGAATGGGAGAGGGGTAAAGCTATGTGGTAGAACATTGATTAATAAAAATATGGGTTAGTTTAAGTTAGAAGAGCTAGTGGGGCAAGCCTAGATTAAGGCTGAGCTTTCATAATTAATAATTAATGTCATTATTTGGGAGCTGGCTAGCGGGACAGAGAACGACTCATTACAGACATCAGATCCCCTAGAACTGGAGTTAAAGATGGCCATGAGTTGTTATGTGGGTTCTGTCTAGGAATCAAACCCAGTGGTCTGCAAGAACAATTGCTGAGCCATCCCTCCAGCCATTTCTACATTCTCCTGCTCAATGGGGCGGTTTTCACCCAAAGCCCCGAAAAGTTCATTCGTATTTGTATGTGTATGGATCTTGTCTCCTGGTGTCCACAACGGTGTGAAAGGTACTGGAGAGGTTAGCCCTCACTGCCTGGATGGTAGCAACTCCTAATTTGGTATCGTTCACTGAACACAAAATGCTCAGACTCCACCATACCACACAGGTCATCAAAGAAAGTATTTACACAAGCCTCGTTCCCCATAAATATACTTTCCTGGCTTCCAGATAGCTCAGGAGTGGGGATCTGAGTTCGCATTTTAATTCTTTCTGAGAACTGCTGCTGGTTATCTGAAGTGTTTGCCTTTTGGGAAGAAAACGGTCCCGATTTGTTTCCAAATCTGAAGAAATACTGATGTTTGGCCACAAGTTGGCTCCTGGAAGACAACCAATGCTGGATTTATTCTAAATACAGGAGACAGCAGGGTTGTTTGGAAGCCGAGGCCCAGTCTGGCTGTGTAGAAACTGCAGAGAGGCCTCTACCCCTCACCCCACCCACAGACAGGCACTGCTTTTACTCTGGGCTGAGCAGAGGAACACTGCAATCCAGTAACAGGTCAGGAACACTCTGAACTGAAGAACTGGGTGTTTTTAAACATGGGTTTCTGTAATGTTTTGTTTATGCCTTGGCTCCAAGAAAAGTAAAGACAGCCCTTTTAAAAGTTTGTTTATTTTTTATTTTATGTGCATTAGTGTGCCTACATGTGTGTTTGTGTGAGGGTACCAGATCTTGGAATTACAGACAGTTGTTAGCTACTATGTGGATGTTGAAAATTGGACCTGGGTCCTCTGGAAGAACAGTCAATGCTCTTAGCGGCCGAGCCATCTCTCCACACCCCTCCCCACTACCTACCACCTTTTTTTAAAGGAACTTCTGCCTGGGCTGATGGTTAGAACTGTCAGGGAATTTTTGGCAAATGGTTGACATACCCTAGACTATGGAATCTCCAGTATGATGACACTATTGAGGGGTGAAATCAGGATATTATTTTTGAAAATCACCTAAATTGATTCCATTAATTATGGCTAAAGTCATAGAGCAGAACACCAATAGTCACTCTAGAAATTATGCAAATATAACTATGCTAATGAGAAAGAGCTTATATTAACAGAAGGCCTAGTAAGTTTCTACTTGCCATCTATTTGTCACATGTGTAGAAATACATGTATCTGTCTTTGTTAGGTTACAGTTGCTGTGATGAAACACCATGACCAAAAGCAACTTGGGGAAGAAAAGGCACATTTTATTCACAGTTTCATATAACAGTTCATCATCAAAAGGAGCGAAGACAGGAACTCAAGCAGAGCAGGAACCTGGAGGCAGGAGCTAATGAAGAGGTCGTGGAGGGGTGCTGCTTACTGGCTTGCTCCTCATGGCTTGCTCAGCCTACTTCTTATAGAACGCAGGACCAGCAGCCCAGGGATGGCACCACCCACAATCCTCCATCAAGCACTAATTAAGAAAATACCTTATAGCCATATTTTTGTTTTGTTTTGTTTTTTGAGACAGGGTTTCTCTATGTAACTTTAGTCTTTCCTGGAACTCTGTAGATCAAGCTGGCCTTGAACTTACAGAAATTTGGCTGGCTCTGCCTCCTGAGTGCTGGGATTAAAGGCATATGCCACTACCACCCAGCCACACAGCCAGATCTTATAGAGGCATTTTTTTTTTTTTCAACTGAGGCCCCCTCCTCTCTGATGTTTCTAGTTTGTTTCAAGTTTACATAAAATCAGCCAGTACAGTAGTGTTTAACCACAATAACCCCTGTGCAAACACAAGCTTGTGTGTGTGTGTGTACTGTGTCTGTGTAGATGCACGTCTTAGATTTAAAAAAATGAATCAGAAAGAAAGGATATAGACAATACAAATCTATAAAGATGGGAAATAAAAATCAACTGATTGGAAATGTGGACATGCAAGATGCAGGCAGTTAGCATGCAAGCATGCTAATTGGATCACGGAATCCATGTTTTAAACAGCACTCTGGTAGTGGCGGTGCAAGTGTTTAACTCCAGCACTCCGGAGACAGAGCCAGGCAAATATTTGTGAGTTTGAGGCTAGCCTGGTCTGCAGAGCAAGTTTCAGGACAGCAAGAGTTGTTACACAGAAACCCTGTCTCGAAAAACAAAAATAAAAACAAAACAAAACAAAACAAAAAAAGCTGGGTCTGGTGGTATATGCTTGTGATCCCAGCATTAGGGAGGTGATGGAGACAAGAAGGTTATTGGAACTAGAGGTCAGGACAGATCCTGTCTCAAGAAAAACAAGACCCACGTGACAACACATGACCTTGTCAGTGGCCACTCTGATGACTAAGTATTAACTTTGTTTCTGTGTTTCCTAGAGGCAGAAGTAAAAGAAACAGGCATGGCAGGTTATATATTCTTGTTCTCTGATTTGAATCAAGCGCATTAATTTTTTAAGAGACACATTCTTTCCCCTGGCAGTCAGTTCTGAGAAAGAAATGGACTTAGTCTGACAGTGCAACTGCAGGGCAGGAGGTCAATTCCCCATGGCTGAGCATCATGAGGTAGGGGTGTTCAGTTTAATGTTTGGTGATCCGTGACTTGCCTATTTTGGGTCCTAAAGGAAAATTTAAAAGTACACAGCTTCCTGGACTGCTCTGACACCCAGGTAGGGTAGAGAGCCACTCAGGAAGAATGACTTCGGGGTTATAAGAAAGACTGTCACATGCCACACATGTGTGGCATCAAAGTTCAGCATTGGGAAAACTTTTACTATCTGGGACTGATGTTGAGAATTCAGGGGCCAGTGAGGTGACTCAGCAGGCAAGAGGCAGGAGCCCACGTGGTGGAGAGAGAACCAATTCCTGCAAGTTGTCCCCTGACCTCCACACATGCACTGTGGCACATGGCTCAGAAGTTAAGAGAGTTTTCTGGCCTTCCTGAAGATCCAGATTCCCAGCACCCCACACAACTGACTGTCACTCCAGTTGTAGGGGGTTCAGTGCCTTCTTCTGGCCATCAGGCAAGCACATGGCACAGACATACATGCTGGCAAAACTCCCATACATACACAAAATACAGATATGTTCTTGAGCTCTGTTATCTCCCGTTTCTGAAAAGCCAAACACCAAAACATACCAACAGCGAGGCATGGCAGTGCATGCCTGTAATCCCAGCAACATATTGTGTTTCTGGCCAACCTGAGCTACATGAAACCCAATGTCAAGACACCTCACAAATGGACAAAACCCCAACTAACTGGCAACCAAGAAACCAGAGCAACAAAGATGAGCTCCCTGCCCTCACACCATCTCTTAGCAAACACAGCTCTCCTCTTGTCTCCACTTTCTCAGTCACCTGTCTGCTCACACTGTGTCAGAGGGGCAGCATCTAGGAGCCTGCAGAGTTGACCGTATAATCCCACCTTTGATGGTCATTTTTCTGTGACCATCTCACCTTACCCACTCTCTACTTCACAGTACATTTTTGTCTCCCTGTTCTTAGTGTCCCTCCTACTTCGCTGACTACCCGCACATTTTGAAGTCACTTTGCATTGTGGGAGCATGGAAGGAATCTACCACTTTTTTCTTCCCTGCCTCCAGCTCTTCTTATGTGTTGAAAGCCCTACATTTGGGTACTGTTGTCTACCTGCTTTCTCTCCTTAGCTAGTCACACACTGTCCTGTGACCAGTTGCTTCCAAGTCTCTACTTCCAGCTCAGACAGTCCCCTAGAATGTGACATTTGTACAAAATCTGATTAATCCACACATCCATGACCTGTCGCCATTCTAAATGTCCCAGTTCAAAGGAGAGCTCAAGGCATCCTCTTCCTCAGCTTTTTCTTCATGCATTCTCCCCTATGGATACACAGAATCTGCAGCTGTTCAAACCAGGAGATGTAATCATCCTTGCTTTCTCTCTGTTAGCCCAATAGCCAAATCTTATCAACCTACCTCGTCCCGAATCCATCACTGGCTCTGTATCCTAGGAACCTATGTTCTCCTCGCCTCCAGTCTACATCCCACATAGTAGCCAGAGAAATTCCTTCAAACACAAATTAGATTATGTCACATGTTTGTCTAAAACCCTACCCCTTCTCCTCAGTACATTGTGTAAAATCCTAATACCCTAGAATCAACAAAGCCCCCATCTTCTCTCCCTGTTAACTCTTATCCATCGAGAAAAGCACGGCCCCATATCTGTTCATCATGAGGAACATTCTTGGGGATTTGTATAGCACAATAAATACTTTCTGTGAGTCAATAAACCAGTGATTTAGAACAATAGTTCTCGCCTTTGTAATGTTGCCACACTTTAATGCAGTTCCTCATGGCGTGGTGACCCCTAGCCATACAATTATTTCATTGCTAGTTCATAACTAATTTTGCTATGTTGTGAAGCATAATCTGCGTTTTGTGATAGTTTTAGATGACTCCTGTGAAAGGGTTGTTTGACCCCTCAAATGGGTTGAGATCCACAGGTTGAGAACCACTGAGTTAGAAGGATAAACTTGCCATTCCAGACTTATAAAAACAGCTTTGCGGCTCAGAGTCCCAACTTGAAAAACCAGCATCTATGATCACCCATCCTTCCAGTTTGTGTGAGAAAAACTTGCCTAGTTTGAGACCGTCCTGCTAGTTCTTCAATGAGTACCTGTTACCGTGGGAGACCTGGGGTGACACTTAGGGTGCCCTCTCCCATGCTTCATTATGTGCAGTGACCAGCACAAGTGACACAAGTGACAGGAATTGCAGTCTTGGGTCCTCCAACAGATGCTTTGCATCAGGGTGAGGTTATGAGCACACACGGAGGGAAGAGAGGAGAGAAAGAAGCAGCAGTGTTTGGGTGGGAACCAAAACAATCACTGTTCTAAATCACTGGTTTATTGATTCACAGAAAGTATTTATTGTGCTACACAAATCCCCAAGAATGTTCCCCATCACAAGCAGACTTGGGTCATGATTTTCTCCACGGATGAACATTAATGGGGAGATGTGATGGGGGGGCTTTGTAGGTTATGGGGTGTGTACAAAGGCACCACACAAAAGAGCACATCCCCTCCCCCAGGAGATAGTGCCTGTAAATACCCTGCCATAAGCACGGAGGCCTCACACAGAGGATGCTGAGCACATGGGAGGGCTGCTGCAGTTTGGTTTTTTGAGATTTTTTTTTTTCTTTTTAAAAATCTCATTCATGCTTTGGTCTGTGCTTAATGCAAAGAAGAAGCAATTAGGAAGAGGGTGGTGTGTTACTCAGCAGCTGCTCACAGCCTGGCCCAAGCATGTCTCATGATGCCAGCTGTACCTGAGGTCCTTGTCTGGGACTCTTATTCTATTAAAGTTTTGCAAAATGGGCTGGAGAGATGGCTCAGCAGTTAAAAGCACCAACTGCTCTTGCAGAGGACCTGAGTTCAATTCCTAGCACTCACATGGCAACTCACAGCTGTCTGTAACTCCAGTCCCAGGGGATCTGATGCCCTTTCTGGCCTCTCAGGCATTGCGTCTACATGATGGACAGACATACAGTCAAAACACCTACACCCATAAAAAAAAAAAAAGGACTTTTAAAAATTTTGCATGGTGATAATATTCTAAAGGGGATTTTTTTTTTAATCTTGAAAGAAAAATGGTAATATTTTAGTGGAACTATCCCTAATTATTATTTACAGTGGATCTATAAGGAGAAAAATTTCCATTGTCCATGATTTGGGTTGCCCTGAGATACAATTTAAAAGGGAAATTACTGCCTGCTCTTTTGGGGTTTGTCAGGTTTGAAAGAGCACAGGAAAAGAGGCAAATCTCAGATGAACAGCTGTGCTCCTCAGGAAGCGAGCCATCCAAACACTGGTGCTGGGCATGGGTGGGGTGGGTGGGGACTAACTCTCTAATGGAAATGAGATGCGGGGCCCTCCACTCCTCTGTGCTCATTGCTTTTGCACGGACGGTCAGCTAAGTCCTTGATCTCCACCTCACATTTAACCTTTCCCGCTTGTTCTCCTCTTCAGTTACCCAGCTATGCCCTCACTTCCTCATTCAGTTCTTCCGCAAGGAACCCACTTTACATTTCTTGAGTTCCTCATAGACCCAGCAAGACACAGAGCAACCGGTCAGGCTATCCACAAGGGACTGTGTAAGATCCAAAGTGATAAAGTACTCATTTATCCCAACCATCTTCCAAAGCGCTTTAGTGTCTATCTAAAGCAGTTGTTCTGTGAGTCCAGACCCATCTGGGGGTCCAACCAGCCTTTCCCAGGAGTCACCTAAGGCCACCAGAAAACACAGATACTTATATTATGATTCATAACAGTAGCAGAGTTACAGTTACAAAGTAGCAACAAAGTAACTTCATGGTTGGGGGGTCACTACCATGGGAGCAGCTGCATTCAAGGGGAGCAGTATTAGGAAGGTTGAGAACAGCTGGTCTAAAGTATTTTGATGCAGTATCACAGTAGGAACACAGCTGGTCATATTACATGTGCAGTCAGGAAACTGAAAGAGAAATCTGGCTCCCAGCTCTCTCCTTTTTATTTTTATTCATTTGTTTTTATTTTATGCACATGAGTGCTTTTCCTGCATGCATGCCTGCACTACATGCGTCTGCCTGGTACCTGTGGGGTCAGAAGAGGTTGCAGGGTTCCCTAGACCTGGACTTACAGGTGTCAGTAATTCTGAAACTGCGGCCCGGGCCACGGTGCTACATACCTCAGGACTGGTGTTCCAATGTTAGTTATGCCTTTCTGGAAGCACCTTCACAGACTTACGCAGATTCTAAATCTGGTTGACGGTGGTGACGAACCATCCCACCCCCAGTGAGACTGTTTCCCATTTCCTCAATCCTGTGGCTCCTTTTGTGGCATTCTGTCCTGGAACTCTGCCACTTCCTAAATAATTTTCTGAATTTTGCATACATTAAAACTCACTTCTGGTCGGGCAGTGGTGGTGCCTCTGTTTTTCTCATATGCACACATAGCAAATAACTTAAAAGTAAAATATATAAGTATATGTAATTAAAAATTAGCACGGTAATAAGGTGAATAACATCTAAGAAATAATAGTCAGGGTAGTCCTCTGGGCTCCACATGCTCACCTGCACACACAAGGGCTCCCTCTACACACATGAGCAACATGCACACAAAGAAAAAAAAAACTAGTAAAGGTAAGAAAATGTGCTTTTTAAGAGCTTCCCAAAATTCTTTATTAATCACTTATTAACTTTTAAAAGAACCTGAGCCAAGGAATCTTGAATGTTTTAAGCAGCTATTTCATGACAATAAATATTAATCCTACATAGTGTTAAGTCAAAGTAGTTTATTTCAAATATAGGGACCTGAATAAAGAACCAAAACAAACTGAATTATGTAGGGCAGGTATTTTGTGAAGATAGTGTTGTCATGACCAAGTCCAGTGTGTCCTGAATTGTGTTACTTCTCTCTAGTATGGAAGAATTTCTTGTGCTCTGTTTCCCATTTTCTTCTGATTCAAAGGGGAGAAGCGTATGAGGGTTGAACAGATGCCGAGGCTCCCCCAAGATGCCAACTCTGCAAGAAGAATTACTGCTATAGTTAATCCAGTAAATGGGAAGGCCAAAGGCCTTGTACTTGTGACTATGATTTTCAGTCTGTGATAATCACACACACACACACAGACAGACAGACACACACACACACACACACACACACTCTCTCTCTCTCTCTCTCTCTCTCTCTCTCTCTCTCTCTCTCTCTCTCTCTCTCTCTAAAACTAAGACATAAAGATACTTTAAAAAGCCAGACCTGTTTCCATGCCCATCACCGTGGTCTTACATACCAGCCCCTGTGGTATCTTGTTTATACTCTAACAAATAGAGCTTGCCTGAAGATCAGCGGGTGGAGCTAGCCACACTAACCATAGAGACCTGGAGGTCTGCACAGACAGACAGGAAGTCAGATGCTGGGCAAAGAGGAATATAGAGGGAGGAGACAGGAACTTGGTCTCTTTTCAGTCTGAGGATTTCAGAGAGGTAAGAGCTTTAGTGGCTGGCTGTTCTGCTTCTCTGGTCCATCAGCTTTCACTCCCAATAGCTGACTCTAGACTTTTATTATGAAGACCTATTAGAACTTGTGTTACAAGCCCAAAACTGAATCATAACAAGATTCTCTTCTGGCTCTACCTACATCTCCCCAACATGAATACTTATAATGGACCTAAGGAGCTGTAAGCAATCTGGCCCTCATTCCTTCAGGCTACAACTATTTAGAGCCTAGCACAACTTCTAGGATTGGTTTTTTTTTTTTTTCTAGTTCGGTGTTCTTCAGTGGGGAAGCTCTGGTCACTGGGTCAGTGGTTGGCATGGGAACAGATGCCTCTGGCCTTCTCAGCTCCACTAGGAGGCACCACCCACAACTTTCCTGTGGCCGTCCTTGAGCTACTTACACTGGCAGGGTCACAGAATCCATACTTGCTGTTTCCCTCTGGATTCGGGGTGGGTGTTTGATGCCTGCCACGTATTTTTTTTCAACGATGTTTTGAGCTTTTTCTCTGAGAGATGGCAGCAATGTAGACAAGACCGGGGAGCGCATGTCCATGGCCTTTTTAATCGCTGGACGTTTTGCCATCATTTTCCTGTGGGAAAGAGGAGTGACAGTCATGTTACATTGTCCTACTTCTTACAAATGCCCTTGAGCAGATGAAAGGTCCGATGGTCATAGCTGAGCCAGATGCCACATGCAAGCTTGTATCCCAGATAAGGTACAAGGATTATAGGTTTGGGGCCACACACACACACACACACACACACACACACACACACACACACACAGCAGAAAGAAAAAGAAAATAAGCAAGAGGTCGTACCGAAATTGTACCAATGTCATGCGTTTCTTCTCTCCTCCTGATTCCTCATCCTCGCGCTTCCTTCGGGGAATGTTGAACATATTGGTACGAAAAAGCCTTCCTACTTCTTCCTCGATCTCTGTCAGGTACTGACGTCGGAAGACAATCCAAGCTATGCATGTACAGAAAGTATAAAAGGACTAAAAGAGAAAAGAGAAGAATCACAATGCCAAGAAACGCTATGAAAAACTCCCACTGTCCCCATAGTAGGCACAAGCTGGGGTGACCCAACTGCTCAATATCCCTAGAAGCTGTAAAGAATTACCTGTGTACTCACATTTATGGGTAGAAAATTGGGTCAAAATTCTAAGGTACAACAAACAATACCATCCTTTTAAAAAAGGATATCTGTTAAAGAGATGTGCCTGCCGAATGGCTACTGGTCATTGCTGTGTGTTATGTTTTCAGAGCAAATGAAGTTCCCAAAACAAGAGGCTTACCTCAAAGAATTTCCAGTCTTTCTGCGTATCTGATATTTTGTCCCTGAAATATAACAAATCACAGCTATATGTGATAAGTTCATTGTCCACAAAATGTAGGATTCTAACTGGTGGCCCTTTTATGATTTGGATCTGGATGGTCCCGAGACAACAGACTAGGTTGCCAGCTGATGACACTATCAGGTGTGTGTGTGTGGGGGGGGGGGGGGGTCAGGTGGAGGAAGTAGGTCTGGGAATGTACCCTGCCAGGGGCTCTGTCTCTGGGTTCTCCCTCACTGTCCACTTCATAAGCAGCTTTCGTCTATCGTGGCCTCCCACCATGACGCTCTTCCTTATCACAGGCCCAGGACATGCTAAGAACTTCCCATTGGTTGTGGTATTTCATTCTTCTACTGTCTCCTAGAGGGAGTCAGCACTGTGACTTCTGTGTTACAACAAGGAAGCTGATGCTGAGTTTCAAGTCCAGCTCTCTCTCTGTATTTCCATGCTCCTAGCTAGCCGTCTCTCATCTTTCCACTGACGGCTATATTTGCATTTATATTTGGTGCCACTTTTGCTGCTGGATAGGCACTGAGGGTGTGTTAAGTACTTCAGATTTTTGTATGTATATGTGTGGTAGTTTGTTTGTTTGTTTGTTTGTTTTGTTAAAGACGTGAGATGGGAGTTGGTGGCATAGGCCTTCAATTTCAGCATAGAGGAAGAAGAGCTCATGAGTTTGAGTACAGCCTGGCATACAGAGTGAGTAGGGATACCCAAGGCTACACAGAGAAACCCTGTTTCAAAAGAAAAATAAGAGAGACAGAAAGAAAACATAAAGTTGGATGATAGGGAGGTAGGAAGGATCTGGAAGGAATTAGAGGAGGAGAAAACATGATCAAAATATATTGTATAAAAAACATACTCAATAAAATGCTAACTATTTAAAAATTTGTAGAATTATGTTTAAAACAAACACCAATCAATAAAATTTAATATAAATTTCCTAGGTTGAATTAAAATACTAGAAAAAATTCAACATCTTACAAACAAAAAAAATCTGTGATAGAGAAAAACCACTAATAATTGATATTGAAAATGGAACATTAGTAAAGGAAAAGTATCTTAGATTCATAGTTCACCTGAAGCATATGACACATTTCAAATGAATCAAAATGTAGCATTTTTCATGTGAGGTTTTAAAACTAAGAAAGAAAAGATAAATAATTTAACCCAGGAAGAACATGTGTGATTAGCAAACAGTATTAGAAATAAGTTGGAAAAATTCACATAAATAAAAATGTGGACCATCTTCCTAACATATGTGAATGCAGTAAACAATGAAATAGAACACAATGCTTGCTATGGTCATGGTGCTATCTGTACATACACTTTCTAGCCTTGCAAATTCCCATTTCTGCTTTGGTAAAGGTTTAAATTTAAAATGGATGGTAATAGAGGTTTTTTTTTTTTTTTCAAGACAGGGTTTCTCTGTGTAGCCCTGACTGTCCCGAAACTTGCCCTGTAGATGGGCTGGCCTCAAACTCAGAGATCTGCCTACCTCTGCCTCCAGAGTGCTGGGATGAAAGGCTTGGGCTACCACTAGCCGGCCACAGAAGATTTCTTAACCTTGATGAACTAAGGCTCCTGGCCCCACAGGTGGGAGGGCTGGGGAGAGCTCTGGAATCTTCTGCTTCTTTCTTTGCTTGCTTACTTTTTGAGATTGGGGCCATCACTGTGCTGCCCAGGGAGGTCTTCAAGTGACCCACTTGCCTCAGCCTCCCAGGTGCTTCGTTTTCTGGGCATGCATCACTGGCATACCATGCCTGCTGTTAACTGGCAGTATGTAATATGAACATTTAACGGTTACATGTTCTGG
Organism: Cricetiscus sungorus; assembly: GCA_030556225.1. NCBI lineage: Eukaryota > Metazoa > Chordata > Mammalia > Rodentia > Cricetidae > Cricetiscus > Cricetiscus sungorus. The sequence goes on from JANBXA010000588.1 coordinate 32,790,954, forward strand.
GTAATGAGTCATAAGGAAATAGCCCAAGTGTAATGTGGATAAAGATGTTCAAAGCAAAAATATTATGAAACAAAAAAAGCTCAAACCATACACATGTTCACAAAAGAATGGTGAATCAAATGGGCTAACACACACGACGGAATTCCTATATCTGCTGTGGATACTACATACAAAGAATACATATGAATAGAGCATATGTGTATATGTGTACAGAATGGTGGAGTGCATGGGCTCCCACACACAACAGCACACCTCCAGCTGCTACTGAGACTGTCTACAAAAAACAAACAAACAAAAGACAAAATGAAGCACACAGGAACTGCAGACTGAAAACAGGTATCCAGGACAACTGAGTCAGGACACTCATCAAGAAAGCTTCCTCGGAAGACAAGGGATGCCTTAAACTCCATTCTTTTCCTACGCTGTTGGACCACTGTGAAACTATGCAGGCACTTGAGAGTCAACAACCAAAGCTTCGATCCGGTTAAGTCCAAATGTTCCTGTGCTGTGAGCAGTACAGTATGTAGGCACTGTTATCCTCAGAGGAAAACAAAACAAAGCGAAAACATTTTCCCACGATGGTGGTCCTTACAGCTGCGGTTGATGCAAGAGAAGCAGACACTGCACGCCTCCCCTCCCCCCCCCCCCCCCGCAACACTGGCTATCACATTGTCTCCTCCTGAGACAGCCAAGCAGCACAAGTCCTTAGCTGCACAAGATTCCACAGAGAGAACAAGTGAAGTCATCTCAAGGTGGAGTAGTTTATAAAATGTCGGCTGAGACTCTGAGATGCGTTCCATACTTACTTGGCTCTCTCTTAGTGCTTGGAACGGATTCTCACCTGAGCCCTGTTAGAGGGATCTCTTTCTCAAGGGTACCAGAAATCAAATGGGAAGGTGCTAGGGATGTGGCGGCCTAAGGGCAGCAGAAGAGTATACGTACTTTCCACAGTTCATGTGATGCTTGTCTGCCATGCCCACGCCCAGCACGAGGATGCAGTATTTCTGCGCCAGGTATTTCTGTGCATCTTCTAACTTGCTCATAACCAGCTCCATCTCTTTTTTCTCTACCAGGCCTCTGCGGGCAGGGAGAGAGACAAGGTGGATTAATTCTGGTGTAAGTCTACATTAATGAGCAATTTTAAAGAAAGAATTGTAGGCTTTTTTGAAAAAAAAAAATAGTAGTGAGTCAACAAACCACTCGCTAATTTGTCTTCCTTGAGTTTTGGCATAGGGAAAATCCTCAAAATTTCTCTTTTTCTTTTGGAAAAGACACTTATTTTTATTCTATTTGCATGAGTTTTTGGGTTTTTTTTGTTTTGTTTTTTGTTTTTTGCCTTTTTGCCTGCATGTGTGCGCTGGCAATGTGTAGGTGCCTGATCACAGCACAGCAGACAAGGGCACTGGAACAAGAGGTATGGATGCTTGTGAGCCACCATGTGGGAGCTGGACCTGAAACCTGGACCTTTGGGAAAGCATCCAATGCTCTTAATTGCCAAGCCCTCTCTGAAGCCCTCAAAGTCTCTTAGGACTATTCACTGTTGGAGTCAGCATCTCAAAGCGATATTGGGCGGGTGTCGCTTGTATAGATCGATCCCTCATACTTGATGTTCTTTATGTATCCTCAACTGTATCTACGGTGAATCCTAATACCTATGGAACTCTCCAGTAACAAACGCTGGTTGCTGGGCAGCTGCCTCCTCCCATCCCTGCCGTTTCTGAAACATTAGTGGAGACTCTTTGCCACCTCAGCTTTCCCCAAGGCCCTGATGCTGCTATTAAGTTCAGGCGTTCGGGGTCTGAATGCTGGGTGCTCCCAGTTCTGAGCTCAGCTCTGTTTGGTTGGGAACCATTCCCGCTGGCCACTACTCGGGATTTTGGCATCAAGTGTGAGAACATCACTTCCCTACAAAAACACAGTCCAGTTCTGATTAAATTGCAAATGAGCTTTGTAAAAGACACGAGTTCTTATGTTACAGCAGGTCTGAAATCGGATTTTAAGTGTTCGCAGTACAGCATGGTAGGAAACAGTACTGTTGACAATACTGTCAAGTGTCACTGGAAAGTGAATCAAATGTGCTCTCAAGAGTGACAAATGACTGCTCCTTGTGAAGTGAATTACTGCACAAAGCTGGAGGAGGGGGTCTTGGGGAGGATGGCGTATGCCTTTAACCCCAGCACTCAGGAGGCAGAGGCCGGTGGATCTCTGTGATTTTGAGACCAGCCTGGTTTACAGAGCTAGTTCTAGGACAGCCAGGGCTACACAGAGAAATCCTGACTTGAAAAACAAAGAACAAATCACAAAAGAAAACCTGTATGGAGCCATGCAGTGAGGGGAGAGGGATGAGTTTAAGAATAGCATGGACCTTTAAAAAGCACAATGGGTTATCATAGGCAATGGGAGGAAGGCCCGTGAATCACTGACGTTAAAACGAGATTCTGGAATAAAGGAAGTGGGCTTCAACTTTAAGATCGCAGCTGTTACAGAGTCCAAACACACCCTCCATGCACAGCCTGCTGATCACATACCAGAGCCTGCCTCCCAACTGCATTCAAGTAGCCCTCACCCTTCTTGGCCAGAGGTGCCACTAGCTAACCCTCTTCTCTTGCTATAGAAACCTAAACAGCCACCATGAGATGCTTTCCAACATTTAGACAACGGTTCTCGGGTTTTACTCAGTTATAAAGAAAAACTATCCTGAGGTTCTTGCTTAAAGGACATAGTTCCCATATGACGCCATCTCCAAATTCTGGAGAGAGCCCAGGAAAGTTAAAACAATCATCCCACAGACTATGAGGCTGGGGACTAACCTAGTAAAATATATAAGGAACCTTAGTACTGGATTTTCAAAATGGCTCAGCAGGTAAGGGTGCTTGTCATCAGACCTGATGACATTAGTTCAGTCCCTGGGATCTACACAGTGGGAGAACAGACTCCAGCAAATTGTCCTCTGACCTTTACACACACACACACACACACACACACACACACACACTAAATAAATGTAACTTTAAAAGATTAATGAAAACAAAAAGGAAGCTAGGGCTGGAGAGATGAATCAGTAGTTAAGAGCACCTGTTGCTCTAGCACAGGACCCTGGTTCAGTTCCCCGCACCCACATGGTCCCTGACCTGTAACTCCAGTTCCAGAGGACCCGACTTCTCTGGCCTCCCAAAATGCCTGCACTCATATGCACATCCCGACATGCAGACACACACCTACACACAATTAAAACTAATACGTCATGTTAAAGCTCAGTGAAGTGGAAAGAAGGAAGGGGGAAAGTCGTGACACCAAAGTCAAAGGAAATATAACCTCAGTACAAACTTCTAGGCAGCGCTGGCTCCCTTGTGTCAGTATTCAATGTTGGAAAATTGTTCCCCTCCATGGTTTCGCTGTTTTTACTTCTACAACATTGCCTCAAAAATTCGTGTGTGTGTGTGGGGGGGGGGGAGCTTGAGTATCAGATAGCCCAGGCTGGACTTGAACTCACTGTGTAGCTGAAGATGTGAACTTCTGCTCTTTTTGCCTCCACCTCCAAAGTGCTGAGATCAGAGGCTACACCACCATACCAGGTCTGAGCAGTTCTAGGGGTCGAACCCAGGGCTCGGTGTGTGTTAGGTAAGCTCTCTACCAACTAAGCTGCATCCCCAACCCTTAAACAGTCTTTCGACACACAGTGATTCACCTGAACTGACAAACCTGGTCTTCAAAATGCAAATGAAGGGATAGGGATGTAGGAGTGCATGTTCGGGGCCTTAGACTTGACTCCTAGTAGCACCAAAAATGAAAACTGCAACACTGACAATTTTGTTGGAAGTGGCATATTACATATATTGCTGCTACCACTAAATTGGCATAATTCTATGAAAATAAAAGTGAAAAGAATTTAAAGAGACATGGAAGTGATTATAAATTTTGGGCCTATAAGGTCTCTTTTGGAAATTCTTTAAAAAAACATTATCCAAAATCAGACAGAAAAGTTTTATGAAGATAGTCAATTCTGAGCTGAGCATGGTAGCTCATGCCCATAATCCCAGCACTTGGGAAGTCGAGGCGGTAAAATCAGGCCATCCTGGGCTAAATAATACTGTCTCAAAAAAAAATCTTCAAAAATAGCAATACAAAATTATTATTATTATCATTATCATTATTATTATTTGTTGAGATAGGCTATCTCATTATGTAGCCCTGGTTGGCCCAGAACTCACTAAGTAGATGAGGATGGCCTCAAACTCAGAGAGATTCACCTCCAATGCTTCCCAAGTGCTGGGACCATGCCCAGTTTACAATTATCATTTATCTATCAAAGAGACAGAAAATTTTTAAAATAAGTAAGCAAGAGGAATGAAAGCAATACCACTCCTACAGCCAGTTTGTTAGGATCTAAGGGCACGACATTTATTAACTTTGTGGGACTGAAATCAAATATCTCCCTCTGTACAAATACCCCAACACAATCTATATTTAACTGTTAAAAGAAGTAAATCAACAGACTACTGGACGCATGAAAATAACAGGTGATCATGATTTTCAGAACCCATAATTTAAGATTTGGGTTGGTTTCTTTTCCTACACCACTGTGTTCTAGTTACTTCCGGTGCATTTAAAAACTTACCAGGAGACCTTTCTGCTCTGCTACTTAAAAATTAATATATAAAACAAATGTCTTTGCTAGATTAGTCATAAGCCTCAGAATTAGAAGGAACCAGAAGACTATAACAAACCAAAGAGCCATAAAAGCCTACTGAGTTCAGTTTGGGAATGGGAGGACTCTTCAAGCCTGGTAAACCACAGTTGGCTTTAGCTTTTGATGCTGCCATAGAAACGCTTCATGCTCCGGCTGCCCTGCTGCGAAATGCCACCCTGAAATAACATTCGGTTGCATATCATGGTAGCACTACAGGCACAGAAGTGTCTGATCTGGTTCCTTACAAAACTGCTATTCAGGGACACCTATCAGGTCACAAAATGTTTCTCCAATTGTTTGATCAGATATGAGAGTTCAATATTTAAAAAACATTCTGTAGCAACAAATTAATGGCTCTCCCCAGCATTCCTAACAGCTAAATCATTGAGTTGGTTTCACACATACAGGGTGGGGTGGGGGTGGGGAACAGCCTGGGCACTTGGAAAGTTCCACGGTTTGTGAAAGGTCACCAAGCCCGAGAGCCAATGTTGTGTTCAGGACTCCAAGTTCCCAGATTTTGGCTCTGGTGTTTATCTCTAGGCCATTGCTGCCTATGGCACAGTCAAGTTTTCTACAGGCAGGTTAAGAAAATGCATCAATTTTCCTTTGATGGAGAATGCTTTATATTCAGCCAAATCGACTTTATAAAACACCTTTTCTTTTGTTATTAGACACTCACACACCTTTTAACATGAATTTTGTAAGCACAAAAACCATGAGAGTAGCTGGGTGGTGGTGGCCCACACCAGTACTCAGGAGACAGAGACAAGCGGATCTCTGTGAGTTCAAGGCTTAAAGAGGGAGTTTCAGGACAGCTAGGACTGTTACACAAAGAAACCCTGTCTCTAAACAAACCAACAAAAAACATGACAAGAGAAAGAGGTGGGGTGGGGAGGGGAGTATTGCATGGCTCTGTGCTGATATCTCTAGCTGTAAGTGCCTTCTGGGCGCTTAGAGTGGTTCATCTGAATTGAAATGCTATAAACATAAGGGGCTGGAGGGATGATTTAGTGGTTAAGAGCACCGGCTGCTCTTCCAGAGGACCCGGGTTCAATCTCCAGCACCCACATATCAGCTCACAACTGTCTGTGACTACAGTCCCAGGGGATCTGACATCCTCACACAGATACATATGCAGGCAAAACACCAATGCACATAAAAATAAATAAATGAATAAATAAGGGACACCAGATTTTGAAGACTATAGAAAAAGCAATAATAACATCCTAGGGGGCTGGGGAGATCGTGCAGTAGGTGACATTGTTCAGGCTTAAGGACCGTACTTTAGATCCCCTGCACCCATGTGAAAACTGACATGGCAGCAGGCATCTCTGACCTCAGCTCTAAGAGGAAATGAAACAGGCAAATCCCTGGGGTGCTCTGGCCAGCCAGCCTAGCTAAAAAACAGCAAGGCCCTGTCTCAAAACACCAGGGTGAGTGTCGGAGGAAGACACTGATATAGACCTCAGGCCTCCACATGCCCATACGTGGATGAGAATGCTACCTCCCACATTGCACATACATGCACATACCACATGCATACACATACATATACAACATGCACACACATGCATGTAATATATACATACATATACACACACAAAGGAAAGAATGCAATCTTTTAGAAGAAAGAATTATTTTAAAATACTAACATCCTAGTATTGACTACATATCACCATTGTAATATTTTTAAGTCACTGGGTTGGATAAAACAACAACTTAAATTCACATTACCATATTTTTTATTTTTAAAAAATATTTATTTTTATTTCACATGCATTGGTGTTTTGCTTGCATGTATGTCTGTGGGAGCATGTCAGATCTCTTGGAACTAGGGTTGTGGACAGTTATGAGCTGCCATATGACTGCTGGGAATGGAACCTGAGTTCTGTGGAAAAGAAGCCTGTGCACTTAACTGCGGAGCCATCTCTCCAGCCTCTCTTTTTATATTTTTAGGACACATTATTAGATTTTTTTTTCTGAGACAGGGCTTCTTTGTGTAGCAAACAGCCCTGGCTGTCCTGGCTACTTGCTGTGTAGACCAGGCTGACCTCAAACTCACAGAGATGCACCTGCCTCTGCCTGTGGCTTTCATTATATCTCATCCTTGAGCAGTGTCGATCTGGGCTTGTTGGAATTCCTGTGTGAATTGCTCAGTGAGCTTTAAAACAGCAAATCCTCCCATGGGAAAACAAAAAACAAACAAACAAAAAAAACAAAAAAACAAAAACAAAAAACAAAAAAAAACCCATTTTCCTAGACCAGAGTGACTTAAGAGATGCCATCATCCCTTCACCCTAGACATCAGCACCGACAGTAATAAAAACTCAAGCATTCATAAAATTGTACTCACACCATGTAACTTTGGGGTTTCTTTTCCATTGAGATTTTCTCCAAGAAATAAGACAGATAGAACAACAGTGCCATTAGGAAGTTGTCAAGATTCTTATTTCTACAGGGAAATTTGAGGTAAAAGAAAAAATCAACACTCCCGATTTCAAACATTAGGTTTCCCGTGAAAAACAATGGGGACACAGTATGAGACTAAATAGAAATATATGGTTCTAAACCCATCACACAGTTAACTTACTATTTAAAATTCTACCCTTTGTGATGAAGATGGAAAAAGCATCGGACAAAGACTTATTTCTGGGAAGTCAGATTCCAAATTGTTAATGTATTATTTTTTTCACTTCACAAATATTTGCTCTGTCGATATAATACTTCCATTGTTTGTAAAATGTACAGGCTGAGCATGGTGGTCCACACCCGTGGTCCCAGCAATCAGGAAGATTTTAAGTTCTAGGTCAGCCTGGGCTACCATAACTGACAGGAAAACTCTTCCGCAGCATGGCCCTATCTCAAAATACAAACAAGAGCACAGAAATGCGTGAGGCAAAGTTCCCGCCTCCCATTCTTTGCATTCATGCAAGTTCCTCTTCCCCCTTGTTCCAGGACTTTGGAGCACCTGTGACTTGGGGCCCCGGTGATCTCAGGTGTCCTACCCACACTCTCTAGTCTAGTCTCTGAAGGGATGGCTTGCACAGAGACACCATGTTATCTTCTGAGGAACCCATTTCTGCTTACTAGGTCTGTTTCACTTATTTCCCCTTCCGAGAGAAAGGGGAAAGGTGTGTGCTGTCTCGCCAGCTTTACCTCATAAACGTTGTGAAAGAACAGACCCGCTGCATTTCAGTGTCTTGGAGGGTAAGCATGGCAACGACTGAAAGGAGAGAAGGGAGCAGTTAGTTAACAGAGGCAAGGAGCGGCGCTGGAAGCTGGAGGCCGTCAGTGGAGTGGGAGGAAGAAAGCGGCTTACACTTGACATCATCCAGCGTGACATAGCCCTGCTGACATCGTTTCTCCAAGGCTTTCACTGACTTTTCATCCCTCGAGACAAATCTTTTATCTGTCAACCTGTTTGGGAATATAATAGTCAAAGGGGGTGGTTTTGTCGTTGTTGTTTTAAGATTTATTTTTATTATATTTGTCTGGGTGTTTTGCCTGCTTTTAAGTCTGTGTACCACATTCATGCAGTGCTCTCGGAGGCCAGAAGGGGGTGTTGGATTCCCCCAAGTAGAATTACAGTCGCTTGTGAGCTACCCTTCTGGTTCGTGTCAGATCTTAGAGGAACAGCAGCCAGTGCCCTTAACCTCTAAGCCACTGCTCTATCCCTCAGAGAGTTTTTTAAAAAAGTGTATTCATTTATTATGTATACAGTGTTCTGTCTGCCTGCATCCCTACAGGCCAGAAGACGGCACCAGATCTCATTACAGATGGTTATGAGCCACCATGTGGTTGCTGGGAATTGAATTCAGGATCTCTGGAAGAGCCCCCAGTGCTCTTAACCTCTGAGCCATCTCTCCAGCCCTTCGGAGAGTATTTTAAAGTTTTATCATGCATCCTGAGATGCATGTAAAGTAATGAGAGTAATGCATGTAAAGTAATTGCTTGTAAAGTAATGAGAGCTTGGGTATCATGCGCGGGCATTTAATGCAGTATTGTGTCACAGTACACTTTTGATAGTTATATTTTTTATAGGAGTAGAAGCATGAATACTGATATAAAATGTAAACTCAAATTTTTTGCTGATTTTTTTTTTTCAAGACAGGGTTTCTTTGTGTAGCCCTGGCTGTCCTGGAACTCACTTGGTAGACCAGGTTGGCCTCCACCTTAGAGATCCACCCCGAGTGCTGGGGTTAAAAGCCTGCACTGCTCAGCTTTCAAACAGATCCTTTTAAATCCCTTAACGGGTTGAGCATGTAGTTCAATGATAGGATGTTTGCTAGAATGTGTGAGGCTTTTACCCCCAGCACTTGGAAGAATAGATATGAATGAAATTCTGATGTCATTAGTATTTTCAGACTAATAAAAAACTATAACTGTAGCAAGTTTGAAATGTACTAATAGCCACATCAAAGGAATGAATGCCTAGGGGCTGTAGAGACACTGCCTGTGTTTCCCTTGATGTATATTTGCACGGCAACCTAGGGAAGCAGGACCAGTATCTCTTTGAGTTTGTAAAGACAAGCGAATCTGCTGAGAGATGGCCTGGGCGAACTGGAGCCACCTTTCTGAAGCTGGACCGTCCATTTCAGCGAAGTGAACCGCCTTCCCTTTCTTGCCTTTCTCCTTGAGCTCTATTGTAGGCGTGAAACTGCAATGAGAAGGAGATGGTTAGAGACCTGACCTTTTCCCAGAGAAAGCTGATGCTATGTAGCCTGAAGACTGGTGTGTATTAGCAGTGTTCAGCTCAAGATGTATGCACACACTATCAAGAGGAAGATTAGCACCTCCAACTCACAGCACAGGATGTCATCACGCACAAAAAGCTTCTGTCTGAACATCTTGTAGTACTGTCACACAAAGGAAAATCATGAATGTAGAGGGCTTTCAAAGTTTATTGAGTACTTGTGACAGGCCAGGGACTTTTAGGCACCATTTCATTCTCATAACCACTTTATGAGAAAAATATTACTACCATCATTTTCACACCTAAGAAGAAGTGAAGCTTAGAGATTACAGGCATGGGCAGTTCTGCCTCCCAAGCAGATCAGATCTCAGGATCATTGCTCTGTGAAGGTTCCAGCATTCTGACTGTTTGTGGTGTGTGGGTGGGGGAGGGAGGTTGAAAGAGAAAGAGACCACATTGGGAAGAGGGTCAAAGAGATTTGGGTGTGTGTGTGTGTGTGTGTGTGTGTGTGTGTGTGTGTGTGTGTGTGTCCACATCGGGAAGAGGGATGAAGAGATCCAGGGGCAGAGTCTTGAAGGGAAATTATAGTTTGAATAGAGAGAGGGCAAGAATATGTACATCTAAGCTGCCCCAGTGAGATGTAGGCCCATCCTCTACTGTCCTCATTACTGGGCTTTGGTCTCAGTCTGACAAGTTGTTAGAACTCAGTGAAACCTCTTCCCTGGTGACATAATTCAGGAGTTATAAGGGAGTAGTGAATCTAACAAAGAGACCATGATAAACATATATAGTGAAGCCCTACTGTGTGCTAGGAATTTCCATGACCTTGGACAGAAGGAAGATGGTATCCGGGTGGTGGTGGTGGTGGTGGTGGTGGTGGTGGTGGTGCATGCCTTTAATCCCAGCACTCAGGAAACAGAGGCAGGCAGGTGTCTGTGAGTTCGAGGCCAACCTTATCAACAGACCTAGTTCCAGAACAGCTAGGACTACATAAAGAAACCCTGTCTTGAAAACCACAAAAAACCCCAAAAACCAAAAACCAAAAAACCCCAAACAAAAAAAGGCAAAATTTAAAGCCTTTACTTTATTAACACATTTTATAAATATGTAAAAATATTAAACTTTTATTTTAAACTTATTAGCAATCTTAACTATGAAATGTTATAAGATTATTAAACTTTTACTTTTAAACTTATTCATCATCTTAACATATTATGGGAATAACACTAAAACATAGTATGAAATATACTGCCAATTAACCTCATTTATGCAGAAATTAAGTACATGGTCATATTAGTGTTGTGGGATATTATTTTAAGGTGTGTTACATTTGCTTATGCTCTGGAACATTTGCTTGACAATGTGAAGATGTGTTGCCTTTGTTTACCTCAGTGAAGATATGATTCTGTGCCTGTCTGTATCACCTGATGGTCTAATAAAGAACGGAATAGCCAATAGCTAGGCAGGAGCAAGGATAGATGGGGCTGGCAGGCAGAGAGTATAAACAGAAGGAAGGAGAGAGAAAAGGAGAAGCAAGAAGAGAAGGAGGAGAGGAAGCCCTCAGGGGCCAGCCACCCAGCCACCCAGCCACCCAGCCACCCAGCCACCCAGCCACCCAGCCACCCAGCCACCCAGCCACCCAGCCGGCCATGGAGTAGAGTGAAAGTAAGATGTACCGAAGAAAAGGAAAAAGCCCAGAGGCAAAAGGTAGATGGATTAAAGAAAAGCTGGCTAGAAACAAGCCAAGCTAAGGCCAGGTGTTCCTATGTATTTATTTGGTAACTGGGTGGCACCTCCCCCCGTCCCCCCCCAGAGAAAAAACAAAACAACAACAACAAAACCAAATAACACATTAGTCTTCAATATCAATGTTGGCACTTAAGATTCTACGTATATCCTCTTATGCAGTAAGCTTTCTCATCCCCTAGCTCACACTCACTGTGGATGATGTTGCAGGAGCTACTGAACAGGATCTTTTGTGACCTCTTAGTAGGAAAAAGCAAACACAACTGAAACGACTGCTTTGGAAATAGTAAGCTACTCGGAGGTGCTGAGATGAGTATATTCTATACAATGTAAATGCTTGCTGGAATACAGCTTAATGGTAGAATGCTTGCCTGACACGTGCAAGGCCCTGGGCTCAAGCTCCAGTACTGTAAGACAAGATTAAAATAGAAACTTGATTTTGACTCTAATGTGGTCTTGGAATTATCTGACAAGACATCTAATGTCTTTATATTTCTATAATTTAAGTACAAACTACATGTGCCTAGCCAACTCTTTTCTTCATCTGGTCAACCTCAACCTCCAGCCTCATCTGGTCAACATTCTAACAGACGTTTTCATGGAAGCCTGTCATAGCAACCTTAAACACCACACTGTTTTCCTCTGTGTGTCCAGGAATAGCAATGCCACCCAGTTACCTGGGGAGCAACCTAGCTGCCTACTCCTCTTTCCCCCTTCACATTTGGGCATTATAGCTTGTTAATTTTATCCAAACATCCTGCTTAATGTTGTCCACTCCCCTCTCTCTCAGCATAGTTGATTCTGACTGATTTTCCGCTTGTATCGCGGTCTACAATTCCCTTCCCCTGCCATTGCCCTTTCATTCGGTCTCCAGTTAACGGATAGTTGACAGAACATGTTTAATAAACATTTGTTAAACACTTATTTTGTTGTCTACAGAGCTAGCTCCAGGACAGCCAGCCAGGGCTATACACATCTCTAAAAAAGAAAAGGAAAGAAGAAAACAATGTCATTAAAGGCTGGTCAGCAAAATCATTTTCAGATGGTGGGATTTAATTTTAGTTTTGTTTTTTTGTTTTGTTTTCCTTCGAGAGGGGTTTCTCTGTGGCTTTGGAGCTGTCCTGGAACTAGACCAGGCTGGCCTGGAACTCACAGAGATTTGCCTGCCTCTGCGTTCAGAGTACTGGGATTAAAGGTGTGTGCCACCACTGCCCAGCTAACTTTAGTTTTTTAGACTTCTCTGTATGGCTTATTATCGATCCCCTCATCTCCCACCCCCATCCCGGCACATGTAACAGTGATAAAAATGTCTTAATTTTTTTTTTTGTTAAGCTTTACCTTCTAAATTCCAGAGTTTTGGTCTCATCTTTCCAGTACCACATCCCTAACTGTAATCCACATTGCTGTAAAATGAAATGATTGCATCAAATATAATTTAAAATTTACTTTACAACCCACATGTCCCCATAAGCCTTTAATTCCTCCTGCTAGACCCTTAAGTCTACCTAATTAATCTCATTGAAGATGACCTTGAGTTTCTTTTCTTTTCTTTTTTTTTGTTTTGAAACAGGGTTTCTCTGTGTAGCCCTGGCTGTCCTGAAACTCGGTCTGTAGACCAGGTTAGCCTCATTTACAGAGATCTGCCGGTCTCTGCTAGAATTACAGGCCTGAGCCACCAGCACCAGGTGGACCCAGAGTTTCTGATCCTCTCCTGTCTCTACTTCTTCCCTGGGATTACAGGCATGCACCCTTACACCCGGTTTACTGGTGTTGGGGATCAGCACCCAAGGGGTGGGTGCACGCTAGGTAGGGACTCAACCGAGTGACACCCAGCCTTTGCTTTAATTTTATTTCGTGCATAAGGGTGTTTTGCTTGTGTGCCTATCTGTACACCTCCCGTGTGTAATGCTGGAAGAGATCATAAGAGGGCATCGGGATCTCCTGGAGTTGGAGTTACCAAAAGTCACAGCAGATTTGTGGTTGCTGGAAATTGAACTTGGCTCCTCTGGAAGAGCAGCCAGGGCTCTTAATGGCTGGGCCATCCCTTCATCGTTCTGTTTTCACTTGGTTTCATTCTTTTTGTTTCAATAAGAAAACGATGAGGGGATGAAAGAAGGAAAGTAGGAGAACGGGAAAGCAGAAGATGGGAAGGGAGAAGGAGGAAAGAAATTTAGCTCAAGGCTAGTCACAATCACTCAGAGGATGCCACAGAGCAACCTTTAATCTAGACCCTCAAGTTAAACTACTCAAAAAAAAAAAAAAAAAAAAAAAAAGGAACAGTCAACCAGGTGGTGGCCGTGGTGATTCCTTTAATTCCTGCAGAGGCAGAGGCAGATGTCTGAGTTCAAGGCAAGCCTAGTCTAAAGAGTGAGTTCTAGGACAGCCAGGGCTACAGAGAAACTTTGTCTCCGGGGTGGGGGTGGGGGGTAATGGGTGAGGGGGTGGTTCTAACGTTTTCTCTGACCTTCAGGGACAGATTTTTGCACAGTAGCTGGGGACAAACAACCAGCCTTTGCCCTTCCTGGGTCCGGAGCAGGCCTGCTTCTCCAGCAGTAGGACTACCTATCTCACAACATAACAGAGAGGAGTGGGCTTTCATAATAATCTACACATCTGTGTGAGGAGTCAGACAGAATTCCATTCCGACAACACACCTCTCTATTTTTGTGTTTGGAGGCAAACACGCCCCACTGTTCTTGGGAGCCCGAGCACGGAGCACAGGACAAGCGCCGCCCCGGCCTCCCCATCGAATCCCGCCGGGCTGCCATGGTGCCTGCCACACCGAGGGCAGGTCCCGGTCAGCACTGCCCGCCTGTCACCGGCACTGAGAAAATGCGACCAGGCTGCACTTACGTCCAGCGGGCTGGAGGATTGCCCATCGTACTGCTTCCTCCTGGGGTAAAACTCAGGCACGGAGACCATGGTCTCACCCTGACCAGCACACGTCCGTCGCCTGGGATACGGCCACGCCGCCGCCCTGCTGGCGTCCGAGGGGCGGGGCTTCCGCCGGACGGAGCTCCCGGAGCGCTCTGACAACGCCCATCCCCCACCCCAGCTCCGGTCCTGCCAGGACTTGACGCTTACTGCGGTGTCCCCATGAAACCATCCCCCCAAGCTTTAATTGGAATAACTCCTATATAGTAAAGACCTGTTCCAAACTACCACGGCTAGCGCAATGAAGCTGAAACACTGTTGGACCTAGGTTTAGAGAGTTCGTTTAGTGGGACTTTAGGCACTCGGAAATAAAATAAAATATTCCGAGCAGTTCTCAACTTCTGAAAATACCCAAATCAGAGGTCATAGAAAATTTTTGGGTACCATCGTGTGTGTTTAAGTTAGGGTTACTGTTGCTATGAAGAAGCACCATGACCAAAGCATTTTAGGGAGGAAAGGGTTTATTCATTTTTCCCTTCCATGTCACAATTCATTAGCAAAAGAAGTCAGAACAGGAACTCAAGCAGGGCTGGAACCTGGAGGCAGGAGCTGATGCTGAGGCCATGAGGGGTGCTGCTTACTGGCTTGCTCCTCATGGCTTGCTCAGTCTGCTTTCTTTTAGAACTCAGGACCACCAGCTCAGAAATGATCCCACTCACAATGGACTGGGCCCTCCTCCATGAAACACTAATTATGAAAATGCCCAATGGCTTGCCTACAGCCCAATCTTATGGAGGCATCTTCTCAGTGGAGGCTCCTCTCTAGCTTGTGTTGACATAAAAACTATTCAGTACAAACCAAGCAGGGGTGGCCCACTTTAATCCCAGCACCAGAAAGGCAGAGGCAAGTGGATTTTGGTGAGTTTGAGGTCAGCCTGGTCTACAAGGTGAGTTCCTGACCAACCTGAGAGAAAAACAAAAGCAACAAAAAATAAAACCTAGCCAGTACAGCGTATAAAGCATGGGCCTTAATACGTTCTCAAAATTAGTGTTGCTCAAAGCAAACGCAAGAACAACTTGCTTAGTGTCCGTGGCTATTCAAGTCAGCTTACATTCACTTCAGGTCATAGATCTTGTTCTTTCAAATTGATAGGCAGATTTAGGTTACTCTTTTCCTCCAATATAAGCAATGCTAGGTGAAGAGGCCGGCAACTGGGAATGCCTAGTGAGTCTGCTTTTATATCCACACAGCTGAATGGGTATGAGATGCACAGTAAATAGCCAAGTATATACTATACGCTCATAAACTTTACAATTACAGCAACTTGCATGTCACTGCCTGCCTGACCTAGTCTTTCAGTCACTGGTTATGGTGATCTAAAACTGTAATCAATACATTCCTGTCCTATTTACTGGAGTCAGTTTTACTTGTTGATCCATTTAATTTAAATGCATGGGAACCTATGTGAACACCTCCAGCGCTAGTTTGAGGCCAAGGGCCAAGCAGGCTTACTTACTGAAAAGGAAAGAGAATATAATGTCCCAGATGCCAAGAATTATTTAACAACCAGTACCTATAATTTGGAGTGGAGTGAACCAGGAGAAGATGAGATAAAATTCCCAAAAAGACTAAGACCAAGGTATCTAGTTATTCCACAGTCAGTAGAGAATGTAAGAATAACCCTGGGGATGGAGAGATGACTCAGCAGTTAAGAGCACTGGCTTCTTTTCTACAGAACTCAGGTTCAATTCCCAGCACCCATATGGCAGTTCACAACTGTCTAACTCCAGTTCTAGGTGTTCAGGCATCCTCTGGACATACAGGCATGCAAACATACGTGCAGGCAAAACACCAATGCATATAAAATAAATTAATAAATCTTAAAAAAGGAGAGAAACCCAAAGGGGAAAAATCATGTGGTTGCCTTAGTACATGCTGAAAAAATATCTAAAAAAAAAAAAACCCTCTTCAGATAGTTCACTAAGTGCATTAAGTACTAACAGAACACCATCTCTAACCTTAGTCTAAACTAAGGTAAAAGGAAGTTCCTGAGAAATTAAAATATTATTTAAAAATAAGATGCATAGCCAGGTATGGTGGTGCACGTTTGTAATCCCAGCATTCTGGAGGAGAGGTGGAGGCAGGTGGATCTCTGTGAGTTCAAGTCCAGCCTGGTCTACAAAGCAAGTTCCAGGACAGACAGAGCTGTTACACAGAGAAAACCAGTCTCAAAAACAAAAACAAAAGAAAACCAAATAAAATTAAGATGTATAGCCAGGCATGGTGATGCATGCTTGTAATCCCTCAGGCAGCCAGAGGCAACAGGATCTCTGTGAGCTCAAGGCCAGCCTGATCTACAGAGCAAGCCCCAGGACAGGCTCCAAAGCTACACAGAGAAACTCTGTCTTGAAAAACAAAACAAAACAAACAAACAAATAACCCGGTCTCTAATTTCAGGGATCAAACTTCCTCTTCTGACCTCTGAGAGCATCAGATACAGACAGGATGTATATACATATGTGCTTACAGAAAACTCATAATACATACATTTTTTTTAATTCAAAAAGCAACTAAGAGCATGTAACATAGAACAAAGTTTCTCGTCTCAGAATTTTAGATCTGGTATTAACTGGATATTAATATATACTTGTGCTGGCCATGGCAACACAGACCTTTAGTCCCAACACTTAGGAGGCAGAGGCAGGCAGATCGATGTGAATTCAAGGCCAACCTGGTCTACATACTTCGTGAGTTCCAGGACAGCCAGTACTGTTACATTAAGTACTATCTCACTAAACCAGAAATGCATATGTTCTAGAAATATTTACATTACAAGAGTCATAACAAAAATAAAACTGTCGTGGTGGTGGTGGCACACCCCTTTAATCTCAACACTCAGGAGGCAGAGGCAGGCAGATGCCTGTGAGTTTGCGGCCAACCTGATCTACAAAGTGAGTTCCAGAATGGCCAAGGCAACTCAGAGAAACTGTCTTGAAAACAAAAACCAAAACCAAAACCAAAAGAATAAAACTGGATATTTTTAAAGTCTTTTTTTTATTAATTTTTTATATTCCAATCCTAGTTCCCTCTCTGTCCCCTCCTCTCACACCCTCCACTTGCCCACAACCCCACCTCCCATCTGCCCCACAAAGAGGGTAAGGCCTCCCCTAGGGAGTCTACTAAGTCTGCCTCATCATCTCCTTGAGGCAGGACCAAGGCACCTCTCCACCCCCACACACACCCTGTGTCTAGGCTGGGCAAGGTATCTTTCAGTTTAAAATGAGCTCTGCTAAGTCAGTTTGTGCATTAGTGTTAGGTCTCTGACCCACTGCCAGTGACCTCATATATTGTCCCAGTCACACCATTGTCACCTATATTAAGGGAGTCTAGTTCCGGTCTTATGCAGGTTCCCCATTTGTCAGACATGAGTCAGTGATTTCTCACTAGCTCAAGTCAGCTGATTCCATGGGTTTTCCCATCATGGTCTTGACTCCTTTACTGAAATTTTACTCAGGAATGAAACTTTGTATATGATTTCTAAATGAGAAATCATTAATTAATGCCTATTTATGCACTAAGCATACAGAAGCAATTGAACATTCCCATTCTTTTGTTGTTTTTTTGAGACAGGGTTTCTCTATATAATAATAGCCCTGGCTGTCCTGTAACTCTGTAGTCAATGCTAGCCTCTAACTCAAGAGACCCACCTGCCTCTGCCTCCTTAGTGCTGGGATTAAAGATGCGCATCACCACTGCCCTGCTTTTTTTTTTTTTTTTTTTTTAATTTTTTACAGTCCACCATTGCCTGGGGCTTTAAGTTTCATTTTTAATTGTGTGTTGTGTTACATGCATATGAATACAAAGGTCTATCTATCGAGGTTAGAGGTGTCAGATCCCCTGGAGCTGAGGTTACAAGCCTTTGTAATCCACCTGATGTGGGTGCTGGAAATTGAACTCAAGTCCTCAGGAAGGGCATGTGTGCATGTCTCTTAAGAACTGAGCCATCTCTCTAGCCCCTCCTACTCTTTTGTTTTGGTTTCTCAAGACAGGGATTTTCTGTGTATCCTTGGCTGTCCTGGAACTCTGTAGACTAGGTTGGCCTGGAACTCACAGAGATCCACCTGACTCTGTCTCCTGAGTACTGGGATTAAAGGCATGTGCCATCACTGCCTGACCTTGCCCTTTATTCTTATTTCTTAATCCTAACATACATATTCCTTTAGCAATGGTCTTGACATATGGCTATGAGATTAAATCTTTACTCACATTCATTTATGTGTACATGTGTGTATGTGTATTATAATTAACCAAGGACAACTTGTGGGAATTCATTCTCTCCTGTGATGGAGGGCCTGAGGATGCAACTCAGGTGGCTAAGGTTTTAATTTCCAGTATCCAAAGGCAAGGAGAGTATGCTTTACAACACAACTTTTACAACCTACAGTTTAAGGTGGGAATGTCTTATGTGCCTGTCCACTTAGCTTCATAGAAGCTCTTTTTATCTCATCCAGATATTCAGAGTGTAAAATTGACAGCTAAGGGCTGGGGGTATAGCTCAGGTGTAGAGTGTTTCTGCCTAGCATGCACAGAGCCCTGGGGTAGATCTTCAGCAAAAAAAAAAAAAAAAAAAAAAAAAGTGAGGGTCTGTTGTTATGGCTCAGTGGGTAGCAGTGCTGTCTGACAAACCTAAGGTCAATCCCTAGGACTCCCATGGCTGGAGCCATGGCTCTTAAGTGCTTGTCGCTACGGTGGAAGATGCAGGTTCAAGCCCAGTAACAACATGGCAGCTCACATCTGTGTGGGAGTTGCAGTTCCAGATCTGACGCCCTCTTCTAGCCTCAGTGGCCACCAGACATACACGGTATACAGATATACATGAAGGCAAAATACCTACATACATTTTTTTAAAAATAAAAAATTCAAAGATCAATAATTCTCAAAAAAACCCTCTTCACATTGCACATTGAATATGTGATATATTAAAAATCCTATTATGTAAAAGTTTTATGTAAGCAGCAATATCTCCTAAGATACTTACAAAGTTTTAATGCCTTTCCATTACACATGCAAAACTCTGAAAGATATTGAAAGTGAGATTGTTTCCAAATGTCATCTAAAACACTATTATATATTGACAGATTATCATTTATCACCTCAAGAGACAAAATAATCAGACATTCAGATACAAATGTGCTTGTTTTCATAAATTACCTTTTTTTTCTTTCTTTTTTTTTTTTTTTTTTTTTTTAGCCCTCAGCTCTCTATTTGTAAAGATATTACATTTGTTTTAGTCACCTCAGCTACTAATTGAAAGTTCATATGATGTTAATTATTCCTCAAACGGTAATTTAACCCCTCAGAAGAGCAAGCCTTGTTTCCACTGTTATTTGACCAGGGCTAGCTTAACATGTGACCAGGAGTTCCCAGGTGTTCTTGAGTTACCAGTTTCAATTAACTCTTGGAAACACAAAATGGCTATTTTTAGTGGCATTATCTTGGTAATATTCAAATCTAGATAAATTTGAGAAGATAGAATTACAGATTTAAAAGGCTAGTTTACGTTTCAAAGTTACAGTAAATGAGGTTACTAGAACACCAAGGCTAGTGTAATAGCAAGTGGCCAGACATCAGCCCACAGCAGCATTGGTCATGGAGATGATGAAGTGAGGCCTGAAGTCTGTCACAGCAACTTGCCTGTGTAGAAAGGCCTTTATCATTTGAAATTAGACATAGTCATCAGAAGTCTGAGGACACTGAGTGCTCAGCTAGCACCAAAATGGTGCTGAGTTCAATATCACCTTCTGGTCTCCCACTCCCTAGGACAGGAAAGTAAACACAAACACAGTTGAATTCATAGAGGACTAATAAAAGAGTAATAACGAGTAGTGTTCTGGTAAAATTCCATAGAAAATCACTTTAAAGCCTTTAATCTCAGCACTTGGAGGGAAGAGATGGGTGGGTCTCTGTGAGACCAGCCTTGTTTACATATGAGTTCCTGGAACACAGAACTTCTTGAAAGAAAAAAAAATCACTTTAAGACAGAATGGTGGTACATACTCCTTTAAGCAGGATCAGGAGTTCAAGATCATCCTTAGCTACATACTGAGCTTCAGGTTAACCTGGGCTACTTAAGACACTGCTCAAAAACAAAAATCATTGTAAATCTATTAGCATCATACTAAAGTACTTTATCAAAAGTGTAGGTGATAGTCTATGTAGCCTTGTTTCACTACATCTTTTAATGCCCATTGCTGGAAATTTCCACTAGTGTTACACTAACATGGATTAATCTGCTTTCACATTTATGAAGTATGGAGTAATCTTTGAAAAATTTCTAAGTATTTTGAAGCAATTTCATAATTGCCCATTTATCTTCCTTTCCCCTGAGGCTTGCTAAAAGATCTATCTATACATAAGGATCAACTATAATGTGAAGGTCATCACCAAAACCCTATATCCTTAGATTAACCTGTTTCCTAATTTTCACATTAACTTATACTATTCTAAATATAAATCCACTAGTTTTGGATAATTATAAAAAATATAGCTTCTAAAACTCACTAATATTTTAAAAATAACATGAAAGCAATTTTTTATGTTAGGAAGATATTAAAATGTCTATGTGCTATTAAACTATGCATTTTCAAATCAGCTACTAAATTTCTCCCAAGTTCCTCTTAAAGGAACTTTTAAATATAATTTCATTAAAAACAAAACTCAAATGGCTCAGCAGGTAAGGACATTGCTACCAACCTGAAAACCCGAATTCAATCCTGGAGACACACATGGTGGAGAGAACCCCAAATAAACAAATCTATGGTATTTCAGAAAGGTATTGTAAAAGCTCTAAGATTTTCATATCAGAAAAGGAACCACTTCCCAAGTAAGTACAGCTGCCCAACAGGCTCTTACGGAATTTGCCATAAGTTTGGCAGTTTTGTAGGAAGTTAGAACAAGATTGACTAGACTTGGATTCACATTAAACACGTCTAAACTGGCCTGCTGGATCTTGTTTCAGGAAATTGTATGTCACAGAGTTTGTGTGTCCCTTTGGTGTATGAAAAGATGCTGTCCTTTTTGTTACTCTAGAGAAAAACTATATTATGCAGGACTCTGGAATACAGCCTGTACTTTCCTGCAACATTCAGGCAGGGTTTTCTTCCTATTGTTTTAAACTTGAATACTGAATCCAGGTTTACATTCACTGGAAGACCCCAACATGTATCTGTATACTAAAGGGAGAAGGATTACCACGACTCTTCACCCCTTAAATTGTTGGTGATTCTAGGCAGGAACTTCATCTGAGAATTAGAGAAAAACTGGATTAGATACATTTCGCATCATGAGTAAAACACAGGAAGAAGAAATTGAAAACTCCAGACATCAATTTTGAGATCAATTTCAGCTTTACTTTAAATTTGCATTTATGTGTTTACAGAATATACCTGTCTTCAAAATTACTGCAGTGTTTAATCTCAATGCAGTACATAAAAATAAACAATTCAAGCTTCTCTGTATTTAGTGTTACCAAGCTTCCATAGGACAGGTGTGCAAACATCAGGTTTCCCATTTTGAGCAAATCTCCACGTACAAACTAAGCTTAACCAAAAAAATATGCTCAAATCAGCAAACACTTAAAATGCATTAGAGAGAAACCTCATTTCCCCCAAATCAAACTTTAGAACTAACCTTTTGTAACTAAACTAAGTTGCTGTACCTTTCCTTTCATATGTATGCACCAGGCTAAAGACTTCCAACAACAGCTCTTACTTGGCACGAGGACATTTCAAAGAAACCAAAACAAAAGGGGAAGGGGGTG
The DNA here is from genome assembly GCA_030556225.1 of Cricetiscus sungorus. NCBI lineage: Eukaryota > Metazoa > Chordata > Mammalia > Rodentia > Cricetidae > Cricetiscus > Cricetiscus sungorus. Next base: position 32,812,776 of record JANBXA010000588.1, read on the forward strand.
GGGAGAAAAAGAGGTTTCCGCGGACTCCAGTGCAAGCTTAGTTAGTCCACTTCCTCGATGGTGGGTCCTCCTGAGGAGCCGCCGCCGCCAGGACCGCCTTGGTAAAGTTTGCTGATGATGGGGTTGCACACTCTCTCGAGCTCTTTTTGCTTGTGTTCGTACTCATCTTTCTCTGCCATCTGGTTTCGGTCGAGCCAGTTGATCACCTCCTGACACTTGTCGAGGATCTTGTTTTTGTCCTGCTCGCTAATCTTGCCCCTCAGTTTCTCGTCTTCCACCGTCTGCTTGATGTTGTAGGTGTAGGACTCAACTGCGTTTTTGGCTGCTACGCGATCGCGATTAGCTTCATCTTCCGATTTGTACCGCTCTGCCTCCTGCACCATACGATCAATGTCATCCTTGCTCAAACGACCCTTGTCGTTGGTGATGGTGATCTTATTTTCCTTGCCAGTGCTCTTGTCGGCGGCGGTGACGTTAAGGATGCCGTTGGCATCGATGTCGAAGGTGACCTCGATCTGGGGGACCCCACGGGGTGCTGGGGGGATCCCAGTCAGGTCGAACTTGCCCAAGAGGTTATTGTCCTTGGTCATGGCCCGTTCGCCCTCGTACACTTGCACCAGCACGCTGCTCTGGTTGTCTGAGTAGGTAGTGAAGGTCTGCGTCTGCTTGGTGGGGATTGTGGTGTTCCTCTTGATGAGCGGGGTCATGACCCCGCCAGCTGTTTCGATGCCAAGCGACAGTGGGGTCACGTCGAGTAACAGCAGATCCTGCACATTCTCCGACTTGTCGCCGATGAGGATAGCTGCCTGCACAGCGGCGCCGTAGGCCACCGCCTCGTCGGGGTTGATGCTCTTGTTCAGCTCCTTGCCATTGAAGAAATCCTGCAGGAGCTTCTGGATCTTAGGGATGCGGGTGGAGCCGCCCACCAGCACTATCTCCTGGATTTGGCCCTTGTCCAGCTTGGCATCGCGCAGAGCCTTTTCCACCGGCTCCAGGGTCCCTCGGAAGAGGTCGGCGTTGAGCTCCTCGAAGCGGGCGCGGGTGATGGACGTGTAGAAGTCCACGCCCTCGTAGAGCGAGTCGATCTCGATGCTGGCCTGAGTGGACGAGCTCAGGGTGCGCTTGGCGCGCTCGCAGGCGGTGCGCAGCCGGCGCACAGCGCGTTTGTTGGGCCCAATGTCCTTCTTGTGTTTGCGCTTAAACTCCTCCGCCAGGTGGCTAACCATTCGATTGTCAAAATCTTCGCCGCCCAGGTGGGTGTCGCCAGCCGTGGACTTCACCTCGAAGATGCCGTCCTCGATGGTCAGGATGGACACGTCGAAGGTGCCACCGCCCAGGTCAAAGATGAGCACGTTCTTCTCGCCGCCTGCGCAGCCCTTCTTGTCCAGGCCGTAGGCGATGGCCGCCGCAGTGGGCTCGTTGATGATGCGCAGCACGTTGAGCCCCGTGATGGTGCCCGCATCTTTGGTGGCCTGGCGCTGCGAGTCGTTGAAATAGGCGGGGACGGTGATGACCGCGCTCTGCACCTTGCCCCCCAGGTAGGCTTCGGCGATCTCCTTCATCTTAGTGAGGACCATGGAGGAGATCTCCTCAGGGAAGAAGGTCTTCATCTCCCCCTTGTACTCCACCTGCACTTTGGGCTTCCCACCCTCGCTCACCACTCTGAACGGCCAGTGCTTCATGTCTGACTGCACCGTGGCGTCCTCGAACTTCCGCCCGATCAGCCTCTTGGCGTCGAAGATGGTGTTCGTGGGGTTCATGGCCACTTGGTTCTTGGCGGCGTCGCCGATGAGGCGCTCGGTGTCGGTGAAGGCCACGTAGCTGGGGGTGGTGCGGTTGCCCTGGTCGTTGGCGATGATCTCCACCTTGCCATGTTGGAAGACCCCCACGCAGGAGTATGTGGTGCCCAGGTCGATGCCGATAGCCGGGCCGCGGGCGGACATCCTCACTGAAAAAAGCAGGCACGGCGACGTTAGGACGAGAGGCACGACAGGCAAGCGGGGACCCCGGCCAACGGTCGCAGCACACAGCTACCCACGAGCGCGACTGGCGTCTCCCGGGTCCCGGGCTGGGTCTCCCGCTCTTATAGTCGCCCCCCCTGCTTTCTGAAAACTCCCGGAGCCAATCCGCCCCCGGGACCGCCCGCACCGTCCCGTCCAGCGCCCCCACAGGCTTGCCTGGTCCGAGTGACCAGCCGGTGGTCCAACGGAGAGCTAATTGGCTGAGGGGCGGGACTCCGGCCCCGGGCGGGGAGGATGAGGGGCGGCCGTTATGCAAATGAGGCCCCGCCCAGCGCCTCCCGCCGCTGGGGGCGTTAGGCTCGCGCCGGGGGAGCCGGGGTGCAAGCCCCTTCCCCTCGCTCTCGATTCGTTGACGTCGCTCAGATTGGCAGGGCAGATGCCCAATGAGCAGCGCGGAACTCTAGACCCGGGCGGTGGGGCGCGGGGCGTGGCTCTCGGAGGCAGCGCGGAAGGAGAGCCGGCCTCCCGGGAGGTTTAAGTGAGGTTCGGTGCTGTGCTCCGCCACGGGCCCAGCTCCCCCGGGCCGAACTCTTCCTGGGCTGGTTGCATCGAATAGAGAACGGCTGGGACCGGCTCTCGTCTTCCCCGCCCCTGCCGTTCCACCAGCGGGGACCGGGGCTGGGCGTGGGGCGGTTCCAGGGCGGGGACTGTGAGGTCAGGCGAATGCCAGCTTTTCCTCCCGCGTCTTGGTCGGTGCGTGGCGAGGGAAAAAGGTGGCGCGGTGCTTCCCCGGGAGGCGCGCGTTCGCGGCCTCCTTGCTCCGTCCCGCTCCGCTTTCCTCGTTTTCTCTTTCAAGCGCCCCTTTATAGGCGGTTTTGGCTGCATGCCGCTACGGTGAAATAAGCCAGTGTCACTCTCCGATTCCTGTCCCAGCACACGAGATCCCGTTTAGGAACTAGTCATTTTGCGTCTGTGCTCGCAAAATGTGATTGTCTTTTTCCTACGAAGAAGTTAGGATGGCAGTACATACTTGGGAGAGAAGGTAGATGAAAAAGAGTCAACATCTTTCGCTCTTGTGTAGACGGGGTATGAGAATGGTTTTGGAAATACTCTGGCGCGAGGTGGTGGGCAGAAGCTGGCTCCTGTAAAAGGACTCCTGGAGGAAAACGGAGAGCTGTAATGTAGAGCCACCGCTTCGCCTTACCGATGGGAAGCTGAGCACAGTCATCCCCGAAAACTTTGACAGGTGCCTAGGATGAGACGAAAAGAAAAAAGGAAATGGCCCGTCCTTAAGTGCTTGGAGAAGAGCGATGAGAGCTCAGGGCAAGGGGCACACACAGACTAGGGAAAGTGTCAATGAATGCATCCTGGAGGAGGTGACAAGCCTAAGTCCTGCGGAGTAGGGTAAGAAAGGTGGGTTTTTGTTTGTTTTGTTTTGTTTCTTAGGTTTTTATTTGCCCGTGGTTTTGGAGGCTGTCTAGGAACTAGCTCTTGTAGACCAGGCTGGTCTGGCACTCACAGAGATCCACTTGCCTCTGCCTCCCGAGTGCTGGGGTTAAAGGCTTCCACCACTAGAAAAGCATTCTTCAGGTCGAGGTGGTGGAGTGTGGGCAGATGAGTTCTGAATTGAAGGTTGGGGTCTGGATACATTCAGTAGTTTTTTTTTTTTTTCTGTGTATTGTTGGGATTGTTTGTTTGTTTGTTTGTTTTCAAAGCTTTTCAGGAGGGAAAACTGAAACTGACTAAACTGGCTAGTGAGTTGTGTGAGAAACGTGAAAGTTTTCTGTGTTCAAAAGGAAATGTTGACAAAATTCTGTAAAACTTTTTAAGATTTTTTTTTACTCTTTCCTCTCTCTCTCTCTCTCTCTCTCTCTCTCTCTCTCTCTCTCTCTCTCTCTTCTCCCTCCCCCTCGTGTGTGTGTGTGTGTGTGTGTGTGTGTGTGTGTGTGTGTGTGTGTGTCAGGAGGTTTGTGCAATGTGGTGGTGCAGGTACCTGCAGAGGCTAGAGTTGTCAGAACTCCTTCCTAGAGCTGGAATTAAATATGGTGGAGTGCCACCTGACATAGGTGCTGGGAATTGAACCCCAGTCCTCTGGTAGAGCAGTAAGTGCTCTTAACCTCTGAGCCATTTCTCCAGCTCAGAATTCTATAAAACTTAATCAGGGAAAATTTAAAGGTCCTTTTATTTGTTCCTATATGTAATTTCTGGTTTTAAAAAACACATTTGCCATTGATTTCTTCATCTTATTGATTTAGCCGGTTTAACTACAATTCTCTATTTTCCATGAAAGATATTAGAGAAAAAATTGAAATAAGAAGAGTTAAAGAAAATAGCAGACCAGGCATGGTGGTATATGCTTACATACCAAGGGTGGGGGGTGGGGGGTGGGAGAGCGCCTAAGAAACAGCAGTTAAGAGTCCTAACTGCTCTTGTAGGGTATTGGGTCAGTTCCCTGCATGCACATGGTGGCTCACAACCACCATTAGTCCAGTTCTAGGGAGTGTCACTCTTTCTGACATCCTTGGGCTCTTGTCCTCAAGTGCACATAAACATACAAAGGCAAACACATACAGGGAAATAAAAAAGAAGCATTAGGCAAGCAGTGGTACACATACATGCAGACAAAACACCTTTATTATGTCCTTATTAGAAAATATTTTTTAAAAAATGAATCTTTAAAAAAAAATAAGGGAGTTAGTGGACTGCAGAGATGTCTCAGCAGTTAAAAGAACTTGGTCTTGTAGAGGACTTAGGTTCGGTTCCCAGCATCCACATGGGGGCTAACAACCATCCGAACCTCCAGTTCTAACGGATCCAGCGCCCTCCCCTGGTCTCTGAGAGCACCACACAGGATTTGGACTCCCCACACAAAGCAAGAGTGAGAGCCAGCAGGCCCAGACTTCTCCCACAGAGAGATCCTCAGAGCTTCAAAGAGAGTTCTTTTGTGAGGTAACCGTGTCCTATCTATGCAGTCACTGCAGACAAATCTTGTAGCCCATCACCATTCATCTTCAACAGTCTTCTGAAATGACAACAGCAGTTATGCCTGCATTTTTATTAGCTATATTTTTCGCTTTCACTTTTCACCCGGTAAATTGATGTTTACATGTTTACATGGTATCTTGAGCCCTTCCCACAAAGATACAGTAATAATATTTTTATTTAAGGTGAAACTTCTTCAGTCAGAACATTAGCATATATTCATTTTGTTGGGGTCTTCTCCATTTCCCTAGTTTGTATATGTTTTAAAACAATCATCCCCCCCTTTTTATAATTATACCTCAGAATTCATTAAAAACACAGTTCAGATAGGTGTGGTGGCACAAACGTATAACCTCAGCACTCAGGATGAAGAGGGAGGAGGATTATTACATAGTGAGTTCTAGGCCAGCATGAGGTAAAGATTGAAACAGTAAACCCAAAGTTAATAAACAACTAAAATCACAGTCCATTACAAATGATTAAATCAGCAAGGTTTTGAGCATCTGTTATCAGTGGTACAGTAAAACAGGCAAAGCCTACCAAGACTGCCTACCACCCAGGGTTTTCTAGGGGACTGTGGTTTTTGTTTTCACCTTGAAGAGACCATATCATTTATCTAATATTATTTGTGTGGGTTTATCCTAAGGAGATAATAGAAAATGCCTACGTTATTATTTATGGTGGCAACAATAAATTGAAAATGGTTTAAATACTGATTCCAAAAAATCGATTACATATATGCACATGATGAATTTTGTAAATGCATAAGTATTTACAAGCCCAATTTATTCCTGTAAGGATCAGGGTCTCATACATGCTAGGCAAGAACTCTCTCAACTGTGCTACTTCCCCAGCCCCTTGAATTGATTTTTAAAATAGCAATTAACATTCAACTGAAACAAAGTTGACCAGTCCCATTACTTACACATAATTCAGTACTGGTTTCCAATAGCTAAAATCTCTTTAACAGATCATAAATACTAGATTGTTTCTAAAATATTTTTTAATCTAAAGACTAAATCTTCACAGACTGGTCAAAAAAAAAAAAAAAAAGAGCTTTAACATACTGAAAACACTCTTCAATTAGTGTCTGGAAGAGTGTCTGGAACACAGTAGTAATTCTTAGCTTGGTGGGTTTTGGTTTGGGGCTCGATGTTGGGGATTAAACTCAAGGTTTCAAGTACAAAAGCCTGTAATGCACCTCACCACTGGGCCATATTCCCAGCTCATTAATTGTTTATTACAAGTTATCCAAAGCATAGTATTTTCATCCACAAACAATCTTTCTCCTGTGTAGGAAGAAAATCCTCTTACACAGTTCTGTATTAAATGACATTGCAGAAACAGTTGAAACAGATTAATATCTGAAAATACCTGCACTAGAGATCTAGAGCTAATAGGAGGCACAAGACGATGTGTACAAGCATTAGCTGGTAGAGTACAAGACTAAACTGTCCTTAGTCCTTTAAATCCCTCCCGGGCACAGGCTTCATTAGGGTTGGGATTGTTTTGAGGAGGTCTGAAGAGAAAGTATAAGCCGTAATAGCTTCTATTTTGAGGCTATGTGAGCAGGCTGGAGTTCAACTAATGATTGTATTTAAAATCTCTATACGCAGTGCCATTTTAAAATCCTTTTTTGTTTTTGTTTTTCAAGGCAGGGTTTCTCTGTATAACATCCCTGGCTGTCCTGGAACTCACTCTGTAGACCAGGCTGGCCTCAAATTCAGAGATCTGCCTGCCTCTGCCACCCTTGTGTTAGGATTAAAGGTATGCATCACCATGCATTTTGTAATTAAGGCAGCCGCCACACCTTTTTGTGACAGGGCCTTGATACATGACACTGGCTAGCCATGATCCTCCCGTCTCTAGTGTCCTGTTTTTGTTTTTCTCAGACATGCTTACTTTGGTTTTTTGGTTTTGTTTTTTTGAGACAGGGTTTCTCTGTATTGCTTTGCAGCCTATCCTGGAACTAGCTCTGTAGATCAGGCTGGCCTCAAACTCACAGAGATCTGCCTGCCTCTGCCTCCGAGTGCTGGGACTAAAGGCATGTGCCACCAACGCCTGATAACATGCTTACATTGTGTGAGTACACGTGCACGTGTGCCCTAGTACATATGGAGGTCAGAGGACAACTGGAGAGAGCTGGTGTTCACGTGATTCTGGGGAATCGAATCAAACTCAGGTCTTTAGGCTTGGTGGCAAGTGCCTTACCCTGGTGAGCTACCTCAGCAGCTCTAAAGGGCCTGGTCTTAAGATAATTCTCCAATTCTCTGTCCATATAGGGGAGGAAAAAAAGTCACCATTTATTTTCTTTGCGTCTTAAAAATTTGTCTTGTTTGGTATGGTGATTTAAACCTGTATTTTCAGAACTCTGAAGGCAGAGGCAGGAAGATCACCACCAGTTAGGCAGCCTGGGCTACAGAGTTGAGACCCTATCAGTTAAATTGAAGATATATAGTAAGATGGGCAATGAGACTGTCATGTCCCGTGTGGACAGCTGAACACCTGGCCCTGGAGGACATGCTTTCTGAGAGGTGGCCAGAAGCTGCAGGCAGTTTGCCTGCTTCATCTAGAGTGCTAAGGAATCATGTTCCTTGGAGAACAGTTTGAACAATGTGGCAAAGTGAGGCAGACCCTCACTTTGGGAGACAGGCAGACCCAACGTTCCATTATTGTCAACACAATAATTTGGTTTCATGTTTGCCTTGGAACAGTATTTTCTAATCATCCTCCTGTATCAAAAATGAATAAACAACAGGAGTGAGCAGTAAAATTTTAGCTCATTCTTTTTGGGCTACACATGACCACCTCTGGTGACATTATTGTGACACTAGAGGATGGGGGAGTTGATAACTTAGCCGACTAGTTATGCTTTAAAACAATTAGGTTGCAAACTAATGCAATACAAGTGGAGGTAATGTACAAACAGTTTAACTTCTGAATACAGAGGAGGAAATTTTATTAGGTAAAAGCAACGGATTTCAAAATGTAACAAAAATACTGTATGTAATCCAAAAATTCCACTTAAAATAATGTACAGAAAATAATCACATTATAGTATGCACTTATGCCACTTATGTATTCCATTACACTTGCATTTAATACAGTCAAAATTCAAACCATTTTCTTTAGTAAATCTAGTGCAATAAAAACTTAGTCAAAAATGGAATCTTTTCTATCTTGATCTAGTTTCTTTAGTTATGGGGATTTAGAAAAAAAAAATTCTGTTTTTTTAAGAACCCTGTAGTCTATATGCTTATATTCCCCAAAGAGGTTACTCTGGTGATGTTTCAACTCTTAACATTTCTCTAGACTTTTTATCTTAAAGCAGTCATATATTTTGAATATTTTTGTCTGTTTGTTTGCAGTAGGGTCTCATGTAGCCCAGGCTGGCCTTGATTCACTCTGTAGCCAAGGCTGGCCTTGAACTTTTCTTGATCCTCCCACCTCCACCTCTCAAAAGCTAGGATTGCAGGCATCCAGCAGCATGCATCACCAAATCTGAACTCTGTGTGAGTTCTTTGTTCTCTTTTCTTCTCTATCTCCATTATTTCTTATGGTAGACTCTCTTGATTTTTCAGCCAGTTAGTTTACAAAATGAGATTCAAGTTATTACTACCTTAAAGTTATGATTTTCTTTTTTAATTAAAAAAACTATTTTTAGACAAGGTCTCATTATATAGCCTTGACTAGCATGGAATTCATTATGTAGACCAAGGATGGCTATGAACTCATAGAGATCAGCCTGCCTCTGTCTCCAAAGTACTGGGATTAAAGGTGTGCACCACCCACATTTTTCATTCCTTAGGACAGACTTCTTTGTGTAACTTATTAAAAAACTTGGAAGAATTTTGCATAAAAACAAAGTAAGCATTTAAACATTTGAAATCACACACACACACACAAACAAAGAAGCAATAAGGAATTAGTCACATCGTTAACAAAAAGTGAAGAAAGTATATTCACAATCAGGAAATAATACGTCATAAGATTCATATGGTTAAGGAGTGTATGTATAGCAAAGCATTCGTAGTCATAGCAAGATTCAACTCTTACTAAGTCTCACCTCAGGAAAGGTTTTATACAGACATATCAGTTCATTTAGTGCTCCATTTTATTTTGAAATTTGAAGCCGAGCATGACATTATACATTAGTTCTGAGAATAACAAAACTTCATTCTACATTATTGGACCATATTGCTAATCAGAAGAAAATAATGTGTGGTTTGTGGGAATCTATCTCTACTGAATAATGTTCCTCTGTTTAAGAGACTTTAAAAGAAGCTTCACTTATATTCATAAGCAAGTGTGTGACTGGTACACAGCGAGAAAGGAAGCCTAGTGTTACATTTCCCTAATAGCTACATTTTCTTGTTAAAGAACTGGTCTTGGATTTTCTTTTTCTGTACCCATTTCTTTTTACTTACACTCTACAGATATTTTAAATAGTCTTTTAAATTGCTTAACTATATTTCACAATACATAAGCTATAATTCTGGTTGTTTTGAGTTTAGAATGTTTCCAGAAATATGTAATTATCTCCTTTATAGTGCATTTACAGTAGCCTAGCATACCCTTTATTCTAGAAGGGAACCGTGAAGATGCATGGCAGAAACTTACTCGCTGATGTCACATGACTTTTATACTTTTCTGTAGCAGATTTTCCATAAGTACTAGCAGAGTCACTGTGAATCAGTTTTGTTACAACAAAGTGATTCCAAAGTGATCTTAATTGAGTTTTCTTGGATCTTTGCAACTGGAACTTTGGGGCTGATGGCGTTTGTCAGGAAGACAGAAAAGATGGTGCCACGGCCACGTCAGATCTGATTTCCTGGGTCTGCACTTAAAGATTATCTGTTGAAGAATGATTCTTCCCCATGTCCTCTCCAAAGTCACATCTGTCACTTCTCCAGAGGCTTAGAAGGCCCTATTTCACCACTGCCACACAGAAAGAGACAAAACTCAAGAAAAATAACATCACAAGGCAACTGCTCTACAAGACAACATCATGCTTAGTTCAGAATGTTTTGGCTTTGGCACTGGCATACTGTTGCAGGAACAGAGCAGGAACGAGAGAGTAGCTCCTAGAACTTGAACTTACTCATAAACTATTATCACTGGTGTAAGTCTTCAAATTCAGGGTACCTTTTAGTTTTGTTTTCGTGTGCTTTAAGTAAGCATGGCTGCAGACATGAGTAACGTAAGACAAGACAGGATGTCAGAGGTGGGGGAGCTAAGCAAGGGGCACTTCCCTTTAAATGGGATAGTTTTACAGTGTGTTTGTTAATGACAAATACCTGAATTTGAAGGTTCATGTTTTTAGTCTTCAGCCATCACACTAACTCTACTTTCTTCAAATATTAGACGCATGCTTTGCTAATGAAGACCAGGTACAAACATGGCTGGGAATTCAGAATGGGGTTTGTAACTCTCCTAACCCACCCCCTGGTATTGGGCAAAGCGGTATTTTTTCAGGAATGTTTTGCCCTTAAAAAAAAAAAAAAAATCCCTTAAAATATCTTTCTCATACTGGAGAACATTAGCATTCGAAGGAAAACGTGACTTTTATAATCTGGGTGCCTAGATTTGTTTAATCAGAAACGGCACTGTAGCTGTGCAGGGTGATATATGTTTGTGATATGACACTTGGGAGCTGGAGGCAGGAGGATCACCTTGTTCAAGGCCAGCCTGGATTACATGAGACGCCATCTTAAAAACAAAACAGAACCCTAACTGTCTATTTTCTGGATGAGTGAAGAAACAGGTATAAGCTATTGATTTAAGCACAATAAAAGCAAATGTTTTAAGTACAGCTTAAAGGCTGTATGTTTAATTCCTTTTTCAAATAGGTTATTACAGACTACTGTGCAATTTTCTCTTTTGTTTGGTTTTTTGAGACAGGGTTTATTTGTATAGCCCTGGCTGTTCTGGAACTCTCTCTGTAGACCAGACTGGCCTTGAACTCAGAGGTCCACCTGCCTCTGCCTTCCGAGTGCTGGGATTAAATGTACATGCTACCATAACCAGCTTTCTTAATGCAAATTTTCTTAATGAAGTTATTGGCTTCAAAATGTCGTTCACCACCCTCCTCAGGTACTAGCCTTTCCTATGATTTTGTACTTAGCTCAGTGACTAGCACATTGACCCATTAGAATGAAACCAGGTATTGAATTGTAATCTTCATACCACCTTTTAGTTGTAATGCCCTTCTGCTCTCCATTGATCTGTGTGGGCTTTGATACAAAGATAACCCTCTCATTACTAGTTTTCCCTCAATGATTTGGTTCTCTGGACTATCACAAGAAAGTTAAAAGATGTAAACTCAATGCTAACAAGTTATGTATGTGTACATATGTGCATGTTAGTAATAAATTGGTTCAAAATCAGTATGGACTTATAAGTTGTTGTCATCTGGTTAGTTTCTATTTACCAAGTGTTACTGGCAGACAGAAATATTAAAATCCTTCTCTCTTTGCCTTTGCCAGAACATAAACATATAAAGAGCTAAATTTCATCTGTTTTTGAGACTAAACCCATTACCAAGTAATGTGTCCTAGAGTCTGACAGAGAGCAGTGAGGAGCAGGGCCACTTAAATGACTGTATTGGTCATAGAACAGTCTCCATTTCATCCTCTTATTTCAAAAATGTCATCGACATATGTGGTAGTCAAATTATTAAAGTGGTAGCTATTGCATAGTATCTGTTGTAGAGATTAAATTATAGCTGCAAAGGTCAGAACCTTATTGCCCTCCTTAAAACATAAATGTTTTGCTGCTAGACTGGTGAGGTTATGAAGCTGTGACCTCCTAGAGTCATCTTCTGTTTCTTTTGTAAGACCGCCTTTGAGCTTACCTAGAAATCTATAGATATTTAATGGAATTATACATTGTTAGAATAACCAACTTGTTTTTAAGCAGATTCCTTCAGTAAAGCAACCACACTGTACTTGTATGGGTGGGGGCGGGGATGGGGGAATCTGCTCACTAGCCAAAGGGATAGTGAGTTTCTTATTCACATCTATTAAGTCAAAAGAGAGGAAACTAGTTATCATTATCTTGTTTTTTTCCTGGGAAATTTGCTCAAATAATCTGACTTCTTTAATAATTTACTAGTTCCATGACCAATACAAGCAAACAGAGGCTGGTGGAGAGACTAATACAAAGCCTCAGTACAAACGTACAATGTGAATTCAAGCTAACTTTCAACTGACTATTGGGCCCTTAAATAACTAACTATGTCACCAAATGTTTTAAGTGGAAATGAAGCAAAGTCAAAACATTCTCAATGACACATTCAAATCAAGTGATGCTTTCTGCTTTTGTATTCTCACCTCAGGTCATTCCTTAACCCACTATTACCAGCCACCTTACCAGGCATCACAGAGGACAGATGATCAAGGAACACAGCCTCACACGATCTCTATCATGTGTCTTATGCTGAAAAGGCACTTCTTTGTAGATGGAACATGTGTCTTCATGATTAAGTACAAGAATGTAGCCTTAGTCAAAGAGCTCAAAGGTCTAGTATATACACTTTGTGTGGCTTAGGAAGAAAGTCTTTGGACCTTTGCCCCCCTCTGGAAAATTAGTAGACTTACCTCAAAGGGGATGAGGAACAGAGTGCCGAAGAATGGATGCTCGGACTATAGGGAGCTCTACTATGGGCAAACTGTGGGTTTCCTACGCTGGGATGTAAATGTCAAATTCTTAACACAGAGGATGGCTTCACACCTAGTTTACTGAGCTGAGGTATCAGGGTTCTATGAAAACATGCCCCCCCCCGCCCATTTCTGCTAATTTGCAATCTTAGTAAATGGGAGAGAACAGGCATCTTATCATTGGAAGCACTTATATGGGAAAAGAGGACGATGAACAAAGTTGAGGAACTGATCAAAACAGAACAATGCGGGGAGGCTCTTTTCTTTTTTAACAACCTGTGACATAGTATCATGTAGTCCAGGCTAGACTTGAACTCTTGATGATCCTGGTTCAGCCTCCCAAACACTGGGTTTACAAGTATGTGCCATCATATGCAGCTCTTAAGTTAATGGTAAACCAACCCAGTTCAAATTAGGTATGTCAAATCTTAACTTTTCAGCTATATGTACCTATTCAGCTATATGTACCTATTCAAGTATTTTTCTTTTAGTGCTGATATGTTTTTTTTTATTAACAATGAGTTTTATTTTTTTATCTTTAATATTACAACTATTAAACTAGCTCTTAGGAACAGTTTTCTGAGATCTATTAAGTATAGAACTTAATTAGTGACATAAAGGAATATTGCATAACCAGTGAGAAGCTACCAACCACCACAACCACCTGGCTTTATGGGGCACATACTTGCCATGTTTATAACTACTGTCCCTTTGAGTATTTCACAATTACAATTGAATTAGCCTAACCAAAAAGACTTGATATCCTATACCTCCTCCTCCAACTTCCATTTATTGGTTTACATTCAGTTTTACATCATATTTGTATTTTTCTTTTTCCCGAGCCAGGGTTTCTCTGTGGCTTTGGAGCCTGTCCTCGAACTAGCTCTTGTAGACCAGGCTGGTCTCAAACTCACAGAAATTCGCCTGCCTCTGCCTCCCAAGTGCTAGGACTAAAGGCATGCACCACCAGCGCCCGGCTCATGTTCCTATTTTTATTTCAAGCTGAAACATGGATTTTCCAGCCCAGTGTTGTTCTGTCTTAGCAAGCTGTTTTCAACAGTATCTTTCATTTTTCTGAGACAGGGTCTTACCTATGGAAAGACCAGTGGAGTCAACTCAAGTTGTAGCCTTGAACCTAGCCTAGCCTCTTGCCTGCTCTCTCTCGCTCTCTTTTTTTCTGAGACAGGGTTTCTCTGTGTAACTGCCATGGCTGTCCTTGAACTCTCTTTGTAAACCACACTGGACCTGAACTCAGAGATCTTCCTGCTTCTGTCTCCCAAGTGCTGGGATTAAAGGCATGCACCACCACTGACTAGCAGCTTAATTCTTTTAAGAGTGCCCCTCTGGAATCCTTCTCATATTTGCTTAAGAGTCAAATTGTTCATTACCTTATATTAATTAAACTCATGTGGATCATTTCTCTGAAAAGTTTCACTTGAAAAGCATGGGAATTTAGCTAGTTGTGGTGGTGCATTATATAATCCTGACACTCCTCTACAAGAATGGAGACTTCCACTCCAACCTCTCTCGGACTACAAAGCAAGACCCTGACTGAAAAATTGAAGAACCTGAAAGGCGATGAAATGCTAAACTAAAGGGTTAGCTCACACTTGTAACTCCTGACCGGGGAGGCTGAGGCAGAGGAGCAGCCTATCTTCAGGCAAGCCTGGGTTAGCCTGCCTGGGCTACAAGGGAGAAAAATGGAGGGGGGAAGGATTAAATCCAGTTGGTTCTACTTTATCAAGTTCTGAGGTCCAATCTTTAAGAAAAATCATGATCCACAACCTTGTTAGAAATTGATTATTTCTCTTGGATTTTTTTTTTCCCTGTTTCCAAAAGGGGAACTCCACTCACAGCTCAGGCAGAATGGCTGCCTCAAAGGTCAAGGCTCTGGGTTTGATCTGCAGTGCCAGAGAAAAACATCCAATTAGACTATTGTTTACTAAGAAATTCCAGCAATGGGACTTCAAATGAAAAGTGTCATTAATAAATGAGGGGAAAAGATGCTACTCTTCTCTAGTTTCTCTTTTCCTCTACAGATGGGAAAAAGCTGGATCCTAAATATGTGAACTACCAAAGGCAGAAGCAGCAGGCAGATATCCTGAGTCACTGTCCTCACAGCCCAAGGTAGGCCAGAGAGATTGGAGGTAGGATGAAGAATGGTTTTCATTCTCTTGTTTTCTTTCTTTTTAAAGCTTTGTTATGTATACAGTGTTGTCTGCACCTATGCCTGCATGCCAGAAGAGGGCACCAGATCTCATTACAGATGGTATTGAGTGACCATGTGGTTGCTGGGAATTGAACCCAGGACCTCTAGAAGGGCAGTCAGTGTCCTTAACCACTGAGCCATCTCTCCAGCCCAAGCTAAATAATTTTTGCCTGAAGCCAGTCTTGTTAAGGGCTTGGAGAAACTGTGCTATAATCCCTCAAAACATGCATACTATATGTTATGAAATAGAAAACATCAAACATGGCTTCTTGAAACTGTCACAGTCGGATAAAGTTAGATTATGTTTGCTTGCTAATTTGGTAGTTGTTAGCACACATTAAAACATTAAGTCAAACCTCTCTCCCTCATGAAAAGAGGACTCCTTCAAAGAGGCATTTTAAAAATGCCTGTAACTATAGGAAAGCCTTTGCAACCCCAAATTCTGACAGGGAAAAGTGACCTCCCAACCCCCAAATTAGGTCTCCTCAGATACTGTAGAACTTGAACATTTCCTTTGTCTTCTCTTCCTTTACACTACTCTTTGATGTCTGGCTTTGTTAGAGAAATTTATCAGGTGATTACTAGTAATCTACATATGCATCACATATTTTCTTTCCAGTTTTATATCTACTATATCTAAGACATTTTAAAACGACTTTTCCAGCGTTTTGTTAACTATGTGGCCTTGGAAAAACTCACCTAATGTTCTGTTTTTGTGCCTCTTCTCATGGTCAGGTTTTAATGTCTTGGCTCCTGCGCTATCCTCGCCTCAGTAACATTCCAACACATGCCCATCGATCTCCGTGTTCACACTGTGCTCTAGTACTTTCAACTAACCCTGTACTAGCCAACGTCTCTCAGTTCTCTTGGCAACTTGCACTTTTATGCAAATAGCATGTGAGAAAATAGGATTTGCATAGCTTAAAACTATCGTGAGCAAAAAAGAGCAATGCATTTAAATTACTATCCATGATCAAAGCCATACTTTTAAATAGAGATGTTAACTAAAATCCCTTTCAATATAAGAAGGATGTTTCAAGTAATTCACATTAAAAGGCTTTCTATTCAGTAGATGTGTTTATTGGTGGGTAGTTTTGCCAGTGTTTTAGTTCACATGTAACTGATATAGTATAGACCCTGTCTTAAACAACTAACAATATGACTACTTTACCTGACAAGTAGAAGCTGTTTCCATTTATATGCTGTGATTATTTTATAGTCCTCAAATCTTGTATCTTTTACAGAACTGTATATAAAGCATAGCAATAAATTGCAATTTGCCACAACACACTTCCTCCAAATCTTAGTGTAAACACAACACACTTTTTGTGCACTCTACTTTTATAGAACAACCAGATTTATAATTGATTTCTTTATTTTATTAGATTTATCAATATACATGGCAGCTTTTTCAAATCTCAGTTCCAAAGTAATTTTAAAAATGAGAAATCATTTTTCCTTAGATGTCATATTCCTAAAGAGCTATTAAAGTCTATTTATAAACAAAATAGTTGATAAACTAACACATTTTAGAAATCAGAATATTTTTAAATTAAAATATTTTAATGAATACAAGATGTCTTTTGAATTAACTATCATAGTTAAATTCAGTATCACAAAACAAAATGGCTTATCCCCACTAATTCCTCAAGTGAGGGAAAGTCATTGGGACTTACACTTAATATAAGTTTTAAATGTGATTATTAAATGATAACATTTTATCAATTATAGGAAATGTTCATTTATAGGAATTTCCTTAGGTCCATCAATCTTAGGCCAAGGTTGAGCCCATGTCCACCTTAAAGGTTAGAATCAGTGCACCTCACTTGCCTAAGTTTGTCAATTTAAGAATATGGATTTCATTGATAAGGGAGAATGAACAGTAGCCACCCACTATACAACTGACAAACAAATCAAAAAGCCAAAAAACCCCAAAAAGCAAAACCAAAAAAGAAGCAAAAAGTGAATAGGATAGTTTTAAATAGTTATTTAAAAATTCTTAAAAAAATGTAAGCAGGAATGGTCAATGATCTTGGGTTTAAAATTTCATAGGCTAACCTTAAAACGAAAGTACAAAGAAATAGTGAAATCATTACCTTATTGATTTAAAAAAAAAAAAAAAGGTTTAATAGTCATTGAAGGGATAACAGCCACTTACAGTCTACATTGAAAAGTAATTTTAATGATAGTTAAGAAAACTATGAACAAAGAATGCTCTTGGAAACATCAAAAATGATAAACATTTAATGCCTAAAATATACTTAAGGTCCTAAACAAAAATGTTAAAGTAAAAGGGCCTTGAATTTTTATCCCAACACTTCTTATAAAATCAGTGTCTAAATAGCTCATATCCTTTTGCTTTGGTGTTCTGCCTATCAACTAAACATTCGTGCAGGAGAAAGCCCCTCAGGTTCTTTTCAAATGCTTGGCATTATAGTGTGATCTCATATCCTTCCTCAAATTAAACTTTGCTCCACATATTCCACACGTATACAGGTGAACATCCATATGCTGCTCCAACTGTTCATTATTTGGGAATATCTGAAAGCAGACCTGGCATATAGTCTCACCAGCAGATAAATGAGAAATCATATGCCGTACATGGTCATGTTTTCGGAAGTTTCCTTGATCACAAATGGAACAGACATACCTGGCCATGCCTTTGTGCATATCATTGTGCAGACGCAACTGCCGCTCTCTTAAAAACTGCTTTCCACATGTCTGACAAACAAACTGCTTTTCCTTAGTATGAACAGTATAGTGTTCTCTCAAATGACAGCGCTGATAAAATCCTTTTCCACACAGGTTACAAAAATGTTTTCGTCTGTGATCTCTTTCATTTTCTTCCAGGATAGCACTCTTAAACATATCTTGGTCTAGGCAGCTAGACATATGTTCAACCACTAAATTTTCAGTTTCAAAGCGCTGGCCACAATTGGGACACCGAAAAGGACAGGCAGAATGCTTAAATAACTGCTTTTTCTGGATACTGTTTATTTGGTAATGATTGTCCCTGAAATCATCTAGCATTTCAACAAACATGTCTCTTATCTCAGACTGCTCATCAGGATTCTCTTCCATGTCCATTTTCTCGTCAGCATTTCCTAGCCCATTCATGGTCAGATCCTGAGGCTCTCCACATCTCTGAGCGTGTTCCTGAAGCTGTCTGCCCTTGACCAGTATTTGTCCACATTTACCGCATGCGCAGATATTTTCGATGTGTTTGGCTAAATAATGAGATGACAGGTCCTCCTCAGTTATTGTGAGTCCACACAGCTCACAGGATGCATTTTCAGCATCCTCTCGGATTGGACTGCTATTGTTAGGGGGCCTCATGCTTTCTAAACTACTTCTTTCATCCACACTTATGGACATTCGAGGTTTTAGGGTTTTCCTACCACTCTTTTTAATGCCAACATCTTCTTCAACGTAGTATCTATAGAATGGCTCTTCAGGTTCATCTTCTAATTCATCGTTGTCAGTGGACTCGTTGCAGTCTTTATCAGTAACTTTAATAATGTTGAAGTCTTTCATCTCATCTGTGGGAATATCTTCTGGCTCCATCTTGATAATAATTCTTTTTGTCTCAGCAGCTCTACTTTTTTCTTCACCAGCCATTCCAGACTCTACTGTGCTTTTTCTGCTTGCAGTGGTTGAAGCTGAATCATCAGGCGCCTGGCTGGCGTCTTCTCTGTATTTGTCTGTCTGTGCAGAAAATGTTTTGGAAGAATCCTTTTCACCGAGCTCAGCTTTGATGTTACTATCTTTTCCATCTCGAATATCTACTATCCGGTGGTAAGCTCTTGCTGTGTTTTGGTATGAATGTCTATTAGTGCAGGTCAGCACATGTTCATCTAGTAATTTTTCACAGCTGAAGCCAAATCCACAACTATCGCAGGTGAAACTCCGTCCAAAGCGTCGTGACACACGTTCTTTTGGAGTAGATAATTTGGACACAGAACTTTTTTTACATACATCAAATAGTGGCTCAGGAAAATTAGCTAACTGTAAAGATTCTTCGTCCGGCTCTCTGTTGTGAGGGGTGTTGACCGTTGAACTGGGCTCTGCACACCACCTGCTAGCTTCACTGCCATTCCTAGCCACTGTGTCTTCATACATTCTTACCCCAAAAATCATCTTGCTGTTCTGTTTGCTGGAGGCAGAAGACGAACATTTTGAACTTGAACAGTCAGCATCCTGTATATCTTCTAAGCAGTCAGGAACATTGTAGAGCTGTAGGTAGTTCATTGCCACTTTGAACTGCTCGAAACTGGAAGGAGCAGTCATAATCTTTCCTAAATACATGAACTGCAAAATGAGATCAAAACACTCAGCACTTATTTTCATGTTGCTCAGATTCAGTTGTGCAGTACTATGCTGATGGTTCATGAAAAACATTCTAAAATAGGAGCTACAGGCAGCTAAGACTGCTTTGTGTGCTTGGAAGTAGATGTCGTCAATAGCAATACAGCAGTCACAGAGAAAACCCCATTCTCTTTGGTTGTTTAGCTGCTGAAGGACATAGCTGCTGTGACTGGGCTTTGCCATCTTCTATCAATTAGACCTATGCAAAACAAAAATATGACAGTCAGATTGTCAGGAAGGCAAAAATCAGAAATATGCCTAAATCATTTTTTAAATTTGAAGATGAAAACATCTAGCCATTTATTCAGTTTTCTCATATTAAACAAAAGGCACCAAAAGCAAAAGCCTTAATATTTTTTATGTTAAAAACAAAGCAGAGGGAGGCAGGTTACTATGAATGCCAGACCAACCTGGTCTACACAGTAAGCTAGCTCTATGCCAGCCAAGGCTACATAGTGAGATCTTGTATCTAAACAAACAAACAAGGAAACCATGTCTTCATAAAGCTGGGCATGGGGTGTACCTCTGCACCCATGAGTCTTGCGTGGCCAGCCTTGCTACTTTACTTGTGAAATTCCAAGCCAATGAGAAACCCTGTCTCAAAAAACAAAGTAGATAGTACTGAGGAGCAACACCTCCACAATGCATACGAACACATATGCCTCTGTACACAAATGAACATATATACACAAAAACTGTCTTCATCCTGGAGAGAAAACACATGTTAAATTTGAAAGGGGACATTAAGATACAAACAAAAAAGTAAATAAAGTAGCAACTTATAATAATTTGAGTGTAGCTGTTTGAATGATTTGATATTAAGAAACTGTTGCTCATTTGCAAAGTGTGCTAAAAAGCCCTCCTTTTAAAAATTTACTTCAGGGTTTTAAAATTATTTTATATGTGTGTATCAGAGAGGGCATTAGAGTCCTTGGAACTTGAGTTATAGGTAGATGAAAGGACTGGGGATACTGGGAACCCAACCAGGGTTATTTGGAAGAGCACTAAGTGTTTAACTGCTGAGCCATCTCTCTTGCTCTCTACCTTGGGTTTTTGAGACAGGGTTCTACCATATAGCTGAGAGAACCTGAAACTCTCTCTGTGTAGCCCAGTCTAGCCTCGGACTCAGAATCCTACTTCAGCCTTCCGAATACAGGATTACACACGTGAGCCATCACGTCGGGCTAAAAACCCTTATCTTTTAGATGAATGAACTGATGCAATTACAGATGAAATGACATATTTGAGATAACCTTCAAAACAAAAGAAGAGGGGACGAAGGCTACAGATAATACAAAACTGGCTATGTTTTAAAGCAGGGCCATAAGAGTTTCATTTTTTTATTTGCTTGAAATTTTGCAGAGAGAAATTTATTAGGGCTGGAGGATGGCTTAGTGGTTAAGAGTGTTCCTACATGGCAGCTAACCACCATTTGTAACTCTAGTTCCAGGGGCTTCAATGCCCTTTTTAAGCCTCCATAAACACTGCACACATTTGGTACATAAACATACATGCAGGCAAAAGACCAATTCACATAAACTAAAAAGTCTCTTAGATACAAAATTCCATTAAAAAAAAAATCTGCTGGATTTGGTGGCATAAATCTTTAATCCCAGCACTTGGGAGGTAAACGCAAGCAGATTTCTGAGTTCCAGGCCCCCCTGGATATATAGTGAGACCCTGTTTGAGAAAATAGGAAATAAACTTTATTGGGTTATATAGAAACCAATAATTTGACTGGTATTTTTCTTGGATTATTGAAGAAACCACAGTTTTGTAGTTAGAATACACGTAGTACATATTCACCATGTACTTAAGGGGAAAAGAAGCAGTGAATCTATTTGGGAAAAAGGTACCTATCTTTATATCATAATTCACCCACCCCCTTTAGGGGCTGGAGAGATGGCTCAGTGGTTAAGAACACTGGCTGTTCTTCCAGAGGACCCGAGTTCAGTTCCCAGCATCCACATGGCAGCTCATAACTGTCTCTAAGTCCAGCTCCAGCACTTCTGACATTTTCTCACAGACAAACATGCAGGCAAAACACCAATGAACATTAAAATAAATCATTAAAAAACAAGAACAAAAGCAACACATGTTCACTGTATTGAGTTTAAACAGAATTAAAGTGCACCTTGCATGGCACAGGTCTTCTCAGGTGATCTAAGCACTCTGGGCCACACACCCTTCACATCAGTCAGTGCTCACACAGTCTGTAATACCGTCCTAACAGCCAGGCATATAGTTTGCCTTTATGTTTTTCTAACTCAAATGGTATCACAGTGTGTAGATCTCTCAGTGACCTGTTTTCTTCCAACACTGACGGGCAGTGTAATTATTAATGTAGTGAGTTAACTTGGGGTAAGAGAGGAAACTATTAAAACCCTAGAGGTTCTGCTGCATTACCAAGCAACTTAAAGGTGAACGTAACGTATACCCCTAATCAAAGGCTGGAGCAGGAGGATTTTGAGTTCAAGACCAGCCTAAGTTACAGAGTTCCAGGCTAGTTAGAGCTATATAGTGGGATCCTGCTTATTGTTTTAGTGTGTGTGTGTGTGTGTGTTTTAAAGAGGAATAAAAATGCAGCTTTCTGATTTTAGTCTCAAATTTTGATCTGTATACATAAAAGTTTACAATCTACTCTCTACTAGAAAACCTCCACATTCCTATACTGTTTATTGAAAAAATAAAAGACAATCATAGCAAGGTGTTCATGTCCATCCTTTCATTTATTTCTATTTATTCCTTTCTTCCTCCTTTTTTTTTTTCTCTCTCTCTCTTTCTAAACAGAGTCTCTAGCCCTGGCTGGCTGCCCTGGCACTTGCTTTGTATACTAAGCTGGCCTTGAACTCACAGATATCCTACCTTGATACTCAGAATGCTGGAATTAAAGGTGTGAACCAGGTTCCACCAAAATGTAGTTCTATTCATTTCCTATCTCTGTAGTAGCAATCAAGAGAATATGGAGTCCATTTATTTCTCCTCGCTTTTATCTTTCTTCATAGATCAACCATAGGTCACTGATCCTGCTATATACAGGCCCATGTTGTCTCCCTTCCTATTTCCCTACTTAAATGTCCACAAGAGTTCCCTAGGAAGAGATGGGGCCTGTGTCTCCTGAAAGCCAAATCAAGTGTTTCTGGAAGGTAATACTTTTCAAACTGGAGTCTCAGATGTCCACAACTAACCTGAGGATACGTCTGAATATAAAAGTTATGTATGTTCAAAGACATAAGTCATGTTATTAAGAGTTAACTACACTAAGGTTAATCTAGTAGCCTTTAAAATATATTGATAAAAAATCCTGAAGAGATGGCCCAGCAATTAAGAGCACTTGTTAGTTACCCTTGTAGAAGACCCAGGTTCAATTCCCAGCACCTACATGGTGACTCACAATCACTCTAGTGATCCAATGCCCTTTTCTGTTCTCCAAAAGCACCAGGGACGAGTGTGATAAACAGACACACATATGGACAACATATATACACACAAAACTAAGTAAATCTCAAAACATTTTAAAAATAAACATATTGATAAATGAAGGCAGCAAATGAAGGTACAGAAATAAAACTGTTAACCATTAGAATTATATAAAACAAATCTACATAATAATACAACTAAATGCAGACAGTCAAAAAGTATACAAAAACATTAAGTAGGGTGAGATTTTCAGGTCACTAGTCATCCCCATTCTGTGATTCACAGAAATTTTTAATGAAAAATAAAGAGAAAGAAGAAGCAAAGATGACCAATAACTCTAAAAACGACTTTCTCAACAGTTGTTGGAAACTGAAACAAACCTAAGTGGAACCTAGTGATGCCCACATACAGAGAGATGAAAGTGAGCCAGGCAGGGCAGACAGAGCTGGGTCCCAGCCTGCTCTCCCATCCAGCAACCTGTTTACTACCAGTCGCCCTGTACTAAGGTGGGACTCAAATAACAAACACAAGGAATCATACAATTAGTGTGTAAAATGTGGTGTTTGCCATGTCATAATGAACGGAAGCAATACTGCCTGTGGTTGTAAGGCGGTGATGTTTATTTGAACACCAGGACGTAAATCTGACTAGGTCACTTTAAGCTTCCTTTCAAGTAAGAGCCAAATGACAGAGAAACCGATGTCTCAAACCCCTACCACCACCCAAATGGTATAGCGCATTTACTTTTATTAAACAACTTTATTCAAATTCCAAAAAGTCTGCCTTCTTTTCAACTCAATTTATAACTAAAAAATGTTGGGACTGAAGGGAAGGTTCAGTGGTTAAGAGCACTTGTTGCTCTTACAGAGGACCTAGGTTCAATTCCTAGCTCTCACATGGTGGCTCACACCTTAACTCCAACCCCAGAGGATCTGATGCTCTCTTAGACCAGGCACACACGTGGTGTACAAACATAGATATAGAGAAAATACTCATACATACAAAATAATAAGCAGATCTAAAAGAAATGTTCCTGGGTGTGGCTTTAATCCCAGCACTGAGAGGCAGATGGAGAAATCTGTGAATTACAGACCAGTCTTGGCTACATAGTCTCAAAACCAACAAAAATGTCACCAAAATATAGTAAGCTTTATGTCATGTAGCTTATCAAGAAGTTTACTTACATAAACAGAGTCCTTCTATCTCAGCTGCTCTGGTTTTTGTGATTAGAATCTGTGACTGTATTTGTTTGTGTTACCAGCTATCAATGGAAGATCACGTTTATCACAACTGGCAGTTGGGCTGGGACAGAACGTAAAACCCTCAACTTGTATTCAAAGGGGAAAAGTACTCCAGCAATAAAAAGACAGAGATCCAATGTATCTTATGCCACAACTAAAAATTATTTTGAAAATGTTTACCAGTTTATTTTAAAAGTCAAAAAGTGATCACAAAACACATCAACTGTATTAAGCAATTCAGACAGTCATAAACCTATAGAGCCCAGATCTTAATCTAAGCCCCAAATCTTACTTCATAAAAAGCAAACACCTACGACGATTAAACATTGTATCAGGACATAGTTAACTGTGGTAAACCAGGTCTTGGGACTACAGACAAAGACCCCTATGTACCGCAGCTGGCACTAAAACTTCCTTGGTACTATCTAGTGTGGGATGGTCTGGGTTTAGGTCCTGAATTCAGCAGGTGCTATCGTGTGAATGATGAGCCTCACCTGAATGATAGGTGTAATGTGTTTTTATCTGTTTATTGGTATGTTCCCCTAAATATACTATATAGCTTTTTGTTTTTTGTTAAAACAGGGTCTCATGTAGCCTAGCCTGGCCTCAAACTCCATTTGTAGTAGAGGATGACCTTGAACCCCCTCCTTCTGGAAACACAGGCCTCCCCCACCACGCCTGGTTTACTAAGTGCTTGGGATGGAACCCAGGCTTCCTGCACGTAGGTAAACACTGTCCCTGAGCCCAGCAGAAGCTATTTTCAGTGACTTTCTCACTGATTTTAAAATCTCAGAACAATTTAGTCTATGGCTAGATCTCTTACATGGTAAATAACAGTTTCTACCCGGTTACATTAAGGGTCTGTAAATATGCACATAAAACAGGGTGGAGCACACCTTTAATCCCAGCAGTTCCACAGCCAGGGGTACTCAGACACTCAGACACACACACACACACACACACACACACACACACACACACACACACACACTTTTCCTCGAATGCCGTATTTCAGAGTACACAGTCCAATTTCTAGCAGGAACAAAAGATTTTAGGTTCTCTGTTTAAAACTTGTGGGAATAACCAGTTGTAAGATAAAAACATCTTACTATGAGCTACATAAGAGAAAATGAAAAAATGAAAAAAAATTATTCCCTATCTAAAACCAGGCATTCTGGCTAGTTATTAAATTCAGTACTTAGCACAAGAAGTTCTGAATTTATAATGGGATAATGTTCCAACACTTATTTCTAAATTATTTGGAGCCTGCAGCACACATTCCCATAGAAACAATACTATAAATGGTGGCTCAGTTTCATGCTCACACCCAAGTCTGTTAAAGCCATCACACGCCCTGTGTTAATCTAACAATGCTGTGCTACTGCTCGTGTCATTAGCACTGGCTGATCTGAGGAGCAGTATGGTACAGTAATGCCCACTATACTGAGCCCTTGAGGACAGGAACGCGCTTAAAGGCCTTAGTGTTCTTGTGCCCAGCACAGTCTTCCCACATGGTTGGCGCTTAGCACATGTTTGTTAAATGAAAGGGAGGGAAAAAAAGTTCTGGAAACAGGCACTGCTAGATATGGGTACCAGTCCTACCCGCTTGGTAGGTCCCAGGAAACCTTTCCACCCCTTATATTTTGCCTCTCAACCATCAAAGCGGGACAGTCACACTCAGCAAAGGGTTCTTGTGGACACTAGGAAGGACAGGGTTTTGAGCAATCTAGTTATTAAAGTTAAGGTCATCACACTGAACACAATTTATAAATTTTCATGAAAATTCACTGTTCTGGGAGATGGGAAGCAAACATGCTCTCGGGGTTAAGTCATGTACTCAGCCACATGGGAGTTTCGAGGCTGTCAGGGTCAGACCTGAGTCTCCAGCCTCCTGGCCTAAGCACTGCTGAAATGCAGGAACTGTCTACACTTACTCCAACCACCCTCTCACACTGCCACTCTTTAGTCGTAGACTGTGGCTTGTTGGTTGGTTAGTGTTATGTTGTTGTTTCAATCCTACAGCTTCACTTCTAAAAGGTAGGCTGATCTGGTGTCTACCACTTTAATATCGCAGGCTGTGAAACTAAACAAAAGCTCAGTGAAACACCATATAATTTAATTCTTTGAGGCCCTATGTACTATGATAGTAGGCAACCAAATTGCCTTCTTTGGCAGAACAATGGATAATAAATGCTACACCAAGCAACACAAATAAGCCATCTCTGTCAACTGGATCTCAGAAAAGGAATTAATCCACATCGAGGACAGAGGAGAAAATATGGATTGAAATTTGAAAACCCTTTCTCTCCAGTACAAGAGGAAAGGTATTTATTTATTTATACCTCCATTTTTAAGCCCTTATCCTAGAGACAGTATAGCCATGTCCTGAACACCAGAGGGCACTGTAGGTGCCTCTGACCTAAAATTTAGCCAAAGTTGGTAACCATGGCATTTGAATTGTTAGGGTTTGTGGTGTAGGACTCTACTTACTCCAAACTATTGGCTCTGTGCACTGCCTGCTGTAATTGTGAGCTTTAGCCAATTCTTTATTTTAGAACTTAAGTAATCAGTAAATGCTGCTGAATATCCTGCCAGGCAGCCCTTCCCACAGCGATCAGTCATCTTCCTTCTTCGAGCAGATCCTGTAAGTTATATAAACTACACTGTTTCAAGTGCTGCAGCCCCGAGTAGTTTCTGTTTAGTTCTAACCAAAATTGTGAAAACTCCAAATTTTTTTTTTTGGAGACACGGTCTCACTATGTAGATCAGGTTGGCCTCCAGAGATCTGCCTGCTTCTGCCTCCTGAGTGCTGGAATTAAAGATGTGTATCACTATACCAGGCAAAACTCTAAACTTTTATTTAATTAAAATAAATTAAATAAAACCAATAAAGACTATCTATTCTAAGCATAATCCCATTTTTAAACCTTTAATCTCTTAAGGATTCCCCCAACCCAAACACTTGAAAAGTGAAAGCTTTTCTTATTTCACACACACACATCTTTGGGGAACCCTTTCTGACCCACAATGAGGCAGGCACCTCTTTTCTGTGCTGCAAAAGCTCAAGGTCAGGGAGACAAATTATGGATCATATAAACTGGAGGTTGCATCAGTCATTGTTTTAGTGTAAGGTCCTTGAGACCAAGGTGTCCTGTCAGTCATGATTACAACCTCTAGCTTCTAGTAGTCATTTGACATTTAACTGATACACTTAGTGAGTTTTTCAAGGAATTCATGTTGAAGCAGGCAAGTCTTATTTTGCTTACCAGTTTTTGCTTTGGCTATCACTGAAACTTAGACGGTTGTGGACAATTTACAGGGCCTTTCCCTATGTTTCATATGTACTGTTCTCATGACACCCTGAGATAGGTTTTAAATTACCCTCATTTTGTGACTGAAGAAAACAGGTGTGGCCGTTAACTACTCATCCAGTAAAATGGGGCCAAAACACTAACTCTTGATTCAAAACACAGTGTTTCAGTTTTTGTAATCCAGACAACGCTTTCTGGGTATGATTATTAAGTAAGTGAAGTGCCCCTCTGAAACATCCCAAGCCCTCCCACAGTCATTTTCCATCACTGTAAAAGCTCCTGTCATTCCAGCACTGTCTTATCCTTCAGTCAGGTAGAATGCACCCCTGCCCCATCTCCTTTTCCATCTGTTGACCACCCATCCCACCTCTGCTGCTGCCAATTTCAAGTGGGAAGGAGCTCTTCAGCTAGTGCTTAAAAGGACAGCATGCATCTCACACAGAAAACATAAGCAGTAATGTATTATTTAATAGTTTTGTGTTTGTTTGTTTTTTTGGACAAGGTCTCACCACATAGCCTTGGCTGGCCTTGAACCTACGGGAAATGTACTTGCCTCTGTCTTCTGAGTGTTGGGATTAAAGTCACTCACCCCCATACTCTGCTATTCTTTAATTTTTAATACTCATTATTATATTTTTCAGTGCTAAGGGTTGAACCTAGGGATTCATGCATGACAAGCAAGCATTCTACCACTAAGCTAAATCTCCAGTCTTCAAATATGATTGAGAACAATTTATATTCACATGGTAGTGTTTTAAAAAAGCATGTTCTCGGGGCTGAGAGATTAAGAGCACTGGGTGTTCTTCCAGAGGACCCAAGTTCAATTCCCAGAACTCACATAGCAGCTCACAACTGTCTGTAACTCCAGTTCCAGTAGACCTAATACCTTCATAGAAAATAAAGTTAATAGGTTATTAAAAAAAAAAAAAAAAAAAAGGCATGTCCTCAACACCCCTAAGTGTAACTCTCTAATGACTACACAGGACAAAATATCAGTACACTTAAGATACCCTCCAAATGTATGAAATTCAGGCCAGAGTCCTTGCTCCCCCCACCCAACTGTTAGTCCTTCCCATGCTAAAACAACAAACACCCTCACTAATGCCCCCCTTCCTTCTGATTTCCTTCCAATCATGTTTCTCTTGCAGCTTTGGATGCTGATCAAGAGGAACCCACACCATAACAAAAAGGCACAGGGATATCTTGGCAGAGGTTTTAGAGGCAAATATACCACTCATTCCCAATGGTCAAGGTAGGAGGCTCTCTACACATGAGGGGTTTATTTTAATGAGTTTAACCTGCATAAATCAATCAGATAATAGATTGCAATATTTTCAAAGAATGAGAAACCCACCAAGGTAAACTTCATGAGGACTAAACTAAAACAGCTCTATTAAACTTAAAAACTTACACCTTACTAAATCATAGGATTTAACATCAGCTCAATGCAAAAAAACCCCACCTTCTTTTTCTATACCTGGCAGTTCTCACCAATCTGAATTAAGAAAAAAGAACATGAGCCTATAAACAAGAACAGGCCAGCATGAGGCTCACACAGCAGCAAGATGCTTGGATGCTGCCTCCGTATTTTTACAACATGATTATCACTGGGGAGTGGGAGTCAGAACAACTTCCCAGTTTTGTATTTTATGTACTTTAGTAAGAGCAAAGCATTCCCCTAGCACTTGGGAGGCAGAGGCAGGTAGATGTCTGAGTTCCAGGCCAGTCTGGTCTACAGAGCTGACTTCCAAGACAGCCAGGGCTACCCAGAGAAAAGAGAAACCCTGTCTCAAAAAAAAGAAAGAAAGAAGCCATTCCCACTTTAAAGAAAAATAGACAATAAGGCTCATAGGAGAACGTATGAATGAATAGCTGAGCATTTTCACTGTTTAATACCACAGATACTACCATAAGAAACTATCAAAAGAACACCAGAGACCAAAGTGAACTCTGAAATATTTTACATATTCACCCCCAAAGACTGTAGCCTAATTTTTTTTTTTTTTTTTTTTTTTTAGCATTTCTATCACAAATGTCCCATTCTCATTCCCTCCCCTTTTAGGCAAAGGCATAGTCTGTTCTGGCTAAAGAAGATGAACCCCTCTCCCAAAGGGCAGCGGCATTTTTTCCTGAGTGTTAGAAAAATAAAAAATGGTGTTACAGGGAACACTGACTCTTTGAAAAGGGACCATGATTGCACCAGAAACTGACAAATGTGGAGAATGAGGAAGCAGAAGGTACAAAAATTTAGCAGCTACCATGAAATCAAAACACAAGGTCCTGGGCAGGCTTTGCAGCATCACCCTTTAACCCTAGAACTGTAGAGGCAGATGTGGGCACATCTCTACGTGTTCCAGGTCAGTCGGTTTAGAACTGTAAGTCATCCAGTGCTACAAGGAGAGACCCTGCTTTCAGAAAACAACAAACAAAATTTACAAGATAAAAAAACTGGTGTGGTAGCACAGGCCTGTTAATCCCAACACTAGTTGAGAGGTTGGAGCAGGAGGATAGAAAGCTAAGACCAGTCCTGGGCCAAAAGGCAAGAGTCTAGCTTAAAAAAAAAAAAAAAAAAAAAAAAAATCAAAACGAAAGAAAAAACAGCCAACTTGGTGATGCATGCCATTAATTCTGGCACTAGGGGCAGATCTGAAGCCAGCCAGGTCTACAGAATACACAGACACACACACATGGTCAAGGCAGATCTGAGGCCAGCCTGGCACACACACACACACACACACACACACACACACACACACACACACACACACACACAGTCAAGAAGCTAACACACACACACACACAGTCAAGAAGCTATGCTTATGCCCTGGTTAAAAATGGGTTCTTTTCTGGCAATGATGCCCCCACCACCTTCACTGGTTCAAAACTGTAAGCATGATGTTAGAAACTGGAGGAATTTAGTTAGTATCATGAAAACAGAGACTTCACTTTTAAAAAAGTATTTCTAATTATGTATTTATGTGGGGGAGGGGTATGTGCACTGGAGTTGCAGGCAGTTGTGAGCTGCCTAATTCGTGTGGGTGCTGGGAGTCAAACTCAGTTCCTCGGAAGAAAAGAGCAAGTGCCCTTAACCACTGAGCCACCATCTCTCTAGCCCCGTTTTTTAAAAAAAAAAAAAAAAAAAAAAACGAGTCTTGCTATGTAGTCCAGGTCCAGGTTAGCCTCCAACTCCTGATCCAGCCTCTGGAAGTGCTGGGAATATAGGCATGCACAATCACACCCTGTAAAACTTTGGTGTCAACAGAGAAATACTGTTGTTAAAATGGGTGTAAGTTGCTACAACCAACACTGTACTATAGAATTTATACTTATTAACCTCTGGCAAGGCATTTCATCTCTTTTCTACTTTACTTCCATCTATTTCTTGAAAAGGAAGAAACCCCGAGCGGCTCCTAATGCTCCTACTCAGTATTACTGAGACTTTAGGAGATAACAGCAAGTGATTCAAAGGGGAAGTTTTACGGTTCCGGGGAACCGACCAGCCATCATTCAGGCAGACTCCTGCACTTTCATCTTCTACATCTCTCCAGATCACAGCCATTTGAGGTGACAAAGTCCCAGGGAACCTATCTTACACCTTTTTAAAAAACCATGGCTGCTTTAAAGTTATCTTAGGAACTACATCGTTTCCCCAAATGTGCTTCAGGGTGCCTCGAACTTCAGCCCAAGAAATTAATTCTAAGTGGTCTTCAGAACAAAAAACCAGGTTCGGTGGCTCATGTGTATCACCCCAGAATTTAGGATCCACTAAGGCAGGAAAATAACGTCCAAGCCATCCTGGGCTATCTTGCCAGACCTTGTCTCAAAAAAAAAAAAAAAAAAAAAAAAAAGAGGGGGGGTTAAAAAAAAATGCTTGGAACGCTTTGTGGATTCCAGTGTCAAAGGGAAAAGTGTTGCCGCAGCGATACATACTGTACGGAAATACATTCTGAACCGCGGAGAATCTACGTGCACCTTCGCAGCGACACTCGATTTAGGAACACGATCACACACATACAAACACCCTAGCCCCAGAAAACAAGGACTTTCATTAACCTGTTCCAGACGCGACCGAGTTGGAAAATGTCTTGTCAACCCCCGTGATCACGTGGACGGGTGGCTCAGGTGGAAAGGCAGCCTGGGAGCGGCGGCTGAGCTCAGACCCACGCCTGCACGCTTCAGCCGCAAGGACTCCCGATCGCCACCCAACTCGCTCACCGCCTCTCCCAGAACTTGTACTTGTAAGCGCCCACCACTGGAGGCTTTCGAAAAGCACTTTCTTCTCGGAACTCGGGGGGCAAAGAGAGAGAGAGAAAAAAAAAAAAACTCATCCACAGAAAAATCCCCCCACCTACCCCCGAGACCTACCACTTTTGACCCGAACAAAAAGCGTGTGTGCTGACGAGAGGGGGTGGGAAAGAGCGAAGCTGGAATCCGCGCGGCCCAGCCGCCTCCTCCCTCGGAGCGCGCCCAAGTGTGCGGCCTCCGGCTCCGGGACGCTCCCCTCCCACCGGCCGCCCGGCCGCAGCTGGAAGTTAGCGAAGCGCGCTCTGGGCCCGTCAATCAAGCGCGGCCTCCCGCCTCCATCTCCCCTCCCCCTCCCCCAGCACAAAATAAAATAAAGGGAAAAGAAGTAATTTGGGAAGTCGTCTGGAGAGGGGGATTCGTCCCGGACCCGGGGAGACCGCGCGCACTGGGCTGCCTGACCGCCGGCACCGAGCAGGAGGGCGGCTCAGCAGCCCCCCGCCACCG
The DNA here is from genome assembly GCA_030556225.1 of Cricetiscus sungorus. Classification (NCBI taxonomy): domain Eukaryota; kingdom Metazoa; phylum Chordata; class Mammalia; order Rodentia; family Cricetidae; genus Cricetiscus; species Cricetiscus sungorus. The sequence continues at coordinate 32,844,672 of JANBXA010000588.1, forward strand.
GATCCTTGCCGCGCGCCCTCCGGCTCCCCCGCACCGGTCGCCGCCGCGGGCCACGCACTCGTCCAGGCCCGCGGCGCGACCGGGCCCCGATCAAAGTTGCGCAAATCGCCCCGACGACTGGCAGATACTCACCGGGCGCGGCGGGGCGCGCGGCTGCGGAGGTTTTCGGGAGTTTCGGGCGGCGGGGCCGCGGGGCGCGAGCGGAGGCGAAGGACCGCGGGCTGCAGTTGACGGCGCGCGGCGCTCGGCTGGGCTGCGCCGAGACACTCCGGCTCTGCCAGGGACTGCGCTGCAACAAAGGACTTCCGCTGCCGCACAGCCGCGCCTGCCGCACCGCACTGAGCCGGCCCCGCTTACGCGGCGACTCCGGGTCTGCCCACCAGTTCGCCGCGGCGTCCGCCAGCCTTCCCCTCCCTCTCGCCCGCCCACCCACTCCGCCGCTGGCGGCTAGGGGCACCCGCGGTCGCCTGTTGGTTGCAACAAGTTTCTGCGTCGGGGCCGAGGAGGCTGGCACTGCCCGCAGCGACGCGGGCGCCCGGGCGGCGGCTTGAGCAGCAGCACTCTTCGTCCCTCTCCCCTGGGTCGCCTTGGCCCTCCTCCTGTTTGCACAGCTGGACGCCACTGGGATCCTCCCGACTCCCCCGGGGCTGGATGCTGCTCGCCCTCTGCCCAGTTATCAGACCCCTGTCCCGCAGGGCCCCGCACTTGGACCCGCCCCCGCGCTCCACCCTGGACACTCTGGGGGCGCTGACACCCTCGTCCCGTCCCGCCCGAAGCTCGTCCGCTCGGGGTCGCCCGTTCTCCGCGCCCCCCCACCCCAACCCCTCCTCGCGCGGGCCCGACGGCCTCTGGCCTGAGTCACTTCCCCCGCCATGCCCCGCCCGGCCCGCCTCCTTCCCTGGCTCCGGCCGCGCGCGGCCGCCTGCCCCGCGCCCTCTCCCCGCTCCCACCCCACACGCGGGCGCATCCTTTCCCGTCCCCACCCAGGGCCGAGGGGGCACCCGTGCTTTTGCACACGCCGGGGGAAAGTCCCCGGGTCACGCGGAGGCGTGTGGGGGAGCCTGTGACGCTCAGGCTTGTCCCCCACACTTCCGCCTCTAGTCACGACTGGGGACCGTGGCACAGGCGCCCGAAGCGCCGGCCGACCCCCGCCTAGCCACTCCGGCAGGCGCGCACGTACGCACGCAACGCACGCACGCTTGCATGCACCCCAGCCCGGGTGCCGCCGGCTCCCCCGGCAGCCGGGTCACGTGGGCCCGGCGCGGGAAGCCGCGCGAGAGCAGCCCGCCGGGTGCGTGAGCCGGCGTTGCCGCGTGCTGTGCGCAGCGCGGGAGCCCGCCCCTCCCGCAAGGAGCAGCCCGCCCGCCCGCCGCCGCGGCGGAGTCTGGGTAAGCAACGCGGCCCTGCCCCCGTGTGCTGCTCCGGGCTCAGTCCCTCCCGCCGCGAGCCGCCCGGGTGGCGGCTGCAGCTGCACCGGTCGCGGGACAGATGCAAGTAGCCGGGGGAGAGGGGTGTTTCTGGTCCGTTGGAGATGTCAGTCAGGGCCCTGCAGGAAATTAGCAACGGCGAGCGAATGCGGGCGCGCGGCGCCTGCAGCCGCCCTTGGCTGTGGGCCTCCGGGGCCTAACGCAGGCGGCGGGATGGCGCGCGCGCGGGCGCCGTACACCCTTGGAGCCCGGCCCTCTGCGGGCCGGCCGGGCCCCGACCGGGGCACAGAAGTCTCGATCCACCCGTGGCTGCTAGCTGCAGGCGACCGTGCCAGGCCTATGGCTCTGGCTAGTGGGCGGGTGCCCTGATCAGGCTGCGCAGCCATCACTGCCCCCCTCCCCCACCCAGTTTGTGAGTACCTAGTTTCTAAGGCAGGTAGCCCCCAACCCTAGTAATCCCTTTTTCCGCCCACGATTTTTATCATAGCTAAGTGGTTTTTTTTTTTTTTTTTTGAAGTCTGTCTGCCCCCATCTTATCACCGTCTCCCTAGCACTCTTTTGGAGAAATCAGCCGTTATCAGTTGCTTAGGAAACGCTCAGCGCTGTACCTGGAACCTGATAGCAGCTAGTGTTGTGTTTTACAAATTAGCTCCCGTATAGGTACCTCTAAGGGATTAAACTTGGCGTTCTTCCTCCAGAGACTGGAGCAAGTCCTCTAAAAGCTGCAGAGCTGTTGACTGGCAGGATTAAAGTACATCTTGAGAGTCTTTGAGTTTACAGAACTGAAAAGGACCTTAAGTAAAATCGAGTTCATCTCTCATTTCACAGAAGACACCGGACCTAGCACAGCGTAGGTCAAGATTCTGCACCTTTCACGGTTAGGCGTTAGGGCTGCAGACACCTTTTGCCATTGAACTTACCCTTCATTGTGCCAGGACGGCAGTGCCAGGTTCTTCCTGCTTTGGACCATATATCACCAGAAGTGATTACACTTGGCTGGCAAGACTTCTCAGGTTGATTGAGAAGTTAGGTGATGGCTCTAGGGTGTAGTAGGTATGGCACTGTTTCTGAGTGAGTTGTGCATAGTGTGTTTTGGAGCCAAAAGCTCATTTCCCTTTCCACACCCCCAACACCAATTCACCCTTACTCAGGGATGGGCATTGACACTTGTTTATTTTGGTTTTTGAGACTTAGAATCTTGGTATAGTCCAGGCTATCATAGAATTATTGATCGATCTTATATCAGGTTCCTGGGTGCAGGGACTGACCCCAAGTGTATGCCTCCGTGCCTGGCCACTGTTTCCTTTTAGCATCCTAGATATGTTTTAGTTAAGAATAAACAGGGGGTCCACTGCCAGACGGTGGGACAGATGTGAAATAGTTTATATGGCCGGGACTCATCAGGAGGTGGTCAGCAGGAAGAATCCGCTGCACACGCGTACACACACACACACACACACACACACACACAATCTAGACGTTTGTGCCCAGTTCTATAATGCCTTTCTCAGCTATAAAGAGTTCCCACTCAGGTTTTTGTCACTGTCTGTGTAGTTTGATGTGCTAACATTTGCCAGCTGTTTTCAGAGGTGAATTCCCTAAAATGGGCAGTACTGTCTCTGTGTTACAAGTATGTTTTAAGCCTGCAGAAGTGAACCAGAGATACACCTGACTGTGATGGCAGTCATTTGCAGAGGCATGTAAACCCAGACCACTTATCTTCCAAGTCCAGTCGGTGCTCATTTGCATTATATCCTGCTCCCACTTGAAGCCGGGAAGGGGATGAGAGTCGCCTGTGGCTGATTTATTGGCGCCTGTGGTTGCCCAGAGAGGCCAAGCAGGACTTTCAGCTGCCCTCTATGCCTTACAGAGTGGAGCTGTGTACTTCCACCCTATCTCCTGAGGGGAATGCAGGGGAGCCAGGCTGTCTAGCTGGGGAGGAGGGGCCCAAGTAGCTTGGCAGTAAAATGTCCTGGCCATGGCTGTGCTGCTGGGAAGCCTTGCATAGTGCCCCTCTACCCCCACACACACTCTGGCCCACTGTGACTTATTCCTTGCAAGCTGTAGGTGGTGTTCCACCAGTTTGCCCATTTTTGTAGTAGCAGCTAGACAAGACGAGACGGAAGGCTGTGTGATTGTAGACTCCCCTTAGAAAAGCAGTTCAGGTGTCCTTATCTTGATGAGTTGTAAAGTAGCTCTACACCACTTCCTGTACCCCCTTTCTGCTTATTTATTCCTCAGAGCATGTGAACCCGAGTCCTTTGAGAGAAGGCTGAAAAGAAAATGCTGTTCCAGTTGGTAGTTACTGGTACCGACCGACTATGGACTCAGACCCTTTGATCTCTAAACCATCTGGTAGTTAGATTCCTCAATCAGTTGTCCTTCCTCTGGGTTGGCCAGATGGTTTGTCAGATAAGAGCTTTTACTGTGCCTGTAGACATCCAGGTTTGGTTCCCAGCACCATTCTAGTTTCCACAGGCTCCCACACACATCTGATGCACCTGAATTCATGCAAGTACACACATAAAATCTGTTTTCCAGGACTGGTATATATAAAAAGGTAATGCACACCCTCTTAATCCCAGCAATTGGAAGGTGGAGGCAGGTGGGTCTCTGTGAGCTCGGGGTCAGCCTGGTCTATATAGTGAGTGCCAGGATAGTCAGAGCTACATAATATTTCCTGACTCACCCCACCCCCTACCCCAAAAGTGTGGAGGAAAAAGTGCTTAAAGCTAATGGGAGGTTTGAATACTAGTTGATTTTATTTATACCTGGTTATGTTTAGACCTGTCATCTTGTGAATGCTAGCCAGGGCCTCTACTACTGAGCTATATTATAACCACAACCCTTTGTCAGGCTTCATTTTCATTTTATTAAGCCTTTTTCTTTTCTCAAAAAAAAATATTTAAGCTGGATGTGGTGGCCACCGCCTTTAATCCCAGCAGAAGCAAGCAGATCTTTGTGAGCTCAAGGCTAGCCTGGTCTACAGAATGAGTTCTGGGACAGCCAGGCAGAGAAACCCTGTTTTAAAAAACCCAAATAAACAAACAAAAAAATCTTCTTAAGTTTTTGAAAATTTTCTAGTTCATTGTTTTCCTAGTTACAGATCAAAACCAATGTTTTATTCTGAAACACCGGGCTTTTAGGCGGAGGATCTAATTAGCCCGTGTGGGCTCCTGTGGGTAGTATGTTCATGGAGCTGTAACTCTGGGACAGGAAATGCTGGTATAGGTACACACAGAGGCTGTAGTTGCTCTTGCCCACTACATTCTAGGTCTGTTCTAGTTTTGTCTTTACCTTCCCTGTTCTTTGCGTCCCTTCTTTTCTTGTGTTAGAATGGGATCTTTATAATGAGTCGAGAAGAATTACGCCCTTTTCTTCCTATATTAAGATTTTTATTTCCAAAGTCTATTGGCTTGTTGCTTTATCAGACAGGCACACACACCGTGGTGTTAAGAGATGAGAAGGCCACCACTGTCTGCCCTCAAGCAGGAGCCCCAGACTGTCCTGTTGAAGGTTTCTAGAGTGTAACTGCCCTTCTGAATTGTCCTCTTGAGTCTCCTTCTCTAACATTCTCTGTAAAGTTTTATAAGTAGATGTATGTATGTGTAGGTTTTATGGCATGTTTTTAATCTGGGACTGTGTTTTCAGGTCAGCAGTTCTGTATCATTTTTAGACATTGGAAATAAAGAGTATGAGAATAAATGCTTCCTTTTCCTAGATGCTTTTCAACAGAAAATTTGGAAATAGTTTCCTCATCTCTTAACCATCCTACTGTTGATTAGTTTAGATCATTTCTATCTCTTTTACTTGGCTGTGTATGTCTGGGTGTGTGCATGTGAGGTCAAAGGTTGATGTTGGGTGTCTTCAGTTTCTCCCCTTAGTTTTTGAGACAGTGTCTCCCTGGAATTGAAGCTCACTAAGCCTTCCTTCTAAGCTGATTAGCCAGTGAGCTCCGGGTATTTGCCTGTCTACCACTAGAGCACAAGGAGCCCTGCTGCACATTGCTACCCGAGTTTTAGAGAAATATTTTATAATTTTAGTTATGTGTATGTGAGTACAGTGCCCTTGGGTAGAAGAAGGTGTGAGGTCCCCCCAGCTGGCATTACAGAAGCAGTTGTAAGCTCCATGGTGGTTGCTGGGAATCAAACCTGTGTCCTTTAGAAGAACAGTAATCTTAACTACTGAGCCGTCTCCCCAGGCCTCACCAGACACATTTTCAGTTTTTAAAAAAAAGCTTTAAATTTTTTATGTGTATAGATGGTTTACCTACACAGATTTGTGTACCACGAGTGTGCTTGGTGCCTCTTGAGGCCAGAAGACAGTGTTAGCTCTTCTGGAACTGGAGTAACAATGATTGTGAGACAGTGTGGGTGCTGGGAACTAGACTCATGTCCTATGAGAGGAACAAATGATCCTAACCACTAAGCCATCTTTCCAGCCCAGTAGCGCACACGCTCGAGCACACACACACACACACACACACACACACACACACACACACACACACACACACATACACACATACATATATCGGGGTGTACCATGTAGCTCCAGTCAGTTGAAGAAAGGCACTCCAAAATGAAATTTTAAGGCTAATGTGGTAGCAGAAAGGTCCAGCCTCTCTGATGGACTGAAAGGAAACAACCATACAATGGCCTATTTATTGATTGCTATACAAAGTATTTCCTCATGCCAAGGCCCCTAATCGAATTTACATGTTTTACTGGAGAACATCACATGCCCCATGACTTTGTGTATTGTTTACAATACACAATAATATAAGAGCCTCAGGTGTGCCTGAGGTGTCTTGTGACCAGAGTCATTGGATGGCTGCAGTGCCCCTTCAGCAAAACGATTCTCCAATCATGGAAAACAATCAGTTTTCTACAAGGAGTCTTCAAGAAAGTACTTGTAAAAAACAGCTGTTCATTCTAATATCTACCCCAGGTACAGTGGCCCTGCTAAATTCCTACCTCACACACACACACACACACACACACACACACACACACACTTTAAATTAGGGTCCTGGGGATCCAAACCCAAGTCCTCATATTTGAGTGGCAGACACTTTACTGACTGAGTTATTTCCTCAAGTCCCCTGCTTGTTTTCTTTTTGAGATACATTTTCCTAATCTCAGTTCTCAGACTTCCATGTGCACAGCATGTCTAACCTCCTTAAACTACGTAAGTGTTTAGTGTAAAGTTACATTTAGAATAATTGTTGGCATGTATTTATCTACTAAACAATACAATTCTTTGAAAACTTATGAAATAGTTTAATTTTTGTGTGTGTGTGTGTGTGTGTGTGTGTGTGTGCAGGTTCTCTTGGAAGCAAGAAGAGGGCATCAGATTGCCAGGAGTTGCAAATGGTTGTAGGTTGCTTAATGTGGGTGCTGGGAACTAAACCCAAGTCTTCAGCAGGAGTGGCAATACTACTACCTGCTAAACCATCTCTTCAGCTCCTTGAAATCACTTCTTTATAAATCAGTATAAAATTGTCCCATCTGGGGTTGGAGAGATGACTCAGTGGTTAAGAGCACTGACTGTTCTTCCAGAGAACCTGGGTTCAATTCCCAGCACCCACATGGTAGCTCACAACTGTCTGTAATTTAAGTTCCAGGGGGCCTGACACCCATGGTATAACACCAATGGACATTAAATAAATAAATAAATAAAAGTAGGGTTTTGTAGTATGTAAAGTAGCTAGTTCATATTAGAGTATAAATGCTCCTTTGGGTTTCCTTAGAGGGAGGGGGAAAGGGAGAGAGAGGGAGAGGTGGAGGAGCAGCAGGTGAAAGAGGTTGCCAGACAAGCTAGATGGCCTGAGTTTGGTCCTTAGAACTCCCATGGAAGGAGAGAAATGATTCTATAAAATGATTTTATTCTGACATCTACATGCATGCTGTATAGCATGTGTAGTTTGTACTCACACAGAGATTATACACATAATATATTTTTAAATGTGTGTATATGGGTGCTTAGCCTGCATGAAAATCTGTACCATGTGTGTATAGTGTCGATGGAGGCCAGAAGAAGGCATTGGATCCCATTGGACTGGAGTTAGGGACAGTTGTTAGCTGCCATGTAAGTGCTGGAAATCAAGCCCAGCTCTTCGGTAATAATAGCTTTAATTATTTTAAAAACTGAGTGGTCAGAGGACAGTCTCTGGAATTGGTTCTCCTACCTTCTGGGACATGGGGACTGGACATAGGTCATCAGGTCTGTGCACAAAAGCCTCTATCTACTGAGGAGTCTTTAATAAAATGAATTAAAAGTCATGGAGCTCAGCCCCAGCAATTCTTGGGGGTTGTTTTGTGGTGAGACTTTAGCATAGCTTATTCTGTGTAGTCAGTGATGGATGCACTGTCCCATCCTGTACATTGTTTCATTCCTGCTGGGAACAATGACTGATGTGCTCACGTTGAGGCAGGCAAGAGAATACAGAGGTCAAGGTCAGCCTGGGCTCCATAGTAAATTGCAGGTCAGTCTAGGCTATAGTGAGATCCTGTCTCACAAATAAAACCAGATGAGTTCATTCATTTCTTAGATAATGAAATGTTACACATCCACAGTCATCTAAAAATGATTACCATTTTACAATTCCCAAGTTTCAATCAGTGAAGAAAGCCTTCTATCATGTGGTGCTAGAGATATTTTTTTAACCTGTGTATTTATAGCCATGAGTAAGTAGCTCAAGAAAGCTTGACATTCTTCTGCCAACTTTCCTGTCTTTTAGTGATAATTGATTATAAAGTCTGTTAAAGGCTCTTACAGCCTGAGAGAGAGAATGAAGTGCTGAGTAGTCTAGGTCATTCTGCCACTGCCGTGCTGAGCGTGCAATCCAACTAAAGAAAATTTTCTAAACGGATAGTGAATATCATGCTAACTGAATTATAATCTAGCATACACTTGTTTCATCTTAATTTGAACTAGTCTGGAACTAAGTTATTAAATTCTAAAAAGTAAAGAAGGCTTTTTTAGTCTCATAACTATCAGTATTAAGCCTATTTAGTAAATATTACTTTGGGGGTGAGGGGGTAATGCTTGGATGGGAAGGATTGGGGTGAATAAAAATGTATGCATGTATGAAATTTGAATACAATATTTAAAATACTAATTTGTTCGTAAAAATTTTAAATGAGCCAGTCTTTGCTTTTCAAAATAAATAATGAAGGATAAATTATTTTTCTACAACCTATTTTACATCTTTTTTTCCTCCAAAAATCTTTTGGTTTTTTTTTTTTTTGTTTTGTTTGTTTATTTTTTGTAAGATAGGCCCAAGCCAGCCAGCCTTGAATTAACTATGTATCCCTGGCTAACATTGAATTTGCAGGACTCTTCCAGCTTCAACTTCACAAGTCCTGGGACACAAGTGTGTACTGTCTCCTGTCTGTCTGTCTACCGGATTTTTAAAAATTTCTTTCTTTTTTTTTTTTTTTTTAAGATGGTAGCCCCCTAGCTGTCCTGGAACTCGATTAGTAGACCAGGCTGGCCTTGAACTCCCAGAGATCCACCTACCTCTGCCACCAAAGTGCTGGGATTAAAGGCATGTGCCACCACCACCTGGCTTAGATGTTAAATTTTTTTAATTTTATATATGTGGTGCTTTGCCTGCATCTATGTCTTGGTACCATGTGTGTGATTGTGAAGACTGAATTAGCAGAAGGGTTAGAGCAGTGGATGTTTCTGTTTTTATGGCTTTGGTGACACAGTGGCTGGCTACAACTGGGCAACTCTATTGCTTGGAGAAAGGGGGTCTAGGACAAAACATGCAGATGGAAAGTATGGGGGGGTTATCCAAGAAATGGTATGTTGGAGTGATGTAAGTGTTGTCACCATGGAACTGGACATGTTCACAGCAGCCACCAGACAGCACACCTAAGGGCAAAAACATGACTTTAGTTGCTACCCAAAGTCAGGGTAGACCTTGGGAGTGTTAAGTTCAGCCAAATTAATTGCTAAAATAAAAAATCACTGTTTGGAGGAATATTACTGATTCTAGAGTCTCTTATATTAAACATAGTTTACTTAACATGTATGAGTACTTTGCATATATGTGTGTGTACCATGTGCATGCCTGGTGTCCATGGAGTCCAGAAGGAGTGTCTGATTTCCTGGAACTGGAGTTAGAAAAGATAGAGTTGCCATTTGGGAGCTGGGAACTGAACCGTGTTTTACAAGAGCATTAAGCACTGTAGCTGCTGAGCCATCTCTCCATCCTTAATCATGGTTTTTAGGATACAAATGACTAGATGTGGGAGGCAGGGAGAATACTGTCACCCTTATCAATAAAGATTGACCCCACAATGACACAAAAGTTAGCAGAGCAAGGGTGTAAAATAAGGTTGTAAGCAAATAGGAAGACTGCGAAGCCCAGAAAAAGGACCCAGGCCAGGCCTAGGGAAGGCATGGCTGCCAGATTGATGGTTCAGCACCTTCCTGAGAAATTTTGGCAAACCCAAAGACTGAGGAGAGGTAATACGCTTGGAGAAAAGTAGAGCAAGAGTTTACAATTTTTTCAGACTTGAAAACAAAACATCTGGAATCTTAGGGAGTAGTTTTAACTCATTAGAAAAGACAGGCATTGGTGATTTTTGAAGACAGATTAATGAAAACTAAAGTAGAAGTTATTGCCTATGAAAGTTTCTTATAAAGTTTAATCCTCCATTAATATTTCAGGGCCCCTTTCCCTGTGGACTGACTTCATTGTGAGTTAGATTGCTGAGCCCTTCCGTCCTCAGTCATCTCTCTAATCTTGGAAAGAGATCTCCTAGCTAACTCCGGATAATCTGGGGCCTGTCTTCTTCACCCAGAGCTCTTAGATGTGCAGCTTCCTCAGTGCCTCACCCTCACTTTGGTTGCCTCACTCTTTAGTCAGAAAGTTGACTTGGCCACCTGCCTACACTTGTGGGGAGATCACACACTCTCCTAGTCACTAATGCTACCTCCTCTCCCTAGGTTCTTGGCTTTTCCTCATCTCCTTTGCCTTCCTTCAATTCTGGTGTTTTCTTGTTCTGTTTGGTTTTGGGTTTGGGTTTTTTGAGACAAGGTTTCTGTTTCCCTGGCTCTGTAGATCAGGCTGCCCTTGAACTGGAAGAGATCCTCCTGCCTCTGCCTCCCAAGTGCTGGGATTAAAGACTTAAGCCAGCACTGGGCTTCAATTTTGTTTTATTGTATCTTTTCTGTTTTCCAAGGATTCATACTTTATTTTCATGAACCTAGGAGCTCCTGCACCTAGACAAGTCATCTCTAGCACTATCTAGAACACCTTTTAAAAATTAATTTTTTTGGACATAAAGAATGCCTAAGTTTCTAAATTGGCTTTAACCTTATGTTCTATCCCAGGCAAGCCTTGAATTTGTGACTTACATACCCTGGCATCCAGTAATCCAGTAGCTCTGATTCCAACATGTCTGTGCCACCAGGCCCAACTCAGACTTAGCTTTTTAAGGCTCGTTCTCTCTCTCTCTCTCTCTCTCTCTCTCTCTCTCTCTCTCTCTCTCTCTCTCTCTCTCTCTCTTCTCTCTCTCTCTCTCTCTCTCTCTCTCTCTCTCTCTCTCTCTCTCTCTCTCTCTCTCTCTCTCTCTCTCATTTGGTTTCACTGCATAGCTCCATACACATTTAGAAACTTCAGTCTTGTCATTTCAGAGGCCACCTCCCTTTTTGGCCCTGTTCCTCCACTCATCACCAGACATTTCTACTTCCTTTTCCTGGGGTAGACACTGCACTCACGGTGTAAGAAACCTCTACTAAGCCAGTTCCTGTGGCTAGCTCTGCTGTTGTACGTCTCTATGAACACTGAGAACATGGCGGTTACTCTGAAAATGTTCTCTGAGGAAACAAATGACATTGTCTAGTAACCCAGCCTGGCGTTCTGAAACTCACCTTTAACTCGAAGCCTGTGGTTGACTGCATCCTGTCTGCTGCCAAGTCGTATCAGCTCTGGGTCTAGTAGGTCTCTTGCATTCTCCCTGTATTCCCATGGCCATTACAGGGTTCCTAGTTGGCTCCTTGACTGACAGACCTGCTGTCGGTACTATCTAGTCCAGTGGTTCTCAACCTTCTTAACGCTGTGACCCTGTAATACAGTTCTTCATGCTGTGGTGACCCCCAGCCATGAAATTATTTTCATTGCTACTTCATAACTGTAATTTTGCTACTGTTATGATTTGTAAATATCTGTTTTCCAATGGCCCTAGGTGACCCCTGTGAAAGGGGCATTTGACCCCCAAAGGGGTCATGGCCCACAGGTTGAGAACTGCTGGTCCGTTACTCAATGAACACTCAACTATGGGCTCCACTGTTAAATGTATTCAGCTTCTTGTTCCCCCTACACACCCTCATGAACTAAGTCTCACTATATAGCTCAGGCTGGCATTAAACTCCAGACCCAGTGTCTCAGTCTCCTGAGTGCCTACAGGTGTGTGCCATCACACCTGTCTTCATATGACAGCTTTCAGGAAGATAACTGCCATTATCCAGTCTGTAAGTGAAACAGGCCCAGGGAGTCAAGTGTCCCGTCGAGCGTCGAGATCACAGACCTAGTGACAGAGCTGGAACTCTTCAAGGCCAGGCTTTCAGTACTGTGTATGCTCATCCTGCCACAGAATAAGTGACAGTGCAGTTCCTACGGGAGCGTCCTATATAGCTCATTTCAAACACAGCTGGGGTACCTTCAAGTACAGCTGGGGTTTGCTTATACTTAGGATCCTCAGTGAGCTGAGCCTGTGTTATTTCAATACCCCTTTATATTGAATTGAATTCTTCTGTTATCAAAATATTACACCCCCTCCCAGTAATGTTACTCAAGTTTTTCTGTCTGCCATTGAAGTAAGACCAATTTGAAAATCTTAGCTTTCATTGTGTTCTCTGTATTTATCTCCAGCTGTCCTGGGGGCACTTAACACTCTTGTAATGTGATTAGTGTTTTGTGTTTTATCATCTCCTTGATTAGCCTGTATTCTTGACTTTAGCATTCTTGACTTTATGTCATTTTTTTTTCTGTCTGTAGCCTAGAATAAAACATGTTTTTTAGTGTGTGTGTGTGTGTGTGTGTGTGTGTGTGTGTGTGTGTGTGTGTGTGTATGTATGTATGTATGTATGTTAATGAGTATCTGCTGGGGAAATGAAAATTTTAACTTTTAGCACTGAGGTCTTTGCATTGTAACTTTTTTGTGCTATATCTCATTTCTGTATGACTCAATAGCTGGTTATGCTAATGCACCAATATATATATATATATATATATATATATATATATATATATATATGAATGAAAAACTGGTGAAAATGCCTGTGACCCAAGATTTTGGTGGGAGTTTTTATGAAGCATTTTTTTTTAACAGCTGAGTTAAAGTATTACACTTTGAGACATTTTATTGATTCTAAAATGTTTTTGTATGCTAAAACTTCAAATATAGGACTTTAAAATCTTGTAATTTGTGATGTTTTAGAAACTAATGTGGTGATTGTTAAGTAGTAACTTTTGATCAAATAACCTCTTAGAATAATACCTGAAGCTTGCAGGATTACCCTCCCCCTTTTTTTTTTTAAGAGGATAAGATTTTTTTCCTAGCTTCTGTTGGATTTTTTCAATGATGCTAAAAGTTTTGTTTTTGTTCTTAGTTTTGAGACAACGTTTCTCTGTGTAGCAGTACTGATTGTCCTGGAACTCACCTGGTAGCCTCCAAGTGCTGGGATTAAAGGAATGTGCCACCACTGACTAGCAGTTTTTTGTTTGTTTGTCTGTTTGTCTGTTTATTTGTTTTTCTGTTTTTTTAATGACATGAGGAAGGACCAGCAAGATAGCTCAGCATATAAAGGCACTTGATGTAGAAGTCTAATGGCTTGAGTTTGAGTCCTGGAACCCACATAGTGGAGAGAGAAACAATTTCATGACAATGTGCTCTCACCTTCATATGCACACCCCTGGTATGCATGACCCCCCCATACTGAGTAATAATAATAATAACAACAACAATAATGATGATGAGTTTGAACCCCTGGACCTACATGTTGGAATTAAAGAACCATGACACTTGTACAAGCTGTCATCTTAGCCCCACGTGTGTGCCATGGCATGCTTATGCCCAGATTCTCTCTCTCTCTGTCTCTCTGTCTCTCTCTCTCTCTCTGTCTCTCTCTCTCTCTCTCTCTCTCTCTCTCTCTCTCTGTCTCTGTCTCCCTCTCTCCCTCTCTCCCTCTCTCCCTCTCTCTCTCTGTCTCCCTCTCTCCCTCTCTCCCTCTCTCCCCCTCTCTCTCTCTCTCTCTCTCTCTCTCTCTCTCTCTCTCTCTCTCTCTCTCTCTCCCTCTCTCTCTCTCTCTCTCTCTCTCTCTCTCTCTCTCTCTCCCTCTCCCCCTCTCTCCCTCTCTCTCTCTCTCTCTCTCTCTCTCTCTCTCTGAATGCATGTTAAAAATGTTTCTTGTAGTTTATAGTGTTTGCATATGTGTGTGCAGGAGTAGGTACACGGCATCTTTAGGTGTGGAGGCCAGAAGCTGTTGTTCAGGCATTTTGCAGGACACCTGGTTTGTCATATCAATGCTGGGATCTGAAATTCGATCTTAATAATTGAGCAAGAAGCACTCTTAACTGCTAAGCCATCTCTCTAGCCCCATAATAGTTTCTAAAATGTGGGATGATAGAGGGTTAGACTTTTCTTGGAAGAGAATGGAGTTGGCTCAACAGTTAAGAACACTTGTTGCCCTGGGTTTGGTTCTCAGCATCCACATGCTAACTTAAAACTGTCGGTATCCCCAGATCCAGAAAATGCAGCACTCTCTTCGGGCCTTTTTTGGCACTATGTGCATGAGATGCACTGACACACATGCAGGCAAAGCGCCCATATACATACAATAATTCTAAGAGATACAGTGAGAGATTGCTTGTACTGCTCTTAGAGAGGACCCACATTCGAGTCCCAGCAACCACATGGAGTGACTCCCAACCACCTGTAACCCAGCTTCTGGGGGATGCAATGTCTTCAAGAGCACCTGCACTCATGTCCACACGCAGACACATAGACACATAATTTGAAATAATTTTTTTTTTAAAATAAAAGTAACGTATGAATATAGAGTCAAAAGATTCAAGTTGTGGGATTCCTGACATGTAATTATTTGTGAAAAGTAACACTTCTAATTAGTACTGTCCTTTGGTCAGGGATATAGTCCTGGACAGGAAGAATGTGATGATGTAAAGAGTAAAAAGCACTAAATTCAGGATGGTGCTTACTTTTGGAAGCAAGGTAGGTAGGGGGAGAAATGAGGGACATACCAAGGGGTTTCTGCCAGGTGTGTTAATTATTTCCTGTTTTGTTTTTGTTCTGTTTTGGTTTTTTTTTGTTCTCTGTACTACTTACTTACCTAAAATGTTTATAGTTTTAAGTTTAGGTAGTATAGTCTCCCCACAGCCTTTCACCCCTATTCCTTAGTTCCTTCTCCAGAATTATCCAGGAGTGAAAAGCCTACTGATTGGTCTAAACCTTTCCAGTGATGTATACATGAACAGGAATTATGTAAAACTTTCTCGCATGTTTAAAAATAAAATAATGATTCAAATCCTTTTACATAGTTTTTTCATACTTATGCCTTTTCTTATAAATATATCTTGGAGATTATACTAAATCACTATACTACATGGTTTTTAATAAAAGTGGTTCTTTTGTTAGCATATTGCTATGTTTTGGACTTTATTTGCTACTGTATATATTGCTTTTGTTGTATACCATCTGCTTAACCAGCAGGAAATCCACGTTTCTCCCTAATTCCTCTTTGCAAATATTCCTGGAGCTTCCGTGGAGGTTTTTATCTGTAGTTCTTCTCTGTCTGTGAGTCATGTTTCCTTTTAAGGGATGAATATGAGGGAGGCAGATTTGGGCTTCAGAGCTTGGGTTTGAATCCCCTGCTTCTGCCTCTTACTAGCAGTGTGGTCTTGGGCGTTTGTTCATTCAGTCCTTAATCTGTAAAGGGAATTTAGTATTCCTTTGCTTGTGAAGTTCTATTAAGGATTGAATGGGTTAAAGTGCCTAACACAAGGGAAGTGATGTAAAGTATTAGCTACTTTTCCATTTTTATTGTATTATTGATTGCTCACCTGTCTGCTGCTCCTGCTACTACCAGTCTGCCAGTGGATAACCCTGCCTTCCACCCCTGACCTCCCTAGGCCTTGGTCTGTCTGGCTATCGAAGGAGCCTCATACTCATTTTCAGAATTTGGCTCTTTCAAAGGATGTCCTTCCAGCCCCCAGTGACACCTGTTGAACTGTGGCTGCCTTCTCTCTACAGCAACAGGGCCGATAGCTTAGCTAGGGTAGAGGTGGTGAAATGCAGCCTCCCACCTGCCTGAAACTTACTTTGCTGTGTCCTCACTGCTCACAGAACTGGCTTGCATATCCTCCGTCATTCAGGAGTTTTCCCTTGAGGCCCATTTGCCTTATCTCCATCTTCTTACCATAGAGAATCTGCATCCAGGCGTGTGTCCAAATCTAGCTGAGATGAGGTCAGATTGAGGTTCTTTCTCGTGAGTTCCTAGGCCCCATGTAAACTGGGGTATGGCTAAGTTCCACAGACATTTATGACAGCCAGGAATCCAGTGTCATCTGAATGCCAGAGGCTCTCCAAAGAAGAGAGTTCTAGTCCAGGGAGGTTGGCCATCAGGCTAGAGAGATAGTTTAGGCTCGCAGCTAAGGAGGGTGCCCTGTTATTTCCACTTATAACTAATTTGAATAGCAGTTTCTATTACAACTGAATTTTCACTTGTTATCTCCTCTAATTCTGAGTCACAAATCAGTATCTCATTTTCATCTCCAGTGAAGAAACATCATTAGAAACATGATCACACTGGGCAGGTGGCACACACCTTTAATCCCAGCACTTGGAAGGAAGAGGCAGGCAATCAGATCTCTGTGAGTTCCAGGCCTGCCTGGTCTACAGAGTGAGTTCCAGGACAGCCAGAGCTATTACACAGGGAAACCCTGTCTCAAAACAAAACAACAAAAAAAAAAAACACAAAAGAAAAGAAAAATGGTCACAAGATGGGGGAAGAACTCAGTAGTATAGTGTTTACCTAGTGTAAATGAGGTCCTCAGATTATCCCCAAAACCATCAGGAAAGTAGGGTGGGGCTTGCCTAGCATATGTAAGGCTCTAGGATTGATCAAAACACACACACACACACACACACACACACACACACACACACACACACACACACACACACTGAGTATAAGTATATTTATGTACAAGCACATCTATATACCTAAAACATACATATTTATGTTGATTTTTCTCAGAGCCACAATGGATACTGCTAGCCATAGCCTTGTCCTTCTGCAGCAGCTGAACATGCAACGAGAATTTGGTTTTCTGTGTGATTGCACAGTTGCTATTGGAGATGTTTACTTCAAAGCCCACAGAGCAGTACTTGCTGCATTTTCCAACTATTTCAAGATGATATTTATTCACCAAACAAGGTAAGAATGTGTTCTTGTAAATGGGAATAATTTCTGATATTTGATGCACGTCTTACTATAATATTGTTTAAGGGATTGTTATGGGGTTACCCTAATACAAACTTTTAATTATAATAACTTTTGTATAACTAAAATTGATTAAGGCTTAGCCCCACAGGTGTGGTGGTGCATGTCTTTAATCTTACTGCTTGAGAGAAAGAGGCAAGTGGATCTCTGAGTTTGAGGCCAACTTGGCTACGTAGTGAGTTCCAGTACAGCCAAGGCCACCTAGTGAGACCCTATCTTGAAAAAACATCACCAACCAAAAAGGCTTAGCCAATACCTAAATATCGATCCTTTAATGTAAACTCCACTGTTGTCCAGGTCTTAGAGAAAAGGCAACTGAGCCTGAACTGCTGAATGGCCTACCCAGGAGTAAACAGTTGGTCAATTGGGTTCTGATGTAGCTCTGTGTGAAGCTAAGCATCTGTTCATAAGTGCTGGGTTATTGATTTCTAGTGTAGCAACATTACAGTGTCACATTCTACCATAGCATCCCACATCACCAGTCAAAGACCGTTTGTTTCACATTTTTGTTTTGTTTTGTTGTTTTAATTGTTTTGCTCTTTTGGATTTTTTGTTTGTTTGTTTTGTTTTGTTTTAATTTAAGTAGCATGGCAATTCACATTCTTAGCTCTGGGAAAAGATTAATTTTAGTCTAGCTTTAGTCCATTCTAGAACAATCCCTTATTTATTTATTTGTTTATTTATAAATTTTGAGATAGGGTCTTACTAAGTTGCTCAGGCTGGCCTTGAATTCACTCTGTATCCCAGGAGGCTCCTGCTTCAGCCTTCTGAGTAGTTTGGGCTATAGGCCCAAGCCACCAGACTTGGTTCTCGGTATGTTGTTATTTTGTTGTTTTTTTTTTTTTTTTTTTTTTTTAAGGACCTTACATGAAATTGAGGTGTCAAACCTCAGTTATATATTTTTTATTTAGTTGTTCAGTTACTTAAATATGTCCTCAGTATGAATGTTAGGAGATTGAGCTGGACCCCAGTAACTTCTCTTGTCTTCAAGAAATCTATAGTTCCATAGAAAATTAAATGTAAAGCAAATGATTGACCTGCTTGTGTTAGTCACTCTTCACTGCTGTGACAGAATGCATGCTTAAGAAAACAAGGATTTGTTTTGGCTGCAGTCTCAGGCTTTAGTCTCCTGCGACTGGCTGTATTGCTTTTAAGATTGTAGGAAGTCAGAGCACATGACAGAAAAGCTGTCCACCTCAGTGTAGGCAGGAAGAAAGCAGGAACAGTGCACACAGATCAGGGACAAGGGAAATAGCCCTGGAAGGTGTGTTCTTAGTCCTCTTCTCCTAGTTTCTACCATCCCAGTAATGCCATCACCCTGTGACTCGGTTTGTGGACTGATAGAAACACTGATGAAGGAAGCCAGAGTCCTCATGATTCTGTCACTTCCTCAAAGCCCATTAGCCAGCTACCAAGTCTGTGGCACATGAGCCTCTAGAGGACAGTTCATGTTCACACCCTTACACTCAGCTTTCTTGTCTGTCGAATGCCTGCCAGAATAATATACTTTCCTTTTGAAAGATTAAATGGATTAGTAAAGTTAAAATGCTTAGAACAGCCAGGAGTGGTAGCACATGCCTTTAATCCCAGCACTGGGGAGGCAGAGGCAGGCGGATCTCCCAGTTTGAGGACATCCTGAGCTATAGAATGAGTTCCAGGACAGCCAGCTCTACAGAGGGGGAAATGCCTAGGAACAGAGCTTTGCTGTCATTAATGTGATACCTAATGTCAGAATGTATTCAAAGTAAAGTGTTCTAGCAGTCCTGTTTTGAGAAGTTTAGAACAGACTTTACAAATCTGAAAAACCAAAGTCCTTCAGGTATTGCAGAGGAATGGTATAAGGAGCAGAAATGGCATGGGTCAAGGTTACGTAGCTAATGCTTGTAATAATCCCAGCATCTTAGGTGCAGAGACAGGAGGATCTCCGTGAGTTTGAGGCCAGACTGGGCTATGTTGCAAGTGTCAGGCCTGAGCTGCATAGTAAGACCCTGTCTCAAAAACAAATGAAGCAAAAGTGTATAGGTATGAAGCAGATGTGGTCACCCAGACAACAGAACAGATGAGGGACCAGCAGGGGGCACGGTACAAAGATGGGGTTGGAATGCTAGCCGCGAAGTCTTTTCTGCTAGAGGAGTTTGTCTCTTATGTGACCCTGCAGATTACATTCACCACATTACAGATGCTGACCCGCCCTCAGCCTCTGAGCTGTGACTTGTGAGTTTAGGAGCTGTGAGCTTCTCAAGCCCCTGTTGTGAGCTAAGTGCTATCCAAACATAGGTATTGTGAAAGGTGAGACCAGCCCTGCTAAACTCCAGGTAACAGAATTCTGAACTTATACCCCCCCCAAATGCTTGTCTCACACAACAGGCCAGTGAATATACAACACAGCTAAGAGAGAAAGGCAAGAGAGGAAGCAGGGGTCCCGAGATGCCAGGACTGGAGAAAGCAGATTGCAATATGCTGGATTCCAGTGCATTTATTCTGACTCAGAATAAATTTCTGCCCAGGGAAATGGAGCCAGTTGATGCTGTCAACTGTTTTTTCACATGTATCCTTCTCCTTTGGCTGTTTCTACTCCATTTACAGAGCTTTACTCTGTTATTCTACCTAGTAACCAAATTGAGTTTGAAATTATTATAATGCTTTTCAGAATTATATGTGTATTCATTTGTAATTTAAGGATTTAGAAGCCAAATAAAGAGCATCATTTACATTTTGAATGATAAGAATTTCATTAGATTCCTTTAAAAATATGAGTATTTTGGTTTGGTTTGCTTTTGGTTGTGACTGTCATTTTGTTTGTTTATATTATGATTGTTTTGCCTGCGTGTTATGAGCTGGTGTGTGGGTGCTGGAAACTGAAGCCCAGTCCTCTTCCAGAGTAGTCAGTGCTCTTAACCACTGAGCCATCTGTCCAGACCCCTGGTTTTGCTTTCTGAGATAGCGTCTCATTGTAATTAACAATTTTAAATCATCCAACTTAATGGTAATAATTATATTCACAAATTTATACCTGCAACTATCAATATGTTTCCAAAACCCTCTCATCACCCCAAACAGAAAGAAACATTGTACCTATTAAGCAGTAATTTTCCATTCTCTTTCAGCCACCTGTAACTACCCCTTATCTAAATGTAGGTTTCCCCCCACCGCATAGGTCTCTGTCCCTATCCCTTGTATGTCAGTATTTGACCTGCATGTATGTCTGTGTTCCACTTGCATGCCTGATGCCCACTAAGCCAGAAGAGGGCATTGGGTTCCCTGGAACTGGAGGTATAGACAGTTGTGAGCCACATGTGGGTGGTGGGAATAAAACTAGGTCTTCTGGAAGAACAAGTGTTTTTTTGGTTTGTTTTTGTTTTTGTTTTGTTTTTTAACCACTGAGCCATTTCTTTAGCCTTGTTCTGTCTTTTTAAATGTGTTTGTCTTGGATACTTCTTTTGTTTTGTTTTTTGAGGTAGGACTTGTTTATGTATCTCTGGCTGTAGGTGACTTCTGGGATTGAAAGCATGTGCCACCAGGCCCAGCTTTGTTTTAAATATTTCATGGATGTGGTGCCATATCATTTTCAGACTTTTTTGTCTGGCTGTTTTTATTTAGCATGCTTTCAAGACTGCAGCCTTGTTATGACACACAACAGAACCTAATTGCTTTTTTTTTTTATGGCAGAATAATATACCCTTGTATTTACAGCCCCATTTTGTTTATCCATTATTTCTTCTCTTTTATGAGATGGTCTGTCTAGTAGCCTTGGCTGTTCTGGAATTCTCTATGTAGATCAGGCCAGCCTCAATTGAAAGAGAACCACCTGCCTCTGCCTCCCAAGTTCTGGGATTAAAGGCTGCACCACTACACCCGGCTCTATTCATCTTTTGATGCAGTTGTTTTCAGCTTTTAGCTACTGTAAATAATGCTGCACTGAACCCCAGCATATAGGTACCCTTTTGAGTTTCTGTGTTTAGTTCCTTTTGTTATGTGTTCAATATAAAAGCAGAGCACCTATTTTAGTCACTGGTTTTTCTGTCCTCTGTCACCAGAAGAGATGATACTGCTTAGGAGTCACTCAGCATCCAACTATCTGAATATCTGTTTCCCAGTGATAGGCAGTAGATAGGATGCACAAAGTTTTGTGGATGGACCATAAACGCAGTTACAATCAGATTTCTTGCTATTGTATTTCATCAAGGCAGGTTGCCAGATTTAAACCTCTTAGGAAGAATTTGTTTTAAAATAAGATTGCTAGAAACCAAAAGGCCAACCGGGTTGTGTTTCATTTTGTGTGGTTTTGTTTCTGTTTTAACAGTGAATGCATAAAAATACAGCCAACTGACATCCAGCCCGATATATTCAGCTACTTGTTGCATATTATGTACACAGGAAAAGGGCCAAAACAGATTGTGGATCATAGTCGTTTGGAGGAAGGGATCCGATTTCTCCATGCTGACTACCTTTCCCACATTGCAACTGAAATGAACCAAGTGTTCTCACCAGAGACTGTGCAGACCTCAAATCTCTATGGTATTCAGATTTCAACAACCCAGAAAGCAGCTGTCAAACAAGGGCTGGAGTTCAAAGAAACTCCTCCCAGTAGCAGTGGAAACCGAGCTGCAGTCCAAGGTGAGCACCCCCAGTTGCAGCTCTCTCTTGCAATTGGGCTAGACGATGGCAGTGCGGAGCAGCAGAGGGCCCGCCCTGCTGCCCAGGCTGTGGAGGAGCACCAGAAACCCCCAGTGTCCATCAAACAGGAGAGGTGTGATCCAGAGACTGCGATCTCCCGAGGCCACTCCTCGTCCTCTTCAGAAGTGACTGGCCCCTCTTTTACAGAAAACAGTATCAAAGTCCACTTATGCCATTACTGTGGGGAGCGTTTCGAATCCCGCAGCAGCCTGAGACAGCACCTGCATACCCATGTGTCTGGATCGCTCCCATTTGGTGTTCCTGCTTCCATTTTGGAAAGTAATGACCTTGGTGAAGTTCATCCACTTGGTGACAGCAGTGAGGCTCTTGAATGCCGGGGGCTTAGCTCCTTCGTTGTCAAGGAGAATGAGCAGCAGCCACCACCTCCTGAGCACTCAAGCCGCAGTACAGCAGAGCCTTTACAGATCAGTCAAGTGTCTTTGATCTCCAAAGACACAGAGCCAGTAGAATTAAACTGTAATTTTTCTTTTTCAAGAAAAAGAAAAATCAGTTGTACCATCTGTGGTCATAAATTTCTTCGAAAGAGCCAGTTACTGGAACACATGTATACACATAAAGGTAAATCTTACAGATACAACAGATGCCAAAGGTTTGGAAATTCACTGGCCCAGAGGTTTCAGCAGTATTGTGACAGCTGGTCCGATGTCCCCCTGAAAAGTTCTCGCTTGTCACAAGAACACTTAGACTTGCCCTGTGCCTTAGAGTCTGAGCTCACACAAGGAAGTGTGGACACCATTCTTGTCGAGTAGAGCTTCTCCTTTAGAATTTTTATCCCAGTCCTGGAAAAGATTCATACACCATTTTTAATTCATAAATTATTTACCTCCTCATGGTCTGTTGACTGAAAATAATCTGTCCCTAGTTTTGAGGTTGTACGTACCAGTTCTTAATGACATGGCTATTAAAAGTAACTTTCAAATTATCCTATGAGCTTTTTTATAATTTGAAAAACAGAAGTTAATGTAGAAACTTTAGAGTGACTAATTATTTATTTATAAAATCTTTGTTTTTCCAGGTTGCAGAATCAGTAAAATGAACTTGAATATGAAGTAGATGAGATCTGTTGATCTGTTTTAAAGAATATTTTAGAGACTAGGAATGAAGCTCGCCTGTAGAGGGTTTGCTTAGCATGTGTGAGGCCCTCGGGTCAGTCTCCAGCGCACACATACACATGCTCACACACAAACACTTCTAAGCTGTCACTCTTGTCTTATGACATAATTCATGTGAATTATGTCCTCATGAAAATTATTTTTAAATATTTTCTGTCATATAGGAAGTCAGTAGTTATTTTAATGTATAACTATATATTATATGTATAAAAAGTTTGTTTTAAGACGTGGCTATACCAAATCATGAATAATTTTCACTGTCTACTTTCTAGTACCCCAATCTCTCTCTCTTTTTTGTTTTTGTTTTTGTTTTTTTTTTTGCTTTTTCTTCTTTGGTTTTTCGAGACCGGGTTTCTCTGTGTAGTTTTGTAGACCAGGCTGGCCTTGAACTCACAGATCTGCCTGCCTAGTGCTGGGATTAAAGATGTGCACCACCACCACCCAGCTGCACCCCAGTCTCTTACATGGCCTTTTATTTACCTAACATCAAATATACCTCATTTTTAATTAAAAAAAAAATTCCAGCTAGAAGAAAGGACTGGAGAAGCCAATGGTAAAGAAGTCTTGGACAGAGAAGCCAGTCCATAACATAACTGAGCACAGAGGTATGTCTGTGAAGTCACCCTGGGCCAGGTGACCACATCTAGTGTGTCCTTAGACACCAAGGACAGACTTACAGCAAGAGGTTTACCCAAGTTTACAGAGGAAAATAAAAGATACAAGTCACCTCTCTACCTTAATGTAGCAGAATTTCCTAGGCTGTCTGGGTTGATGGTAGTTTTATTTTGTTTTTCCTCAGTAGCCTTGAAAGAGATGGTAGTTTCTAAAAGTCACTCTTTAAGGTAATTCTGCAGTAGCACAGCTTTCACTTTTTCTGTTAGTAAAACCAGTGAAGTAGATTCATTCCGTGTTCCAGACCTATTAAAAACCCACACAGGCAGCTCACCTTTTGTGAATATACTTACCTTCCCTTTTATAGTGGTGATACTTAGAAATCTAAAACCCCAGGAAAATTGAAGTTGATGGACTGAGTGACGGATTTTCTGAACCTAAAAAATAGCCCATCAAATTTCATTGTTTCTGAAATGTGTCGATGTGAAGCTCTGTACTCTAGGATAAGAAGGCAAGAAAAGCTGCAGAACAGCCCTCTCTCCTTCCCCTGTCCTGTCAAAGTTTAAGCTTCACAGGCATTTGAAGGCATCTAAGATGGTCCTGACACCCCACTCCCACTCCCTAGTTTGGAAATGAAGAGGCTTGCTGTGTTACCTAGGCTGGTCTTAAACTCTTGGGCATAAGAAGTTTTCTGCTTTCCCAAGTAGACAGGACTGTGGCCATGTGCCAACTCACAGATATTTGTACACACCTAATAAATGTTGTAATGCTTAGATTTTGGCCACGTGTGAAGTTTGAGCTACCCCCACCCCAGTAGAACAACTATGAAGGCATTTCTTAGAGGTCCTACCACCTCTGTCTATAGCGAGCCTAGATTACTCCAGCTAATTCTGAAACAAGTTTTTTCTGGGTAGTTTCAGAGATGATGTTGCCCACCTCTACTCTCAGAACTCATGAGGCTGATCTCTTGTGAGTTCAAGGCCAGCCTAGTTTATAGTGTGGTTCTAGAGTTAGAGCTACATAGTAAGACCCTGTTTCAAACAAACAGAAATCACACACACACACACACACACACCACACACTGAACCACAGTAGCAGTTTCGTTGTTTTTAGTTTTTTGAGACCGTCTTTCTCCCCTGCTTCCTTAGTGCTGGGATTATGGGCTGTACCACCAGCCAGGCTTCAGAGTGGTAACTCTTGAGGACCAGGTGCCCTCTGCCAGCCCCACAGAAAGCAGCTCCAGGTCAGAGAGACTTTTGTCTTAAAAGCTGAGGTAGAGAAGTGATTGGGGAAGATGTGTTATCAGTCTCTGGTCTCTGCACATGCCCACATGGGGCACACACCCCATGCAGAGTAAGTGGGACTCTATCTCTGTGAGCTTTAAGAAAATGTAAGTTCACCCAGTTTCTGTCATTCTTAAAGTTCTTTAGTGCTAAGAACTTCACTTGATCCTATTTATAAAGCTCCTTTTAATACTAAACCAAAAAGACAAAATGCTGGGGCTTGCCCAGCTGTCGGTAGACTGAGGCAGGACTGTAAATTCAGGACTAGCCTGGAGCTGCATGGCAAGACCCTGACTCAAGAGAAGATGAAAATATTCATTTTTCTCAGCTTCAGGAGGTGGAGAAATATGTTTTTTTAGTGAAAAAAGTTCCCCAAAGCTAGTGTTTACACAGGGATGTAGTAAGTGGTATGGGATCTGCTGTTACCTTGTTTTGGTTTTTTAAAAAAGACTTATTTATCTTTATGCTATGTGTTTTGTGTTTGGGTGTTTTGCCTGCATGTGTTTGTGTGCACAGCATGCGTGCAGTGCCCGTGGAGGCCAGGAAAGGGCACCAGATCTCTGGAACTCATGTCGGTGTGGGAATTGAACCCAGGTTCTCCCCTGGAGCAGCAAGTGCCCCGAGGACTGAGTCATCTCTCCAGCCTGTTTTCAATTTTGGAGGTGAGATCTCGTTATATGGCCCTTGCTGGCCTGCAACTTGAACAGTCCCTTGTCACCTAAGTGTTGGGATGGCAGACATGCACTCTCGTGCCCTCAGCCTCGATAGTTTTGGTTTTAATTTTTAAGAACATGATTCTTCATTGGAAAAAAAAAAGTTTAATGTTTTATAATTTTTTCCAGAAAAAAAAAACAACAACAACAAAAACCCAAAACACTTTACATTTTGCCACATCTGCAAAATGGAGCTTTGTCTCTGACTTAAGCAGTGTGGTTTGTGTAATGGTTGCCAAGTTGAACTAGGAGTTGCCGGATGTACTTTGTTGCCAAATGTCGCCCTCTTGTGTTGAGGTAGGGAGTTTCTGCTGGGTAACATTCTGAAGGCATGGTGGGAAAAAGCCCCAGTTCTTCCCAGCCGTTCCTGTATCAGGCAGATACTAAACAGATCTTCTCCACTTGGATCTTCCTTCTTTTTGGATCCTGCATAGTGGTATTTTCTGGAGAAAAGTTGAAGCTGTCTCAGCATTTGTTCTTAGGAGAGCCCAGGAAATGCAGTCTGCCTTAAAGCCAATGTTGTTTATTATGTAACCTTGAGATGGTTGCTTCTCCGACTGACCTCCCAGGTAAAGTGGGTGTCTATAGCATTTATCTCACAGGGGTGCTGTGAGGGTTTTACTAAAACTGTGTTACTGTACTGAAGAAAGCCAACCTAGGAGGAAACTTCCATAAATAGCCCTCTTCAGTGTTCCATCCTGTGGATTCTAGAACATGTTTGAAGCAGTCATGCATTACTTAATAGACAACTAACTGAGAAAACTAGTTTTTACAAAAGTACTCTGGAAATAGCAGTGTTACTTGAATTCTCACTCTACTGTATTATTTCAACCTTCAGCAAGGGAAGGGGAATTTAGCATTATTGGGAGTAAAAGACACCAATTTCAGCATTAATGAAACTCCCCAAAATAATTATTCTCATGTAAGAAATGAAACAAGGAAAATGGGGGGAAAGTCTCACCGCCTCTTGGATGAAAATGGTCTACATAGTAGGTGGGGAAACGAAACGGGATGAGGACAATCGTGGGAGCTCAGCAGTGTCCTTCTGAGGACACTGAAGAAGGGTTCATGGAACGCTGAAGGAACCCCGGTAGTCGTGAGAGAACAATGGGAGAGGGCACGTTCCCAAAGCCTGTTTGTACAGGCAGATTCTTCATACTGAAACTCAGATTCCCGACCAACACTTGATAGGTATTTTTGTGGTAATTGTGCTAAAAGTAGGTCATGTGGACAATGTAACTTGTGTGTTTTTGTATGCTTAAATATGTCTGTGATATTTCATTATAATAAGTTGTTAAATTCCTAGGAGTGAACATGTAAATGCTTCCATGCTGAGCCACATTTGTGTAATTGGTCTTTCTTTTAATCTGGTATATGCAGGTATCCAAACTGATTGTCGTCCTAGATTGGGAGAACCCATTGTGCTTCAGAGAAAGAGAGAGAGAGAGAGAGAGAGAGAGAGAGAGAGAGAGAGAGAGAGAGACAGAGAGAGTGTGTTTGTGTGTGTGTTCACGTGATTCCTTAGATGCTACTTCATCACAGCTGTGTACAAATCACAGTCGCCTCACCAGAGTAGATTAGAATAGAAAGTTAAACTACTTTAAAAGGAACTCAGATCTGGTCTGGTGCTGCATACCTCCTTCAGCATTCAGGAGACTGAAGCAGTAAAGTTCAAGGCCAGGCTGAGCTTATCTCTTAAAAAACAAGAGTCTGGAGAGACTGACTCAGTGATTAAGAGCACTGGCTGCTTCCAGAGGACTCACATTTGCACTCAGCACCCATTTCAGGCAGCTTACAACTACCCGAGGATCCAGCATCTCTGATCTCCAAGGTACCTGCAATTGTGTGTACACATACCTTTGCACAGATACGCATGATTAAAAATAAGCCCCAAACAATCCTAAGAACATACATAGTGGAAAAAAAAAAGGCCTAATGAAAGAATCCTCAGATTATCAGGCTTACATAGCAAATGTAGGACACTACACTGTAGGGAACACTACAGAGTTTTGTCTCCCAGCTGGAGTGGAAACTGGCTTTCGTCTATTTTATGAAGACATAGGTGACTTGATCTAGTAATAAAATACTATCTTGTGAATCTGATCTTACTTTACAACAGTTTCTGCCAGTGTTGTTACTGTTGTTGAGGTAAATAGTCTTTGTTAGGTAACTTAATTTTTTTAACGTCTATGAGTGTTTTTCCTGCACATACGTATTTGCACTGTATGGGTTCTTGATGCCAGTGGAGTCCAGAAGTTTTCTGATCTGGACATGGAGTTACAGTTGTCTACAAGCTAGTATGTGTGTGCTGGAAACTGAATTTTGGTCTTCTGGAAGAGCAGGGCATGCTTCTAACCATCTCCAGCCCCTCTCACATTTTAAGGCATGCTGCAAAAGGTATGAATGGACCCAATTCTTACCAACCGTAGCCTGTAGCAAGAGAAAAGTGTTGTCAAAATCAAGGAAGTTCCAACGGGAAAGAAAGGTCATATCTAGTCATCTCTCAGAGGCTTCTTGCTTTGCTTTTACTTTCTGTGTTTTACTCTGTTCTCTGCTCCAAGTAACATAGTCTACCACAGTGATTCTTAGGGTATATTCAGATGCCCAGGGGAAAAGGACAAGAGGAAGAGATAGGCAAGTAGATGTTACATTGGTTTATAGCTGCTGTGGCGATACACACTGGTAATCCAAGCACTTGGGATAAAATAGCAAGGACACCATGAATTGGAGACCAGTCAGGTCTCCTTAGTGAGAGCCAGAGCAGTTGGGGTTACATAGTAAGAGCCTATCTCAAACAAATAAATAAAAATGTGACCTTGATTCATGCCTTTATGAAGACAAAAGAAGATAACTGGAAGAGAAATTGGAATAAATTCCAGTCCAAAAACTATCAGACCCAGAATGATCTGATGTTTGGATTTTTGCCCAATGTTAGGAAAAGATGGGTCTCTCGGGCAGGGGAATGTCACCTTCCTGTCCAGGTCTTCAGCTGTTAAATAAAGGCTACTAATTCTAATGTCTTTCTAGTCCCCAAACACCACAGCAAAGCCAGATGTGATGGCTAACACGGTAGGTCCAGTAAGTTAGGCTGACGTGGGGGGACCGGCTTACATGGAGACCAGCCTGAAGAAGGAGACCTTGTCTCAGAAACAGAAAACCAGAAGTATCTTCACACAAGCCCAGAGTAGGGAATGGGAGTGTGGCTCAGTGGAGGGCTTGCCTGCCACACACAAGGCCTCGAGTGCAATCCTGCAAAATAATATACCATAAAAACACATCCCATAGCTCAGCCAACTACATTAGCTGACCAAAAACTATCTTCGCCATGTGGATGGTTGGCAATGTGGAGATGTTTGGGGTAATTATGCCTCTGTGGAGGGCATGATCAGATTGCTATTGACATCTAGTGGGTGGAGAACAACAAGATCGCTGAACATGTCATAAAAGAAGGGAGGGGGTATCTTGCTGGGCAGTGGTGGCACACGCCTTTAGTCCCAGCACTCAGGAGTTTGAGGCCAGCACGGTCTACAGAGCCAGTTCCAGGACAGGCTCCAAAGCTACAGGGAGACCCTGTCTCAACAGAACAACAAAAAGAGGATAGCTCTCATTCCTGCCTCACTCAGTTACCCACTCCAGGTGTCAGTAGAGTTGTGGTTATTAGCTCTGGTCTAAAAGCTTTAAGTCTGAATGTGCATAAGGGCATAGAAGTTTGGGATTTCTATCTAGTCATTTTGGAGTTAATACCTACCCAAGGGAATGTATGGTGTTTATTCCAAAGTCAGTTTTGTTTGTGTTATCCTTTAATCACAGCTTTTTAGAAGATGTTGAACTGAATTATTAAAGTCAGAAATAGAGCTTCAGGAATGGCTTAGTATTGGTAAAGTGCCATTGAAGTGGAGGGAGGGGCATGGATGGACAGGTGGATCCCTGAAGTCATTGATTCAGTGAGTGAGACACCTTGCCTCAAAAAAAAAAAAAAAAAAAAAAAAAGATGGGAGAGCTTTGGAGGAGTGACCCATATGAAGTCTCGTGCACACACGCACTCACCCACATTGACAAGTACATACACAACACACTACAAACACAAGTCAAATCAAATCAATATTCATCAACAAAACATCCCAGTCATTTTGTTCTATAGCACGGGTTGGCCTCCAACTCATAATCTTCTTACCTCAGCCTCCCAGGTTCTGGGATTAGACACATGTGCTTCCACTTTCAGGCCAAGGCAGTTTTAAATCTATTAATGTTTAAAGTAAGTAACTGTAGCTCTAAAATCTGTTTAAAGAGCAATGATTGTAGTTTGTAATTTGTGTGAATTTTAATCTGGCCAAAAGATGGCACCAGAGTTCCATAAAAGTGGGTGTTCTCATTTGGGATTTGACGAGCTGCATCTGGACCTTCCCTAACTTTACAGTTAGGTGATAGTGTCTTGACATCTCTCTACACCTGAGTTACAAGAAACGCATCAGCACATAACAGCACAGTATGGTTGTAGTATTGCACAATTCTGAGGATTTTTGCATGTCATTAATAGTAAGGCCATGGGATTTTATTCCAGTGACATTGACTCTCCTATCATGCATTAAACTCAGTTAATGTTTTATCTACCTAAGAGCTAAAACGGAGACATTCGAGAAAATCCTACCTTGCTTGATCCTTTTCTTTCATTATTTTATTGGCATATATTCATTACACATAGTGTTGGGTTTCACGGAATCAGTTTCAAGGATATCATGTGTTTTGACCATAGTCATCCTCTCCCATTTCCTTCCCCCACCCATTTGTCTCCCCTGGTCTCCCTTTTAATTTTTTTGTTGCTATGTATGTATGTATGTATGTATTATGTATGTATGTATTTTTGAGACAGAGCCTATCAGTTTTGTGGCTCTGGCCATTCTGGAACTCACTACGTAGACCAGGCCTACTTCAAACACAGACATCTGTCCATCTCTACCTCCCATGTGCTGACATTAAAGGCATGTGCCACCACACCCAGCTGTCCTACCTCCTTCTGTTTATGTCATATGTATGAGGAGGAAAAGGAGAAACAAAAGCATGCTTTTTTTTTTTTAAGCATCCATCTTATTTTTCATAGTATAATCTCCAGTTACATCCATTTTCTGGCAAATGACACTTTCATTCTTATGGCTGAATGAAACTTCTGTGTATATTTACCATGTCTTCTTTATTGATGGACACCTAGGACCCTAATTTGGCTATTGTGAATTGTGCTGTAACAAGCACAGATGTGGCAGAATCTCTGTGGCTTGTTGATGTGGAATTACTCAGGTGTGTACCCAGAAGAGGCACGACTAGGAAACAGCCAAGAACCGACAGGTAGGATTTCGTGAGATTTAAGAGTGTCTACACACCCAGGCATAGTGTTGCACCCCTTTAATCCCAGACACAGTCAGATGGATCTCTGTGAGTTTGAGGCCAGAGTGGTTTACAGAGCCAGTTCCAGGACAGGCAGAGCTACACAGACCCTGCTTCAAAAACACAGGAGGAGCAGCAGCTCCTGCAGCAAAGGCGAAGAGTAAATGGCAACCTACAGAAGCGGGGAAGAACTTTACTGTCTGTCTGACGGGATTGCTATCTAGAATCTATAAAGAGCCCAAAAAAGCTTAAAACACACTTACACAAAACAACCCAAGCAATCCAGTCACCAAATGGGCTAATGGAGTAAAGAGCTTGTTCTCAGAAGATGAAGTACAACAGCTACTAAACATTCAAAAGTTGTGGATATCCTTAGCCACCGCTGAGGAAGAATTAAAGCCCCGTGCCTCCACAGTCAGGAAGGCTACAGCAAGAAAACAGGCATGAAAAGAAATCATAAACTGCCTGTGGGCACACAGACTGGCACAGCCACTGGAAATCAGTACGGAGCTTCCCAGAAGAGGCTAGAACTGGGACTGCCTGGCCTTCATCTTGCCATCTTGCCTCTCCTTCTCTTCATGCAAGCACATACACACACACGCACACACGCACTCACACGCACTCACACTTGCTTTTCATAACTACAATTTCCGCTAACTGCAGGGATGCCCTTAGATTCCTTCCTTCCTCACTTCTACCCAGGTCCCTCTTGACTAGTCTTCCCTGCTCCCATCGCCTGCCCTTTTTAGCTCTCCACCCCCATCTGTCTCCAGAGATATTACTTGTATTTTCCTCCAGCTTTGAACTAGTGCTTAAGTTTCCGTACAGCTGAGCCTTCTTGATAAATGACCCCCATTTTCCCTCAGATAAATTGTCTGCTGGTGTTTACACAATGTTAGACCTTTCCAAGTTGAAACAATTTGGTGATACTGTATCAAAATAACTGAAAGCATCCCTCAAACTATCAAACCCATGGAGTCTGTCCCCTCCTGTCAGAAACAGGGAATGGCAGTGCTGTAGGGGGATTCTTCCCCCCCCCCCTTTCACAAGTACCCATGACAGGACCCAGTCATGGGGCCTGCCTGCCTCGGGCCTCAATGGGGTGGATTCTGGACCTCAGTATCATTAGCTTACAGATCTTTTAAGGGAGGCGATATTCCCATCTATGGCCATTTTTTCCAGTTTTTTTTAATGATAATATTTTTTATTTAAATTTGAAACAAGCTTGTTTTACATGTCAATCCCAGTTCTCTCACCTTCCCCTTCTCCCCTGTCTCCCTCCCAACCCCCATCCCATTCCCTTTCTGCTCCACAGGAAGGGTGAGGCCTTCCATGGGGAGTTTTCAAAATCTGTCATAACATTTGGGGCAGGGCCTAAGCCCTCCCCCATGTGTCTAGGCTGAGAGGGTATCCCTCTATGTAGAATGAGCTCCCAAAGTCCATTCGTATACTAGGGATAACTATTGATCGACTATCAGAGGTCCCACAGACTGCCCAGTCCTCCTAACTACACCCACATTCAGGGGGTCTGGATCGGTCCTATGCTGGTTTCCCAGCTATCATTCTGGGGTCCATGAGCTCCCCCTGGTTCACGTCTGCTGTTTCTGTGGGTTTCTCCAGCCTAGTTTGGGGATTCTCGTATATTCTTTGTCCCTTCTCTTCTGAGGACTAGAAGCCTATGCTTACAGGGAAGGATGCCTAGGCAGCCAGGCTGCCCGTATCCATGCTGCTGTCTGATGCTCGTCCTGCAATAGGTCCAGGGGTGATTTGCGTGTGTGTCATACCGTTGAAGAATGGAACTTGTGAATTCAGCTCTGCCACGTTTTTCTGTGGTGAAAGCTGTAGAGTCCAAATGCTACAGAGATTAAAGTATGAAGGCAAGGGACCAAGTTCTTTCATGCACACCCAAGACCTCAGGGAGAGGGAAAACTCACAATTCTTCCTGGGCTGTTTGCCCTGCATCAGCCTCTCACCCCACATCTGTGGTCTCAGGTACTGTTATACAGGGGTTCCTGATTCACTTATTTTGGGTTTTTTTGTTTTGTTTTGTTTTGTTTTGTTTTTTTAACTTGAGTTCCCAGTCCTCTTGTCTCAATGCTTCCAGAGTGCAAGGATTACAGGTGGATCCACCACACCCAGATTAATCTGCACAAGTGCACATTCTCATTCTCTCTCTCTCTCTCTCTCTCTCTCTCTCTCTGTCTCTCTCTCTCACACACACACACACACACACACACACACACACACACACATACACACACACACACACCATGCGGTGCTGAGCATTAAGCCCAGGGTCTTTCTTTCAGTCATGCACTCTCTGGGCATGCACTCCAGCATGGTCACATAGTCCTTGCTGCTCCCTATTTCAGTGCTTTACACTGAAAGAAAAAGCAGAAGACCACTCGTCAGCACCTGTGTGGATGTATCCTGCTCTGACGGCTACACTCAGAAGCCCCACAATGGTCAGAGATTATACTCAGTACTCGGGGAACAAAGCTCACCAACGGACGCTTTTGAGACTGGCTGTGCAGCTGCACAGTGGGCTATGCCCTGCTTTCTCTTGGAATTGTTTTTGTTTATTAATTTAATAGCGGCTGCAGGCTGTGTCACATGCTTGGTTCTCCTAGTTTAAATCCTGAGATGTAAAACACAGTTACTTTGGGTTTATGCACAAATAGCAATTTTTACTATGACGGGAAATTATACTAATCTAAAAATGCCCAGTATCTGCAATGGTGTCTTCTTTTTGTTTTTGTTTGTTTATTTTAATGGGACTCTCTATGTGGCCCTGGGTGTCTCGGAATTGTTATGTAGACCAGGTTAGCCTTAAATTCATAGAGACCCTCCTGCCTCTGCTTGGAAATTAAAGACATGTGCCACCACACCCGGCTGGCTAATTTTGATTGTCAACAGTATCTAAGCATGTCTGTGGGAGATTATCTGGATCTGGTTACTTGAGTGGGAAGACCCACTTTCATTATGGGGGCACCCTTTCATGAGCTGGGGTCCTGAACCGAATAGATAGAAGACAATTAGCTGAGAGCTTGTCTTCATCCTCTCTGTTTCCTGAAGGTGGACCCAATGTGACCAGCTGTCTGAAGAAGCCCATGGCTTATACTCTCAAACCATGAACCAAAATAAATCCTGTCTCAAGTCTCTTTTGCTAAGTATGTAGTCACAGCACTGAGAACACAAATTCGGTGTATAAATCTAAGACTTAAAATGTGGATCTGTGGTGGTTGGTCAGTTTGTAGAGTGCTTGCCTGGCATACATAAAGCTTTGGGTGGATCCCCAGTGCCACATAAATGGTGTGGTGGCACACACCTATAATCCCAGCACTTGGGAAGTAGAAGTAAGAACATCACAAGTTCAGGCTGGAGAGATGCTCAGCTGTCAAGAGCACTTGTTGCTTTTGTAGAGGACCTGGGTTTGATTCCCAGTGCTCCCACAGAAGCTCACAACCATCTGTAACTCTAGTTCTGGGGACTTTGACACTGTCTTCTGATCTCCACAGGCACCAGGCATACAAGTGATGCACATATGCAGGCAACACACACACACACACACACACACACACACACACACACACACACACACACATTCGGTCTGGGCAGTGCTCCATTTCAGTGCTCCAGGTCCAAGGGCAATTCTACAGTTAGCGATACCTCAGCTTGTCATGACCTTGTTCTGCACACCAAGTCCATGAAGAGCCTATCCTAGGATCTTGACTGTTGTCAGGGGTGGCCCAGAGAACCACCGATGACAGATACTGACCAGACCTTCCTTACACAAGAAGGAAGAGATGTCAGTGCAGTAGTCTGGTAGTGAAAGATTAGGGTATGGACAAATTCCCAGATTCGGCATCCAGCATTTCCTCTTCTCAAACATTTGTGCAATTAGAAGTGACTGTGTCTACCTCAGTGTCGTCCTACGCTCTGCAAATCCCAGGAAAGCAGAAGTGAAAGGCTCAGCAGTGTGTTGCTGTGAAAAGTGCACAAGGAGCTTAATCCTGCTCACTAATACATGGTCCTGAGAGTCAAGGTTGCTGGCAATGTGGCTTAGTGGCAGAGCACTTGCCCAGCACCCGCAAGGCCCTGAGTTTGATTCCCAGCACAGTTACAAATCTATCCTGCCCCCCCCCACTCCATTCTCTGGCTTGGATGAGAATTATCTATCATCTACAGAACTTGAAAAGCTCCCTCACAAGGTGTCCTTGCTACCACCCTTCTTGAATTTATTCCTTAAGACCCAGATGAAAGCCAATGCTAAAAGTCTTGAGTTTAGCCACAAAACAAAGGATGAGGACTCTTGCTAACATGGGGTAATCCTTTGCACCATTCTGGTTGGCTGACATTTACAGAGGCCATGCTAAGGCTGACAGTCCCAGCCCCGCCCCCCTCCTGGCTTTTCCTTCACTGTTCATAAAGCTTGAGCCAACTTGACTCTGTCAAGTGGGCATATGTATTTACTCCATCCCCCAAACTCATGAAAAGCCCCCAGAGAGGGGCAAGGGCACTCTAGACTTCAGGGTAAAAGTGAGACTGTAAGAAACTAGCATACTTGGTGGTGAGTACAGTCTGTAAACGGTGGTATGCCTTTTCTATTAGGAAATTTGATTTCACAAAGCTTTATCCCCAGTGTGGTGACATTCTTGTAATCCCAGCACTCATGAGGTGCAGGCAGAGGCAGGAGGATCTTGAGTCTGGGGCCAGCATGAGCTACACAGACCCTGTCTCATATAACAAAAATAATCTTTAAAAATTCTCAGGAGCCAGGTGTTGCCAACAGCTTTAATCCCCACATTTGGGACATAGAGGCAGGTGAATCTCTGTGATTTTGAGGCCAGCCTGATTTAATTAGTGAGTTCCAGAACAACAGAACTACATAGAAACTCCTTGCCTCAAAAAAGTAAAATAATAGCAACAGCAATAATAGTATTAATAAAATGCTGAAGCATGTAAAATTAGCTATATATGTGCAGTGCTTGTATAACATAAGGCAGTAAGTGAAGCACACAGCCAGATATAACTCAGGATCTTGAAGATGCTATCAACTTTTCAGTGGGTCCTGAGATTTGGAAAATACAGTCTCACCCAATTATTACTACTAAATTGCAGTTAGAAAATAGCAGAGGTCAACCTAGCAGTGCATGCCTAGAGTTCCAGCACTTGGGAGGCAGAGGCATTGGATCTGGGATTTGAGGCTGGCCTGGTCTACAGACAAGGCTACACAGAGAAACACAGTCCACAAAGAAAGAAAGAAAGAAAGAAAGAAAGAAAGAAAGAAAGAAAGAAAGAAAGAAAGAAAGAAAGAAAGAAAGAAAGAAAGAAAGAAAGAAAGAAAGAAAGAAAGAAAGAAAGAAAGAAATCCCCAAACAAAACAAACAAACGGACAAAAAAAAAAAAAAAAAAAAAAAAAAACAAAAACAACTCATGAAATTGGTAAGAAAGCAATGAAACTTCCTTTTCGTTTGATTTGGTATTTGGGAATAAGCATGTATCAAGTACTGTGTCACTGGGCTCCAGAGCCCAAAGTTCAGATGACGTCAAATCCAGGATTGTCACTCTTATAGTTGTATCAGCTCAGTGTTCTGTTTGCATTTCTCTGCTGGAAGTGCACTCCTTTATGCCTGGGTGGTAATGTCTGTGCACCCCAACAGAATGGAACTTTTTTATAGAACTAAATGTCCTCATCAGTGTGACCGTCATGGTTTTAGGAAGTGAATGTAATTTACCATATTCCTTTTTAAAGACACAGATAAAATAAATAAGCTAATATAACATTTATTCTGTATTAGTCAGTACATCAATTAATTCAGCTTGAATACCTTTTCTCTACAGAGTATTGTTTCTTTAATATGAGACTCTGATTCACAGGAATACTAATTTTAAGGAGAATACAAAATGGTACTCTTATTTTATAATGGCTCATCCTCTTAACATTTCTACAGGCAAAGAACTGACAGGTGAGGCATTATACGGGCCTCTTCCTGCACCTGGTCACAAATCAGAGTGCCACTGTATTCAGGTCCCAGCTCCCCCATTCCAGACAAAACCCCACTCTTTCTACTTCCCTGTTTAGCATTTATCGTTTTTTCACTGTTTGTGGCTCTGCCTTTCCCCCGTCTTGACTTCTGTTGCCACTGCTTTCCCCACAACACACACACACACACACCCTGCCCAGGATGAGCTGTGGGAGGTCCTATTATCAGGGTATAGACAGGCGGTAAGCCTAATACATGTTGGCTCCAACTTAATCGGGGCACCTATACTTTATGTAGATTCATTCTAACAAATTTTTGTTGTCAGGGGTCATTACAAAAAATCCCTTTTAAAAATGTGCAATAAAATGCAGTATGGATTGAAAATTTCAGTTCCATATAAGAAACTTTGTTACACAGTAAGATAGGAACTGGAACCTAAAGAACTCTACAACTTACATGAAGTTATTTTTAAAAAAAAAAAGCAAAAATGGCAGGCAGAAAAGTCAAATCCTGGCATAGTTAGTATTAAACTAGAAATACTGACTCAGTGAAGTCCACAAAAGGATCTTTTCAAACAACGGGGTTCGAAAGTCTAACAGTTGTTTTTAAAAATCCTGCCATAACCCCTTAAAAAATTCTCAACTATAAAAAATAAGGCAAATTGAAGTTAGACATTTGCAGATGAAATGAACTCTGGGCCACACGTACAGGCAAGGCTGGCCCAGGGCCTTCTCACAGGCCACACACCATCTCTCTCAGAAATAACGCTGTGTCTAAGACCCCACTAAATAGTAGATCAATTAAGATCATCGCCATCTTTATGCTGTCAGACCCATTGCCATGGAGGAAAATTATGCAGACAGCTTCTCTGAAGCACACTTCATTCGTGCCACACGCTCATTATTCTTGGAGGTGGAGGAGGTGGCAAGGAACATGATTTCTGTTGGAAAGTTCTTTTGTTTTCTGCTACCTTTACTTAAATGTTACCAGGTACTATTTTTAATATCCTAAAAAGTGCTTTGAAAAAAATGTTAAGTGAATAGTCACACACACAGACACACACACACATACCATGACAAGTGCTTATATTCTCTGTGTTGTAAGGAGTGAACAATACTCTACTCTTAAGAGGGTGAAGAGAATATATTGAAAAATTATCAAGTATCTGATAGACCCTTAGAAAGTTCTGAGCTCAAAAGAAACCCGATCCTAGCTGATAAATGCTCATTAAAGACAAATTTCAATTAAAATTAACGTGAATGATTAATGATTGCTAAATTGATGCCTTTAAACTGGTCAATTTAAGCCCAAAAGGGTGTAAATTGAGTGAGAATCTTCATATTTTGCATAGAAGGTCAAACTGCTAGAAATATATGTTATCATAATAAATATCGTAATTTCCAAGCCATCCCTCTGGTTCCTGCTTATTTTTTGTAACAAAAGAACAGTTTGGATCACCCTAAACATCCCTATGATTTAGCCATATACCAGATATGCAATACACTGATAAATTTCTGTATTCTATCTCCAGATGGAAACTCTATTTAAGTCCCTAGGAAAGCCAGAGAATCCAATCAAAAGAATGAATGAAAATATATTTTTTGGTAAAAACAATCAATCATAATGCATTCTAACGAAAGGTGTATTTATCAAACAGCAGTATAGGGAATACACACATGCACACACACACATACACCCCTCCCCAAAATTTGAAACTTGGGGCTACCTTCTTACCTCCAAAATTACATATTTACTTTCTGTTTTTCAAAATCCCCCAATCCGAAATACCCTCAGTAATTGCTAAGTGTTGTGCATTTTATAGCTTTTTCTTATTCATATGATTATCAGAAACTTTAACGAAAGTATATTGGCTTGGAGCCATTCTTATAGTAAACAAACAGATACAGGGTTACTTAAAATACTGCAAAGCGCACCAACCTTAATCAGGTATTTAAAACTGTTCACTTTAAACATATTTGCTGATAGCTATACAAGTCTATTAGCACCAAACACAGTGGGTTAAAGTATTCTCTCAAAGATGACTTAGAAGTGATTTTATGCCTAAAAGGTACACAATTAAAAGAAATTTATTGGGGGGGGTCATGTGTTTTTATCTGGCTAAATTTAAAACATGAAGACAGGCAAGCCTGCAGAAAATAGCTTCACATTCCAGCTAAGAATCTTGCTAAACATCCACCATTTGGTTAAATTCCAAAGCCACATTAGTTACTTCTGTAAGTGATCACAATATATATATTTACAAAATGAAAGTATAGGAAAATGTATACATATGCAGTCCATAAACAGTGTATATGCAGAGGCGAATGAAAATCACTGGTGTCTGTGCCTCCAGATGCTCTTCAACAGCCATCATACCATCTGTCCAGCCTCTGTTGTA
This sequence comes from Cricetiscus sungorus, assembly GCA_030556225.1. Taxonomy (NCBI): domain Eukaryota; kingdom Metazoa; phylum Chordata; class Mammalia; order Rodentia; family Cricetidae; genus Cricetiscus; species Cricetiscus sungorus. Next base: position 32,883,821 of record JANBXA010000588.1, read on the forward strand.
ACAAGTAGTAACATCATCACTTAGGTTAGATAGTGGGGTGGGGGTGCTGTACAATATGAACCCTAACCCGTGGGGTTGGGAAGTATGTTACAGGATCATGGCTAGACACAACAACAAACATAAAAACACTGGTGTTGAAAAATCTATGCTTTAGCATGAATTGTGACTTTTTATTCAGCTGTATACATAGTTCATGTTTGGTGAAAAGGGAACATTTTCACAAGAATATTATGGTTTTCCTGGACCTTTAGAAGTCGCTCTACTAAGGGAATCCTTTGTTATCTAGGATAACAAATACTGGATGAAAAATACTATTCCCTTTATGTATTTGTTTCTAAATGTCTCAGCAGAGAGGTCCACATGGAGAGGGCTATGTGCACATCTTCTGGGCAGAAGGAAGAGAAGAAAAAGCACTCCCTGTTTCTGCACTCACACACTTATTAGCTACTAGCCTGGCTGACGGAATGGCTTTTCTAAGGAATCTGTGTGGGACTAGATACCAGCTCACCTGATTCACCATTAGAACCACAGGAAAAACATACTGTAAAAGGAAAGCGAAGGCAGTGTTCGCCTATATACAGGGTTGAACCATCAGGAAAGACCCAGACTTCTTGGCATTAGGGAACAGCAAGAAGCATACAGCATGCTGGGCACTCAATAAGTGGCCTTCCTCAACACACTGAGCTCATGTCATTTGTCGTTTCTGCATGCCACTGCACCTTGTGACCTGTGCTGACTCCCTCCAGCCCAGAAGTGACCACGTTTCGATGAGTTTTATAAACTTTATTCATTCTTGAGCACTTCTGGGCTAGAATTGCACCTTTAAATCCCACAGGTGACAAGCTTTTCATTTATGACCCAGAAAGAAGTGCCACAAATGTATAAAAGAATTCACCTTCCAGTTGTTCCCTTCTTCTCCCATGATCTGGAGATGAAGTCACTGTAACAGGGTATTTATTTTATTATCCTCGGAAACCATTTCATTAACCAGCTGCTCTACAGACAACTGGATAGCATTCTTGACGAGAGAAGAGGCTGTTTCTATTAAGAGTGTTTCATATTGTTCTGAAGTTCTCCCTTCGAAATCACTATCATTAGCAAAAACCCCTACTTGCTCATTTTCCATTGACATTAGGAATTGCTTAGGAACATTTTTAGATTTCTTAACATCAAATTCACTGATCTCAGTGTCTGTAATGATAATAGCAATTGGCTCCATTCTTTTGCTTTCTTCTGATTTGGGTTTCTCTGCATCAATTCCATTTTCTTTCAGATCTGGTGCCTGGCTCAGCGCAGCTTCCTCTGCCTGGCTCAGCTTACCTTCCTCCTGGGCCAGGATGGCTTCCTCTGCCCGGGCCACGGCGGTGGCTTCCTCTGCCTGGGCCACGGCGGTGGTTTCCTCTGCCTGGGCCACTGCAGTTTCCTCCACCTGGGCCACAGTGGCCTCCTCTGCCTGGGCCATGGCGGCTTCCTCTGCCTGACTCAGTTTACCTTCCTCCACCTGGGCCACCGGGACTTCCTCCGCCTGGGCCACTGTGGTTTCCTCTGCCTGACTCAGTTTACCTTCCTCTGCCTGGGCCACGGCGGCTTCCTCTGCTTGGGCCACTGCAGTTACCTCCACCTGGGCCACGGTGGCTTCCTCTGCCTGGGCCACAGCGGCTTCCTCTGTCTGGGCCACAGCAACTTCCTCTGCCTGGGTCATGGCAGCTTCCTCTGCCAGGGCCAAGGCAGCCGCGGCAGCTTTCTGTGCCTGGGCCACTGCACTCTTGTCTGCCTGGCTGACAGCAGCTTCCTCTGCTTGGCTCAATGTAGTTTCTTGGGCCTGGCTCAGCGCAGTTTCTCCGGATTTCTTTTCCTCAGCTGCACTCTTTCCACTTCTGTCGTCTCTCCTACTTGGTGCACTTTCTTGGATGCAGCCACTGGGTTCCGCACCGCGTTGATACACAGTTGCTTGTAAGGCAGGGACGTCAGAAGCCGCTGGACGGGAGTTGTCTGCTTCTGGACTTGCTTGCTTCTCTTGCACACTTGGTTTTTCCTTAATCCCTTTAGTTTCCTTTTCCAGCACTGGAGTTCCCATCTGAATAGCAGAAGCCTCATTTTCTAATTCCAGTTCTACGGAAATCACATTCTCTCTAGATGCGATGCTGTTGCTGACATGGGATTCTTGGGTCTCCTTACCGTCTTCTACCAACCCACTTTCCTGTGGGCCCTGTGTGGACTTAGCCTGCTGAGCCGTCTGGGTCTGGGTTTTTATCTCTAAGTCGTCGGCCCCTCCCTGGACTTTGAGGTTGTAGTCTGAGTCGTCTGTGAGTTTAGAATGATGACGTCTCTTTGCCCCTCTTGAGAATCTTATGCAAGGAATCTTGAGTCTGGATTTTGCCTTTTTCTTAGGAAAAGCCTTGTCCTCGGGCTGCCCTTCAGCCTCGGATGGCTTCTGCTTCTCCCAAGACCCTGACCTTTTCCTGTGTGTGACAAGGCGTTTGATGGAGGCCCAGGCCCCTGCCGGCTGTGGCTGGTCAGAAGCCCCGGCTTCTGGGGGATGCTTCTTTGTCACCCCAGCGGTCTTGGAAGCAGCTTTAGGCTTCATCTTGTTTGCTTTCTTCCTTCTCTTGAAGCACAGAGTGGCTGTTTTTCTCTGCTGCCTCTCTTCCTGAGGACGAACAGCTACCGGCCCCTTCTCATCCTTAGTTTCTATCTGAATCTCAGACACTCTGCTCTCCATTTTTACACTACACTCTTCCATTCTCCGGGAAGTGTCCTCTCTCTTCCTCTTGAAGCCTGTTGTGACAAAAATCTCACACCGGTGGAATTTTTCCCGGGTGCCCGTCCTGTTTCCGCTCCACGGTTGTTTCTATGTCTGTCAGGACATAGCTGCCTTGTTTATCTGTTGCTTATGATTTCTTCCTTTACTTTCTCCTTTGAATGAAAGCTCTTTCCTGGATAAAATTCTCCTTTATTCAAAGACCAACCTGGTAAGAGAAAAAAGTGAGGTTATATTTCGCCATGGGCCTATTATTTTTAACATAAACTACATCATATGGGGCGTATGTCCCGTGGGACATACCAAAACAACCACGGCTACAAAGTGAGTCTTGCTTTTGCCCTAGCAAAAGAGCTTCCTGTGCGAACCCACTTTGTTCTATTATTTTTTTAACAAAACTTTGTTTGTGGTCACTCTGCAAGAGTGCCCTGGCCCTTAGTTGACTTCTCCATGCATTATTGTGGCCTCACATAAAAAGTTTAACAAGCAGCAACAACTGAACAACGGAGAGCAGGGTGACAGGGCAGCTGGACTCCTTTCTCATCACACAGCCGAGGACTGTGGCACTGCTAGAGATGTAGGAGATGATTCAAGATTAATCAAGTCCAGCCCAATGACAAAACTGAGCTCCCAAGTGGGCAGTGGGCTTGCAGAAAGCCTTAGGCTAGATGAGGTTCTAGCCCGAGTTAGAAGTAGAAATTCTGACTCTCTGGTGTTCTTTCTATTGTAGCATACGGTTTCTGGTCTAAAAATGTACATTCCATCAAGGAGGTGCTATTTTCCATACACACTCTCAGAAAAACCCAGCATTCATCATTCTCCCAGCTTAAAGTTGTGTAACTTTGACATTTTCACAGAAGTGTCTGCCACTCACACTTTCCCACTGTAACTGCACACAGCTGGGGGTTAGTGAGGTAATAGCCAACACTGGTTGTGCAATTCGCATGTACTCGGCGGCGCTAAGCACTGTCATATACATCTCTAACCTGCACCACAGTATCCCAGCGTGAGGAGGTGGTGAGATCTCCATCTGCAGTCAAGCAGCCTGCCTAAGATTACAAAGCTAGTCAGCCACAGTGCTCAGGTTTAACCAGAGATTGCCTGCTTCTGAAGCTCATGCTTTGACTTCCATCTGAGGTTGATTTCGGGGGTGCACAAGGCAATGCCAGCATGTGGGAGGTGGAGGCAGGAGAACCAATCAAGGTCATCCTTGTAGCTTGTAGCTACAGCCATATAGTGTAGCTGAAGCCAGAACTGGCTACAAGAGACTGTGTCTCAAGAGGGAAGAATGGGTAAAAGCTAAGCTGTGGGTCTGGGCATACAACTCAGTAACAGACCACTGGTCTAGCATGCTACAAGATCTGGGATTTGATCCCCAGTACCAAAAAACAAATCAAATCAAAACAAACAAACAAACAACCCCCCTCCCAAACAACCAAAAACCAATCTACAGAATGAAATGGCTCAAAGATTGGGGACATAAGGTGATTACCCAACAATTCTATGGATTTTAGTTGGTAGACATCCTAAGTTAGGCAAATTATTCTGCTTGCATGTAAATTCTTTTCTGGACTTTCATTTGGGTACCAGCTTCTAATTCTCTGTAGGACCGGAATCCTGAAAAAATCATTTTAAGATATAAGGAGATTTTTTTAAAGCGAGGTATTATACGCTTCATGTTCCTACACAGAAACATAAAATTCTAGAATAATGATGGAACCAAAAACCATTTACAGTCTCTCCTCACACACCCTTTATGAGCACTACAAGCACCAGTGTTAATGGCTACAAGACTGAGCGAGCATTCCTTCTAAGCTAGCGATAGAAGACATATTCAAATGCGATTATTCGGGAAAGTACCTGAAACTGACCTGAATGGCCCAGATGTTTGCACAAGAGGCTTCTTCGAATGTACATCACTGTAGAAATCAACACCCCAACAAGTGTATCCGAAGCAGGGAAAGGATGCCGGCAGCAGGCGTTAAAACTTTGCAGACTGTTAAGACTGCAAATGATTTGCCTTTACCTTCGAGAGGAGCTCGATCACCTTGGAAACCTTAACGTCCCTGCTGTCCTTCGCTGCCAGAATCTCATGTCTAAGGCCACAGAAAACAACCACAACCTTCTTCCCCTCTTGAGCAGCAAAGAGCAATCACTATCTAAGCCGAGCAAGCAACCTTTCCCAGCACCAGGCACGAACCGCGAAGCTTCTTCCTGGAAGGACTCTATCCAGGCTTTGACGCCCCTGTGGCAGAAGACGGGGCTCAGGATAAAGTGCTCAGAAAGGAAAATACCGGGGGTGTTTCCAGCTATCTGCAGAATTATAGGCTGGAGCCGAAAATCACAGTTCCCCAAAAAGCCTTGAAGAAGGAAAAGGTCTAGGTAGCCGGTGCCAAGGCACCAGCTGCACCGCGTGCGAATCGAGAGGGAGGCAGAGTCACCCACCTGGAGACGCCTGAGGACCAGCGACCTTGCAGTCCGCGCCCCTTGTGTCTGGTGACCCGGACCCCGGATCTGCCGCCGTCACCTTCCCACCAGGGGCTCAGTGCCTCCGATCCTGACCCAGAGCCTCTCGTCCTGCACTTACCAGAACGTCTCAGTCCTGCTCCCGAGGTCGAGGCGCACGGGCCCAAACAAGGAGAAGCTCCGGAGGCCGCGGAGCGCGCAGCCCTCTGCAGAGGGACCGCAGCCGCGCGCCCCCTCCCCAGTGCGGAGAGAGACAGCTGGTAGCGCCAATGCGAACGGAGCAGCGAGGCGGGGCTAGGGCCGGGGGCGGGGCGAACTCAGCCAGCCACCTGCCAACAGACTGCCCCGCCGCCTGAGAGAGACCTTCGTGCTCCCGCCCCGTATGCAGCCCCGCTGCATAATGGCATCAGGGTCTGGGTAGAGGGGCCAGTAAAGCAGAGCAGAAGAAGGTAGATGGCCTCTCATTGCCTGAGACGCACAGCCACAGAACCCTTTTGAAATTATAAGGCGCCCACCATAAATTCCCCTCGAATATTAAAGACAAGGTAGACAGCATATCTTCAAAGAAAGATGGATGAGGTTGGAAAAGATGGCTCAGTGGTGAGCAGCATGTATTTCCTCTTCCAGGGGATGCGAGATCGATCCCCAGTACCCACATCAGGCGGCTCACAACCACCTGTAACCAACTCTACAGTGATATTTGGCTTCTGTGGGCAAAAACATTCACATGCCCATTCTCCCCCATAACTAAAAATAAAATTAAAAAGTAAGATTCATAACCGTACAGAGTCATAAGGGGTCATCTTGAAAAAAAAATTGTTTTGAGACAAGAGTCTCACTGGTAACTCTGACCGACCCGGAACTCACTAAGCACACCAGGATGGCACCCATCCTACGAGATCCACCCACCTCTGCCTGTGGAGCCACAGCTGGCTAGAAAGAAAGTATGCATATGGTCAGAAACAGAAACAAAGACAACGTTGTCAAACAGGACCCTAGAACTGCAGAGGCCAAGCTGAGATCTGCTGGAAGAATGTGGCCATCTACGCTGACAGACCACAGGTGAGAAGCGCACAGAACACGAACCCCTAACATCTCACATCAGAAGCTTGGGTGGAGTACTGCTTCCTTTAGCATTCCCTGGGGACTGCTCACCTTGTTTCTCTCAAGCCAGGACGGAGATAAAGGACACTCACCATTCCAGTCCCATTTGGAGCAAAGGGTGCTGGCGTTATAGTACACACTCTGGAGCAGGTAGGTGTCGCATAGGGTGAAGAATATTACAAGTGCATTTCTGTGCACAAAGGGCGTGGCTTCTACAGCCCAGGGTCAATGGCTTGGGGTGTTTTTGAGAGCTTCAGCTAAGGTCCTGTAAATGACATGCCAGCCTCCTCCAAGGCTTTTCCAGGGCTCAGGAGCTCCAGTAACGTGGAAGAACAAGACCACCTTCCCCTTTCATGAGTGGACCATGGTCCCTGGGAGGGTTAATCTCAGAAGTCCACTTGGGGATGGTTTTTCTAGGAATATGGTTTGCCTTCCTAAGTAAGTCTACACTTATTCCACCAAGACTTGATAAGGCATAAACTCTTGGGACCCAAAACTGATATGATTCTAAGTTTGTAGATTAAAAAATAGTGATAAGAACCATCAATCAGGAAACCCAGATACAGTCAAGCTATAAGAGTTAGAAGGAGGGAGCTGCAGGGATGCTCAGAGGTTAAGAGGTCTTCCTGATTGGCAGAGGACCAGAGTTCAATTCCCAGCACATTTCAGGTCACTCCCAACTGCCTTCAGCCTCAGCTCCAGGGGATCATACATCTTCTTTTGGCCTCTACAGGTACATGAGCATGTGTGCCCAGCCCCCAGCCCCCCACAATTGACCTAGGGGGCTAAAGATGTTGCTCGGTTTGCACAGCATTTGCTTGGAGTGCACAAAGTCTGGGATTTGTAATTGGTGAAACATGCCTGTGATCTCAGCACTTAGGAGGGAGGTATGGTAGGATGAGACTTCCAAAGCCATCGTTGGCTACATAAGGAGTCTAAGGCCAGTCTAGGCTACATGAGACCCTGTCTCAAAAAACAAAATGAACTTGATTTACCCTTGTTCACCCAGCAAACATGGGTGGGTGAAAATGGTTTTTATCCCCGGGTATGTTATATGTTAACCTTGCTTCTGGCTGGTTTGAACTTGAAATAAGCTGGAAGAAATATGCCACTCAAGCAGCAGAGGTGCTGTAATGAAAGGTTCATCAGCTCCTGCAGATCTGGGAACTGGCAGTCACTTTAGGAAGAGAAGAAAAAGAAGGCTGATTCAGATGATGGGAAGCATACCTATGTTATTAGAAAGCACATGGAGCCAACCAAGTGTGGCTGTGCAATCCCAGGACTTGAGTAGCTGAAGCAGGAGGATGGCAAATCCCTAGCCAGGCTGTTACATAGCAAGACCCACTTGAAAAAAAAAAAAAAAAAAGGCATTGGAAGATGAAAGATGCAGGTTGAAACACCAGCAATTAAGAGCATCTTAGAAACTTGTAGCTCTCCTACTTGCTTTGTTATTAAAAAGGAGCTGAGCATAGTTTAAGAGGTAGATTTATCTTCCATTCTAAGGGAAAATACGATTTATATGATCGATAACTTATCTGGCATCTCCCTCTCTCATGCACACACACACACACACACACACACACACACAGAGAGAGAGAGAGAGAGAGAGAGAGAGAGAGAGAGACAGATAGATAGAGAGAGAGAGAGAGAGAGAGAGAGAGAGAGAGAGAGAGAGAGAGAGAGAGGAGAAAGGATATTACTATAAATAAAACATGTGTTTGTGGCTTTTCTTCAGGGTAAGACTAGAACTCAATGCCAGATGTTTGAACAATGCACGCCATACATCATAGACGAAAGGAAACCTGTCATTCCTAAACACATTTAAGTGAAAACACTGTTGAAGCTATTACTATATTATTCTCTACTACTCCATTTGAATTATATAATTAGGAAATGAACTATAAATACCTCTGCAATCTGACGAGGAGCTATCCTCCCTACAGCGAATCTTATTAATGTCACAGATACAGTGTGCCAATAAAATAGCCTACATATGCATCTGAACAGCAGTGAATTGATTATACAATCTCTTCCCTTCTGGTTCCCATCCACAGTCCAGGCTTGGAGCTACCCAAACAGTCTCACCACCTTGTTAACAATTCTTGTATGTTGTTAAGCCTTTCTCAGAATAAGCCTTCCACAGTATCTTCCTCTGGCACCATCTAATGAATCTGTGGTTCCAGGTGCCGGGTGGTTTGATCTATTTGTGAGTACCTTGACAGCTGCAGGGAGCCAACACAAACCCAAGTGCCTTACTTGGCAGCACATACGTACTGCTGTCACTCTTAAATTATGTGTGTATATACATCTTTGGTGTACAGCCTCAGAGGTGCAATTATGTGTATATACATCTTCAGCATACAGCATCTGAGGTGCAATCAGGAGGTACAATCTGCTTCTCAGGAATCCTACCAGCATGGAGACAGGAGGGCCCGAAGGCTGGGGACCAATGGGTCTGGAGAGAGGCTAGTTCCATGGTGAAGGGATAGGACTTGTGCTGGTGACACTGACATGTTGTCATGCACCGATGCTTCTGTATGTATTTTATACTCGTGGCTGCAGATATCTTATGCCTCCTTCCATTATGGAAAGAGCATCTGTAAGCTTGTACTTGTGACACCTTTGAGCAAAGATCCAAGAATCAGCTGCATAAAATCCTTGCCTGTCAGGATTGCCCAACAGCCACCATGCCCTCCTCTCTCCTTTAAACTTCCATACACCGTAGTTACCTTTCCTTCTGGAGGCAAGCGGAATGGACCCAGTTTTTTGCTCTGTACAGCTTGGCAGGAGCTGCCTTCTAAGATGCTGAGAGGTGGCAGAGAGCAGTTGCTGGAATAAGGTGATAGCAGACACCACCACCAGAACCCTGAAATACCTTTCTGTAAAATGAGATAGAAGCCTAAGTGATTACAATACGTGTACACATTTCCACAGATGTCAGTTCGTGTCATGAAGTTGGGTGTTTCACTGGCAGGGGTTAATCGTGTGGATGCCTGCACACAAGTTGCAAAGACACATGAGAATTTCCCAGGTTTTCAACGGATTTCTACTTACCGTTATGTTATTTAATTACTTGTGGCTTGTTGATCAAACCTTGGGCCTTCCACATGCCAGGCAAGCACTCCCCCAATGAGCTACACCTCAAGCCCTATGCTACATTATTTGCAATAGTAAAAACCACAGGGCTGGAGAGATGATTCAGCAGTTAAGAGTGTTTGCTGCTATACTATATAGACTGGAGACAGTCTATATAGTATAGACTCCCATGCCCAACTCCCATGTCAGGCAGCTCACAAATACTGTAACTCCAGTTCCAGGGGATCCAAAGCCACTGGCCTCTATGGGCACCAGCGCACTCTCCCACACTGACACATGCACATATTAAAAAAAAAATAAACAAAAATTCCATTGCCTTTAAATCCTATCATTCTGGGAGGCAGAGGCAGAAGGATCTCTGTGAGTTCAAAGCCAGTGTGGTCTTCATAGTGACTTCCAGGCCAGTCTGAAATATACCCTGCCTCCAAAAAAACAAAAAAGAAACTTTAGGGGCTGAAGAGCTCCTTAGTGGTTAAAGTACTGATTACTCTTCCAGGACCCAAGTTAGATTCTCAGTATCCAAAGGAAGCTCACAAGCACTTATGACTCCAGCAAATCCAACACCCTCTTTTAGCTTTTATAGGCAGCCACATCCACATCCATGAAAATTAAATCTTTCTCTCTTCACTGTATTCATTTGTCCATTATTCTTTATGGTATTGAGGATTGACTTCCCCAAAGTTTGTTAGTATAGAGGAAGCCTTTGTCCTTCAAGATGGTCTCCAAGTCACTGTATCTCATAAGACTGCTACCTTCATGTTTACAAATGGATTCCTACCAAATCTCATCCTGGATGATACTCTATAGACTATTTTGAAGCCTACTAGAAAGATGCTTCATTAGGGACAATGATGAGTACTCCAAATGTGCCAGGCACTGCACAAAGCACCTTAGAGGATGTGTTTGACTTCAGAACTACCCATGAGGAAGCAGCAACAGCACTTTTTTTTTTCCCATAAAGTGGGTGATGCAATAAAGGCCAGAGGGGAGTACCATGGTAATGACTCCTTTGCCATTCACTTCCCAATGTGCTGCCATTGTTTTTTCAGATCATAAAACTGTATCACAACACTGATGTGAACCCATGGAATTAAGTATAACAGAAGCAAAGACACTTGGGAAGCAAAGACACTGTTCACATCAGCAATGTTTTGCAGCATCTGGAAGGAGCCAATGCAGGGAGAGGGAAAAAGAAGACAAGAGAAGCAAGAACATGCTAGAAACTTCAAACAGACAAAAACTCATAAGACAATCTGTATGGAAAGGTCGAGCCCAGGAACTTCTCAGCAGTCTAGCAAACATTTGCTAAGACAGTGGAGCAGAGCAGCCCACCTAAAGCTGGTGTTGTCATCCTTGAGCAATCAGCACAGAAGTCTATTACCAGAATGGATAATTAAAATGTGGTACATACATAAAACAGAATTTTATCCATCCATGAAGAAATAGGAAATCATGGAAATGGATCACTATATTAAGTGAGGTATCCTATGCTCAGGAGACAAACGCAGCTTATTCTGTTGCATGCAGATTCTAGCCTTTAACTGTTATCTAGGTAGGAGTAAATAGGAGTAAAGGTCAGGAAACTGGATGGGGGTCCATGAGGGAGGGGTAGGGGTAACAACAGAACAAGGTGGAAGGGGAATACTAAGGGAAAGAGGATTGGGGGAGAACCAACCAAAACTAAGTACATATAAAACACCCCCATAGGAGCCAGGCAGTGGTGGCACACACCTTTAATCCAACACTTGGGAGGCAGAGGCAAGGCAAGCAGGAATCAGTGAGTTCGAGGCCAGCCTGGTCTACAAAACCAGGACTGTTAAACAGACAAGCCTTGCCTGGAAAAACAAACAAAACCCACATAGAAACCCAAATTAAATGTGTATTTCAAAAACAAAAAACAAACCTACATGGAAATCTGTTATTTTATAGAACTTAAAATTATATCTATCAATCTGTCATCAATCCATCCAATGTGCGTGTGCTTACATGCCCATGAGAGAGTGCATGCGCGCGCACACACACACACACACACACACACACACACACACACACCAGTAACAAAACAACAACATTAAGGAACTCATTCAGATGGGATCCCAAAGATGCCATGACAAACATTCATACGAGAGCAGCTTCCCTGGGGAACTCAGTCAGACCAGGAAAGTATAAAATAGGGAAGTCTCCCTCCAAGCCCCACTCCCACCCCCACCCTCTCAGTTCTCCTGAGTTATGTTCTCACCGAGATGAATACATACGCCAGCACCCACCTTCCCTTTAAACAACAGACCTCCTGCAGCTGTCCCCACCCCATGTGCCCACTGGATGGATGGCAGCCATTACACTATTCCCCCCCCCCCCAGATAGGTTTCTCAGGAAACCTGTGTAGCCCTGGCTGTCCTGGAACTCACGGAGATCCACCTACCTCTGCCTCATAAGTGCTGGGATTAAAGGCATGGGCCACCACTGCCTGGCCCATTCTACCAAAGTCTATTAAAGTCAGAATTTATGTTTCAACACCAAGGTTGCAAAAATTATTCCATTTATTCTGTGAACATTCACTAAGTAAATAGACATGATTTATGTTAATTTATACATGATGATGTGAATTAAGGCTGTGCAAGGCTTCAGGGAAACTCCCACTATTTCTGAAGCTCTTTGGGGCAGGGACTGACTTCCTGGACTTCACATTTCCTCTATGGGTCTGAATAGACACCGGTCAGACAAAGTAGCCTCTTGGAGACAGGGGATCTAGAAAGAAAAGCAAGAGAATGAATGAATGAATGAATGAATGAATGAATGAATGAATGAATGGTTTTCTCTAAGCACCGTGTTTTCATCTTTCCACACTTCATCATTGTCCAGTTGCATCTCCAAAATTGTTCACACTTACACCCTTTCCTCTGGGTGAGTATTCTAGGGTCTGTCCATACATGAACTTGAAAACCAACCCACAGCGTGCCAGATGGAGCAGGCAGATAGGAAAAGTCCTATGGCACGTTCACCCCCAGCAAGTGCTTCCTCACACCAAACTCACTCCCCTCACCGTGGTCAGAACGAAGACCACATCTTGACACAGGAAGGAGGCTTGCTTTTCTATTACCTTGTTATCCCTGTCTCCCAGCTCCCTGCAGCCTTCCCCCATGTTCTGAACTAGATCTGAAACTCACAGTTGTGTCATGCGCCCTTGTGAGAACCCCGTCACTACTGTCCAAATCCAGTTCCCTAAAGCGCACATCTTTCCCTTTCTTGGTTTAGTTCCTCATTTTGCTGGAGTATATATACTACATTGTTTAAATAACTTCCTAGCAGAAGTGGGGGTGGCAACCCTCTGCTTGTCTGAAAATACCTTGGCAGATTTGGCCAGGGGTAAACACACGATGAAAGCTTATCTTCCCCTCACATACCTGGGGACATTCCTCTGCCACCTAAAAGCTCCTTACTGCTGATAAGACAGACATTCTGCTCTCTTCTCATTCCGTGGCCCTGGTTCCACCAGACAGGCCATCTACAGCTCCTTTCAGGACGGGGCAGGCTGTTTTTTAATCCCTTGGAGAGGGACCATTTTCCTGCTTGACATTTTTGAGATCTGAACTCAGTGTGTTACTCAGGTGAGTACCCGGGGCCCTGTTACACAGGACCCAAGGACTCCAGAAGTGGTTCTGCTTCCTTTTCTTCTCTGCTTTCTGGATGATTACCCGACTAACGTCTCTGTGCGTGTATGTGTGTGCTTTCTTGGGAACCAAACATGGCTCTCACACAGGCTTAGCATTGGCTCTGCCATCAGCTACACCCCCAGCCCAATGCTTGCCATCTGTCTTTCTTTTCTCTCTCTTTTCCTTCCTTCCTTTCTCCCCCTCTTTCTTCCTTTCTTTTTGGTTTTTCATGACAGGGTTTCTCTGTGTAGCCCTGGCTGTTCTGGAACTCACTCTGTAGACCAGGCTGTCTTTGAACTCAGGGATCCTCCTATCTCTACCTCCTGAGTGTTGGGATTAAAGGTATGAGCCATCACCACCTGGCACCTGTCCTTTCAAGGCATACAGATGGATTTGGGGCTGCTCCTGCCCCTACTAGATCATTAGCTTTGACCTCCAGGCCTCCTCTCCTGGGCATCCTTCAGAGGGACATTAACATGCCCTGCAGGCCTTCATGACCAGGACTCTTCCAGACTGAGACACGGACAGTTCACCCGTTGACTATTAGTAATTCTCTTTCCTGGTTACCTCTTCTCAGTGAATTATGGAAAAAAATATTTGAAAATTGCTAGAATTTGAGTGTTTGTAAATTTGGTTTGAGCCTTGGAATTCATGAATAATCTCAAAGTGAAAAACATAAACAAACTTTTTGCAGGGCAGGAGACAGTTCAACTGGTAAAGGCACTTGCTACCAAACCTAAAAACCCAGGAGCCACATGGTAGAATACTGATCCCTCTGATCCCAATACATAATATGCACACACCCCTCCCCACACACATGAAGTAAACAAATTGCCCAGAAATAGCTCACCTGTTTAAAACAATCCATTCACTTGTTCAGTTTCAGGGTCCAAATCAATATCATAAAAACAGGGCCGGGTAGGGAGTCCAGGCATTGTGCTCATCTAAGAGGTAAAACAGCAGTACAAATGAGCTGAAGGGACCAGCAAGGTGGCTTAGTGGGTGATGGTGATTGCTGCCAAGCTGATGACCTGAGTTTGATCCCCAGGACCCACAGGGTGGAAGGCAAGCCATCCTTTGAGCAGTACTTGCTTACCGTGGCCCACTCAATGTAATGATTTACCTTCCCCTTTGTGCCTTGCAACAGCCACAGAACCGGACACACCTTTTAAGTCATCAATGAAGGGGATGCTCCTCTTGTTACAGACTAAAAACCCAGTCAATGACCCTGTTATGAACAAGAGTCCCTCATGTCCCTCTGCAAGTCAAAGGCCGCCTCATTCTGCTCTTGCGCAGGACAGTTGTGGCTGAAGTGGCAGGGGAAGCACAGTCCGGTCCCTAACCTGTATTGGCAGGTGCTGGAGAAGCTGAGCACACATGGCTGAGGCAGAGAGCAACAAGCTTCGCAAGACTACAGGAAGGTGGGACAGCCTGTAATCCCAGCACTGGGGAGCCTGAGGTAGGACTGATTGTTGAAAGTTTCAGACCTGCCTGGGGTACACAGTGAGTTCGACACAAACCAAGACTACCTAGCTTGAAACCATCTCTCAAGACGGCTAAACAAAGCAACCAAAAGGAGGTGTCTGTTTTGCAATGTCCTTTCAGCCGATCTCACATAGAAGGCCAGTGATGGCAGTGACACCACATCATGAGCCACCTCCTTTCACTTGAGCCAAGCCTTTCATTTCTGCACATGGCCTGGATGGCTTTACTGTCTCTATCCTCCTTACTGATCCTCAGGCTCTCTAAAGCTAAACTTGAATCTTCCGCATTATTTTTGTGCTTGCTTCTTTTCTGCAAATTCGTATGGCTTGTAACAGAAAATGTGGCATCCCCCCCCATCATATTGTCTGTATAATGAATATATACAAGTCGTTCTTGAGCAGACCCAGAAAGGACGACAGCTTAGACTGAAGTTCTAAAGCTTCACTATAAAAATGTCATAAACTAGATGAGTCATTTTCTGTAACACAAAACATCAGTATTTGAGGAAAACCCAATGCTGACATCTGAGCACCAGTCAGTCTCCAAGCGGAGCAGTGGGGACCCGACGACTGGCTTGTGTTAATGCACTCTGTAAGAAGAAAGGGGTGGTCGTGGGGACAAGGAGAGGAAAGGACAGATCTGGTCTTCAGACCCAGAACAACTCAGCAGACTACATACATTAGAAAGGCAAAGATGGCTCCCAGAGCAGCAATGGCTAGAATTTTCAGTACCTTTATTCTTTCTCAGAGGAAGATCTGGCCCTGTAAACACTGGCCACTGATAACCAGAAAAAACAAAACACAAGCAAGCAATGGCATGTATACTTACATGTAAACCTAGATGCAAAACTCTGGAAAGCCAGACACCCCGAAGCACCCCCCCATGCATGCACAAATGCTCGCACAGCTCCCCAACATGTGCGAAAGCACCCACACACCCCACACTCGGGCACGCACACACATACCACACATGCATGCATGGATGCACACACCCTCTGAACTCTGCTGAAATTCCAATAGCAGCCAGGTGTTGCTCAGGTTGTTTGGATTTAGTCATTTTGTGCTGTGCTGGGTCTGAACCCAGGCTCTTGGGCACGCTAGGCAAGTGCTCAGCCACTGGGTTATACCCAGACACCAGGAAGTATTAAAATACAATTATTAAGAATCATTAAGGTGCCTTTCTTGAAAAACCTGCCTACTCTGGAATGTGCATAATATTGCCCTTTTCTTATTTTCTCCCTCATTCTCCCCCTCCCCCATCTCTTGGAGACAGGGTTTCCCTGTGTGTCCTAGCTCCGTAGACCAGGCTGGCCTCAAAAACAGAGAGATCTGCTTGTCTCTGCCTTCCAAGTGCTGCGATTAAAGGCATGTGCCACCACCAACTGGTGCCTTTCTTTCTCTTAATGTTCACATTTAACTTTATAACATAGCATGTTTAATAAACTTTACTTTTGCTGAAAAGAAATTTAAGGCAGCCAGACATGTTGGCACGTGTCTGCAATGCAGGCCTTGAAGCAGGAGGATAGCAAGTTTAGTGCCAGTCTAGGCTTCAGTGAAACCTCGATTCTCCTGCTCCCGCCTCCCAAATGCTGGATTACAACAGTTTAATAGCACTCCTAGCTTTATCTATTAACATTTAATTGATTTCAAGGACAGCGAACCACCAGAATTTCAAGAATAAACACTAATGGGAAGGAGAGGGGGCTCTGTGGGTAAGAGCATTGGCTATTCTTTCAGAGGACCTGGGTTCTATTCCCAGTACCCACATGATGGCTCAGTTACTCTGGTTCCAGGGTAATCAGACAAACTGGCCTTCTTGGGCACCAGACACACAAATGATGCATTAACATGCCTGCAGACAAAATAGCCACACATACATAGAGGAGCTCTAAGTCTCTCAGTGAGACACGGGATGGGAGAGCCTCTGTTGTTGGGGCTGCAGGGAAGAATGGGTTAATCTGAACAGCATGTTCAGTAAACAGAACTGTTTCTTTCCATGTGACACCTGAATACTCAGTCCTTTTGAAGATGGTCTAATATGGCACATAACTTATACATGTCCCCTTGTGTATGCTCAATCACCTCTATACCTCCACCCCCAAGACAGGGTTTCTCTGTGGCTTTGGAGGCTGTCCTGGAACTAGCTCTTATAGACCAGAGATCCTGGCTAAAATGTTTCTTCTTTTTTTTCCCCTATCTACATAACAGTTAACACCTTATACAATTTAAAAGCTAGATAAACAGCTGTTATACAACATTATTTAAAAACTGATAAGAAATCTATATCCACTCAATACAGTCATTTTTTTTTTCCTCTAGCAATTTTGCTTTGGAAGCTGAGTTAGAGATTTTATTAAAGACATTTTAAAATAGGCCTAAGCAAGAAGATTAAAAGGAAAAGGAGATGCTAAAATGAGAGAAAGGCACATGGAGTATGGACTACTCAGAGTAGCAGCAAGTAAGACACACCCAACAGTGGGTACTGGCTCTTCAAGGGAGAGCTGCTTGCTTTGCTTTGTTTGAGACAGGGTCTCACCATGTAGCCCTGGCTGAACTGCAACCCACTATGTAGACCAGGTTGGCCTCAAACTTGCAACAGACCTCATCTCAAGTGCTGGAGTTAAAGGTATGTACACCATACCCAATACTATTGTCAGTCCACAGACAATTGAATCAGTGGATGCTGAAATCATGTATACAGAGGGCAGACTGGATATCGACATCATCTGAGCCCAATTAGACCCATTCTGGGTTCAACCAAGAGCAAAGTGCCCCTGGGAAACAATTTTATTCAACAGAGGTAGGCACAGTGTTATATTGAATGGGTACTTCATGGTCCATATCAAGACAGACAGGCCTAATTACAACTTCCTCAGAGGAGAGGCAATGAGCAGGTTCCACTTACCGTTCCTACTAAAGGGTACAGAAAACCAGCACCAACACTGGCACGGATGTCTCGGATGGGCAGGATGAACCCAGTAGGCGCACCTTTTTGCTCTGGGTTGTGAGACAGAGACAGGTGTGTTTTGGCCATGCAGATGGGTAGATTCCCAAAGCCCTGGGGGGAGAAAGGGAACAGGGCGCTGACAAAGGAAACACTGACTATGCAATGAAGAGCGTCTGGATACTGTCAAGAGAAACACCGATTATGCAATGGAAAAGCATCTGGATATCATCTCAAGACTCTGAGACGGCTGGCCCCCTGCATACCCACATCTACCTCAACACCCTTCAGCGTAGTTATCACAGAGCAAAACAAAAAAGAATCCTTGTAAGGGATGGAGGAAAGTACTTAACTATAGCCTACAAATGACGATTTGATTTCCATCTTTATAAGCAATAAAACACATTATTTGGAGCAGAGAGGAGAGCACGACAGCGGTCGCTCAGCATCTCATCAGAACATTCCACATTTCCTCCTGGCTTTTCTAGATGTTCACACACATACAGGAAAACACAGAATTCAGGGCTGGGATTTTTCACCCAAGACCAGTATTTTGGGAGAGGAGGCTGCTATCTGGAGGAGTGGAGTGTGGGAGGTCATAAAAGGCTGGGAAAGAAAGCTCAGGGTTCAGACTGCGGACACCTACCTGCTTTGTGTAGACTTCTGCTTTCTTCTGTGCTTCAGGAAGCAACTCAATGTCATCTGCCCCATAGATCTTCTGTGCGATGATCCTGATTTTATCCTCAATGGAGAGCTGATGTACAAGAGAGAAGGGGCTGTGACTAGATACACATTGATGTATTCTTACTAAGGACATTACAGGTCAGTGTCCTCAAAAGGAATACAAGTTGCATTTTATATACTACAGGCATGCGAATAACTTGAGATTCCTTTTTTCCACAAGCATTTAACTAATTTGATTATTGGAGGTGGTTAAGGATAAAACCTAACATCTTATATCATCTAGACCAACCTTCCTAATGCTGCAACCCTTTAATACAGTTCATGTTATAGTAGTGACCCCCCGATCATAAAATTATTTTTGTTGCTAGCTCATAATTGTAATTTTGCTACTGTTATCAATCACAACATAAATATCTGTTTTCTGATGGTCTTAGGTGATCCCTCTTAAAGGGTCATTCAACCCATGGGCTGAGAGCAACTGTTCCAGGCAAACACTCTTCACCTAAGCAATATCTGCAGACCTGGGTTAGAAACATTTTCTTATAATTGAGACCTTTTATTGTATGTGTTTAGCATATGGGCATGCATTTCCCATTGCTCCTGAGTGGGGACCAAAACAACTTATGGGAGTCAGTTATGTCAACAATGTGGGTTCTGAGGACTGAAGGGGGGGGGGTTACAAATGCCTTTATACACTGAACCCAGAGCCGTTTTTACACAAAGTTCCAGCTTTGGCTAAGTGGAAAATATCTCACAGATACAAAGTCATTCATTGTCTCTATATGCATATAGATATGTAGATGTGCACACATATCTCTCCTCCTGGGTAACTAAGGCTAAATGAGTATGTCAGACAGAAATTAAAAGAAATTAAGTCTATAAAAACAGACTTTAGTTTTTACTGAATAGTGACCGCTTCCCAAAGCGCTTTCTAAAATGGCCCTGAAAAATGCACTCTCAGTGGCGGTGACAGAAAGCTGCGGATGACGCTCATGTGCATCTTATAATTGGAGCTTGTTAAATGCCAAGGCACATTTAGAACTTCAGAAGCAAAAACACTTGGTTGAGGGGTGATTTAAGACACGCAGATGCTGAATAATACAAAAAGTGGCAGCCTCCTGGTTGCCAGCACAGAGCGGAGCTAGCTGCTGAGAGAAATGGGTTATGAGTCCCCAGTTCTCTCACTCAAGGTCTAGGGTTCCTGACTCAGGCACGTGGACGTCGGCGTGGAGAAGGGCCCCTATAAGTGCTTTTCGTTTGTGTGCATTTATGTTTAAGGCTTTTTCTAGAAGGGGGATTGTTTGAACAGATTTTCAGCCCTATTTACACAACCAAAGCTCAACAGGAGAATGCTAATTAACTCTCCATGTATTAAATCCGCACAGAAAGAAAAGACAGAAACATTTTTAAGTTAAAACTCAAGAAGGAAACCATTATTTTCTCTCTCTCTCTCTCTCTCTCTCTCTCTCTCTCTCTCTCTCTCTCTCTCTCTCTCTCTCTCTCTCTCTCTCTCTGTGTGTGTGTGTGTGTGTGTGTGTCTCCCCTTACTTTTTGAATCAGGGTCTCTCATTGAACCTACAGCTCACTGATTGGGCTACACCAGCTGAAAAATATCAACTCTAGAGATACATGTCTCGAGCACTGGGGTTGCAGACATACACTTCCGCATCTGGCTCTTACATGGTGCTGGGGACCTGAACTCTGGTTGGTCCTCATGCTCAGGTGGCAGACACTTTACTGACTGAGCCATCTGCTCTGGGCTCCACTCCAAGGGGATAAACTGCATCTGCCAGGCCAGATGTAATTCACCTGACCTGGTGATGGAGAATATGATGAAGCCTGGGAAGGAGCTTTGGTTTTGGCTTGGAAGGCTTCTCTGAACTTGGGGTGACATTACACCAGGAAGTGGGCTTGGGAACACTATTCTTTGCTCTATTACTGAGAAGTGGTCAGAAAAATTCCCAGAGCCAGATATAGCTGCTTTTGTTACTACATGGCAAGGCTGCCGTGAAAGCCTACAGTGCAGTGAGTTATACACTTGGCTCTACCCACAAAAGGGCATAAGTATATTATAAGCTTCCAAAGGCCAGGGAGTGAGCTAAGCTCTCCAGGTATTTCTCTTTGCAAACAAGCCAATCATCCATGAGAGTCCAGGCTGTGTGGGTTGGGGCGACTTACCCACAAGGCAATCAGACCACCAAGTACACGCTGCTAACTACACACAGGTTCCACACTGAGGAATTTTTCACACACACTCTATTTTCTGTTTTGGTTCTGTTTACATACGCAAGTAACTCACCTTGAGGTCATAGAGGAGCCGGAAGCTGCTGGGGGCCTGTGATGCTCTCTTGACGGCCTGAGCCAGGGCTAAGGCCCCCTGGCCTCCTTCTGCCCAGTGGGTGCATTTGACAGCATCAAACGCCCCATGTTCTCTGGAGAGGCGGGCGATGAGGTCTAGTTCAGCGTCTGTATCTGTCCTGTAGAGGAGGGCTTCATGTTAAAGAATGGAAGGCGGTGGGGAGGGAGTAGATCTTGCATACACCATTAAACCCCACACAGACTGCTGTCTGGAAAACAGACACTACTCAATCCAGACTGGTCTCGAGCTCAGCTCATAGCCAACGGACCGGGGTGACTTCTGGCCATTTACTTCATCTGTACTTACTTGGCTCCCACAAGAAAACACTGGAAAGAATTACAGCGGGGCTGCCCCAGGATATCATGAGGGTTAGACAGCAATACATGTAAGAGTATCTGGAACATTCCCAGGGCACCAATGGGAATCAGTGAATACCAGCTTTACAAATTGCTTCTTCCCATTGCACTGCGGCGAGGGCATTATTTTGAAAGCCTAAACAGTGCTAAAGTGCCAAGCAACCCACACAGCTCCTACATTCCACTCTCTCAATATAACATCCCACCTGACACAGTGAAATAAAGCTGTGCTGTGGGCTATGCTCTTCTGTTAGGATAAAAGGCACTGGAACGACCGACAAGACCATTTCTTGTCAATGTGCTCTCCACATTGCTCAGCAGAGCAGAGGGGGCCCTGAGCAGCAGTTCTGACTTCCCGACCTCAGAGGTGAGGTAGCAAGTCTGCTGTGACACATAAGGTGCCTGTCACGTCACAGGCTAAACCAACAGCAATGAGCGGAAGAACAAAATGCAGCCAGAAGTGGCAGCACACAACTTGCTGTTTTCTGGCATTTTCTATACCCCTTTCTCTGTATTTTGCACGTACTTAAATGCGTTCATGGCCACGACCACAGGCACGCCAAACATCCTGGCATTTTCTATTTGTTTCCTCAAGTTACTGAAGCCCTTTTCAACCAGGTCCAGGTTCTGCAAAAAATAGCAAAAGGCCCATCAAGGTCAAAGCAAGCAGACATGAAAACAGCTGTTCTTCTTTTGAAGGCAGAAACTGTCCCCAGGGGAATGGCAGGGCACACCTGTAATCCCAGCACTCAGAAGGCGGAGGCTGTAGGATAGAGAAGTTGAGGTCAGCCTGGGTTACCCAGTGAATTGAACGAATGCATGAATAAAAAGGGAAAGCGTGTCTTTGAGTGAGGGCAAGGAGGTGGGCCAACAGGAGGGTCAGTATTCACAGCCCACTTGCTGCTGGTGGAGAAAAGAGAATCACTCATGTCCACAGCACCGGAGGGAAGCTGTGCTGTCTCCCTGCACCCTGAAAATATGACAGCTGGTAACGGACATCATTATGTAACATATTAATGTCCTCTTTGTTGTTGGAAGGGGATGAGCTTGATACCTCCACTTAAATTACACTTGTAACTTGTGTGTTGACACATCAGATTAACTCCTGTAGTGCAACAGAACAAGGGGACTCTTCTCAGTGTAGTAAGAGATCCGCCCTGCCTGCACCTGTTGCACTGACCACAGCGTTTGGGCGCGGTCACACGTGCAGACCAGATGGGGTAGACTTGCTTGGGTCATGGAGAGCAGCCTGGGTGTGGGTCCTTGGAGTGCGAACTTTCCGGTTATTGGTTTCTCGTGTCAGCAACTTCTCCCAGAATAAAATATATAACCCTTATTTTTATCCTCATCCTGTTATCTTAATCTGTGCATCATTATCTCAGTATTGTGCAAACCATCTGATCATAAGATAGCCTACCCAGCACAGGGATCAGCCGACCCTAAAGGCATTTAATACCCAACGGTCAAAAATACCATCCTGCAAGAAGTGAAGTTAAGTTTCAGAGAATTTAGTGAGTGAAGTTTCAGGGGATTTAATGAACTCAACTTCGAGCCTTCCCAAGGCTAATAAAATAAGGCAAATACTATTTGGAAAACCCAAGTACTGGACTGGACAGTGGTTTAGGGTACTACTACCAGCCAGGGGTTGTGGTCCACACATTTAATCTCAGCACTCAGGAGGCAAAAAGCAGGTAGATGAGCTTGAGGGCAGCCTGTCCTACAGAGTTCCAGGATAGCAAGGGCTACACAGAGAAACCCTGACTCAAAAACAAAACAAAAAAACCATAAAAGAGTACTACTTCCTGTTCATCCACAGGAAGTAAATTTGGTTCCAGCATCTAAGTCAGGAAGCTCATAACAGCCTATAACTCCAATTTTAAGGAACACCCTTTTCTGATCTCCTCAGCACCCCTGTTCCCCATGCATGCACACAGAGACACATGAATAAAAATCAGTTTATAAAAAAAAAAAGCAGGGCTGGGTCTGATGGTTCAGCAGTTAGGAACACTGGCTGTCCTTGCAGAGGATCCTAACAGCCACTTGTAAATCCAGTTTCAGGGGAGCTAGACAAGCATACAGAGCACATAAATACATGTAGGCACTCCCACATACATGTAAAAAACAGATCAAAGACAGACAAACAACGACAACAAAACCACATGAAATTGGATGTTTGAGGCTACAGTTCAGCGAGCAGAGTGCTTGCTTAGCATGCATGAAGCCCTAGGTTTGATCCTCAGAACCACACGAACCAGCTGTCATGGCATATGATCCTACACTTGAAGCTAAGGAGGACCAAAAGATATAGAAGCAGGCAAAACATCCCTATACCTAAAATAACCTTAAAAAGTTAAGAGTTTTTTTCTGGGTAGTGTACTGATAAATTCTCATATCCTGTTTCCCAAACATACCTACAAAAATACTATAACGTCTAAAACTTAAAGGGAAGTAATGAGAGAAACTCGTGGAAACATTATTTACTTATTTAACACTTTCATATTTTTCATTTCATTACGTTGTGTGTATGGGAGTTTTGCCTATAAGTCTGGGCACCATATGTATGCAACATCCCTGGAAGCCAGAGGATCATCTCTGGGACTGGAGTTAAAGGTTGTTGTGATCCACTGTGTGGGTACCTGGAATTAAACCCAGGTCCTCTTGAGGAAGAGTCAATGCTCTTGAGCCCATATTTACTTATTTATTGACAAGATCGTATACCAACAGTTCATGAACTCTTGTGATCCTCCTGCCTTGTCCTCTTGCATGTGGGGATTACAGAAGTATTCCACTTGTTCTTGGCTTGAAATATACCTTTAAATAAGTTTGCAGCATCATTGCTTAAAGCATTAACTCACTCTCTCTCATTCAATAAATGTCCATCATATAGATGTTATGAAAATCGATACCTATCTGTGTTAATGTTAAGGTGCACTGCAGTAGGCAAAGTTACAGAAAGCTTAATCAACTCCCTTAAACTTTTTTCTCTTGTTTTTTAAACAGCCTATATATCCCTGGCTGGCCTAGAACTATGTAGACCAGGTTGGCTTTGAACTTACAGAGATCTACCTTCTTTTGCCTCCTAAATGCTGGGATTAAAGGCGTGTGCCATCAAGCCCAGCTAATCACCCCTTCTCAACGCTAACAAATTACATTAATGTGTGTGTGTGTGTGTGTGTGTGTGTGTGTGTGTGTGTGTGTGTGTGTGTGTGTGTCCCCTTGCCTGTGCCATGGTATGAGTTGGAGGTCAAAGGTTAGCTTTGGGGGGGGGCGGTTAGTTCTCTCTTCCACCAGATATATCTTTATCTAGATATAGAGGGCCAGATGGCTACAGGGTCTGATGTTGCCCAAGTTTGCGTCAAGGATGACATTGCATTTCCGATTATTGTCCTGCTTCCACTTTGTAAGTGGCGGGATTGTAGGAGTGCAATGGCACGCCCAGCCTTGTGCAGTAGCAGAGATTAAACCCAAAGCTTTGTGTTGGCTTGGCAACCACACCAGCAACTAAGCTAGTAACTTCCCCAGTCACAAGAATATGTATGTACCAACTGTTAAAGGAATTTCAATGTTCTTAACTTTTTTTTTTTTTTTTTTCAAGGAGACAGGGTTTCTCTGTGTAATAGTCTTGGAACTTGATCTGTAAACCAGGCTATCCTCAAGTTCCCAGAGATCCACCTGCCTCTGCCTCTGCCTCTTGAATGCTAGGATTAAAGGACTGTGCCACCACCTCCCAGATATCTTTTTGGTGGCGGGGTGGGGGATGGGGTCAACAAATTTTTACTTTACTTAAAAAAATTATTAATATTTATGTGCATTGCTGTTTTGGCTGCATGTACGTCTTGTGTGAGGGTGTTGGATCCTGGAATTACACACAGCTGCGTGGGTGCTGGGAATTGAATTCAGGTCTGTGCTCTTGACTCCTGAGCCATCTCTCCTTATAGTGTCTAATTTCATTTTCGTAAGGTAAACACACTAAGGAGAAAGGCTGCAGATCAGCAAGCGTGAGACCCTGGGTCTGACCCAGCACTGGGCCACAGTAAAATAGCCGTAACCTCAAAATATTAGTAATAAAACATATGCCCAGGTGTAGTAGCATACACCTTTAATCCCAGCACTTAGGAGAAAGAGACAAGCATATATCTGTGGGTCCAAGGCAGCCTGGGTTACAGATTGAATTTTAAGGTAGTCAGAGCTATAAAATGGAACCAAGGCTCAAGAAAACCAACAAATAAATGAGATGCGGTTGTCTTCACAGAAACATGCTGGATGGCTAGGAAAGCCTAGCACTAGCCTTGTTTTTTAAATGAAATGTATTTATTACTTTACATCCCAACTGCAGCTTCCATTCCCTCCCTCTATTTCTTGGTTTTAGTTGCCTAAAGCAGCAGGAAAAGTAGGAAGACTGGAGGCAGAAACAAATACGATCTTACACTTTTCAAGCCCCCCCCCCCCCAAATTGTAGTTTGACATCAGGGTTATCTGATGGTCTAAATAGCACTCTAATTGTTTTTACCTTTATCCACATAAAAACCAATTCATACACAAGATCAACTGAGAACAGTTCTAAACAAGCTGAATCTCTTAAATAAAGACACCAGCTGGGCCAGTTTGGGGCAGTCTCTGCAATTAGACACAGGAAAGGCTGCGGGGTGGCAGGAGGGCCAGAACTGTGAATTCCCCTCCTACACATGAGTCACACAGATGACCATAAAAGGCAAATCACAGCTCAGAGGACCGGCAGATTCAAGGCACCAACCATAGTTTTTCTAGACAGTTTTGCAAACTTCATTTGGGGATTGTACAACTGACCCCGTACTGCCTGGTAATGTAAAAGCTTCCCAAGGACAGACACTGAATCAACAGTGACAGCCACTGACCCTGCATCTTATCCACGGAACCACTCACAGTGGCCTGGGTTGTTCCTTTGATGGTAAATGATGTCATTATGAAAAAAAGGAAAAGAAAAAGCTTTTCTTTGAGCTCCTGCCCAACAGACCAAATCAGATTATGGAAGATGTGGCTGCAAGACCAACCAGGGCACTTAGGGGCTCCACGAGGCAGGTTTGGGTTTGTAGAGAAAATGCTATTTCTAAAGGTCTCTCCTTGCTTGGCTTAAATGGCATTTAGGGAAAATAATGAAGGAAAGAAATGTGCAGCCTAGAGCATGGCTGAAGTCTGGCCCCGTGGCGGGGAGGGGGGTTGGCAGGCAGGGTTGCCCTACACACTGTTAGCAACAATCCCTGGCTTCTACACATCAGACGCCAGTAACAGCTCCAGAGTTATACTCTCTCTAGCTGGGTATGGAGTGCATGTCTCTAACCTCAGCACTCATGGGGCTGGTGTTTAAGGCCAGCTTGGCCTATATGACAAGACCCTATCTCTAACAAACAGCAACACAAAGCTTCCAGATACAGCCAAAACTGTGAGGAGTCACTGGTCCAGGACAATGGCCTTCTGCCACCCTCGTTGGGCCGTTTCTACTCTCAGCTGCGTCTTTGATGTGATTTCCAGTATCAAACCACAGTTTGTTTTGTTTTGTCTGTCATCCCCACGCCCAACCCCAAGGAACAGCCCGGGGTCAGAGTGCCCCCCCCCTGTTTCCAAACAAGGCCAGATGAAGAATGCTGATTTGGGGTATGACTCCCTAGGACGAGGATCAGAAATAACTGTAGTTACCTCTTTTGTGTAAGCCTCGGGAAGGGGCAGTCCAGCAGTGACCTGGAAGAAAGGAGACAAAGTCAGTCAGGTGGGCGAGTGGCTGCACGCCTCAGAGAAGGAACGGCAGGCCACGGGAAGCTGCTTCCTGCCCACCGGACGTGGAGCGTCCACAAGGCACAGAGCAATGAGGGCTGTGAGCACCGGTGGTTCTTTGTGAGTTAAGATGAGGAGGGAATATCGATGAAGCCACGGTAGAGAAGAGCATGCTTGTGGCAGGACAGTGATCCCACTGAGTGAAGCACACACCGGTGGAATGGGTGTAAGGCGATGGAGGGAAAGACAGCCTCCAGTCCTGCAAAGGTCACTACGGATGGACGCCTAAGGTCGGGCCTGGGAAGAGCAACCGCAGCTCACGACTTGGCAGGAGGAGTGGGTGGGGGTTGACTAGGATGACTGAACGCATCATAAGAGGGAATCAACAGTGTGTGCCTGCAATCCCGAGCACTTGGACAACGAAGGCTGCAGGCTCATTTCTCGGTCCCAGGCAACATAGAGGTTGGAGGCCAGTCTGGGCTATGTGACCCTCTCTCAAGAGGAAGAAAAGGCGGAGGGAGGGGCGTAAGTAGACTTAGAGGTATGTGAATTCTAAAGCAGTCAGCTCACTGTGTCACTAAGGGGAGGGGCCTGGGTCAACCCTGCGGCAGGGTACAGACAAAGGGTTCAGGGTTGATGCACTTGTCCTGCAGGCAACAGTGATCAAAAGCCTCTAGCTGGCTCTCCTACTCTTCAGAAGACTTGAGGTCTGTGTGCCCAGTCTATGGCGCTCTGACCCTAGAAAGGCCGCATGGAAGATAAACAGGAAGCAGTGACCTTCTGCATCGCTCCCCGCAGGACTATGGCCCCTGGACAGAGAGAGCTGTCCTGGTAAAGCCTCCCCTCAGGACAGCCAGGGTGGGGGCCAGCATTAGCGCAGTGGGGCTCCCAGGCCCATCCAACCTTTGGACACTGCAACATAATGTTGTCACCTACAAAGCTCACTGCACAAGCGAGTTACAAAATGGAAAAAGCACCCACCCCTCCTCAAAGGTTTTAGTACATTTAAGGCTTCGTGGGGCTTCATCCCAGCTATCACTGGCCACAGACAAGCTGGTCATGCTGCTGTGTGAAGACGGTGGGTGACTGCAGTGTGTGAGACAGGAATGCTGGCTAGGATCTGAAGACAGCCTAGCTAGCATCCCTGACAGAAAGGGGCGTCTTTCATATCTCAGGGGCAGCTAGACCAACCACGGGCTGAGAGAGGCTGTGTGAGATAGCAGAGCGCTTTCACAGACAGTCTGGACCTAACCTCCCAGGGAGGGCCCAAGGCCAAAATGATTTCCCAAATGAGCCTTCACTCTCTCACTGGGTGGACAATGATCTCTTCAAAGGTTACCTGCCCAGCGACATCTCAAGGTCACGTGTAGAAGAGAATCACTCTAATGTCTCTGGGGAACCAGACACAGAAGGGGAAATAGTGCCTTTATCTGTACTTCATTCCAGAAAATAGTTGCTTTTCATTTAAAAAGGCTATTTTTGTTACTGTGCAACTCAGCTCTCATTTCAAATATATTAAATATTAATAGCTGTAACTCATATAAATAAAAGCATTTTTCTTTCTTTTTTTTTCTTTTTTATGGGTGGTGGGCATATGCCTTTAATCCTAGCACTCGAAGGCAGAGCCAGGCGGATCTCTATGAGTTCAAGGCCAGTCTGGTCTACAGAGTGAGTGCCAGGACAGCCAGAGATACACAGAGGAATCCTATCTCGAAAACAAAAACAAAAACATCCTTCCCTCCAAAGAAAGCATTTTTAGGCCTTCAGCAATTTATAAGTGTACAAAGAAGCCTAGTAGTCAAATACTTGCAGGCATGTGCAAAGCTCTAGGTTCAATCCTCAGTGTACCCCCAATCCTGAAAACAAATACAAAAAAATCCAAAACACTTGAGAATTGCTCTATCAGGACAAATGGGTGTCACTGCACCAAGAACAGATTCAATTTCTTGTTCCCTAAGTCACAATATCAATGTCCAAAGAACAGACACTTAATACTACAACGATTGCTCAACAGTATAAACAACT